>LR738714.1:629860780-629908414 GCA_902687465.1 Secale cereale
CCCCCCCCACACACACACACTGAGACTCCATCTCACACACACATGCTCTAGGCGGAGCATTTGTTCCTACCATCCTTCATCCACCCTTACCCGTATGATAAACAATCACCTTAATTTACTTGTATAACATGGAAAAATTCCACTTTACTTTAGTAGTGAGCAAACTTATCATTTGTACCCTTATAAAAAACCGAGGTGGCGATGATGGTGTGTCTGCCATCTTGTAATATAGACCATCTGATCTATATCTGGCGGATAGAAAGCTAACTATGATAATTTTACAAAAGATAGCCGCACCTCTCTCCACATCCTTATCGCCCACACCTCCTTGCTGAGCAATTAAAAAAGAAAGTCCCCGGAACAATCTAGCATGGTGGCCGCTGCCGCCTGCCACGCCGTCCATCCCCATGCCTCCGCCCATTCCGACCACCAGTCACCACCACGCTCCACTCCTCCTCACCTTATCTCTCACCTTTCATTTTTTCCATGATATTCTCGAGATACCAGTTTTCCGATATAATTATCGAAATATCATTAGTTTTTACACATGGGAATACTCCTGCATGGGTAAATCACAACATGTGTTTTGTAAAAAATGCATATTGATGTTCCGTGCAATGCACGAGCATCTTGCTCGTAATTATATAACGCAAATCACGAGAAGGAAATGACATTTTTTTACACAAACACGTTAACATGGCCACGTAAATCACCCGCAAAAAAAACATGGCCACGTAAATCACTAGCTAAAGTAAATACCATTATACTTATATCCCGATGCAAAAGGTTGAGTACATGTCCGAAGAGTAGAGTCGCACACACGCACTCTGTCTCTCAGAATCTCTCTCTCACACACACAAACCAGTTACGTGACGCCCACTTAAGCAGACACGTATGTTACAATTTGTGTACCCGCGGGTACACATGATGCTGCGCATTTATTTAAGCCGGACGACGAACCCAAACAGTAGCTGTATTCATTCCCCTCCCGCCGCCTCTTCTCTGGTCGCCATTGCACGGAAGCCAAGAAATATGGTGATAGCATGGGTTAGCCATGTACTAGTATGATGTAACTACACTGGGCTGCCGTGTTTCGTACTCTTCCAGTCCACTATGGAGATGATTGGTTGATTTTATATCGCTGAATAATATAAAATATTATGAGTGCAGACGCTCCACCGCGAGGTTCCTTGCTCCCTCTCGGTCGTCGGGAATCTATGTTCTTGCACTATTTTTTTACGTGAGTTTTGTTCATCCTTTTTCTAACACGCGACACATCTAGCATCAAGGTACACGTGTCATGCAAGGATCATTCCATCTATATGAAGAACACGTGGGACTGGAACTACGAGACGGACATGTACCCAGGAGTGGACGTGCGAACCTGTGTAACGTAGCGTGGTAAGTGAAGTAGAAAGTCACAAATAGTATAAACATGCGTGGCATATAGGCATTTGTCTCTTACTACCACTAAATGTTGTACGTGCAATGCCCGGTGATGTTATGGAGTACGTGACTAGGTACTATACTACTACTATACTAATTGGAGGCACATATTAGGTTTTATATTTGTTTACGTGTATGCCCCGAGACCTTCCAACTAGACGTGTCTTTCTCTCCGGGTGGTACTTTGTATCGTTCATATCACTAGTACAGTAGCACTACTACTTGTGTTCTCCGACCCAGAAGTGGAGACGCTCTACCACGCTTTTCATGTTCCACTCCTTTCGCTGACGTGTGCGACATCCAGCATGTGTCGTGTGTTTGGCACTCCTTCGTCGTAAGAGTTGAAATGCTAGCATTCATTAGAAATTAAAAAAAATCACCAGTGATACTATACCACGCGGTTTCCTTGCTACTCGATATCAGAAAGAATACTTCCGCTCGCCGACATGTGGGACGTCGACCATCCTGGTCCACTTGCCATGCCCGCAGAACTCCAAGGGAGAGTCACCTCGATCATCGTGCCGCAGTGATTACTAATGAGCTGTCAAATCACAGGCGCAACCTTACCCACTGTGAAGTTGCTCGGACGAAGGAACCATCATGACTTCGTTGAATTCCTCTTCTTGAAGAAAACTACTGTACCAGCAGTACTGCTAGCTACATTAGTTACTCCAGCAGAGGGCTTCTTTGGTTCATATAGGATAGGAATTTTATAGGAATATGAAAATCATAGGAAGTGAGATGACATACATCTCAAACTCAATTCCTATAGAGAAAGAGATGCCATTTGATGCATAGGATAGGAATTTTTCCATTGAGTCTAGGTTAATGTACTGGTAATTTGCTCTAAAAACTTCAGTAGTAACTAGTAGTACTGTTACATGCTCGTAATTAATTAAACAAACGTACGGGTGACACATACACACACACTAACTACTAGTACTACTACTTCTCACATGCTGGCCAGACGTCGTCATTCTCCTTTCCGGCTTTGTCGGCGACACCCCACCGTGCTTGGATCTCCGCCGACTTCTCCGCAGCAGCGCGTGCGTCCTATTCTTTCTTGCGGCGGCGGACATCTCTTTTCTTGCGATTTTTCTGACGTTTCCGCTCCCTCTGTGCGGCTTTGGCCGCCTTTTGCTCTACCGCCCATTCGGCCTTGGCTGCTTCAAATTCCGCCCACATAGGTGTGAGGTCCTGAGCGGCAATGAACTCGGCATGCCGGGATAACACCGCTTGCCTACCATTTTGTGTGTGGTTGTGGGCGGCGAGGAACTCGGCGCAGCGGGATGCCATTGCTTCCTTACAAGTTAGTATGCGGCGTAGTGGCATGAACGACGCTTGGTGATAGCTCTGGGTGGAGTGGCCGGACAACCGTAAAGTGCATGGGTTTGTCAAGAGCTCAAGGACAGAAGACGAAGGAAATTTGGATTCCCCTTCAATCCTGGTCATTTATTACCGGGTAAAATACATTGGCTATCATTGAACTTGTCTTGATAGCTCAATTTGATCATTGTATACGAGATATGGTGATTATACGGTCACTGGCTCAGCGTATAGCTCCGTAGTTGTCTGGTTGACCAGTCAAACAGTCCGCATGCGCCTCATCAGCTCGTGTTCTTTATCCATCTATCTACGCGGGCCTACCTGTCACTGGAGAAAGAAATAAAAACCAATATTATGCATATGTGACATTACTGTTTAGACGTTTGCTGGAGGCCTCCTCGAACACCGAGCATATATTCACCTGGCTCAACACCAACGGTCATACTCGTGACTCAGCGCCTTGCTCATGTATATCGTCCATCACAACGACAATCTATAAAACAACCTAGCTAGAGAGGGTAATATGGTGCAGAGTACTCCATGTACTATCGTGAGCAACCAATCATGGTGCCACTGCACACGAGTGTTTGTCTGATCGATTCGTCCACTATTCGTAAGTTATGTATGGTTGTGTGGTGGTCGTCGAATGCTAGCTCGCGACAAGAGCGGTTGCATGGACGCCTGGTTGTCAATACGTGCCACATGCGCTTCAAAGGCTCGTCATCTATGAGTTCTCATTTTCCCACCACGCCAGCGTCTGACCGCCCTGGCTTACCGAAACCCCTTCCATCGCTAGCGCGCGCTTCCCACCTAAAACGATCACCGTCTCTCCAGAACGTCAATGCCGCATTCACCGGCCTTAACAGCAGGTGCAGTTAGTGTGTCACTGACATGCGGGCATGATGCCCATTGGGCCCACATGTCAGTGAGACAACGCACCTGGGGTTAAGTCACTGAAACAGCGTCCACATTCACGCCCGCCGCGACCTCTCACTCGCGCCGGCATTGTAGCAGTGCGACGGCCCAGAGAGCGCCACCCGTGCGGCATCCCGGTGCAAGCGACTGCTTCGCGTTAATGACACCATAGCTGCCGACGAACCTACTACGATGCCAACCGTCCATCCGTCTGCCGCAGCTCCTTGCCATTGGCCCGCTATGTTAACTTGAGCTCCAGCTCCCAGCCATAGCCAAAGACCCACACTCATTCTCCTCCGGTCCCTTCCTTCTGTTGGCACCACTCCAACCATGGCCTCCGGGCACTCCAAAGCTCTCTTGGACGTACTGTCGCAGGAGCAGACGAAGGACATCAGTGGCTCCGCTCCCGGCACGCTCCAAAGTTCTATTGGACATACTCTCGCAGGAGCAAATGAAGGAGATCGTCGGCTCCCTCCCCACCCCTCAGGCCGCCCTCCGCCGCCACGACCACGAAGCCGGCGCGCGTGCGCGGGCGCAGCCGGTAGCGAGGAATAGTAGTACACGGTAGGTCACCATTGCTCCTCCACTCAGTCGACGCCAAGCTTAGTGGGATAAAAATTGGCGGCCGATTAGCCGCTTGACGGCGACGTGGAGGCGGAAATCTTCATAACCTTGTACTCCGGAGGAGGAGGTTATCGAGGTGGATAAGGAGGAGGCAAAGGCAATGGCCGGCTTTATCGGGTTCATGGCTGTACATGGTGGTCGGGGCCTGGTGATCGTTTAGATTAGGTTTACAGTAGGTTTTAGTACGGTTTGTGCGGAATATGTAATGAATTTTGTCCAGTTTTTTGGGAAAGTTCTCGAAATGTAATGAATTTCATCCGGTTAATTTGAAATTTGCTTTGTTTGCGCGAATTTCATCCGGTTAGTTCATTTAGTTGTCGAAAGGTATGCGGGCAGCACTGGATGGAATCCATCAGTGTCCTTGGACAGATGTTGGTGTAAATTTGAGGGCAAGCGCTGGAGATGCCCTAACTATCATGTTATGATCGCTAACAGTGCTCCATTATTTCGCAGGGAACAGTTATCCCTCGATCAAAATCAGATCCGTCGTGTTTCGCACTCCTCCCACGTAAGAGTGTAGACTCTTGCTTACATAAAAATGGAGCAATTGGACGGCACTGTAGCACGTCATATCACTCAAACTAGCCCGCCTAACGTGCGGGAAAGCACCGCCCTCGTCATTTTGTTCTGGATTTCTATGAATCAATCGCACGAAAATGTTACGCCTTGCAAGTTCAAAAGGAAAGGGGGCACACTTACAACTCGTACGTGTCGCGTTCACGTCGCACCCTCGATAGTCCGTCTTGCACACTGCTCACCAGAGGGGACACACGTTGTCTTGCATTGTCGATAGCCGAAATCTAATCGCTCGGCGGGCGTCGGCTGAGAGGAGAGAGACGGGGGAGGGAGAAGTGATCACACACCCGCCGTGCACGGACTCCAAGAAATATGTGGCTATAATGTGAGGTGGGCCATGCGGGAGTCCACACCGCTTCCAAGTAGATGAGTAGAGGGGGTACAAATCCTAGGAAGGCTAGTTTGCCCTAGTGGGTATTAGTGATATGACGTGGTACAGTGCCGTCTAGTTTTCATGAAGAAGCGGAATTCAACGAAGTCATGATGGTTCTGTTGGAAATATGAGCAAATTACTATGATATTTAATCCGAATAAAAAGAAATAAATCATGACAGCAGTAACACAGATTGTACTAAGCATGCTAACTAGCATAACAGCTGAACCGATCAAATCTAGGGCATATACTAAAAGCATGAATTCTACCACGACCTCGAACAAGAAGGATAGAATCACATACGGTGCAACGGGAGCAGCACCGCCGGCGTTCATGTTGTCGCCCATGTCGTTGAGGAAGAGGTAGAATTCATGCTTTTAGTATGTGCCCAAGATTTGATCGGTTCATCTGCTATGCTAGTTAGCATGCTTAGTACAATATGTGTTACTACTGTCATGATTTATTTCTTGTTTATTCGGATTAAATATCATAGTAATTTGCTCATATTTCCAACAATTCAAAAACTTGATCGCCCCTCTCCCGTATAGGATCACAAGAGGCGGGGTTCCAGAGGCCTGATGTCCCTTCTCGCGGTGCATGTCGGAAGGAGGGATGGAGAAGACTTGCGTGGTGGCGCAATGATCTGGATCGGTGGTGAGAAACCATATTTTGTGGCGGCCACTAGGGTAGACGTCTGCCTGACTATATAATGCGGGTCGGGTAGGTCATGAAGAAAACCCCACATCCAAGTAACAACCCCCATCCAAAAGGATCGGAAACAGCTGAGCAATTAACGCGTCCGTTAATTACGATTTATTAACTATTCCCGAGAAGCAAAAATATAGACAACGTGCATAGCTCTGTCCTCGGCTCGGCTCATTCCCGCAACCCGCGGCGCATCATGATGAGGCATGGCGAGCAAGGAGGAGGAGCACACGTTTAGGTTTCATCTTCTCATGCTCATACAAGTGGTAGAAGAGCTAACCTTATAAAGAGGTGCAACTATCTCTCAACTTCGTGGTGGGACTAAACTTTAGTGCCACTCACTCCACTCACATGCGTGCATGAATGGGCCAAGAGAATTTCAGAATTTTAGTTGGGCTTTGGGCCAAAGGCCTACTAGCGAGGTGGGCCATGCGGGAGTCCGCACTGCTTCCATGTAGATGAGTCAACTTTGTACTGCTTTGAAACGAAGGGAGTACAAATCCTAGGTGGGCTAGTTTGGCCTAGTGGGTTTTAGTGATATGACATGGTATAGTGCTATCCAGTTTTCATGAAGAAGCGGAATTCAACGAAGTCATGATGGTTCCACAAAGTTACTCTACCCGCAGTACTGCTACCACAGGCGAAGACTGGACGGCACTGTACCACGTCATATCACTAAAACCCACTAGGCCAAACTAGCCCGCCTAGGATTGGCACTCCCTCCGTTTCAAAGTTAGTAGTACAAAGTTGACTTTTGCAAGTACTATAGCTCGCACAGTAGCTAGCCTACTAACACCAAGAATCATAAAATAAGCCCTGCTAATATGATAAACAGTTCAAACTTGCATCTAAGCCTGCCATATATTACATCAAAAGCTGGTGAGGATACATTTGTTTCCAAAACTCGGAGAGGGTTCACATGATTCACTATCAAACAAAAGTAGCAAGTACCGCCCACACAAGACAGTGCACTAGCCCTAAGATGGTTTGATAACACGCATCATTTTGGTAATTAAACACAGGGCAATGCAAACTACCCTGAAGAATTAGCACGACCAACTATTTCTTGTCATCTATATCTCGGGCAATGATCACAGCACGGACATCGGCATGGGAATCGATCTCTGGGGCGATGTCCACAGGACTGACCGCGACATTGAAATCGATCTCTGGGGCTATGTCCACAGGATGGACAGCGGCATCGGAATCGATCTCTAAGGCGATGCCAACAGGACAGACCGTGACATCGAAAACAATCTCTAGGGCGTTGTCCACAGGACGGGCCGCGACATCGGAATCATCAAGGACGTCCACTGCTACGTCCAAAACGTATCTATAATTTCTGCTTGCGCCATGCTTATTTTGTGTGATATTGCTATGATATTGATGCACTTCCATGCACTTTTGATCATATTTTGTGTGATATCGCTATGATATTGATGCACTTCCACAGTGCCAGTTCCTGTTTTCTGCTGTTTTTCTATTTCAGGTTTCCCCCATATTAAAAGTGCTCCAAAAATTCCAGGACAAATATAGGAAAAATAAGCATACAGGAAGCTTCGCGAAGAACCAAAGATGGGCCAGAGGGGAGCCAGGGGAGGCCTAGGCGGCCACCTAGCGCGGCCCCACCCCAGGCCGCGCCAGGGGGGCGCCTGGGGCCCCTGCTCCGCCTCTGGCTGCCCCCCTTCGCATATATATCCCTCTCGTCCCGAAACCCTCGAGGACAGAACCCTTTTTCGCGATCTCGCCTCTGTTCCGCCGCCGCAGCGCTTCCAAGATCGGGGGCATCAGGAGAACTCTTCCCGGCACCCTGCCGGAGGGGAGAACCACCACCGGGAGCTTCTCCACCACCATGGACGCTTCCCGGATGAGTCGTGAGTAGTCCACCTTGGACCATGGGTCCATGATCAGTAGCTATGTGATGTTCTCCTCCCCTCTTTGCTCTTCATGGTTTAGACCTCGTGAGTTGCCCTACATGATCGAGGCACATATGTAATCTTTCTGCTGTTGCTTTGCTGAGTTTGCTGGAATCTGATGGATTATGAGACTATGTTCAGATTGTGTTTGAGTAATATATTTGATTCACCTCTTTTATATCTTTGTTCTTGAGTAATTCTTGCATGTTCTCTGTTGCTGTTTATTGCTTTGGCCAAGTAGTAGGTAGTAACTCCAAGAGGGAGCGTTATGCTTGATTGTGGGTTCATGCCCCCTGATGACTAGCTTGAGTGACAGAAACATTAGTCTAGGGGATGTGTTGTTGCCACAAGGGAGAAAACAACGGTGCTTGTACTTGCGGGTGCAAGGATTGTTTACTTTATGCGAAGTTCTTTTAATGCAGTTGTCTATTGCTTTGAGTTTACACTTTGGGTGGGATTCGCAACCTAATACCAGCGAGATGTTCTGGATAGATATCTCAAGGTGGATGATTAGTAGTAGATGCAGATGGATTTCGGTCTACTTGCCTTGGCGTACCGCCCATGCTTTTGACCCTCTTCCTTTCTTTGCAGCATAGTTAGCATTGGTTTGCGCACATAATCTTGTCAATTTCCCAGCTGTAATTTGTTTACCTCACTTTGCTGTTTTATCGTCTTTTGGGAGAGAGACATCACTAGTGAACATCATGGGACCCCGGTCCATATTACCACCGCTGATCACACCTTCTATTTACTTCCTGTTTTTTATTTCCTAGTTGCAGTCATAGCTATCATTATTATCTCTTGTGTTTGATCCTTTGTAAACAACAAGGCCAGAGGGATTGACAACCTCTCTATACTCGTTGGGAGCAAAGTTATCTATATCTGTGTGCAGGTCCCGTCAACCGCTAAGTTTCTGGCGCCGTTGACACCTACTTGTCGACCCTCGGAGTCTCACGGGATTCGATCCTTGGTATCTTTGCCAAGGGAAATTTGCCGCTACGCTACATCTCAACCTTCCACTTGGGGTAACCAACGAGGGGCGAGAAGCCATCAAGCAAGTTTCTGGCGCCGTTGCCGGGGACTCCACTCTTCAAGATATAGGAGTTGCACGCTATCTTTTATCTTTGCTTTTTAGTCTTGTTAGTTTACCTTTCAGTTTTTTGCTTTAGTGTCCTTTATCAAAAATCACAAAAAAAAAATTGCTTTTCTGTTAGTAGTCCTTTCTGTTTAGTCAAGCATGTCAGGACTTGGTGCTTTGAGGGAATCAGAAGTTCTAGATTTCCATCAAAGGGATGGAGAAAATATGAAGAAGGCATGGGACAGAATTTCTGATGCACATAGGAGAATTATGCCTTGGATACCTATAAAAATTGTGCTTAGAAATTTTCACCATGGTCTTTTTAAATGGTGTAAACACTCTCTTGATATTATAGCTGAAGGAGATTTCCTAGAGTGTGATGAAGCTAGAGCTCTTGAAATTATACATGGTCTATCTAGTTACTTTGTTTATGATCATAGTTTTGATACTGTCATAGATAGACTTGCTACTATTGACAAGAGAATGGATGCTCTAGACTTGATGAAGGTAGAGAAACCCAAACCCAATAAGAGAGATATTTTGGAAAGAGACAATGATTGGGAGCCTTTTGTTAGGATTAGCATCTCTAATCAAGACTTCCTTGCTTATTGTGATATTGGATCTATGGTTTCTACTATGCCAAAAATTGTTCATGATTCTTTAAAATTTAACATGGACAAATTATCATCCTATCATGAACATGCTAATGGAGATATTTCTAAGATCCGGGGAAGAATAAAAGACTTACCAGTTACATTCCTTAAAGGGATTGCAATGGTTGATTTCTTCATCATGAAGCCAAACCAAGGAAATATAGTGCTTGGAAGGGACTTCCTCCGAGCCGTAAAAGGCTTCATCGATATAGGTAAGGGACAAATCCGCCTACGTGAAAAGGCAAAAGGTACGTACCCCTTTCCTAGAAGGAACAAGGATGAACTTGTTGAGGAACCATTTGAAGCAATTTATAACTCCGATTATTATGATGACTTTTGATTCCTCCTTTTTGCATCTAAAAGAAAGCGGTTTTGGGAGGCAGCCCACAACGAATTAGGTTTTATTTTGCTTTTGTTGTGTCTTGATGTTTGTTACTACAGTAGCATCATCATTGTATCTTTTCTTTTCAGCTTTGTGCCAAGTTTAGCCTCCGATTGCAAGAAAGTTCAAAAGTTGTGACGTGCTGTCCAGAAAACAGATTCTGTCCTTGGACAGAAAAATTCGAATAAAATCACCAGATCATCTTTTTGATCTGAATTTTTTTGACAGCGTGCTCTATACAATTGGCTTTCGAGTGTATGTTCTGAGTTTTTTGATTTGAGTTGCAGAAGTGCCCCGAAAAAATTATTTACTACCTGCTGGTCTGTTTTTCACAGATTCTGTCCTGTTTTGCCTTTTCTTCGTTTTGCAAACCTTGAGCTTGCTTTTTCTTTGCAAAAACCTTTTGGCAATCTTGAGAAACAGTAGCTCTTCAAGATTATCTTTATTTCCAATAGGGAAAAATTATTTTATTGTGGGTACTAACCTCGCTAATCAGATTATGATGAGTTATGTATGAAGGGAGTTTTCAAGTGTGCGAGGGAAGATGATAAAAGAAGATTCAGGAGGGTCAAACGCTCAAGCTTGGGGATGCCCCCGTGCACCCCCAAGAAATATTCAAGAAAACTCAAGCGTCTAAGCTTGGGGATGCGCCAATGCATCCCCTTCTCCATCAACAATTATCAGTCCGTCTTTCGTTCCACTATATTCTTATCACTTCATGCGTTATGTGCTATGCTTGGAGCGTCTCGCTCTTAGTTTCCTTTTTTAGTTTTCTTTAGCTTTGCTTGCTGTTCCTAACAAGTTAGAACCCAACTTTCTTTGTGTGGGAGAGAAACACGCTCCACTTCAACCTAGAACACAACATAGGATTTTCATGCTTATCTTTGCTGTTTGTGTTCTTTGTCTTTCCATAGCTGCTGTCATGTTTAGCTCTTAGTTTTCATGCTTTTCTTTTTAAAGAGCTTTTGTTTAGTTGGTTGTTGAACTCTCTTGAGTTTTCATGTTTATCTTGTTAAGAGAGTTTGCCTGTTGCACTGAGTTGTGTGTCTTAACTTAAAGTAGGTAATTGAGGTTGCTATTTAATTTTAGTAGTAACTTGAAATAGTTTTGAGGTATTGCCATGAGTAATGTCTGAACTTTTGGTGTCAAGAGCTTTAGCCTATTAGTGATAGATGTCGTATTTTGGGCAATCAGTGTTTATTTTCGAAAGCTGTCAGGACCCCGATCCTAAGTCACACAGGTCTAGCCTGTAACACACCATATCACTTTGCGGCCTCACGCACGGTATCCCCACGGGTGCCACCTTACCTGGCCCGGGACCGTTTGCGCATTTTGGCACACGTATATGATAGACTCGCTAGCATCCATATGACACAGAACCCGGACCGACATGACAAGTTATAAACCAAAAGTGGCACTAAATTACAGAGACATGCATACATGACCCAGCAACGAACGTGTCGGTCATCAACGTATGAACCCAAGTCGTAGCAAGCTACAAGGACTTAAAGGAACAATGCGTGACATTTCCCCTAAGGGACAGACACAGGAACGAAGAAGGACACATGCCGGCCAGCCTAAGTGTTCCGGAGCAGTAGCGAGCTACCAAGACTCGGTGGAAGCACTAGGAGACATTTCCCTGTAAGATAGGCTACCAAAGGTAAACAACTAGGTGTCGGATCCCACACATAGCAATACACATTACGAGTACGCATAACATGCAAGTATGTGATGTACAACATGGCATCACAACATAACTCAACAACTCATATAGATAAGGCCCAGAAGAGCCCTCATAGCATTTATTACAAGCAGAGCATACAGGCAACATACAGAGCATACAGGCAACGGAAGCATAACATGTCTGGGTACAGACAACTACAAATGAAAAAGGCTGGGAAGCCTGACTATCTACAAGGTCCTACAAGGGTACAAGATCGTAGCTGAGGTAACAAGCTAAACGTCGAAGTCCATGCGGAACCACTAGCGAGACTGAGGTCTCTCTGCAAAACATAAATTAAGCAAATGTGAGTACAAAGGTACTCAGCAAGACTTACATCAGAACTAGCTACATATGCATCAGTATCAACAAAGGGGTGGTGGAGTTTGACTGCAGCAAGCAAGCTTTGACTCAGTGGCTATCCTAAACTACGACTGCAAGTAACTCTTTTGAGGTGGCGCACACGAGTCCACATATTCACCAATCAATACACCACTATGGATCCGCTCCCGTCTCCCTACGAGAAGGCCATCCATAGCACTCACGCTTATCTTGCGCGTTTTAGAGTATCCACTTTCACTTGTCTATGAACTGTAGAGGTAACCCAGAAGTCCATTTCCACGGACAAGGCTATTCGAATAGATTATTTATATAACCTTGCAGGGGTGTACTTCTTCACACACGCTCTCACCACTTACCGCCGTCTACACGACATGTACTCGGCAACCTTCAAGCGGAGGCCCAGCGAGGGTGTCGGCCATGACCTGACTAACCACACAAGTCTCTCGTCCAGGTTTATCACCTATTTGGGTTCCATCCGTGGGGAGATCCGGCCGGGGTGTCGCTCACGGCCCCAAATGATGTGTACAGGGTACCCGCATCACCAAACGGGCAATCGGTACACCGTGCCACGTACCTGCCGCGTCACAGCCCACCCCGAGGGTCAGCGCTACGCACGACCTCCAGTAAACTACAAACACCAGAAACTAGTTGCAACTCCTGGACAGAGATCATGTTGATTAATAAGTCGAGAGGGTCCATTGGTTTCGAGCCCAATGCATGGTAGTAACTGGTCATGGATCAACCAACACAGAACTCAGTTCCTGAGGACGGCTCCAATGAGACAACCCACCATGTACTCCTACATGGCCTCTCATCACTACCTTTACCAAATCTTGATCACACACTTATCTCACACACAGTAGGACATTTTCATCACATTCCAATTCATCCCCGATGAATCAGACCTGACACAACTCTAAGCAATAGCAGGCATAACCAAAAAGCATCAATGAGTAGGCACAACATGGCTCAAACAACTCCTACGCATACTAGTGGGTTTCAACTATTTACTGTGGCAATGACGGGTCATGCAGTGGAAAGGGGTTCAACTACCGCAGCAGGTAACAATTGAAGCGTTGTTGTCCTAATGCAGTAAAAGAGAGCAAGAGCGAGAGAGTGGGATTGTATCGGAATGCTCAATGGGGTTTTGCTTGCATGGCACTTCTGAAGATAACATTGAGTCTTCATCGGTGTCATCGAACTCATCGTCGGAACGTCGTCTACTGAGAGGGGACAAAGCCGACAAACAGAGGAAGAACACAATCAATGCAATGCGACAACATGATGCATGATCATGACATGGCAATATCCTGTTTATTGAGCTAATGCAACTAGCAACACAATTAAATGAAGTTGGTTTGAACCAAAGGTTCAAATTCAAACTCCATATATGATTATTCAAATGCCATTAATTCAAATTGCCCTAAACAATGGCTGTAAGTTATTCAAACATGCATGAAAATGCCATAAACAGATTCTTGGGATTTTTCTGATCAATTTTCATATATCAATTATTTTCATCTGAGTTATAGATTATTTTCTATGATTTTTAGAAGGTTTGGTTATTTTTCTGAAATAAATAAATCATTTCTGATTTATTTAAAAACCCAGAAAACATTTACTGCATCAGCACTGCGTCAGACTGAGGTCAGCAGGTCAACTGACCGGCCAGGGTCAAACCTGACGTGTGGGGTCCACACGTCAGTGATACAACAGTTAAACAGACTTAACTAAACTTAACAGAAGATTAAACTAAACTAAATAGGCACTGGGGCCCACTGTCAGTGACTCTAGGTTGGGTTAGTTAGTCACTAATGACGATGCCACGTCAGCACGCCGGAGTTACTCGCCGGCGACCTCATTCCGCGGCGGTGACTCGCCGGAGAGGGTCGGGTTTCGTGTACAAGGGGTGGTTTTGGGCGCGGTTAGTCCCGTTGGAAAGCTGGCACTCGGCCGCATCCAACGGTGCGAGCCGTTCGTCCTGGGGTGGCCGGAAACAGCGCCGACGGCGAGGTTTGCGGCGCCGGAGTTCGGGCGATGATCGAGACGGCGCTACGGGCCACTCCAGGAGCAACGGTTGGCCCTGTCCGATGCGCGGGAGTGCAAGGAGTGCAATGGCGAGCTCGGATGCAAGCTATGGTGGTCGTGGCCACGGCGGCGACATGTTCAGCGGCGGCCGGCGACGGTGAGGAAGGGGGCGATGGCTACGGGGCGCGCGAGAAGGAAAGGATGGAGGGAAAAGGTTCAGTGGCTCACGGCGGTTCGGCTGGTGCAGACGGAGGGGCCGGGGAGGCGTTGGTTTTCGCGAATCGCCGGCGAGGTCGACGGCGGCCGAAGGTTGAAGAAGACGATGGTGAGGGTGTTTGGGGGCTTCCGGCGTCGGGCGGCTTGGCGAGGAGGAAGAGAGGGACGAGGCGAAGCTCGTGGACGTATTGCGGGGGTGTTGGGAGGGCTGTGGTCACGGTGGAGCTCGTCGGCGGCGACGACTTCGTTCGGTCGCCGCGTGAGAGAGAGACAGAGGAGGGAGGAGAGAGTAGCTAGTGAGGGGGGAGGTCGAGGGGGTTCCAGGGGCGTCGTGGCGTTCGTCCAGGGCATCGGGGAGGGAAGCAGGCAGGGAGGAGGTGGAGGCCGCGGGCGTGCGCCGTCGCCACGCACCTGCCTGTCCTCCTGGCAGGAGGTTGAAGACGCCCTTGCCCCTGGTGGGCTGGGCCGGCCAGATGGGCCACACAGGTAAAGGCCAGGTACTTCCACTCTCTCTCTCTCTTTTATTTCTGTTTCTGTTTTCTATTTTTCTTTCTTTGTTTTATTTCCTTTTGCCACTGTTTTGAAATTTAAACAATTTCAAACAATGCCCAAAAACTCCTCTGAACAATTTTATGTTGCTAGATGGACTTTTCCAAAAGCACATAAAATATTTCAAAGTTATTTGAAAATATATTCTATATATTATGAATATAGTTCCAAATTCAAATACAATAATAAATTAAATTCCATTCCCAAAATATTCCACAGAAATGTCCATTATTTTTGGTTTGCTGCAAAAGCCTTGCCAAAAATATCCAACAATTATTAGGAACATTTTGGAAACATTGAATGCAATTTTTTTGACTGGACCTATTTGGAATTTGAAGTGCTAGGGTTTGAACAATCCCCATTTCAAGTTTCCTTTGAAAATAAACATGATGACATGATGATCAGTCAAGGACCACAGGGGTTGATCTAGGGATGTGACAACTCACCCCCACTAAAACAAGAATCTCGTCCCGAGATTCAGGACGTGAGATAAGAAAACAGAGGGGACACTAACTAACACAATCTTCTCGATTCAACTGTCCTCCTCAAAGTTGCTGATTCATTGCATCATGTTGATCTTGTCATCCTTGCTTTGAGATCTTCATCCAACTGGATGATAACTGAGACATACTCTATAGGAATCGATCTTCCCGAAGATCGAGGAACTCAAGATCAACTCAAGGGAGTGAGACATTGAAGCATCTCTTGAGCTGGGACACGGGACACACATCCAGGAGGATGGAGTGAAACAAATGATGAAGGTTCACTTGGTAGGCAAAATTCTACACCTAAGAAGATGGTGCTCGATGTCACCAGACGGGGCACCTTAGAGAAGGTGACTCGTAGAGTTATTCCCTTAAGTGGCAAAAAGAATTACTTTTGATATAGAGATCATTGAAATTCCCTATACCAGCCTGAGGCAAACAAATTAGATAGTTTGAAGGAGTTCGAGAGAACGACATACTCCATCTATAATAGATGAGGGGGGGGGCTACCTTGTTGAAGACAACACAACGGATGATTTAGATTATCATCGGAAATGGATGGGACCCATGGCAAGTGGCACATTGGCGGTGCAAGTTGGGAACAAAATGCAAATGCTGGGAATAATTCTGGTAACTGGGAAGAATCCCAACAGTAGAAAGTGAATCTGCTCCTTGAGAGGGTATAATATAACCAAGAACACTGGGAGCAATCCCGGGTAGTGTCGAGAATAACACCTAGTGTTTGTGCGTGCTCTCAAGAACCTGAGCATTTCCATAATCATCAAGTTTTACCAATATCCGTGTCAAGGATCCTGGCAACACCACATACTATCATGATGAACAATGATGGACGATGCAGATGCAAAGGAAGATAACACTTTCTCAGATTTCACCTTAGCGGAGTCAAAGAGCAAAATCTGGATGATCGACCGAGAGACATTTAGCACTCCGTTTCTAATGTTCCCCTTTATGTGCTAGCTCAACCTACTTATTAGAATGGTTTGGCACCTAGAACATCAAGTCAAAGGCCGGACTTCAGGAGCACAACAATCCATAGGGAGCAACTAGGGAGTAAATCCTACGAAGTCCTTATGGGGAGGTGACCAACCTCTTCAATCAAGATTCTACAACAATAGGTCTTCCGGCTGGGTGTGTTGGCCACGACATCCACTTTACCGGTTATCGAGAGACCAATATTATAGCTCTTGGGAAATGCACCAACCATCATATCTGCCTAAGATTCAGTTCTGGTTGGTGTCAGGATATTCCAGACTCATCGAGTCTAGAAGGAAAAATGAAAGTTTACAACACAAATCGACGAGATGGCGTTGCGAGATTCTCGGGAAGTGAACTACGTTAGCAAGCTCCAAAACATGAGCTGGTTCTGCTACAAACCTGTGAATACGTTGTCCAAGACAAGCATGACCACATAGCAGTCTTATGATAAAACACTACCGAGTTCTGGTTGGGAACCATCGTCTAGGATATTGAGGTCCTTCCATAAGTCCGGATCTTAAGAAGGAACTTCTTCTCCTAGGACAAACAATCAGTGGCTTGGTGTGCTAGGGATACATATAGAGTGAAGGTTGCAAGTCTCCAAACCACAGAAAACTTCACACGTATGCATGACTGACTTGGGATGATTCCACAGGAAGCAAAACAACTTTCTCGAACTCACGGTGACAACTTACATCAATTACACATGAATTTAGGAAAATCTCTTCTCTCATCCAACATATACCTCATGAACGGGACACGAAGGCAATGCTTACAAAGTTTCCAACACTAGCTTAATGTCCTACAAAATCATGGAGAAGATAGCAGTGTTGCTGATGGGCTCAACAACAATTCATCCAGGTTTCCATGGAGATGGAATTCCATAATTATGTGGACAAGTGATAGTATTGGTCAGACCAATAGATGTAATGGTGTATGCTCGAGGGATCAACCACGAGTAAGACAACATTAAGAACATCGTTGGTTCTGATTTGATTTGATGATAGCCCACACTCAAATCAAAGTTTTAGTAAGACAATATATCCAACAATTGATCACGAGGATCAGTCGATCAAGATATCATCTTTCTTCAACACACACACAAAAGATATCCCTTGGAAGGAACTAAGTCAGGCAAGCTTTTATCTTCCAACTCTCCAGGTTGTTGTTTAGCTTAACCAACTAGTTCGGAGTATCCAACACAGATTCTTGGAGAAGTGGTGGTTTATAAGAAACCAACTTGATCACGAACTCAACACAACAGTCAAGAGACAACCTGGTAATACTTCCGAGAAGATATTCGGGAAATCACGAACCACCGATATGTTACTAAGCTCGAGAACAATCTTGCTTTTCAGGGCAAGACGATATGATCAAATGAGCGATGGATTGACACAATCCTAACTCATTGATCGAAGAGTGCACCCGAAGAATGGACTAGGTAGCACGGTCCATCTTAGAATGGTAATTAGTAACCAACACACTAAGAATGAAATTGTTGTCCTTTAATCGCCAAGCAACGAGATTGCTAGGGATATTGATTTCACACATCACAATTCACTTGTCGGTATTCTGGCTACGATAACACGGATACCGAGGAATGATCGATAATGGCGAGAGGTATCACTGTATCAAGAGTTCATAGAAGGTTGTGCAATTCTCATGACATTCTTGACATAAAGATGGTAATACTCCAGGATAGAACAGTTTAGAAGCTGCATTAGCATTCTTCATCTTCGAAGTACAACTTCTTTGACCCAATCCTAGATATGGATAAGGTACTGGAGTTTGTTTCTCCTAGTCATTCCAGAATAGAATGGCTTGACATACCTCAAGAGTAAAAGGCATCGATGAGCACAAGTGCACGACTACTCCTGACTATCAACTGATAGACCAGGGTCATAATACAACTAAAAAGGAGACAACTCAAGGAACATATAACTTCTGAGTTGTGGATGCATAGATTAACATGTCGAACAAGTTCAACATATTTCTTCCGGATAACCCATGCGGAAAGTAGAATTGGCAGAGTCACAATATGAATGGAGTATTACTCAGGAGCACTCTTGTTGTGATCTTTTGGTTCAGAAGAACTTCTGCCATGATGGTTCATGATATATGGAAGAAGGATATACCACGGACCTCGAGGACTATCACAAGGTTACTAATATCCTAAAGGAACGAGCAGATACTACCAACATGAAGTAGCTAGAATGAATCTTGGATTCAAGAACCCAGAAATATAATGCCTACTAACTAAATGGCATCACGGGATGCTTCGAGAACAATCGCCAGATTCATCACACTGTGAATATAAAGCATTGCTATATTACTGGGTGATCTTCTAAGACAGCTAGGGTCATAATAATAACTCCAACATATGTGTCGAGGTAACAGAGTACCACAACTCACCGTCTAGTGTGGTTAATCTGGCCTAAAAGGACATTAAGAACATGTAGGAATGATTTGCAAATGCATCAGATTGTTTAGAGACCTGGGATGACTCGGACAGCATAACGGCTGCAAATGCTCGAAAATACTTTTGAGATCCAAGCAAAAGGGTAGCATAACCACTTAACATTATCTTGTCAAGGTTCTGAGATCAACAATTGAACACATAGGAGTAGAATAAACTGAACTGAGAGTCGAATCCACAGTTAACGTGATCCTGATAAATAGAATGAGAGTCCTAGTTCTTAATCCCCGTAGATTAGAAGAAAGTGACTCAGATCAGAAGGTCATAGGGCAAAGGAGTAAAAATATCCTTACGTTCCCTTCCACAATCAAATCCCTTATAAAACTAAAGAGTTTCTAGACACGACTTCGACCAGTTTGGCTTACTAATCCTACAGGAAGTCAGGCTCTGATACCAAAGCTGTCAGGACCCCGATCCTAAGTCACACAGGTCTAGCCTGTAACACACCATATCACTTTGCGGCCTCACGCACGGTATCCCCACGGGTGCCACCTTACCTGGCCCGGGACCGTTTGTGCATTTTGGCACATGTATATGATAGTGTCGCTAGCATCCATATGACAGAGAACACGGGCCGACATGACCAGTTATAAACCAAAAGTGGCACTAAATTACAGAGACAGGCATACATGACCCAGCAACGAACGTGTCGGTCATCAACGTATGAACCCAAGTCGTAGCAAGCTACACGGACTTAAAGGAACAACGCGTGACATTTCCCCTAAGAGACAGACACAGGAACGAAGAAGGACACATGCCGGCCAGCCTAAGTGTTCTGGAGCAGTAGCGAGCTACCAAGACTCGGTGGAACCACTAGGAGACATTTCCTTGTAAGATAGGCTACCAAAGGTAAACAACTAGGTGTCGGATCCCTCACATAGCAATACACATTACACGTACGGATAACATGCAAGTATGTGCTGTACAACATGGCATCACAACATAACTCAACAACTCATATAGATAAGGCCCAGAAGAGCCCTCATAGCATTTATTACAAGCAGAGCTCACATGACCAAACATACAGTGCATACAGGCAACGGAAGCATAACATGTCTGGGTACAGACAACTACAAATGAAAAAGGCTGGGAAGCCTGACTATCTACAAGATCCTACAAGGGTACAAGATCGTAGCTAAGGTAACAAGCTAAACGTCGAAGTCCACGCGGAACCACTAGCGAGACTGAGGTCTCTCTGCAAAACATAAATTAAGCAAACATGAGTACAAAGGTACTCAGCAAGACTTACATCAGAACTAGCTACATATGCATCAGTATCAACAAAGGGGTGGTGGAGTTTGACTGCAGCAAGCCAGCTTTGACTCAGTGGCTATCCTAAACTACGACTGCAAGTAACTCTTTTGAGGTGGCGCACACGAGTCCACATATTCACCAATCAATACACCACTATGGATCCGCTCCCGTCTCCCTACGAGAAGGCCATCCATAGCACTCACGCTTATCTTGCGCGTTTTAGAGTATCCACTTTCACTTGTCTATGAACTGTAGAGGTAACCCAGATGTCCATTTCCGCGGACACGGCTATTCGAATAGATTATTTATATAACCCTGTAGGGGTGTACTTCTTGACACACGCTCTCACCACTTACCGCCGTCTACACGACATGTACTCGGCAACCTTCAAGCGGAGGCCCAGCGAGGGTGTCGGCCACGACCTGACTAACCACACAAGTCTCTCGTCCAGGTTTATCGCCTATTTGGGTTCCATCCGTGGGGAGATCCGGCCGGGGTGTCGCTCACGGCCCCAAACGATGTGTACAGGGTTACCGCATCACCAAACGGGCAATCGGTACACCGTGCCATGTACCTGCCGTGTCACAGCCCACCCCGAGGGTCAGCGCTGTGCACGACCTCCAGTAAACTACAAACACCAGAAACTAGTTGCAACTCCTGGACAGAGATCATGTTGATTAATAAGTCGAGAGGGTCCATTGGTTTCGGGCCCAATGCATGGTAGTAACTGGTCATGGATGAACCAACACAGAACTCAGTTCCTGAGGACGGCTGCAATGAGACAACCCACCATGTACTCCTACATGGCCTCTCATCGCTACCTTTACCAAATCGTGTTCACACACTTAGCTCACACACAGTAGGACATGTTCATCACATTCCAATTCATCCCCGATGAATCAGACCTGACACAACTCTAAGCAATAGCAGGCATAACCAAAAAGCATCAATGAGTAGGCACAACATGGCTCAAACAACTCCTACTCATACTAGTGGGTTTCAACTATTTACTGTGGGAATGACGGGTAATGAAGTGGAAAGGGGTTCAACTACCGCAGCAGGTAACAATTGAAGCGTTGTTGTCCTAATGCAGTAAAAGAGAGCAAGAGCGAGAGAGTGGGATTGTATCGGAATGCTCAATGGGGTTTTGCTTGCCTGGTCTGAAGATAACATTGAGTCTTCATCGGTGTCATCGAACTCATCGTCGAAACGTCGTCTACTGAGAGGGGACAAAACCGACAAACAGAGGAAGAACACAATCAATGCAATGCGACAATATGATGCATGATCATGACATGGCAATATGCTGTTTATTGAGCTAATGCAACTAGCAACACAATTAAATGAAGTTGTTTTGAACCAAAGGTTCAAATTCAAACTCCATATATGATTATTCAAATGCCATTAATTCAAATTGCCCTAAATAGTGGCTGTAAGTTATTCAAACATGCATGAAAATTCCATAAACAGATTCCTTGGATTTTTCTGATCAATTTTCATATATAAATTATTTTCATCTGAGTTATAGATTATTTTCTATGATTTTTAGAAGTTTTGGTTATTTTCTGAAATAAATAAATCATTTCTGATTTATTTAAAAACCCAGAAAACATTTACTGCGTCAGCACTGCGTCAGGCTAAGGTCAGCAGGTCAACTGACCAGCCAGGGTCAAACCTGACGTGTGGGGTCCACACGTTAGTGACACAACAGTTAAACAGACTTAACTAAACTTAACAGAAGATTAAACTAAACTAAATAGGCACTGGGGCCCACTGTCAGTGACTCTAGGTTGGGTTAGTTAGTCACTAATGACGATGCCACGTCAGCACGCCGTAGTTACTCGCCGGCGACCTCATTCCGTGGCGGTGACTCGCCGGAGAGGGTCGGGTTTCGTGTACAAGGGGTGGTTTTGGGCGCGGTTAGTCCCGTTGGAAAGCTCGCACTCGGCCGCATCCAACGGTGCGAGCCGTTCGTCCTGGGGTGGCCGGAAACAGCGCCGGCGGCGAGGTTTGCGGCGCCGGAGTTCGGGCGATGATCGAGACGGCGCTACGGGCCACTCCAGGAGCAACGGTTGGCCCTGTCCGATGCGCGGGAGTGCAAGAAGTGCAATGGCGAGCTCGGATGCAAGCTATGGTGGTCGTGGCCACAGTGGCGACAGGTTCAGCGGCGGCCGGCGACGGTGAGGAAGGGGGCGATGGCTACGGGGCGCGCGTGAAGGAAAGGACGGAGGGAAAAGTTTCAGTGGCTCACGGCGGTTCGGCTGGTGCAGACGGAGGGGCCGGGGAGGCGTTGGTTGTCGCGAATCGCCGGCGAGGTCGACGGCGGCCGAAGGTTGAAGAAGACGATGGTGAGGGCGTTTGGGGGCTTCCGGCGTCGGGCGGCTTGGCGAGGAGGAAGAGAGGGACGAGGCGAAGCTCGTGGACGTTTTGCGGGGGCGTGGCGAGGGCTGTGGTCACGGTGGAGCTCGCCGGCGGCGACGGCTTCATTCTGTCGCCGCGTGAGAGAGAGACAGAGGGGGGAGGAGAGAGTAGCGAGTGAGGGGGGAGGTCGAGGGGGTTCCAGGGGCGTCGTGGTGTTCGTCCAGGGCATCGGGGAGGGAAGCAGGCATGGAGGAGGTGGAGGCCGCGGGCGTGCGCCGTCGCCACGCACCTGTCTGTCCTCCTAGCAGGAGGTTGAAGACGCCCTTGCCCCTGGTGGGCAGGGCCGGCCAGATGGGCCACACAGCTAAAGGCCAGGTACTTCCACTCTCTCTCTCTTTTATTTCTGTTTCTGTTTTCTATTTTTCTTTCTTTGTTTTATTTCCTTTTGCCATTGTTTTGAAATTTAAACAATTTCAAACAATGCCCAAAAACTCCTCTGAACAATTTTATGTTGCTAGATGGACTTTTCCAAAAGCACATAAAATATTTCAAAGTTATTTGAAAATATATTCTATATATTATGAATATAGTTCCAAATTCAAATACAATAATAAATTAAATTCCATGCCCAAAATATTCCACAGAAATGTCCATTATTTTTGGTTTGCTGCAAAAGCCTTGCCAAAAATATCCAACAATTATTAGGAACATTTTGGAAACATTGAATGCAATTTTTTTGACTGGAGCTATTTGGAATTTGAAGTGCTAGGGTTTGAACAATCCCCATTTCAAGTTTCCTTTGAAAATAAACATGATGACATGATGATTAGGCAAGGACCACAGGGGTTGATCTAGGGATGTGACAAAAACCTACAAAATAGTTGAGAACTTTAGCTACTAGATGGATCACTAATCTTTGGAGGGATCGAATATTAGAGTACACTCCCGTACCATGAGTCGAGGATTCGCAAGGATAACCAAACCCCCATACATTCCTCCTCGGGGTACTTGTCTCTTTGTAAACCTCCTAATTAGATTGAGAGTTACCGATAATAAGTGCATGAGTTCTTCGGACTAATGTGAGTATTCGAAAGTTGACACTTCCACCTAGCCATATTTTTCTAGCCTCTTCGGTACCGTGCATTGCCCTTTCTCACGTCGAGAATTGGCGCATACTTCGCCGGTGCATCCAAATCCTTGGCACGATACGCTCTGTCATCATAAGCCTCATTATATCCTTCCTCAAAACAGCCACCATACCTACCTTCCAAGGCATTTCCATAGCCTTTCCGAGATACATTGCCATGCAACATCCGTCTTCTCATGACTTGATCTTCATGTCATACATGCTTTTTGCTTGATAGATGAGCCGCATGCTAGTTGTGCCTTGCCCTAATCATTGCTACATGACGCGCTAGTATCATTGCATATCCTGCTACACTGGCAGAGGCATACATTTGCATACATCATGATAGTTTCATTTTCTTTATGTTGAGTACTTTTGTAAAGTGTGAAAGATCTTCTATACTTCTTGTAATATATAGAGTGTTGCCCCTAGAGTGAGGAAAAGATCCCAAAGAGGACAAAATCAAAAGATCCCAAAGAGTACAAATGAGAGTTAAATAGAAAGAGCCATTGAGGCCACAAAAAAATAAAAATAAAAAGAGAAAAAAGAGAAAAAGAAATAAAAAGAGAGAAGGGGCACACTACTATTCCTTTTGAGAGATCCACACTCGTACTCCATCTTATACCTTGTATTCCATAGAGATTATCATTCATGCATATAGCTATGTGGGGACCATCACACTATAGAACTTGGCTTGTATATTCCAATGACGAGCCTCCTCAAAAGAGCTCTAGGTCTTCTTGAGCGAGCAAGTTGGATGCACCCCCACTAGTTCCATTGGAGAGCTTACCTTAGCTCAAATGTGCATCCGTTGCATGGCAATCCATACTCCTCACATCATATCTATCATTTGGCTTTCTCTCGCCTATGATTGTCCTCATTGATGTGAGCCTTTCACACCTTTTTTGTATTCCCCCTTCATCATTTTTCTCTCTTTGCCATCCTAAGTGTCAACTTTCTTGCCTACGCTCATCCATTGCATGAGTGCTCAAAATATCGAAAGGGAGTGGATCATTTTGACTTGTACCTGGCTAGTGGTCTGGGGATGAGTCAAGATAAGATTCCAAAGAAGACCAAGTGTGAAACTTTAGTAGATTAAGTTCTCAACAATACAAAAACTATGTTTTACTCTCTCGTATATCCCTATCCCCTTTCTTGCACGCAAACACCATTTGGAGACATTCGAGTCACGGACAGCTAGGGCTCTTGCACCTTTATGTTCTTATGTTGCTTGTTACAATGCTAATATAGACTCTTGCTTGTTATGACTTGAATTCAATTACATGCCTTGATTGCCTTACTTAAAAGTTCTTATATGGTTGATAGCATGTCACCACAGAAATTATGCTTGTTATAATTTACCTACTTGAGGACGAGCAGGAATTAAGCTTGGGGATGTTGATACGTCCAAAACGTATCTATAATTTCAGCTTGCTCCATGCTTCTTTTGTGTGATATTGCTATGATATTAATGCACTTCCATGCACTCTTGATCATATTTGGACTAACCTATTAACTCAGTGCACCACAGTGCCAGTTCATGCTTTCTGCTGTTTTTCTATTTCAGGTTTCCCCCATATTAAAAGTGCTCCAAAAATTCCAGGAAAAATATAGGAAAAATCAGCGTACAGGATGCTTCGCGAAGAACCAAAGATGGGCCAGAGGGGAGCCAGGGGAGGTCCAGGCGGCCACCTGGCGCGACCCCACCCCTGGCCGCGCCAGGGGGGCGCCTGGGGCCCCTGCTCCACCTCTGGCTGCCCCCCTTCGCATATATATCCCTCTCGTCCCGAAACCCTCGAGGACAGAACCCTTTTTCACGATCTCGCCTCTGTTCTGCCGCCACATCGCTTCCAAGATCGGGAGCATCAGGAGAACTCTTCCCGGCACCCTGCAGGAGGGGAGAACCACCACCGGGAGCTTCTCCACCACAATGGACGCTTCCCGGATGAGTCGTGAGTAGTCCACCTTGGACCATGGGTCCATGATCAGTAGCTATGTGATGTTCTCCTCCCCTCTTTGCTCTTCATGGTTTAGACCTCGTGAGCTGCCCTACATGATCGAGGCACATATGTAATCTTTCTGCTGTTGCTTTGCTGAGTTTGCTGGGATCTGATGGATTATGAGACTATGTTCAGATTGTGTTTGAGTAATATATTTGATTCACCTCTTTTATATCTTTGTTCTTGAGTAATTCTTGCATGTTCTCCGTTGCTGTTTATTGCTTTGGCCAAGTAGTAGGTAGTAACTCCAAAAGGGAGCGTTATGCTTGATTGTGGGTTCATGCCCCCTGATGACTAGCTTGAGTGACAGAAACATGAGTCTAGGGGATGTGCTGTTGCCACAAGGGAGAAAATAACGGTGCTTGTACTTGCGGGTGCAAGGATTGTTTACTTTACGCAAAGTTCTTTTAATGCAGTTGTCTGTTGCTTCGAGTTTACACTTTGGGTGGGATTCGCAACTTAATACCAGCGAGATGTTCTGGATAGATATCTCAAGGTGGATGATTAGTAGTAGATGCAGATGGATTTCGGTCGACTTGCCTTGGCGTACCGCCCATGCTTTTGAGCCTCTACCTTTCTTTGCAGCATATTTAGCATTGGTTCGCGCACATAATCCTGTCAATTGCCCAGCTGTAATTTGTTTACCTCGCTTTGCTGTTTTATCGTCTTTTGGGAGAGAGACATCACTAGTGAACATCATGGGACCCCGGTCCATATTACCACCGCTGATCACACCTTCTATTTACTTCCTGTTTTTTATTTCCTAGTTGCGGTCATAGCTATCATTATTATCTCTTGTGTTTGATCCTTTGTAAACAACAAGGCCGGAGGGATTGACAACCTCTCTGTACTCGTTGGGAGCAAAGTTATCTGTATCTATGTGCAGGTCCCGTCAACCGCTAAGTTTCTGGCGCCGTTGACACCTACTTGTCGACCCTCGGAGTCTCATGGGATTCGATCCTTGGTATCTTTGCCAAGGGAAATTTGCTGCTACGCTACATCTCAACCTTCCACTTGGGGTAACCAACGAGGGGCGAGAAGACATCATCCACCGACACCTGCACAACCCTAACATATTAGCAAGCACATTGCAAATAATCAAAAACCACAACTTTCGGTAATAAGCCATTATTTTTACCTTGTGTAGCTCACCAGGGGATCCCATCCCTCCAGGGGCCATCTCCTCGTCCTCGATGGGGGCCATCACCTTGCCAGGGGAATACTGCTTCTCAACAGCAAGTATCTCCTCAAACTCGGCCTTGAGCCTCGCATAGGTGACCATCAGAGTTTCTGGGGTAGGCACGATGGGGCCCTTGCTGTTATTCCAACTTTTTTGAGGAGTTCGTGCGCCAACTGATATGTCTCCAACGTATCTATAATTTTTTATTGTTCCATGCTATTATTTATAAAGTCTTGGATTTTTAATGGGCTTTATCATTCACTTTTAGATCATTTTTGGGACTAACCTACTAACCCAAAGGCCCGGTCCAGATTGCAGTTTTTTGCCTATTTCAGGGTTTTGCAGTAAAGGAATATCAAACGGAGTCCAAACGGAATAAAACCTTCGCGAGATATATTTTTGGAGAAAAACACGCCATAGGAACTTGAGAACCACGACAGGGGAGCCTCGAGTGGCCCTCGAGGGTGGGGGCGCGCCCCCCTTCCCAGGGCGCGCCCCCCTGCCTCGAGGCCCACTAGAGCGTCCTCCGGTGCCCTCCTTCTTCCTATATAAGTCCACGTACCCCAGAAACTCTGTGAACAGAGAGAAAACCCTAATTCCACCACCGTAGCTTCCGTTCCCGTGGAGGTCCAATTTTGGAGCCTGCTCCAGAGCTCCACCGGAGGGGGATCCATCACGGAGGCCTTCATCATCATCATCATCGCCATCACCATGAGTTGTGAGTAGTTTACCACAGACCTTCGGGTCCAAAGCTAGTATCTAGATGGCTTCTTCTCTCACTCTCTGGATCTCAATACAAAGTTCTCCTCGGTCTTCGAGGAGATCTATTCAATGTAATCTCTTTTTCAGGTGTGTTTGTAGGGATCCGATGAATTGTGAGTTTATGATCAAGGTTTTCTATGAAAGATATTTGGTTCTTCTATGAACTTTTTATGTGTGCTCAAAATATCCTTGCAAGTCTCTTCGAATTATCGGTTTGGTTTGTCCTACTAGATCTATAGTTCTTGCAATGGGAGAAGTGCCTGGCTTTGGGTTCAATTTTGCGTTGTCCTTTCCCAGTGACAATAGGGGCAGCAAGGCACGTATTGTATTGTTGCCATCGAGGATAAAAAGATGAGGTTTACATCATATTGCTTGAGTTTATCCCTCTACATCATGTCATCTTGCTTAAGGCGTTACTCCGTTCTTATGAACTCAATACACTAGATGCATGCTGGATAGCGGTCGATGTGTGGTGTAATAGTAGTAGATGCAGGCATGAGTGGTTCTACTTGTCTTGGACGTGATGCATATATACAATGATCATGCCTAGATAGTCTCATAATTATTCCCTTTTCTATCAATTGCTCGACTGTAATTTGTTTACCCGCCGTAGAATATCGCTATCATGAGAGAAGCCACTAGAGAAAACTATGGCCCCCGGGTCTATTCACAACATATCAATCTACATGTAGTTTACTTTTATCTCTTTTATTTGCTGTTCTTATAAACCAAAAATACCAAAAATATAAACTATCATCTCTATCAGATCTCACTCTCGTAAGTGACCGTAAAGGGATTGACAACCCCCTATCGCGTTGGTTGCGAAGTTCTTATTTGTTTGTGCAGGTGCGAGGGACTCACGCGTGGTCTCCTACTGGATTGATACCTTGGTTCTCAAAAACTGAGGGAAATACTTACGCAACTATGCCACATCCCCCTTTCCTCTTTGAGGGAATACAACGCAAGCTCAAGAGGTAGCAAGAAGAATTTCTGGCGCCGTTGCCGGGGAGGCTTACGCAAAAGTCATATACCAAGTACCTATCACAAACCCTTATCCTTCACATTACATTTATTTTCCTCTCATTTTCCTGTCCCCAACTTCACCCTTGTCGTTTTATTCGACCTTCTTCCGCCGTGTGTTTATCGTTCGCTTGCTTCTTGTTTGCTTGTGTGTGTTGGATTGCTTGCTTGTCACTATGGCTCAGAGCAATACCAAATTGTGTGACTTCTCCAATACCAACAACAATGACTTAATTAGCACTCTGATTGCTCCTATTACTGATGCTGAATCTTGTGAGATCAATGCTGCTTTGTTGAATCTTGTCATGTGATACTTCCAAAATGCATCACTATTTTATATCGTAATTCATCCTTATTCATTGATATATTTCACATTACGATGATGTTCTTATGTTGTTTTGGCCTATTTTACACAGTTTGCAACTTACCGGTGCCGAAGCAGCAGACGCAGGATTCAGCGGTAAAAAGTGGACGCTGAGTTGCCGAAGAAGAATACCTCCAAATTACCTGAAAATCGACGGAAGGTATTTTCCAGAAGGATCACGAAGATACGCAAAAGAGCAACCAGAGGGGGGCCACAGGGTGCCCAGGCGGCCACCTAGCGCGGCCCCTACCCTGGCCGCGCCGGGAGGGCGCCTGGAGCCCCTGGCCCACTCCAGGTTCTCCCCTCTGGCCTATATACTCCTCGTCATCCAGAAACACTAAAAATAGGAGAGAGTTTACGGAGTTCCGCCGCCGCTCCGTGGCGGAAACCTACAGAGAAGAAAAGCCATCTCCGGCGGGCAGATTCCGCCGGGGAGATCACCTCCCGGAAGGGGAGATCATCGCCATCGTCATCACCCTCGTCACGGGCATCATCGAGATCATCATCAACATCATCCCCAACATCAGCACCATCTCCATCTTCATCCAATCTCATCTCACAATTGCAACTTGTGTTGTAATCCGTACTATCTATCCTCTCTACTCTATCGGTGTTGATTACTACTTTGTGGTGAATGCTATTGAGTTTTGTTGGAGAAATATCATTGTGTCCAGATTGTTTATCATCCATCTATCTCCACTGATCATAATATCTTTTATGTCTTGTGAGTAGTAACTTTAGTTCTAGAGGACATGGGAGAAGTCTTGTTGTTAGTAGTCATATGATGTTGAAGTAATATGTGTTGTTTGATACTTAAGTTGTGTTGTTATTTTCCTAGTGGTGTTGTGTGAGTCTAACACTCAACACTTCGCCTTATTAAGGACCTAGGGGAATACATTGTGTACAAAGAATGCTTACGGTGGTTTGCCGGAGTGACAGAAACCTGAACCCCATTTCGCACGCTTTTGCACAAGGGAACAATGGATCATCGATCGTATTGCTATGGTTAGGCTTTTGCCTTAAATACTATCTTGTATTTGCGGATGCTTGCAAGGTGTTTAATCATAAGAGTGCACTCATCTTAGTCTAGAGGGTGTACTAGCATAGATCCACCCACTCAACACTTATCAACACATCACATAGTACCGATACGGAATATGGCGAAAGCACATGACTACCTCTCCCGTGTGTCCTCAAGAACACTTTAGCCTTTATAAGTTCAGTTGCTAGGCCTCTCCTTTGCTCAGAAAGGATTGGGCCACTTGTTACTCTCCAGTGCCTTTTACTTTGCTCGCTTCTACTTTCCTGTTGCTTATATCAAGAAAACCCCTATAAAGTTATCTTTCAGTGCTCGCAGTTATTCCTTGCTCAGAATCACTTATCAATACCTTCTGCTCTTCGTTGGGTTCGACACTCTTACTTATCGAAAACGCTGCAATAGATCCCTTACGGTTGTGGGTCATCATGATGAAAGATCAATTCTCCGGCCTTACTAGTGAAGATGCCGCTACCCATCTAAACAACTTTGTTGATTTGTGTGATATGCAAAAGAAAAGGGATACGAATAACGATATTGCTAAATTGAAGTTATTTCTGTGTTCACTTAGAGATCGTGCTAAAACTTGGTTCTCCTCTTTGCCTAGAAATAGTATTGATTCATGGAATAAGTGCAAAGATGCTTTTATCTCTAAGTATTTCCCACCCGCTAAGATCATCTCTCTTAGAAACGATATTATGAATTTTAAGCAACTAGATCATGAGCATGTTGCACAGGCTTGGGAGAGAATGGAACTGATGATACATAATTGCCCTACACATGATTTGAATCTATGGATGATTATTCAGAACTTTTATGCTGGCTTGAATTTTACTTCTAGAAATCTTTTAGATTCGGCCGCCGGAGGCACTTTCATGGAAACCACCTTAGGAGAAGCTACCAAACTCCTAGATAATATTATGGTTAATTATTCCCAATGGCACACCGAAAGATCAACTAGTAAAAAAGTGCATGCTATCGAAAAAATTAGTGTTTTGAGTGGAAAGATGGATGAACTTATGAAATTGTTTGCTGCTAAGAGTGCTTCTTCTGATCCTAATGATTTGCCTTTGTCCACTTTGATTGAGAATAACAATGAATCTTTGGATGTGAATTTTGTTGATATGAATAATTTTGGTAACAAGGCTTATAGAGGTAATTTTAATCCTAGGCCTTTCCCTAGTGATTCCTCTAATAATTGTGGTAGTTTATGATCTCGCAAAAAGAATTCCAATGCTTTGCTTGAAGGGAAATTGCTTAAAGTTGATGAATTGGCTAGAAGTGTGGATATAATTACTCTTGATGTTGATTCTTTGAAACTTAGATCTATCCCACCTAAGCATGATATCAATGAGTCTCTCAAAGCCATGAGAATTTCCATTGATGAATGCAAAGAAAGAACCGCTAGAATGCGTGCGAAAAGAGAAGATTATATTAAATCATGTTCTTCTAGTTATCATGAAAATAAAGATGAAGATCTGAAAGTTATTGATGTGTCTCCTATTAGATCCTTGTTTTCTAGTATTAATCTTGATGAGAATAGGATTGGAGATGATTCTGCTTTAAGGTGTCCCAATGATTCGGAGTTTTTAGATCTTGATGCTAAAATTGCTAAAAGTGGGAGTGAAGAGATTAAAACTTTGCATAGTGATGAACCCAGTACTTTGGATTTCAAGGGATTCAATTATGACAATTGCTCTTTGATTGATTGTATTTCCTTGTTGCAATCCGTGCTAAATTCTCCGCATGCTTATTGTCAAAATAAAGCTTTCACTAAACATATAGTTGATGCTTTGATGCAATCTTATGAAGAAAAACTTGAGTTGGAAGTTTCTATACCTAGAAAGCTTTATGATGAGTGGGAACCTACTATCAAAATAAAAATAAAAGATCATGAATGCTATGCTTTGTGTGATTTGGGTGCTAGTGTCTGCACTATCCCAAAATACTTGTGTGATTTGCTAGGGTTCCATGAGCTTGATCATTGTTCTTTAAATTTGCATCTTGCGGATTCCACTATTAAGAAACCTATGGGAAGAATTAATGATGTTCTTATTGTTTCCAATAGGAATTATGTGCCCGTAGAGTTCATTGTTCTTGATATAGATTGCAATCCTTCATGTCCTATTATTCTTGGTAGACCTTTCCTTAGAACGATTGGTGCAATTATTGATATGAAGGAAGGAAATATTATATTCCAATTTCCATTAAGAAAAGGCATGGAACACTTTCCTATAAAGAAAATAAAATTACCATATGAATCTATCATGAGAGCCACTTATGAATTGCCTTCCAAAGATGGCAATACCTAGATCTATTGTGTATCGTGCCTAGCTAGGGGCGTAAAACGATAGCACTTGTTGGGAGGCAACCCAATTTTATGTTTTTTGTTTTTGTTGCTGTTAGGGAATAAATATTGCATCTAGCCTCTGATTAGATGTGGTTTCATGTTTTGTTTAGTGTTTGTGCCAAGTATAACCTTTGGGAAGACTTGTGTGAAGTTTATGTGATCTTGCTATGAAAAACAGAATCGTTAGCCCTCGCTAAAGTAGTCGTGGGATTTTAATGGAGCTTTCTTTTTAGTTTATTCTTTTGGCAGATGATTGGTAGACAAATTGCGCAAATTTAACAATTTATTTTTAATTTTTTGGAGTTCCATAAGTAGGCGAACCCTGCAGATTACTACAGACTGTTCTGTCTTTGACATATTCTGTTTTTCATGTGTTGTTTGCTCATTCCGATGCATCTATGAGTAGTATTGGAGGATATGAACCATAGATAAGTTGGAGTACAGTAGGTTTAACACCAATATAAACAAGGAATTAATTCATTCATGTACCTTTGAGTAGTGGTTTGCTTTCTTATACTAACGGAGCTCACAAGAATTTTTGTCTAAGTTGTGTGTTGTGAAGTTTTCAAGTTTTGAGTGTTGCTTTGATGGACTATGAAACAAGGAGTAGCAAAGGCCTAATCTTGGGGATGCCCATGGAACTCCAAGTAAATTCAAGATAATCAAAATCCTAAGCTTGGGGATGCCCCGGGAAAGCATCCCTTCTTTCGTCTTCATCCATCGGTAACTATACTTGGAGCTATATTTTTATTCGCAACATGATATGTGTTTTGCTTGGAGCGTCTTGTATAATTTGAGGCTTTGCTTGTTAGTTTGCCACAGTCATCCTTGCTGAACACACCTATTTGAGAGAGTTAAATATGGCCTATAAATTATTAGAACACTCTATGTGCTTCACTTATATCTTTTGAGTTGAATAGTTTTTGCTCTAGTGCTTCACTTATATCTTTTCGAGCATGGTGGTGGTAATATTTTGTAGAAATTGTTGAACTCTCATGCTTCACTTATAACTATTTGATAGTCTATTAAAACAGCATGGTAAAGTGTTTAGGGTAAAGAAACTAGTCTTCACATGATAGACATCCAATGTCAATGTAGTAAAAAAAATTACACCAAGTGCATTGAATAGAATGAGATGTTGGATGCTTGATCATTGTTTTGAGGCATGAGGATAGTGATATTAGAGTCATGGTAGTGGATTTATTTTGAAATTGAGAAATAGTTGTGTTAAGGTTAGGGATTCTCGTATCATGCACGTATGGTGAACTGCTATGTGACGAAGTTAGAGCATGAGGTATTTGTAGAGTGCCAACGTTTGTGTGGAGGTCGGGGGCGCACGATGGTTAACTCCTACCAACCTCCCCCATAGGAGCATGCGTTGATTGCTTTATTTTGATGACTCGTAAATTTTTGCAATAAGTATATGAGTTCTTATGACTAATGTTGAGTCCATGGATTATAAGCACTCTCACCGTTCCACCATTGCTAGCCTCTCATGTACCGCGCAACTTTCGCCAGTGCCATAAACCCACTATATATCCTTCCTCAAAATAGCCACCATATTGTTCCTCAAAACAGCCACCATACTTACCTATCATGGCATTTCCATAGCCATTCCGAGATATATTGCCATGCAACTTTCCACCGTTTCGTTTATATGACAGGCATCATATTTTCATAGTGCCATGCATGATCATGTAGTTGACATCATAGTTGTGGCAAAGCCACCATGCATAATTTTTCATATATGTCACTCTTGTTTCATTGCACATACCGGTACACCGCCGGAGGCATTCATATAGAGTCATACCTTGTTGTTGTAGTATCGAGTTGTAATTTCGTGTTGTAATGAAAGTGTGATGGTCATCATTATTAGAACATTGTCCCATGGGAGGAAAGGCTGAATCTATAAAGCCCCTCCGCAAAAGAAAAGAAAAAGGCCAAAGTAAAAAAAAGGCCCAAAAAGATAAAGAAAGAAAAGAAAAGAAAAAAGGGACAATTGCTACTATCTTTTTCCACACTTGTGCTTCAAAGTAGCACCATGTTCTTCATTGTAGAGAGTCTCATGCTTAGTCACTTTCATATGCCAGTGGGAATTTTTCGTTATAGAACTTGGCTTGTATATTCCAACGATGGGCTTCCTCAAATGCCCTAGGTCTTCGTGAGCAAGCAAGTTGGATGCACACCCACTAGTTTCTTTTGTTGAGCTTTCATTCATATTTAACTCTAGTGCATCCGTTGCATGGCAATCCCTACTCACTCACATTGATATCTATTAATGGGCATCTCCATAGACCGTTGATACGCCTAGTTGATGTGAGACTATCTCCCTCCTTGTTGTCCCCTCCCCAACCACCTCTCTATTCCACCCATAGTGCTATGTCCATGGCTCACGCTCATGTATTGCGTGAAAGTTGAAAGGTTTGAAAAGATAGAGTATGAAAACAAGTGCTTGGATGAAATCGGGGTTATGCATGATATGAATATTTTGTGTGATGAAGAGGGAGCAGAGCGAGACTATATGATTTTGTAGGGATAACTTTCTTTAGCCAATGTATTCATGCCACACTTAAGAGAATTACGTTGAAAAACTATATTGGTTAGCATTCCACATCCAAAATTCTTTCTTTATCATTTACCTACTCGAGGACGAGCAGGAATTAAGCTTGGGGATGCTTGATACGTCTCCAACGTATCTATAATTTTTTATTCTTCCATGCTATTATTTATGAAGTCTTGGATGTTTAATGGGCTTTATCATTCACTATTATATCATTTTTGGGACTAACCTGCAAACCCAAAGGCCCAGTCCAGATTCCTGTTTTATGCCTATTTCAGGGTTTTGCAGAAAAGGGATATCAAACAGAGTCCAAATGTAATGAAACCTTCGCGAGAGATGTTTTTGGACAATCTCACGCCAGAGGAACTTGAGAACCAAGTCAGGGGAGGCTCGAGTGGCCCTCTAGGGTTGGGGATGCGCCCCCCTTCCCAGGGCGCGCCCCCTGCCTCGAGGCCCACTCAAGCGTCCTCCGGTGCCCTCCTTCTTCCTATATAAGTCCATGTACCCCAGAAACTCCGTGAACAGAGAGAAAACCCTAATTCCACCGCCATAGCTTCTATTCCTGTGGAGATCCCATCTTGGAGCCTATTCAGGAACTACACCGGATGGGGATCCATCACGGAGGCCTTCATCATCATCATCTTCGCCCTCACCATGAGCTGTGAGTAGTTTACCACAGACCTTCGGGTCCATAGCTAGTATCTAGATGGCTTCTTCTCTCTCTCTCTGGATCTCAATACAAAGTTCTCCTCGGTGTTCGAGGAGATCTATTCGATGTAATCTCTTTTTGCGGTGTGTTTGTCGAGATCCGATGAATTGTGAGTTTATGATCGAGGTTATCTATGAAAGATATTTGGTTCTTCTCTGAACTTTTTATGTGTGCTCATAATATCCTTGCAAGTCTCTTCAAATTATCTTTTTGTTTAGCATAGTAGATCTATAGTTCTTGCAATGGGAGAAGTGCTTGGCTTTGGGTTCAATCTTGCGGTGTCCTTTCCCATTGACAATAGGGGCAGCAAGGCACGTATTGTATTGTTGCCATCGAGGATAAAAATATGGGGTTTACATCATATTGCTTGAGTTTATCCCTCTACATCATGTCATATTGCTTAAGGCGTTACTCTGTTCTTATGAACTCAATACACTAGATGCATGCTGGATAGCGGTCGATGTGTGGAGTAATAGTAGTAGATGCAGGCAGGAGTTGGTCTACTTGTCTCGGACGTGATGCCTATATACAATGATCATGCCTAGATAGTCTCATAATTATTTGCTTTTCTATCAATTGCTCTACAGTAATTTGTTTACCCGTCGTAGAATATCGCTATCATGAGAAAAGCCACTAGAGAAAACTATGGCCCCCGGGTCTATTCTCAACATATCAATCTACATCTACTTTACTTTTACCGCTTTTATTTGCTGTTCTTATAAAACAAAAATACCAAAAAAAACAAACTATCATCTCTATCAGATCTCACTTTCGTAAGTGACCGTAAACGGGTTGACAACCCCTTATCGCATTGGCTGCGAAGTTCTTATTTGTTTGTGCAGGTGCGAGGGACTCGCGCGTGGTCTCCTACTGGATTGATACCTTGGTTCTCAAAAACTGAGGGAAATACTGACGCTAATGTGCTGCATCTCCCTTTCCTCTTCGAGGAAATACAACGCAAGCTCAAGAGGTAGCACCAACGTCATAAACTCTTTGGCCAGTGCTTGTTTCTTGGAGTTCTTCGTCTCCATGGGTTGGCCCGCCAACATGGTAAACTCGTTGGTCGGTGTTCGCTTCTTGGAGATCACTGTCTCCAGTGGGTTGTCCGCCAGCAACTCTTTGCCTAGTGCTCCAGGATCCATCAATGAACTGACAAACAAAAAGCAATCGAAAGGAAACCACAATCGCAATGAAAACGGGAAAAGAATAGGCTGTGAGAATCGATTGGTGCTTCACAAAAAGAAGAATCTCACAGCCTATTCACAAAAAGAATAGGCTGTGAGATTCGCCCACGTTTCCTTCGTCGATACAGAAGAAAAATGGCAGAAGTGAGTAACCTGGAGTGAGGTTTTCTTCAAGAAAGGGGAGAAAGGGCTTCAACGAGTGTTCCGGTGAAATGATGGTTGCTTCGTCCAGCCCAACTTCGAGGCCACTTTACCACTGCTGGTAAAGGTGTGGGTTTAGTGATATGACGGGTCATGACGGCCGCATCGGGGTGACCGATGAGTTTCGACTGTAGCACCTCGCTGTGATTTGGTGGATGGCACGCGGCCTCGGATGCTTTGATGTCCCGCATGTAGATAGAGCGGCTAGTCATATAGGAGTGGTCAATATTGTGCACTGCGACCAAGGCAGAGAGGAAAACAAGAGAACTACGTAATTAATGCATGAGTTTAATTAGGGTAGTTTTGTAAAGTACGAGGTACATTCCTCCAATCGCAAAATTTCTTGGTTGATGAGATTTGAGATTTGAGCCCTATAAACCGGAAGGGAGATTTGAGATTTAAGATTTGAGATACTGCACACGGTGTAGTCACTTGTTGGAATCTCTAGAAAGACTTATACAGCATGATTCATTGCTTCTTCTTACTACTACGTACTACTTCGCCGACTTGTGGGACAGCTAGCATCATCCGGGTCGACGTAATACGTGTCATGCACCAGATTAGAGTGTGGAACGGAAGGGGGGCATCACCCCGGTCGTACCGCATGGCCTTGTTTGGATACTCTAACTTAGTTAAAGGTTGGAGTTAGATTTTTTTGGGTTAGTTGAGTTCAAACTAACCCAAACTAACTCTAACACATGGATCCAAACAGTAACCCAAACTAACCCTCATATTTGGATATTTTTGGGTTAGTTGAGTTCAAACTAACCCAAACTAACTCTAACACATGGATCCAAATAGTAACGCGCCATCAAATCGCACAATTTGACCTTTCCAGGAGTAGGTAAGTTGAATCCAGTACTCCCTCACCCTCCTCGCCTCTCTGTCAAACCGCCTATGCGAAAACTGTCGCGCGTACTGCCCGGGAAAAGCCCCGCCCTCAACTTTTAACTACGCGAAAATAATTCGAGCTTGTTCGTTCTATATAAATACTAGTACTGTATGTTTATTCACCCATGGGGTTGTTCAATAAATGTAGGGCCGGGGAGCACAAGTGAACAATACTACTACTAGTAGTAAGTAGGAGTCGTACAGGCACTACACCACGGTAATGTATTCCCTACTGACGTGTGTTGGGAAAGATGTCTATTCCCGACCGATATTCAGTTGGGAAAACTCTCATCAGACTGTTGGTTGGAAAAACCTTCGCACGCTGACAAACTATCGGTCGGGAATGCATTCACATTTGCCATCGAGCGGTCGGTCGGGAATTCTCCTATACCCATTAAACTGTGGGTCGGCAAATAACGCCAACCGACCGCGTGTGGCTAAGTGGGCCAAGCGCGTGCAAACAAAAATCTTTAGCGCAAATTTTGGCCCAACCCGCGAACCTCACTACTCTTTTCCGCCCAGTACTGTGAAATCCCTAATTCCCCACCACGAGCCACCACGAGCGCCGCCGCCCAACATTGCGACACTCAATGTTGTCTCCGGCCAGCGGATGCACCGCACCGTCTTCCTCAAGGCCTCCCACCGCCCCACACCGCCCATCCCCCACGAGCTCGAACCCTCACCTATTCCAAAGTGCTCCATCCCTACCCCCTCACCAAGAACTCTGGCGTCCTCGTCCTCCTGAGCGCCGAGCAGATCCCGATGAAGACCAGGCTCAACCTGTGCCGGAAGCTCCTCTCGGCCGTGGTGGAGCACTGCTCCACGCCATCTTGCTTGTCCACTTCCGCCCCTGCGTCGTCTTGCCTCTCCACGTGTGCCCCCCCACACCACCCTGCTCCTCGTCGTCGCCGCCCACTCCCTGCAGCCGCAGCCGGAGATTCGCCACGGTGAGGCAACTCCCTCCCCCTCCCCCTCTCCCCTCTCCCTTTATCAAACCTGACAACCAAATTCGTCTCCTAGATCGAAACACATTATGAGAAGCAGGTTCTTCTTCATAAGGCCAGACGTCTACCGTTTATCTTCAAGAGACCATATACATTTGACGTGCAACTACAATCTAGTGAGTTTCTCTGCCCCAAGTCACGACGACCTCCTTATGTGTGGATTTTATAAGATATGTATTGTTTTTGCAATAGCGCAATGACTGCTGAGGCAACTCTCTCTGTGAAAAATCCTTCAACATTATGTTTCTTCGTCTGTGATTTAGTGCACTGTATGTGGTTATTCTTTGCTTAGAAAACATTATCGCCAGATTTGTTGGTATATGATGACTCGAAGTAATTTTAGTTTTAGATGAATTTTGTTCATATGATGTGGTGTGTCCAGGCTCTTTTTTCTTTCTTTCAGTATATGATGTTGTGATTTAGGGTACGTTTGGTTTCACGGCAAAAACGGTTATAGCCTCGCTGGCTAGGATATGTGTTTGGTTTCCAGAAAATAAAGTCTCTTTGGAGGGCCAGATAGCCTCGCTTGGCCAGGAAATCCTCACTCGCCAGGGAGAGCCAATTCGGCTCGCTCTCAATGGCAAAAACACATCGTGCGAGAAGAATGCCCGTGAAACATTCGTTACCGATAATTATGGATACAGTCCATGTATTATGGATATTATATGTGGCACGCTTTCATTTGTTTTGGAATGTACGTATTAATTTTTATACTTCAGCAAAAGAAAATAACCAAACACACAGCCCAGGCAAGGCTGGCAAAGCCGAGTTGAGCTAGCTGGGTTAGCTCAGTGATAGCCTATCCCATCAATGCAACCAAACGGACACTTAGTACCTTGGAGCCTGACACTTTAATTCAAAACTGGCATGGATACCTAAAATGATAAAAAGAGCAGGAAATGGTGGCTAGCAAACATATCTTTTTTATAAAATTGACGAGCTGAATATCCAGGTAGTGCTTTGTCTATAACTAATTTGGCTGCTAGAGTTTTTTGAAGTTGTTAGACTCTTGGTTGATGGTTATGTATTAGGTAATGCTTTGTCTGTAACTAATTTGGCTGCTAGATTTATTGAAGTAGTTAGACCATATTTTGATGGTTATGTATTAGAGCTAAAGAACAATATGTACTGAACAATAAAGAACAATATGTTCTTTTTCTCTTAGCAGAGCTTCTCTAAGCTTTTCTAATATGTTATCCTAGTTTATTCCTAGTAGCTCCCAGCCAACGCAGAGTGTGAACAAGTACTGAATGTTTTGCTTAGACTTTGGTTCTTATGTGAATTTTTCTTCAGAAAACTACACCGGGGCGTTCATCTTCAATTGATTATCCATCGAACGTGCTTGCGCGACCACTTCGGTGAGTTTCTCCACCCCATGTATTGAGGCCCTCATTATGTGTGGATGTCATGAATGTATACTATCCCTTTGCACACATTGGATTTTCCTTGAACACGGCTCATGCATGTTGATTGCTGAAGTAGATTACTTTAGTATTGCAAGTGTTTTCACCTACATGTGACATCTGAACTAGCAGTTTTGGGCCGTATAGTCTCTCTTTTAAAGCTTCGAAATTTCCATTGCAGCCATCAAAGTCTGTTCACCCTGCGATTTAACTAGTAGATATTTCTCATGGTAATCATAGTCCAATTATTTATGTTGCTCATGACCATGTCCTGCTTGTGCGGCATAGTTTGATTCCTTCCTCGGTTAGTGATACGTCTCCAACGTATCTACTTTTCCAAACACTTTTGCCCTTCTTTTGGACTCTAACTTGCATGATTTGAATGGAACTAACCCGGACTGACGCTGTTTTCCGCAGAACTGCCATGGTGTTGTTTTTGTGCAAAAATAAAAAGTTCTCGGAATTGCCTGAAAATCAACGAAGAATTATTTCAGAAAATATAAAAAATACCTGCAAGAAGAACACCGGGGGGCCCACGGGCTGTCCTCGAGGGTGGCGGGCGCGCCCCCCTTCCCAGAGCGCGCCCCTGCCATGAGGGCACCCCGATGCCCCACCAACATATCCCCAGGTCCTATATATTCCGTTTCGTGGAGAGAAAAATCAAGGAGAAAGAATTATCGCGTTTTACGAGACGGAGACACCACCAAGCCCTAATCTCTCTCAGGAGGGCTGATCTGGAGTCCGTTCAGGGCTCCGGAGAGTGGAGATCGTCGTCATCGTCATCATCAACCTTCCTCCATCACCAATTCCATGATGCTCACGGCCGTGTGTGAGTAATTCCATCGTAGGCTTGATGGACGGTGATGGGTTGGATGGGATCTATCATGTAATCAAGTTAGTATTGTTAGGGTTTGATCCCTAGTATCCACTATGTTCTGAGATTGATGTTGCTATGACTTTGCTATGCTTAATGCTTGTCACTAGGGCCCGAGTGCCATGATTTCAGATCTGAACCTATTATGTTTCAGTGAATATATGCGTGTTCTTGATCCTATCTTGCAAGTCTATAGTCACCTACTATGTGTTATGATCCGGAAACCCCGAAGTGACAATAATCGGGACCACTCCCGGTGATGACCATAGTTTGAGGAGTTTATGTATTCATTATGTGTTAATGCTTTGGTCCGGTACTCTATTAAAAGGAGGCCTTAATATCCCTTAGTTTCCAATACGACCCCGCTGCCATGGGAGGGTAGGCCAAAAGATGTCATGCAAGTTCTTTTCCATAAGCACGTATGACTATATTCGGAACACATGCATACATTGCATTGATGAATTGGAGCTAGTTCCGTGTCACCCTAGGTTATAACTTCTACATGATGAATTGCATCCGACGTAATTTCCCATCACCGATCCAATGCCTACGAGCTTCACCTATATTTCTAGCTGCTATTTACTTTTCAGTTGCTATTATCACAAAAACTACAAAAACATTATCTTTACTTTTATTGCTACTACCGCCACTATCATATTACTGTGCTACTGAACTATCTTGCTGCAGATACTAAGTTTCCAGGTGTGGTTGAATTGACAACTCAGCTGCTAATACTTAAGAGTATTCTTTGGCTCCCCTTGTGTCGAATCAACAAATTTGGGTTTAATACTTTACCCTCGAAAACTGTTGCGATCCCCTACACTTGTGGGTTATCATGACTATTTTCAGGCGCCGTTGCCGGGGAGCATAGCTCTATTCTTTAAGTCACTTGCGATTTATATATGTTTATCACTATGAAGAATTTGAAGGACTCAAAATACAAGATCTTACCCTCAACTACGAGGGGAGGTAAGGAACTACCATCTAGCTATGCGCTTGATTCTCCTTCTGTTATGAGTAAACTTGCGACACCTACTCCTGCTATTGAATCTGATATGTCGTATGTTCTTGATGATGCTACTTCTGCTATGTATGATGAAACTACATCTATGCCTGATGCTGTGCCACTAGGTGAATTTCTAGATGAACAAATTGCTAAGATTAGGGAGAGTGCAAATGTTGATGATATTTATGAAAGTGATGATGAAACTACTCCCAATAGATATAAATTGCCAGTTGTGCCTGAGGGTTATGTTATGGATAAACAAACTGCTAGAGACTTTCTTGCTTGCAATGATAGATATGATCTTAAGAAGTTATTAGCTAAGCTGAAAGAAAAGTCCTTGAATGCTAGAATGAAACATGACCCTACTTTTGCTACTTCACCTATTTGTGTCACTGATAAGGATTATGAATTCTCTGTTGATCCTGAGTTAATTACTTTGGTTGAATCTGATCCTTTCCATGGGTATGAGTCTGAAACTGTTGTGGCACATCTTACCAAGTTGAATGATATAGCCACCCTGTTTACCAATGATGAAAAGATTCGCTACTATTATATCCTTAAGTTGTTTCCGTTCTCGTTAAAGGGTGATGCTAAGACTTGGTTTAATTCTCTTGATCCTGGTTGTGTGCGTAGTCCCCGGGATATGATGTATTACTTTTCTGCTAAATATTTTCCCGCTCATAAGAAACAAGCTGCCTTACGGGAAATATATAACTTTGCTCAAACTGAAGAAGAGAGTCTCCCACAAGCTTGGGGGAGGCTTCTCAAGTTACTTAATGCTTTGCCTGATCATCCTCATGAGATGCATGATATACTTGATGTCTTTTATAATGGACTAACCGATGCTTCCAGAGACCACCTGGATAGTTGTGCTGGTTGTGTTTTCAGGGAAAGAACAGTTGAACAAGCTGAACTAATATTGAATAATATGCTAGCCAATGAAAATAATTGGACACTTCCTGAACCAGCCCCTAAGACAACTCGGAAGAAAAGAGGTGTTCTATTTCTCAGTCCTGAGGATATGCAAGAGGCAAAGAAATCCATGAAAGAAAAAGGTATTAAAGCTGAAGATGTTAAGAATTTACCTCTATTGAAGAAATACATGTTCTTGATAATCCGACACAGATAGTAAAGGTAAATTCTCTGTATTGATTTGATGAAAGTGATATTCCTCGTTATAAGTCTGCTAGCCAATGCTTAGATGAGTTTGACAATTTTATTGTGAAACAAGAAAACTTCAATGCTTATGTTGGTAGACAATTACAACACTATGCTCATATGATTGAACGCTTGAGTGATTATCTGTCTAGTGCTAAAGATGAACTGAAACTTATTAGTATACATGCTTCCATGGTTACCACTCAAGTAGAACAAGTACTTAAGGCTCAGAATGATTTGATCAATGAATTAAATAGTAAGAATAATGACTATGTTGTTAGAGTTGCAACTAGAGGTGTTAAAATGACTCAGGAACCTCTGTATCCTGAAGGCCACCCTAAGAGAATTGAGCAAGATTCTCAGAGAGCTAATTTAGAGGCACCTAGTTCTTCTAAGAAGAAGAAAAAGAAAAATGATAGGACTTTGCATGCTTCTAGTGAACCTGTAGCTCACCCACCTGAGAATCCCAATGATATATCTGTTTCTGATGCTAAGACACATTCTGGTAATGAACATGAACCTAGTGATAATATTAATAATAATGTTCATGATGATGCACAACCTAGCAATGATAATGACGTAGAGATTGAACCTACTGTTGATCTTGATAACCTACAATCAAAGAATCAACGTTATGATAAAAGAGACTTTGTTGCTAGGAAACACGGTAGGGAAAGAGAACCATGGGTTCAGAAACCCATGCATTTTCCTCCGAAACCATCCAACAAAAAGGATGATGAGGACTTTGAGCGCTACGCTGAAATGATTAGTCCTATCTTTTTGCGTATACGTTTGACTGATGTGCTTAAAACAAATCCTTATGCCAAGTATATGAAAGATATTATTACCAACAAAAGAAAGATACCTGAAGTAGAAATCTCCACCATGCTTGCCAATTACACTTTTGAGGGTGGAATGCCTAAGAAATTAGGAGATCCAGGAGTACCTACTATACCTTGCTCCATTAAGAGAAACTATGTTAAAACTGCTTTGTGTGATCTTGGAGCTGGTGTTAGTGTTATGCCTCTCTCTTTATATCGTAGACTTGACTTGAGTAAGTTGACACCTACTGAAATATCAATGCAAATGGCTGATAAATCAACTGCTATACCTTTCGGTATTTGTGAGGATGTGCCTGTTGTAGTTGCAAATGTTACTATTCTAACGGACTTTGTTATACTTGATATTCCCGAGGATGATAGTATGTGTATTATTCTTGGTAGACCTTTTTTGAATACTGCAGGGGCTGTTATTGATTGCAACAAAGGCAGTGTCACTTTTCATGTCAATGGTAATGAGCATACGGTACACTTTCCGAGGAAACAACCTCAGGTCTATAGTATCAATTATATTGGAAAAACTTCAACTATTACTATTGGAGGTTTTGAGTTTCCTATTCCTACTATCAAGAAGGCTTATGACATACCTTCTGTACCCTCCTTTTACTTTCTGTTAATTAGGCAAAAGTGTTATTCAAAAATTCTCCGGATTCATGTTACTCGGAAAGAGTTTATTAGCAAGACCTGATCAACCTTGTTAATGGATTCCTTTTGATGAACATGGGATAGGTGAATTTAGATAGCACAAACCTTCTGTACCCTCCTTTTACTTTCTGTTAATTAGGCTAAATAAAAGAAAATTAGCATTGTCTGTCTGTTTCCAGACTTACCCGTGCAATAAAAAATATCCTGAACATAAAAGTTCTCCAAATGCCATGAAAATAAAATATGTTTTTTCTAGAATATTTAAGAAAATATAGCACTGAACACAAAGCGAGGGGAGTCAGCACGTGGCCTCGCGGGCACAGGGCGCGCCCCCTACCTCCAGGGCCCCACGTGTCCCCCGTCCACTTATCCTTTCACCCATGCTCTTCTTCTTCCTCCCAAAAAAAAACACCAACCAGCTCAAACCCGAGTTCTAGCTTGTTTTGCTGCCATTTTTGATCTCCTTGCTGAAAGCACCATTCACCAAACTGTTTGGGGAGATTGCTCCTTGGTATGTGACTCCTCCATTGGTCCAATTAGTTTTTGTTCTAGTGCTTTACTTGTTGCAAATTTGTGCTGCTGTGGTGACCTTGTTCTTGAGCTTGCATGTCAAATTTTCTTGGTCCTAAGTAGTTCTAATGCATGATATAGCCTCTAGGCACTTATAGGAGTTGTTGCTATAAATCTTGTTGAGTTTGGTTAACTTTTACTGTGAGTTACTAAAATTTCAGAAAATTTCAGAAATATGTCTAGGAAAAACTTCCAAGGTGGTCCTTCAAGGAAATAAGAACCGAGGATCGCGTTCCGTGAGCCGGACGATGAACCACCGAGGGATGCTCATGTACGTCCTTGTGAATGGCCGTCAGATGAATTTATGAGTCAAGCGGGCATCAAAGATTAATTTTACGCATATGTGCGTAACGCTGACCTCGGGGACTTCGTGCAAGATAAGTGCCTCCAATACCGTGGCTTAACTGATAGCTTTGTGAGAAGGTTTAAATTTTCATCTTCACGTAATTCTCACACTATCCTATTTGATCTTTGTGATCCTCGTAAATCTAAATTTAGAGAATTCCTTGCTAGTATTACAGTGGGAGAATCGAGGGACATCACACAAGCCACTAGAGGAGCATACATTTTCCTGCTATTCATTACTTTGCTCTCTTTATTGGTAGAGGCATCAATGGTAAAGATGAAGCATGTCACATGTGTGTCCCTGATCTCAGCATTCTCAAGAGTGCTGTACTAGGTGATAGGCATTATAATTTAGGAGCAATTGTTGCACGTAGACTACACCATAATGGTTTGTATGGAGATTTATTTGGTGGGATCTATGCTACCCGCATAGCCCACTATCTTGGTGTGTCTATGCATCCGTATGATGAACCTTTACATACTGCTTATTTAGACTATAATGCTATGGCTAGTCACTGGTTTATAGAGTGGGATAATCAAACTCTCAAATATCGACTAATCTTTAACCAGCAGCATGCCATCCCTATTGTTCTTCCTGCCCCTACTTTGTTTAACTTTCAGGAAAAGGGAAGATACACTATAACTATGGAGGAGGCAAATGCCCATTATAACATGACGGAGACAGCCCGCCTTCGAGCTGCAGCTCAGTAGGCAGCATCTGCTGCATCTCAGTACGACCCCAACTACAACTTTGGATATCCATCAGGCCAATACTGGCCATAGACCAACTTAGGCCAAAAGCCTAAGCTTGGGGGAGTACGTGTTTCTCACCGACTTACATTCATGTTCACACACTTATTCTAGTTGTCGGTGCTCACACTCTTTAACTGTACCATCCATTCTTGGTTTAAATTTCTTTTTCTTAGTCTTTTTCTTGTGTGATAGAAAAACCCAGAAAAACAAAATTTTATTAGTTGTAGCTTCTAGCTAGTTTACTCTCTTTTGCTTGTAGTAGTAACTAAAAATGAAAACCCAAAAAGATTTCCCGTTCTTCTTTTGCTTGTTGGGAGCTTTCCTGTGTAAAAGTTTCTTTTCTTTTCTTTAGGGGTTAAGAGTAGAAGACCATGATTGAAAATGCTTAGTGTCTCTCATATGCTTTGTTGACTGATTTAATCTTGAGCCATATTACCTTGTCTTCTCTCTTGTATCAAATGTCTGCAGATTCCAGCTTAGTCCAATGCACGTGCACTATTATTATTTTCCATACCTGTCGGGGGAAACTGTCCGCCACGAACACCTATGGGACCGGAGCCCCTTGTCTGTGCGGTACGAGGGCGGAGGGAGCACAAAGAGCAGATCGAGGCAGACGCGCGGGCAGTTTTACCCAGGTTCGGGCCGCACGGATGCGTAAAACCCTACTCCTGCTTGGTTGTGTATTGAGTTGAGCGCTCGGGAGCTTGAAGAAGCAGCTACACCGTGCGTGAGAGTAATCTAGGTTTCGAACCCCCTCCACGTTGTGCATGGGCCTCCTTTTATAGTGCAAGGGGTCACCGACAGGTGTCAACGCAGGAGAAAGGGGTAAAAATGTAAAAGAGGTGGTAGTTGTAACAGTGCGGGAATAGTGGAGCTACAGTACAGAACAGTGGTCTATACCTACTTTAACAGTGGGGGACAAGGGCATTTAATGCCCGTCGCCGTCGACCCCAAAAGCTCCCGCCGTTGCGTCTCCGTCTGCCACGGCGATGGATCCACTGCCGTGGAGTGCCACCGTGTCCCCCAGGCTGCACAGCCATCCGCCACGCGTCCCTGGAGTGGCCCCAGGGCGACGCGTGGGCCGATGAGCTGGAGCGCGGGCACACAGCGCACCTCCCCCGGCAAGCACCTTGCCGGGGATCTCGACCTTGCCGGGCCCGGAAGCTTGCCGCTCCCCGAGCCCTTGCCGGGTCTTCTAAGATAAAATCTTCTATTCGTCCTGACAAGCTCCTC
>LR738714.1:629911582-629962461 GCA_902687465.1 Secale cereale
TTTCTTTTTTTTTTTTGAATGTCTTGGTTCTTCTATCTTCTCTTGTGCAGAGGTGGAGCCGCAGCGGGAAGAGCGCCCGGAGACCGTCACCGAGGAGCCGCAGGCCCCGCCGTCCCCGGCAAGGCAAAACTCTCCGGCAAGGGAGAGCGCTCCGCCAAGGGCGGGTACTCCGCCAAGGCAGAGTACCCCGCCAAGGGCGAGCAGCCCGGCGAGGACGGCCACTCCGCCAAGGCCGAGCTTCCCGGCAAGGGAGCCCGCCGCAGAGGACGTCCGCCAAGGTACGTTCTGTACTTGGTTTTCTTGTCCTTGCTTCTTTTTGGATCTTTGCTTGATTTTGAACTTCTTTTTCTTCTTCTCCTAGATCTTCCTCCTCCTCCTCCCGCGCCGATGGAGACCGAGGTCATCAATATCGAGGATGAGGAGGGCGCGCAGGGCGGCGGCGATGACGTTCCCGTCGTCGTGGAGATGGCCGAGGCCACCGAGGAGGCGACCGAGGCCACCGAGCCGGCCGCGCAGGAGGCCACTCCGGCCGCTGACGCCGCGACCGGGGAGGGGGACGGCGACCGCACCGCCGACCCGGAGGTGGCGGGAGCACCGGATGCTACACCGGCCGCCGGCCCCTCCACCGGCGAGAAGCAGGCGTACTATCTTCGTGCCCCCAATGGCGTCTTTATCCAAGTGCCTTGGGGGTCTTCATCAAGAGCTCCCGCGGAGGGCGAGGCGTTTGACGGAGAAGTCCTCGCCTCCGCGGGTCTGACAGTCGTCGAGGCGCCCGGCGAAGGAGATGGGCCCGAGGAGGAGAAGCTTCTCTACCAACTCCTGGCCCTTTACCGGGCCAGGCAGGCGAAGCTTGCCTCCCGGGAAGCCCTTGCTGCCCAGGCCGCCGCCGAAATGGAGAAGCGTGCGGCGGAGCTCAGCGCTGCCCACAAGGCGGGCCTCCGCGAGGTGGCGGAGGAGCGCGAGCGTCTCGCCGGTGAATATCAAGAGTGGCTTTTGGAGAAAGCCGAGGCTGAAGAACAGCAACGGCTCGCCGGGGTGGAGATGTCCCGGCGAGAAGGAGAGCTCGCGCAGCGGAAGGTGGATCTCGACTCCCATGAGGAGGACCTTGCCGCTCGCGAGGCTGCCCTTGGCGGGGAGCTGAAGGAGGCGAAAGCCGCTGCTGCTGCCGCGGAAGACGCCAAGAAGGAGCTTGCCGCCAAGGTTGAACAACTGGAGAAGGCGGTGAAGGTGAGCGCCGAGAAGGTTGCTGCGCTCATCCTGGAGCGCGAGAAGGATGCTCACACCAACTCAGAGCTCCAGGTGAGTTTGTCCCAGAGGGGTGACGAGCTGAAGGCCGCCAAGGATTCCATTGAAGACTTGGAGCTGAAGGTCACCACCCTGAAGGAATCGCTTGATGCTGCCCGGGCCCAGGAGACCAAGCTGAAGGATGAGCTCCGCAAGGAGCGAACCTTGATGGAGAGCGTCAACAAGGCCTCCGAGCTCTTCCGGCAGACTATCGAGGTGTGGACCGAAGAGCTGGTTTCTTCTGCGTCCAACATTGACCAGGAGTTGCTTGCTTTGAAGGTCGAACATCTTATCTACTCGCCGGATCCAGATCTCCCGCACAGCGCCAAGCTCAGCCTCTTCTTCAGAGGCGTCGCTCCGGCCCTTGCAGGTCTCCGGAACCGCATCCCCGCGCAGCTGGCCGAGGAGTCGCGCCGTCTCTGCGCGGGAACTCTGGAGCGGGTCTTGACGAAGATCGTGTACCGCAACCCGGGGATTAATCTCACAAACGTTCTTCGCACCCTGCCGGCAGACGCAGACACGGAGGCCCTGAAGGAGCAGGTCGGCCACATCATCGCCAAGGTAGCAAGGCTTGGCCGGAGGGAAGGCGACCGCGTAGACTAGGGCCCCATTTATCTTTATCTTTTTGTTGCTGCACGTTATGTTATGAACTCATTAGTCCATTGCGACAAGTTATCCTTGTAAGATATTTGCTTTACTTCAATCAATCAGTGCAATGTTATCTTCCTTGTTCCCATCTTTGACTTTGTATGTTTTTCACCCTACGCTCCCGGGGAGCTTGCCGGCAAGGGGCCCTTGCCGCGAGCGCTGAGCGCTGGACTCTGAGCAGCCTGCTGGCCAAGGTCCTCGCCGGCAAGCAACCTCGCCGCAGCAAGTCGCAACGCACTTAGCTTGCTGAGTGTACTCGGAAACGAGGCAAGGGCGCGACACTTGTCGCAGCTCACTTAAATCGTTGAGTGGACTCGAAAACAAGATAAGGGTGCGGCAAGCCACGGGTAGGTTCCTCCGCGCACAGGTTTTCTATACAAAGTGTGATCGTTCAAGGAAGACAACCAAAATTTAAAATTTGAACTGGTCAAATTCTAACAACTTATCTTTCATATGCTGCTTGCTCATGTTGTTTGCTTTCCGGTAAGGCTCTTCTTACTTGAACGGCGCTTAGTTCCTCCCCCATCTCCTTCCCCCCCGGCAAACTTGTGCGCGAGGAACGTTCCTTCTGCTTAAGAGAAAAAGGAAAAGGAGAGGGAAACAAGCATATTGCCCTTGGGCGTAATAGTGCTTACCGAATGTCTAAGTGTTGCATCAAATGCCAAATAAAACATGCAAATAGCAAAGAGAAGCATGCGAAAGGCAATCGATGCGAAAACACGAAATCTTTACTGATGCACGGGGTCTGCGCCCGGCTTTGTACAAAGGGTTATATGCAACAGCGGCAAGGCTTGTACAAAAGGTGGTTGCCGGAGCGGATCACGGCAACCGCGCCTTAGGGGTGAAACTTGCGAAGATGCTCTATGTTCCAGGAGTTGCTCACCGGTAAGCCTTCTTCGGTCTCGAGGCGGACAGCGCCGGGCCTCGTAACTTGTCTCACCCGATAAGGGCCTTCCCACTTCGGCGTCAACTTGTTGGAATTCTTGGCGGACTGAACACGCCGAAGAACAAGGTCGCCTTCCTCGAGACTCCTGGCCTTGACTTTGCGGCTATGGTAGCGGCGCAAAGCTTGCTGGTATCGAGCAGCTCGTACAGCAGTCTGGAGACGTCCCTCCTCAAGGAGCAATGCGTCATCTTGCCGCAGTTGCTCTTGCTCGAGCTCATCATAAGCGAGCACTCGAGGAGATCCGTATACGAGTTCCGTGGGGAGAACTGCTTATGCTCCATAGACTAGAGCAAAAGGTGTCTGTCCGGTGGCTCGATTTGGTGTCGTTCTGATTGACCAAAGAGCCGCCGGGAGCTCCTCTATCCAATTCCTTCCGCACTTGCGCAGCCTGTCAAAGGTCCTTGTCTTGAGTCCGCGCAGCACTTCAGCATTTGCCCTCTCCGCTTGGCCGTTGCTCCTCGGGTGAGCAACAGAAGCGAAACAGACCTTGGCGCCAAGGTCTTGGACGTATTGCATGAAGGTGCGACTAGTGAATTGCGTACCGTTGTCGGTGATGATCCTGTTAGGGATCCCGAAACGGCAAACAATCGACCTGAAGAACCTGACCGCTGACTGTGCTGTCACCTTCCTCACTGGCTCCACTTCTGGCCACTTTGTGAACTTGTCGATTGCGACGTACAAGTACTCAAAGCCCCCGACAGCGCGAGGGAAAGGGCCGAGGATATCGAGCCCCCAGACCGAGAAGGGCCATGACAAAGGGATTGTTTGGAGAGCTTGAGCTGGCTGATGTATTTGCTTTGCATGAAACTGGCACGCTTCACACTTGGTTACTAGTGCAGTTGCATCTTGGAGGGCTTCTTGCCAAAAGAACCCTTGCCGGAAAGCTTTCCCGGCAAGCGCCCTTACGCCAATGTGGTGGCCGCATATGCCTCCGTGTATTTCTGCCAACAGCTTCTGTCCATCTTCTCTGGAGATGCATTTCAACCTGACACCGTTGAGTCTTCTTCTGTACAGCTCGTTATCCACAAACTGATACATACTTGACTGCCTGGTTATCTTCTCTATCTCTTGAGGGTCGTCGGGAAGTTCTCCAGTTTGCAGAAAACGGACGATCTGCTGTGCCCATGCCGGAGCCCGGGGCTCTACGGCAAGGACTAAAGGCTCGAGGGCCGCTGCGGGAACCCCAGCTTCTACGGCAAAGACCTCTGGTCCTGTCGGAGCTGACGGTCCCCCGGCAAGCTCGCCGGGGCGAGGCTTGTCGGGAACACTTGCTTCAACTGCACAAGCCCGAGGGCTTGCAGGAGCAAACTGTTCCTCAGCGTTGTCGTTGATCCTGGGAACCTTGGCGGCGGGTTCAGGAAGATCCGCCGGCAAGTAGTCGCCGGAGACCAACTTTCTCTTCTTGGACTGTCCAATTGATGGTGTAACTGATGGTTGAGTTAGCTTGAGCAAAAAGGTCCCTGGTTCCACAGGTAACTTCATTGCGGCGCACTTTGAAAGGCCATCTGCAATCTCATTTTGGGCTCTTGGGACGTGCTCCATCTGCAGACCTTCAAAGTGTTCTTCAAGCTTCCTCACTTCATCGACATACGCTTCCATCAAAGGGCTCTGGTAGCTCTTGTTAACTTGTCGGACCACCAACTGAGAATCTCCCCGCACAATCAGCTTCCTGATCCCAAGTTCGGCCGCAATCCTGAGGCCGGCAAGCAAGCCTTCATATTCTGCGGTGTTGTTTGTCGCTTGCTCCCTGGGAAAGTGCATCTGGATAACATATTTGAGGTGCTCTCCGGTGGGCGCGATGAGTACCACGCCGGCACCGGCGCCTTGCAATGAGAAGGCACCATCAAAATACATTACCCATTCACTTGTAGCTTCTTGTACGGGTACACTTGTTTCTTGAACTTCATCTTCTGGCGTTGGGGTCCACTCAGCAATGAATTCTGCCAAAGCTCGGCTCTGTATGGTTGAAGTACTTTCAAACTTGAGTCCGAAGCTTGATAGCTCCAGTGCCCACTCGACGATCCTGCCTGTTGCCTCTGGATTGTGCAATATCCTCTTCAACGGAAAGCGAGTGACCACCGTTATCTCATGGGCTTGGAAGTAGTGGCGCAGCTTTCTTGAAGCCATGAGGAGGCCGAAAAGCAATTTTTGCACACCAGAGTACCTTGATCTAGCTCCCTGGAGAAGGGAACTTACAAAATACACTGGGCGCTGCACCATCTTCTTCCGCACTTCTCCTTGTTCCTGCGCAGAGTCTTCCTTGTCGGGGCCAGAGCTTGTCGGGACAGCCCCCTGCTTGTCGCTAGATTCGCTTGCCGGTGATGCTGTCTCCTCGTCGGACTCCCTCTCCGCTACTAACGCAGCACTAACCACCTGGTTGGTTGCCGCTAAGTATAGCAACAACTTTTCCTGTGGTTTAGGTGCGACAAGTATAGGAGTGGAGGACAGGTACCGTTTCAAATCCTGCAACGCCGCCTCCGCTTCCGGAGTCCACTTCATGGGACCTGCCTTTTTCGAGATTTTGAAGAAAGGTAGGGCGCGTTCTGCGGATTTTGAAATGAACCTACTGAGGGCAGCAACGCAACCTGCAAGCCTTCTGACATCTTTGACGCGCTTTGGAGCTTCTATCTGCTCGATGGCTTTGATCTTGTCGGGGTTGGCTTCGATCCCCCTCTGTGATACAAAGAACCCGAGAAGCTTGCCGGAGGGGACTCCAAAGACGCACTTCTCGGGGTTCAGCTTGAGTTGTATCCTGCGCAGGTTCTGAAACGTTTCTTCTAAGTCTTGAATCAGTGTTTCTTTGCTCTTGCTCTTCACCACGATGTCATCCATGTAGGCTTCTACATTCCTGTGGATCTGTGGCTCAAAAGCAGTGTACACTACCCTTGCAAAAGTTGAGCCTGCATTTTTCAGTCCAAATGGCATGCGGATAAAGCAATAGGTGCCACATGGAGTGATAAATGCAGTCTTCTCTTCATCTTCCTTAGCCATGAAAATCTGGTGATAGCCTGAGTATGCATCAAGAAAACAGAGTAGCTCACATCCGGCAGTGGAGTCAACGATCTGGTCAATGCGCGGCAAAGGGAAGGGATCCTTGGGACATGCTTTATTGACATCAGTGAAGTCTATACACAGTCTCCACTTCCCGTTGGCCTTGCGCACGACGACTGGGTTTGCCAACCACGTCGGATGGATCACACCTCTAACTAGGCCTGCTGCCTCTAGTTTCTTGATCTCCTCATTGATGAACTCTTGGCGCTCCACGGCTTGCTTCCTCACTTTTTGCTTAATGGGCCGCGCATGAGGGCAGACAGCAAGCTTGTGCTCAATCACCTTCCTGGGAACACCGGGGATGTCAGATGGTTGCCAAGCGAACACATCGACATTCGCCCGCAGGAAGGCGACGAGCGCGCTTTCCTATTTGCTGTCAAGGGTGGCACTGATGGTGAAGGTACCACCAGTGCCATCCTCCTTTGCGGACACTTTCTTGGTTGCCGGAGGAGCAGCCATTCCTTTCTTGCTCTTGCCGGTGGAGCTCGATGGAACGTCCTCGACGGCGGCGCAGCACTCCGAAGAGGTGCGGTTGCCGGAGTGGGTCCCAGAGCACTTGCCGGACTTGGTCTTCGTCTTCTTCCCCCCGGGAGCTTCAGCGGCAAGAGTATCCTTCTCGGCCGCAGCTGCCGCATCCCGGTAAATCTTGTCGGCGCAAATAAGCGCATCTTTCTTGTCGCTGTGGACAGTGATGACGCTTATCGGCCCCGGCATCTTCAGCACGTTGTAGGCATAGTGGGAAGCTGCCATGAACTTGGCGAGGGCGGGACGGCCGAGTATCCCATTGTAGGGCAATGGAATATCGGCAACGTCAAAAGTGATGCGCTCAGTCCTGAAGTTGAGCTCCCCGCCAAAGGTCACCGGCAGAGTGATTTTTCCCTTGGGCTTGCTCCTTCCCGGGTTGATTCCTTGGAATGAACCGGTCTCTTCGAGCTCGCCGTCTTGGATCTGGAGTTTCTTGATCACAGCAGAGGAGATCAAGTTCAGCCCGGCCCCGCCGTCAACCAACATTTTGGTGACCTTGAGGTTGCGGATGGTGGGGGAAACCAGCATCGGCAAGCACCCGACCGCCGTGGTGCGGTCAGGGTGATCCTCAAGGTCAAAAATGATGGGCGTGCTGGACCATTTGAGGAGCCTGCGCGACTCCACGGGCGGCTCCGCTGCATTCACCTCACGCACCCACTGTTTCAGCTGGCGGTGGGAGGTGTGCAGGGAGGCGCCACCGTCGACGCACAGGACCTCCGTGGCCTTCTGGAACTCCTGCTCGCTGTTCTCGTCGTCCTCCATGTCTTCATCGTCGTCTTCGTCGTTGTCGCGGCCCCGGGGAGGTCGATCTCCTTGCCGCTGCTTGGCCTTGCCGCGGCGTCCTCCCCGGCCATTGAATGGCCGCTTCTTGCTGGGCTCTTCCCCGCTACCTTGGGCCTTCTCCTTGTCGCGCCTCTCGTACTCAGCCTTTTGCTGCTCGACGAGGTACTCGACGCGCTTGCAGTTGGAGAGGTCGTGACCCTTGGTGCGGTGAATCTTACAGTATTGCTTGTCGGAGCTACCCGGCTTGTCGGCCGCCGCTGCAGGGGCAGGCTCCTTGCCGGAGCCGCCAGCCTGCGCTTGCTTGGCGGGGGCCTCCTTGCCGGACTTCTCGACGGCAAGCACTTCCTTCTTGCCCTTCTTCCTGTTGTTCCGCCGCCGGCTCTTCTTTGCCGGGGCGGCGTCGTCGCTATCGCTTCCCCCTGCGCCAGCATCCTCCCCGGGGAGTTTCCTCCCCTCTTCTGCACGGGCGCACTTGTCGGCAAGAGCGTAGAGCTCGCTGACGTCCCTGATCTTGGTCATCGCCATCTCCTCACGCATGCGGCGGTTACGCACGTTCTGATGGAACGCGCTGATAACCGCAGCAGGGTGAACGTCGGGGATGTTGTGCTGTACCCGGCTGAAACGTTGGATATACTTGCGCAGGGGTTCGCCTTCCTTCTGGGCCAAAATGTGGAGATCGCTCTCCTGGCCATGGGGTTTGTGGCCGCCGGGGAAGGCGCCAACAAACTGATGGCAGAGGTCGGCCCAAGAAGAGATAGAGCCTTCCGGCAAGTGCATGAGCCACGAACGGACGTTCGGCTTCAGCACGAGCGGGAAGTAGTTGGCTAGGATCTTCTCGTCGCGCCCCCCGGCAGCTTGCACTGCTATGGTGTAGACGCTGAGAAACTCCGAGGGGTGCGTCTTGCCGTCGTACTTCTCCGGTACGTCGGGCTTAAAGTTCTTCATGCTGGGCCACTGGACGCGCCGCAGCTCGCGGGTGAACGCAGGGCAGCCTGCCGCGTACGGCAAGTCGCCTGGTTCACCGGGAGCGGGTGCGTCGACAGCGTTCCCAGCTCTCTTGTCGGATTGTCGCCGAGCTTCTCGGCGGCGCTCGATCGTGGTCCGAGCGTCTTCATCTCGCCGGTCGTCGAGGACCTGGCGCTGGTCCCGACGGGCCCGCGGGTCCGACGAGGCTGTGGAGCCGTCGTCGGGGTTGTTCCGGCGGGGCGGCGTCTTCTGCTTCTGCGGCGGGGAGTGCACGCTTGTCGCACCCCCGGTAATCTTGTCGCCGATAGCCTTCGTCTTCTCGGCCTGCCGCGGCCGCGAGGCCGACGGCTGCTGCGGAGAGTCGTTGTTGGCGAAGTCTATCAGGCTCCGGATAGTGGCCCTCCATTCCTCGGCCTTGTCGGCCGCTGGAGGAAAATCGAGGAGCAGCTGCGCCCTTGCGAGCGCTTCTGCCGGAGTAGTGGGGAACGCGGGCGAGCGGTGCGAGGAGCGGGATACGCTCGGACTTCTAACGACGTTAGAAGGAGCGGGGTCCCGCGCCGGCGCCTTCGCTTTGCTTGTGCCCGGACGAGGGTCCGGGGCGTCTCGCGAACCTCCAGTTTGGCCTTGCCCCAGCAAGCGGATACCACCTCCCGTGGTATGGCGCTGCGGGGTCGTCGTGTGCTGTGATGGACGCGGCGCGTCCACGGAGACCGAGGTCCGGTCATCCGTCTTGTTCTTGGATCTGGTGGCACCGTGAGTGTCCTCGCCGGCCACCACCCTTCCGACAGCGTCTCCCCCGCCCACCGTTGGCTCTGGTGGCGGCGGATGAGACGCAGACGGGCCCCCGACCTCCGAAGGCTTCTTCTTCGGGGCCATGGAGTTGTCGCTGATGAAGTTGCTGATGAAACTTGGAGAGGTTGATGAAGAATGCGCCCGCGCGAACGCCGGATCAGGTTCGCACAACCTCGACGCCCCCTACCTGGCGCGCCAAAGATGTCGGGGGAAACTGTCCGCCACGAACACCTATGGGACCGGAGCCCCTTGTCTGTGCGGTACGAGGGCGGAGGGAGCACAAAGAGCAGATCGAGGCAGACGCGCGGGCAGTTTTTACCCAGGTTCGGGCCGCACGGATGCGTAAAACCCTACTCCTGCTTGGTTGTGTATTGAGTTGAGCGCTCGGGAGCTTGAAGAAGCAGCTACACCGTGCGTGAGAGTAATCTAGGTTTCGAACCCCCCTCCACGTTGTGCATGGGCCTCCTTTTATAGTGCAAGGGGTCACCGACAGGTGTCAACGTAGGAGAAAGGGGTAAAAGAGTAAAAGAGGTGGTAGTTGTAATAGTGCGGGAACAGTGGAGCTACAGTACAGAACAGTGGTCTATACCTACTTTAACAGTGGGGGACAAGGGCATTTAATGCCCGTCGCCGTCGACCCCAAAAGCTCCCGTCTTAGCGTCTCCGTCCGCCACGGCGACGGATTTATCGCCGTGGTGTGCCACCGTGTACCCCAGGCTGCACAGCCATCCGCCACGCGTCCCTGGTTAGACCTCAGGGCGACGCGTGGGCCGATGAGCTGGAGCGCGGGCACACAGCGTGGCCTTCCCGGCAAGCGCCTTGCCGGGGCCTTGATCTTGCCGGGCCCGGGAACTTGCCGCTCCCCGGGCCCCTTGCCGGGGCGCGCATAGCGCCGAGGCAACGCCTTCTAATCTTCCTGGCAAGCTCCTCTCGCCAGGGTCTTGTGTTAGTGGAACAGCCTTGAGCCTGGTACGGCCTTCCCGGCAAACTCCTCTTGCCGGGGTCTCGATCTTCTGTTTTGTATACTTTGTTTTTGAATGGTTTAATAGGAGGCAGGAAGGTCTCCGGCGAGCACGCAGTAAACCTTGCCGCGGGAAGCTGCAACTGCCCGTGCACAAGTTGGGGTACTAGGGTCCCCCTACCTTAGTACACCGACAGGAGCCCCCGGGCCTGGGCCACACACGGTGCCGAGCGCTGTTGGGCCAGGCCCAAAACAGTGCACGGGCACCCGCGGCCCGCGGCGCGCCGAATCCACTTCCATATCCGCCGCACCCCACGGTAACGGCACGCTTCACACTTGGTTACTAGTGCAGTTGCATCTTGGAGGGCTTCTTGCCAAAAGAACCCTTGCCGGAAAGCTTTCCCGGCAAGTGCCCTTGCGCCAATGTGGTGGCCGCATATGCCTCCGTGTATTTCTGCCAACAGCTTCTGTCCATCTTCCCTGGAGATGCACTTCAACCTGACACCATTGAGTCTTCTTCTGTACAGCTCGTTATCCACAAACTGATACATACTTGACTGCCTGGTTATCTTCTCTATCTCTTGAGGGTCGTCGGGAAGTTCTCCAGTTTGTAGAAAACGGACGATCTGCTGTGCCCATGCCGGAGCTCGGGGCTCGACGGCAAGGACTAAAGGCTCGAGGGCTGCTGCGGGAACCTCAGCTTCTACGGCAAAGACCTCTGGTCCTGTCGGAGCTGTCGGTCCCCCGGCAAGCTCGCCGGGGCGAGGCTTGTCGGGAACACTTGCTTCAACTGCACAAGCCCGAGGGCTCGCAGGAGCAAACTGTTCCTCAGCGTTATCGTTGATCTTGGGAACTTTGGCGGCGGGTTCAGGAAGATCCGCCGGCAAGTAGTCGCCGGAGACCAACTTTCTCTTCTTAGACTGCCCAATTGATGGTGTAACTGATGGCTGAGTCAGCTTGAGCAAAAAGGTCCCTGGTTCCACAGGTAACTTCATCGCGGCGCACTTTGAAAGGCCATCTGCAATCTCATTTTGGGCTCTTGGGACGTGCTCCATCTGCAAACCTTCAAAGTGCTCTTCAAGCTTTCTCACTTCATCGACATATGCTTCCATCAAAGGACTCTGGTAGCTCTTGTTAACTTGTCGGACCACCAACTGAGAATCTCCCCGCACAATCAGCTTTCTGATCCCAAGTTCGGCCGCAATCCTGAGGCCGGCAAGCAAGCCTTCATATTCTGCAGTGTTGTTTGTCGCTTGCTCCCTGGGAAAGTGCATCTGGATAACATATTTGAGGTGCTCTCCGGTGGGCGCGATGAGTACCACGCCGGCACCGGCGCCTTGCAGCGAGAAGGCACCGTCAAAATACATTACCCATTCACTTGTCGCTTCTTGCACGGGTACGCTCGTTTCTTGAACTTCTTCTTCTGGTGTTGGGGTCCACTCAGCGATGAATTCTGCCAAAGCTCGGCTCTGTATGGTTGAAGTACTTTCAAACTTGAGTCCGAAGCTTGACAGTTCCAGTGCCCACTCGACGATCCTGCCTGTTGCCTCTGGATTGTGCAATATCCTCTTCAACGGAAAGCGAGTGACCACCGTTATCTCATGGGCTTGGAAGTAGTGGCGCAGCTTTCTCGAGGCCATAAGGAGGCCGAAAAGCAATTTTTGCACACCAGAGTACCTTGATCTAGCTCCCTGGAGAAGGGAACTTACAAAATACACTGGGCGCTGCACCATCTTCTTCCGCACCTCTCCTTGTTCCTGCGCAGAGTCTTCCTTGTCGGGGCCAGAGCTTGTCGGGACAGCCCCCTGTTTGTCGCTAGATTCGCTTGCCGGTGACGCTGGCTCCTCGTCGGACTCCCTCTCCGCTACCAACGCAGCACTAACCACCTGGTTGGTTGCCGCTAAGTATAGCAACAACTTTTCCTGTGGTTTAGGTGCGACAAGTGTAGGAGTGGAGGACAGGTACCGTTTCAAATCCTGCAACGCCGCCTCCGCTTCCGGAGTCCACTTCATGGGACCTGCCTTCTTCAAGATTTTGAAGAAAGGTAGGGCGCGTTCTGCGGATTTTGAAATGAACCTACTGAGGGCAGCAACGCAACCTGCAAGCTTTCTGACATCTTTGACGCGCTTTGGAGCTTCTATCTGCTCGATGGCTTTGATCTTGTCGGGGTTGGCTTCAATCCCCCTCTGTGATACAAAGAACCCGAGAAGCTTGCCGGAGGGAACTCCAAAGACGCACTTCTCGGGGTTCAGCTTGAGTTGTATCCTGCGCAGGTTCTGAAACGTTTCTTCCAAGTCTTGAATCAGTGTTTCTTTGCTCTTGCTCTTCACCACGATGTCATCCATGTAGGCTTCTACATTCCTGTGGATCTGTGGCTCAAAAGCAGTGTACACTACCCTTGCAAAAGTTGAGCCTGCATTCTTCAGTCCAAATGGCATGCGGATAAAGCAGTAAGTGCCACATGGAGTGATAAATGCAGTCTTCTCCTCATCTTCCTTAGCCATGAAAATCTGGTGATAGCCTGAGTATGCATCAAGAAAACAGAGTAGCTCACATCCGGCGGTGGAGTCAACGATCTGGTCAATGCGCGGCAAAGGGAAGGGATCCTTGGGACATGCTTTATTGACATCAGTGAAGTCTATACACAGTCTCCACTTCCCATTGGCCTTGCGCACGACGACTGGGTTTGCCAACCACGTCGGATGGATCACACCTCTAACTAGGCCTGCTGCCTCTAGTTTCTTGATCTCCTCGTTGATGAACTCTTGGCGCTCCACGGCTTGCTTCCTCACTTTTTGCTTGATGGGCCGCGCATGAGGACAGACAGCAAGCTTGTGCTCAATCACCTTCCTGGGAACACCGGGGATGTCAGATGGTTGCCAAGCAAACACATCGACATTCGCCCGCAGGAAGGCGACGAGCGCGCTTTCCTATTTGCTGTCAAGGGTGGCACTGATGGTGAAGGTACCACCAGTGCCATCCTCCTTTGCGGACACTTTCTTGGTTGCCGGAGGAGCAGCCATTCCTTTCTTGCTCTTGCCGGCGGAGCTCGATGGAACGTCCTCGACGGCGGCGCAGCACTCCGAAGAGGTGCGGTTGCCGGAGTGGGTCCCAGAGCACTTGCCGGACTTGGTCTTCGTCTTCTTCCCCCCGGGAGCTTCAGCGGCAAGAGTATCCTTCTCGGCCGCAGCTGCCGCATCCCGGTAAATCTTGTCGGCGCAAATAAGCGCATCTTTCTTGTCGCTGTGGACAGTGATGACGCTTATCGGCCCCGGCATCTTCAGCACGTTGTAGGCATAGTGGGAAGCTGCCATGAACTTGGCGAGGGCGGGACGGCCGAGTATCCCATTGTAGGGCAATGGAATATCAGCAACGTCAAAGGTGATGCGCTCAGTCCTGAAGTTGAGCTCCCCGCCAAAGGTCACCGGCAGAGTAATCTTTCCCTTGGGCTTGCTCCTTCCCGGGTTGATTCCTTGGAACGAACCGGTTTCTTCGAGCTCGCCGTCTTGAATCTGGAGTTTCTTGATCACAGCAGAGGAGATCAAGTTTAGCCCGGCCCCGCCGTCAACCAACATTTTGGTGACCTTGAGGTTGCGGATGGTGGGGGAAACCAGCATTGGCAAGCACCCGACCGCCGTGGTGCGGTCAGGGTGATCCTCAAGGTCAAAAATGATGGGCGTGCTGGACCATTTGAGGAGCCTGCGCGACTCCACGGGCGGCTCCGCTGCATTCACCTCACGCACCCACTGTTTCAGCTGGCGGTGGGAGGTGTGCAGGGAGGCGCCACCGTCGACGCACAGGACCTCCGTGGCTTTCTGGAACTCCTGCTCGCTGTTCTCGTCGTCCTCCATGTCTTCATCGTCGTCTTCGTCGTTGTCGCGGCCCCGGGGAGGTCGATCTCCTTGCCGCTGCTTGGCCTTGCCGCGGCGTCCTCCCCGGCCATTGAATGGCCGCTTCTTGCTGGGCTCTTCCCCGCCACCTTGGGCCTTCTCCTTGTCGCGCCTCTCGTACTCAGCTTTTTGCTGCTCGACGAGGTACTCGACGCGCTTGCAGTTGGAGAGGTCGTGACCCTTGGTGCGGTGAATCTTGCAGTATTGCTTGTCGGAGCTACCCGGCTTGTCGGCCGCTGCCGCAGGGGCAGGCTCCTTGCCGGAGCCGCCAGCCTGCGCTTGCTTGGCGGGGGCCTCCTTGCCGGACTTCTCGACGGCAAGCACTTCCTTCTTGCCCTTCTTCCTGTTGTTCCGCCGCCGGCTCTTCTTTGCCGGGGCGGCGTCGTCGCTGTCGCTTCCCCCTGCGCCAGCATCCTCCCCGGGGAGTTTCCTCCCCTCTTCTGCACGGGCGCACTTGTCGGCAAGAGCGTAGAGCTCGCTGACGTCCCTGATCTTGGTCATCGCCATCTCCTCACGCATGCGGCGGTTACGCACGTTCTGATGGAACGCGCTGATAACCGCAGCAGGGTGAACGTCGGGGATGTTGTGCTGTACCCGGCTGAAACGTTGGATATACTTGCGCAGGGGTTCGCCTTCCTTCTGGGCCAAAATGTGGAGATCGCTCTCCTGGCCATGGGGTTTGTGGCCGCCGGTGAAGGCGCCAACAAACTGATGGCAGAGGTCGGCCCAAGAAGAGATAGAGCCTTCCGGCAAGTGCATGAGCCACGAAGGGACGTTCGGCTTCAGCACGAGCGGGAAGTAATTGGCTAGGATCTTCTCGTCGCGCCCCCCGGCAGCTTGCACTGCTATGGTGTAGACGCTGAGAAACTCCGAGGGGTGCGTCTTGCCGTCGTACTTCTCCGGTACGTCGGGCTTAAAGTTCTTCATGCTGGGCCACTGGACGCGCCGCAGCTCGCGGGTGAACGCAGGGCAGCCTGCCGCGTACGGCAAGTCGCCTGGTTCACCGGGCGCGGGTGCGTCGACAGTGTTCCCAGCTCTCTTGTCGGATTGTCGCCGAGCTTCTCGGCGGCGCTCGATCGTGGTCCGAGCGTCTTCATCTCGCCGGTCGTCGAGGACCTGGCGCTGGTCCCGACGGGCCCGCGGGTCCGACGAGGCTGTGGAGCCGTCGTCGGGATTGTTCCGGCGGGGCGGCGTCTTCTGCTTCTGCGGCGGGGGGTGCACGCTTGTCGCACCCCCGGCAGTCTTGTCGCCGATAGCCTTCGTCTTCTCGGCCTGCCGCGGCCGTGAGGCCGACGGCTGCTGCGGAGAGTCGTTGTTGGCGAAGTCTATCAGGCTCCGGATAGTGGCCCTCCATTCCTCGGCCTTGTCGGCCGCTGGAGGAAAATCGAGGAGCAGCTGCGCCCTTGCGAGCGCTTCTGCCGGAGTAGTGGGGAACGCGGGCGAGCGGTGCGAGGAGCGGGATACGCTCGGACTTCTAACAACGTTAGAAGGAGCGGGGTCCCGCGCCGGCGCCTTTGCTTTGCTTGTGCCCGGACGGGGGTCCGGGGCGTCCCGCGAACCTCCGGTATGGCCTTGTCCCAGCAAGCGGATACCACCCCCCGTGGTATGGCGCTGCGGGGTCGTCGTATGTTGCGATGGACGTGGCGCGTCCACGGAGACCGAGGTCCGGTCGTCCGTCCTGTTCTTGGATCTGGTGGCACCGTGAGTGTCCTCGCCGGCAACCACCCTTCCGACGGCGTCTCCCCCGCCCACCGTTGGCTCTGGTGGCGGCGGATGAGACGCAGACGGGCCCCCGACCTCCGAAGGCTTCTTCTTCGGGGCCATGGAGTTGTCGCTGGTGAAGTTGCTGACGAAACTTGGAGAGGTTGATGAAGGATGCGCCCGCGCGAACGCCGGATCAGGTTCGCACAACCTCGACGCCCCCTACCTGGCGCGCCAAAGATGTCGGGGGAAACTGTCCGCCACGAACACCTATGGGACCGGAGCCCCTTGTCTGTGCGGTACGAGGGCGGAGGGAGCACAAAGAGCAGATCGAGGCAGACGCGCGGGCAGTTTTACCCAGGTTCGGGCCGCACGGATGCGTAAAACCCTACTCCTGCTTGGTTGTGTATTGAGTTGAGCGCTCGGGAGCTTGAAGAAGCAGCTACACCGTGCGTGAGAGTAATCTAGGTTTCGAACCCCCTCCACGTTGTGCATGGGCCTCCTTTTATAGTGCAAGGGGTCACCGACAGGTGTCAACGCAGGAGAAAGGGGTAAAAATGTAAAAGAGGTGGTAGTTGTAACAGTGCGGGAATAGTGGAGCTACAGTACAGAACAGTGGTCTATACCTACTTTAACAGTGGGGGACAAGGGCATTTAATGCCCGTCGCCGTCGACCCCAAAAGCTCCCGCCGTTGCGTCTCCGTCTGCCACGGCGATGGATCCACTGCCGTGGAGTGCCACCGTGTCCCCCAGGCTGCACAGCCATCCGCCACGCGTCCCTGGAGTGGCCCCAGGGCGACGCGTGGGCCGATGAGCTGGAGCGCGGGCACACAGCGCACCTCCCCCGGCAAGCACCTTGCCGGGGATCTCGACCTTGCCGGGCCCGGAAGCTTGCCGCTCCCCGAGCCCTTGCCGGGTCTTCTAAGATAAAATCTTCTATTCGTCCTGACAAGCTCCTCTTGCCAGGGCCTCGTGCTAGTTAAGCAATCTCGAGCCTGGGACGGCCTTCCCGGCAAGCTCCTCTTGCCGGGGTCTTGGTCTTCTGTCTTGTATACTTTGTTTTTGAATGGCTAGATAAGGGGCAGGAAGGTCTCCGGCAAGCGCGTGGTGAACCCTGCCGCGGGGAGCTGCCGCTGCCCGTGCACAAGTTGGGGTACTAGGGTACTCCTACCTTAGTACACCGACAATACCGTTCGGTCGTGCGAGTGAAAGGCAATAAGGATGATATATGATGAACTAATTGGGATGAGAAAAGCTGGTATGAACTCGACCTCTCTTGTTTTTGTAAATATGGTTGCTCGTCATTCTTGATCCAGCTTGTTATGAATGAAACATGCTTGCAATGACAATTAGAGATCATAGCTGCTTATGCCATGCTTAATTAGCTGAGATTTTATAATGGTCTATATTGCATGCCAACATGATATTAAAATGGTTGTGATGTGGTATGATGGGTGGTATCTTCCTCTGAACGATTTAAGTGACTTGACTTGGCACATGTTCACGCATGTAGTTGAAACAAATCAACATAGCCTTCACGATATTTATGTTCATGGTGATTTATATCCTACTCATGCTTGCATTCATTGTTGATTAATTTTAATCCATGTTCATGACCGTTGTTGCTCTCTAGCTGGTCGCTTCCCAGTCTCATTCTAGCCTTCACCTGTACTAAGCGGGAATACTGCTTGTGCATCCACTTCCATAAACCCAAAAGTTATTCCATATGAGTCCACCATACCTTCCTATATGCGGTATTTACCTGCCGTTCCAAATAAATTTGTATGTACCAAACTCTAAACCTTCAAATGAAATTTTGTTTTGTATGCTCGAACAGCTCATGTATCAACTAGGGCTGTCTATATCTTCCATGCTAGGTAGGTTATTCTCACGATGAGTGGACTCCGCTCATCATTCACGAGAAAATGGCTGGTAACCGGGATGCCCATTCCCATGCTCAAAATCATAATAATTAAACAAAACTCCCCCAGGGATGTTGCTTGTTTGGACGGTAACCCGTGGATTCGGTTGGCCGTGGAGTGTGCTTGTTGGTGGTTGGGGGAGTATAAAATTTACTATTCTGATTGGGAACTGCCTATAATGTGCGTAGCATGGAAGATATCAAGATTCTTGGTTGTTATGTTGACAATAAAAGTATATCGCTCAAAATGTTATTCAATCTCTATTTAAAAATCGAGCTCTGGCACCTCTACAAATCCCTATTTCCCTCTGCGGAGGGCCTATCTATTTACTTTTATGCAGCATCATCATCCTCTTATCAAAAAGCACCAGTAGGAGAGCACCTCTGTCGTTGCATGTATTACTATTAATTTGCATTGAGTATGATCATGACTGGATCTCTTTTACCATGAATTACAATGTCTAGTCAGTCCTTAATCTTTAAAGGTGCTCAGCATTTATGTTTTGCGGTCTCAGAAAGGGCTAGCGAGATACCATCATGTTATATCATATCATGATTGTTTTGAGAAGTGTTGTCATCCGAGGTTTATTATTATTGCTCTCTAGTTGATTATGCTATTGATGTGAGCATTCTTGAGACCTGAAGTTATTGTGAATGTGGTTAGTTCATGATCTTGTTGAAAACCTTAATGCTAGCTTACATATTTACAACAACAAGAGCAAACAGAGTTCGTCAAAGTTTTTCTTTATCACTTTCAGTTTATCAACTGAATTGCTTGAGGACAAGCAAAGGTTTAAGCTTGGGGGAGTTGATACGTCTCCAACGTATCTACTTTTCCAAACACGTTTGCCCTTGTTTTGGACTCTAACTTGCATGATTTGAATGGAACTAACCCGGACTGAAGATGTTTTCAGCAGAATTGCCATGGTGTTGTTTTTGTGCAAAAATAAAAAGTTCTCGGAATCGCCTGAAAATCAACGGATAATTATTTCAGAAAATATAAAAAACACATGCAAGAAGATCCACACCGGGGGGGCCCACGGGCTGTCCTCGAGGGTGGGGGCGCGCCCCCGCCTCGAGGGCACCCCGATGCCCCACGGACGTATCCCCAGGTCCTATATATTCCGTTTTGTGGAGAAAAACTCAAGGAGAAAGAATTACCGTGTTTTACGAGACGGAGTCGCCGCCAAGCCCTAATCTCTCTCGGGAGGGCTGATCTGGAGTCCGTTCGGGGCTTCGGAGAGTGGAGATCGTCGCCATCGTCATCATCAACCTTCCTCCATCACCAATTCCATGATTCTCACCTCCGTGTATGAGTAATTCCATCGTAGGCTTGCTGGATGGTGATGGGTTGGATGGGATCTATCATGTAATCGAGTTTCTTTTGTTAGGGTTTGATCCCTAGTATCCACTATGTTCTGAGATTGATGTTGCTATGACTTTTCTATGCTTAGTGCTTGTCACTAGGGCCCGAGTGCCATGATTTCAGATCTGAACCTATTATGTTTCCATGAATATATGTGTGTTCTTGATCCTATCTTGCAAGTCTATAGTCACCTACTATGTGTTATGATCCGGCAACCCCGAAGTGACAATAATCGGGACCACTCCCGGTGATGACCATAGTTTGAGGAGTTCATGTATTCACTATGTGTTAATGCTTTGGTCTGGTACTCTATTAAAAGGAGGCGTTAATATCCCTTAGTTTCCAATAGGACCCCGCTGCCACGGGAGGGTAGGACAAACGATGTCTACATTCGGAATACATGCCTACATTGCATTCATGAACTGGAGGTAGTTCTGTGTCACCCTAGGTTATAACTTCTACATGATGAATTGCATCCGACATAATTTCCCATCACCGATCCAATGCCTACGAGCTTTACCTATATTGCTAGTTGCTATTTACTTTTCCGTTGCTTATATCACAAAAACTAAAAAAATACTATCTTTACTTTTATTGCTGCTACGAACACTATCTTTACTTCACAATTCATCGGATCTCGACAAACACACCGCAAAAAGAGATTACATCGAATAGATCTCCTCGAAGACAAAGGAGAACTTTGTATTGAGATCCAGAGAGAGAGAAGAAGCCATCTAGATACTAGCTATGGACCCAAAGGTCTGTGGTAAACTACTCACAACTCATGGTGAGGGCCATGATTATGATCATGAAGGCCTCCGTGATGGATCCCCCTCCCGGAACAGGTTCCAAGATGGGATCTCCTCAGGAACAGAAGCTACGGGGGTGGAATTAGGGTTTTCTCTCTGTGTACGGAGTTTCTCGGGTATGTAGGTATATATAGGAAGAAGGAGGGCACCGGGGGCCGTGTGGGCCAGCCTCGAGGCAGGGGGGCGCGCCTGGGAAGGGTGCGCGCCCCCCACCCTCGAGGTTGTCCCTTCGTCCCCTGACTTGGTCTCGAAGATTCCCGAGCGTGATTTCCTCCAAAAATATCTCTCGCGAAGGTTTCATTCCATTTGGACTCCGTTTGATATTCATTTTCTGCAAAACCCTGAAATAGGCAAAAAACAGCAATCTGGACTGGGCCTTTGGGTTAGTAGGTTAGTCCCAAAAATGATATAAAAGTGAATGATAAACCGTTTAAACATCCAAGACTTCATAAATAATAGCATGGAACAATCAAAAATTATAGATACGTTGCAGACGTATCAAGCATCCCCAAGGTTAATTCCTGCTCGTCCTCGAGTAGGTAAATGATAAAGAAAGAATTTTTGATGTGGAATGCTAACCAATCTAGTTTTTCAACGTAATTCTGTTAATTGTGGCATGAATATTCAGATCTGATGGTTTCAAGATAAAAGTCTATATTGACATAAGAAATAACAATACTTCAAGCAATACTAACAAAGCAATCATGTCTTCTCAAAATACTATGGCTAAAAGAAATTATCCGTGCAAAATCATATGGTCTGGCTATGCTCCCTCTTCATCACACAAAATATTCATACCATGCACAACCCCGATTTCAGCCAAGCACTTATTTTCATACTCTATCCTTTTCAAACATTTCAACTTTCATGCAATAAATGAGCGTGAGCAATGGATATAGCACTATGGGTGGAATAGAAGTGGTTGTGGAGAAGACAAAAAAGAGGAAGATAGTCTCACATCATCTAGGCGTATCAACGGGCTATGGAGATGCCCATCAATAGATATCAATGTGAGTGAGTAGGGATTGCCATGCAACGGATGCACTAGAACTAAATATGAATGAGAGCTCAACAAAAGAAACTAGTGGGTATGCATCCAACTTGCTTGCTCACGAAGACCTAGGGCATTTGAGGAAGCCCATCGTTGGAATATACAAGCCAAGTTCTATAATGAAAATTCCCACTAGTATATGAAAGTGACTAATCATGAGACTCTCTACAATGAAGATCATGGTGCTACTTTGAAGCACAAGTGTGGAAAAATATAGTAGCATTGTCCCTTCTCTCTTTTCTCTCATTTTTTTGGACGGGCTTTTCTCTCCTTTTTTTATTTGCCCCTCTCTATTTTTTGGGCCTTCTCTTTTTTTATATTGGCCTTTTCTCACACGGGACAATGCTCTAATAATGATGATCATCATACTTTTATTGATTTACAACTTGATACTAGAACAAAGTATGACTCTATATGAATGCCTCCGGCGGTGTACCAGGATGAGCAATGAATCAAGAGTGACATGTATGAAAAATTACGCATGGTGGCTTTGCCACAAATACGATGTCAACTACATGATCATGCATGGCACTATGACAATATGATGTGTGTCATATGATCGGAACGGTGGAAAGTTGCGTAGCAATATATCTCGGAATGGCTATGGAAATGCCATGATAGGTAGGTATGGTGGCTATTTTGAGGAACAATATGGTGGCTGTTTTGAGGAAGGATATATAGTGGGTTTATGGTACCGGCGAAAGTTGCGTGGTACAAGAGAGGCTGGCAATGATGGAAAGGTGAGAGTGCGTATAATCCATGGACTCAATATTAGTCATGAGAACTCATATACTTATTGGAAAAATCTACGAGTCATCAAAAACAAAGTAATCAACGCATGCTCCTATGGGGAGGTTGGTAGGATTTAACCATCGCGCGCCCCCGACCTCCACACAAAGGTTGGCACTCTACAAATACATCATGCTCTAACTCCGTCACATAGCAGTTCACCATACGTGCATCATACGGGAATCACTAACCTTAACACAAGTATTCTTCAATTTCATAATAACTCCACTAGCATGACTCTAATATCACTATCCTCATGTCTCAAAATAATTATCAAGCATCCAACATCTCATTCTATTCAATGCACTTGGTGTGAAAATTTTACTACATTGATATTGGATGTTTATCATGTGAAGACTAGTTTCTTTAGCCTAAACACATTACCATGCAGTTTTAATAGACTCTCAAATAGATATAAGTGAAGCATAAGATTTCAACAATTTCTACAAAATATAACCACCACCATGCTCTAAAAGATATAAGTGAAGCACTAGAGTGTTCTAATAATTTCTAAGCCATATTTAACTCTCTCAAATAGGTGTGTCCAGCAAGGATGATTGTGGCAAACTAACAAGCAAAGACTCAAATTGTACAAGACGCTCCAAGCAAAACACATAGCATGTTGCGAATAAAAATATAGCTCCAAGTGAAGTTACCGATGGATGAAGACGAAAGAGGGGATGCCTTCCCGGGGCATACCCAAGCTTAGGCTTTTGATTATCTTTATATTACTTGGAGTGCCATGGCAATCCCCAAGCTTGGACCTTTTATACTCCTTGTTCCATAGTCCATCAAAGCAATACTCAAAACTTGAAAACTTCACAACACAAAACGTAGACAAAAATTCTCATGAGCTCTGTTAGTAAGAGAAAGCAAACCACCACTCAAAGGTACAGCAAGGAATTCATTTATTTATTATATTGGTGTTAAACCTACTGTACTCCAAATTCTCTATGGTTCATATCCTCCAATATTACTTATAGATGCATCGGAATAAGCAAACAACACACGTAAAACAGAATCTGTCAAAAACAAAACAGTCTGTAGTAATCTGCTGGGTTCGCCTACTTATAGAACTCCAAAAAAATCAAACTAAATTGGTAAATTTGCGCAATTTGTCTAAAAATCAGCAGCAAAAAGAATCAGCTAAAAATCATTCTCCAGTAAAATCTTAAGACTACTTTAGGCAGTGATAATGATTCTGTTTTTCACAGCAAGATCAAATAAACTTCACACAAGTCCTACCAAAGGTTCTACTTGGCACAAACACTAAACAAAACATGAGAACACAGCTAATCAGAGGCTAGATGCAACATTAATTCCCTAAAAGCAACAAAAGAAAAAAAACGTAAAATTGGGTTGCCTCCCAACAAGCGCTATCGTTTTACGCCCCTAGCTAGGCACGATACAAGATAAATCAAGTTATTGCCATCCTTGGAAGGCAATTGTTTAATTAAGCACTTGTGATTTTTGGGCACTTCTTTGTCCCGGTGAATAATCAAAATCTTGGGCAAGAAATCAAGAAATTCTAAAGTGTCAAAAGGGTCTCTTGCAAAAGTAAAAAAATTAGGATGAACACTTATGGATTTGAGATCGGCAAGTCCAGAAGTTTCACCGTTGTGTTTAGGGACATACATGAACTTAGATAATTTAGTGGAGGTATTTGGAGTGGTTTTTATAGCGGACAGAGTGGAACCCACATTAGTGATAACATCCTCAACCTTATTGATTCTAGTAGAATCCTGATCTAGCTTTTCTTTAACTATGTGTTCTTTTTCCTTAAGATTTTTTAGAACAACTCCTACCTTAGATCCATATTGGGTAATTTCATTGTGAATTTTTCTATCCAAGTTCTCTAACAGTTCTACCATAGCAACTTCGTTCTCAATAATTTCTAACCTTTGCATAACATGCTCGAAAGTTAAAACGGTCCCATTAACCATAAGAGGTGGTGAGCTAAATAATTCAGTCATAGCTTGATAAGAATCAACGGTGTGGCTACCCAAGAAGTTACCTCCGGTAATGGTATCTAAGATAAATCTATTCCACGGAGTTATGCCAATATAAAAATTGCGAAGGAGCACAGAAGTGGAAAGCCTCCGATTAGATCTATTTTGAGCATTGCAAATTCTATACCAGGCATCTTTTAAGTTTTCTTCCTCCCTTTGTTTAAAGTTGAGGACTTCACTCTCGGGAGTGGTGATAATGATAGGTATGCTAGACATGATTACAAGCAAGCAAACAACACACGAGCAGACAAGAGGCAAGCGAACGAAAAACACACGGCGGAAGAAGGGCGAATAAAACGGCAAGGGTGAAGTGGGGGAGAGGAAAACGAGAGGCAAATAAATGTAATGCGAAGGATAAGGGTTTGTGATAGGTACTTGGTTTATGACTTTTGTGTAAGCCTCCCCAGCAACGGCGCCAGAAATTCTTCTTGCTACCTCTTGAGCTTGTGTTGTATTCCCTAGAAGAGGAAAGGGAGATGTAGCACAGTAGTGTAAGTATTTCCCTCAGTTTTTGAGAACCAAGGTATCAATCCAGTAGGAGACCACGCGCCAGTCCCTCGCACCTGCACAAACAAATAAAAACTTTGCAGCCAACGCGATAAGGGGTTCTCAATCCCTTTACGGTCACTTACGCGAGTGGGATCTGATAGAGATGATAATTATATTTTTGGTATTTTTGGAATAGAAACAGAAAGTAAAGAAAGCAAATAAACAACGGTGATAGAAATTGGCTAGTTGACGGGAAAGTAATATGATAAAGATAGAACCGGGGGCCATAGTTTTCTCTAGTGGCTTCTCTCATGAGAGCGGTATTCTACAGCGGGTAAACAAATTACTGTCGAGCAATTGATAGAAAAGCGAATAATTATGAGACTATCTAGGCATGATCATTGTATATAGGCATCACGTCCGAGACAAGTAGACCGACTCCTGCCTACATCTACTACTATTACTCCACACATCGACCGCTATCCAGCATGCATCTAGTGTATTGAGTTCATACGAACAGAGTAACGCCTTAAGCAAGATGACATGATGTAGAGGGATAAACTCAAGCAATATGATGAAAACCCCATCTATTTATCCTCGATGGCAACAACACAATACGTGACTTGCTTCCCCTACTGTCACTGGGAAAGGACACCGCAAGATTGAACCCAAAGCCAAGCACTTCTCCCATTGCAAGAACTATAGATCTGGTAGGCCAAACCAAACCAATAATTCGAAGAGAGTTGCAAGGATATTATGAGCACACATAAAAAGTTCAGAGAAGAACCAAATATCTTTCATAGATAACCTTGATCATAAACTCACAATTCATCGGATCTCGACAAACAGATCGCAAAAAGAGAATACATCGAATAGATCTCCTTGAAGACTCAGGAGAACCTTGTATTGAGATCCAGAGACAGAGAAGAAGCCATCTAGATACTAGCTATGGACCCGAAGGTCTGTGGTAAACTACTCACATCTCATGGTGAGGGCGATGATGATGATGAAGAAGGCCTCCGTGATGGATACCCCTCCCGGAACAGGCTCCAAGATGGGATCTCCACGGGAACAGAAGCTACGACGGTGGAATTAGGGTTTTCTCTCTACGTATGGAGTTTTTGGGGTACGTAGGTATATATAGGAAGAAGGAGGGCACCGGGGGCCATGTGGGCCAGCCTCGAGGGAGGGGGGCTCGCCCTGGGAAGGGGGGCGCGCCCCCCACCCTCGAGGTCTTGCCCTTCGTCCCTTGACTTGGTCCCGAAGATTCCCGAGCGTGATTTCCTCCGAAAATATCTCTCGCGAAGGTTTCATTCCGTTTGGACTCCGTTTGATATTCCTTTTCTGCAAAACCCTGAAATCGGCAAAAAAACAGCAATCTGGACTGGGCCTTTGGGTTAGTAGGTTAGTCCAAATAATTATATAAAAGTGAATGATAAAGCCCATTAAACATCCAAGACTTCATAAATAATAGCATGGAACAATCAAAAATTATAGATACGTTGGAGACGTATGACTTACCTTCTCTCTTGTATGAAAACTAATTTCAGATGAATCTCCTTGCTCAAAGGATCATAGGATCTCACGATAATATTGGGCTCTTCATTGCTCTTGTCAGTACCTCTTGCCCTTTGTCAGCATACTTACACTCATTGTTGTTTGATTATGTAGCATCACTGTAAATGTTCGCTTCTTTATCCTCCTTTTGATTGAAATTATAAGATCTACATTTACTCTTAGATAAATACAGAATTAACACAATGGTTATGAAGTTTTGGATTGCTCATGTAAGTACCTATTGTCATGTACTCCCTCTGTATCGAATTAATTGTTGATCAATTGGATGTATTTTGAAGTTAATAGTGCTAGATACATCCATTTGAGCGACAACTAATAACGGATGGTGGTGTTATTACTGTACATGCATCGCGAGATTGTTGATTGTCTAGCATTACTATGCATCTTATCTTCCTTGCCATCCACTTTCTCCAAATTAACATATCTACATTTACTCTTTCCAAAATGCTGAATAAAGCCAATGCCACTGCACACATGTTGATGTCTGCATTCCTCTTGTCACTACCTTTTTCCTTGTAACGTTGTACATGATAAATTGCTATTTGATTATGTCTCATCGGTCTGCACCTGAGCTTCATTATCCTCTATTTCTTCCAATATTATTTGATCTATATTTACTCTTTGCGAAGTGTAGAATAATGGCAACGCTTATGAAGAATTTTCCTTGGGGAATTATTTGAATTGTCTTTCCATCAACATGGAGTAGAGCTTTGTCCAGCCCATGTTAACATGTAATGTAAGTTCATCCTTCTCAAGCCTTCAAACTTTGTTCTAGTATAGATTTGGATAGGCATCATTTCCTCCACTACTGTTTACATCTGATTGGATGTTTGCAACAACTACCATTTTTAAATTGTAGTTGTAAAAACATGTTCCTTATGCAGAACAGGTCCATTTATTTGCTTATATAATTGTGAAACCTGTTACATGTATCCTTGTTTCTCTTTCAGAGTTGTATCTCTTATGCCAAGCAGAACTTTAGGAAAGATAGTGAGCCAAACCATCTTGAGGATAGCGAGATGACACCAAGGTCCTGTCTTGATGAAGACAGTGAGTTGAAGCTACTCACCAGTAGGTGTGAGACAACCTCTATGCAGCCGCTGCCTCAATCAGTTCAACTTCTTCAGTCTCAACTTAAAGCGGAAAGGCTTGCCTCAGCTCAGCTCCGACTTAAAGTCAAAGATGTAATGAAGATGTCAGGGGACTGCCTTGCGCACTATGCTGCCATACAGCTAGGGATGAAGCATCTATTGTTGACACAACTGAGGTCTCATCAGCTTGTTCGGCTGCTTGCGAGCCCCGAGCTTGCCAGGTCTATTGCCTTCTGAAGTTCTCTCAGTTTTGTATATTCTTTTGTTGACACGTTTATATGCACTAGTGGCAACCTTTGATGCCCAGTGTATGTAATCCGCGGTCATGTACTGCTTTATTATCACTAGTAGCGAACTATGATTCCCAGTGGATGTAATATGCCATAATTTCTTTGTTGTACAGTCTAGATTTATTCTTTGCTCGGTATGCTGTAATTTAGGCCGGAAGGTTCAGTGGATCTCAATGTTGTCGGTCTTCAGGCCGGCCCGTTACTCATATGGGCCAAAACGTGGGCCTATAGTCATCTTGGGCCATTAGCAAGTCTAAACCTATAGTATTTTCCCGCCTTTAATAGGCCATGGGCTACATATTTACTGTAGTGACACTGGGCTTCCTACGGGCCGTAGAAACAATGGGCCATCTACGGGACGTATCATCAATGGGCCTTAGACGGGCCGTATGATCGATTGGCCAAACATGGGCCAAAAACAGACCACATTATGGCTGTAAACGGGCTAGAGTTGGAGTCGTCCGCTCATGGGCCGACCATAACGGGTCGTCGTTAATAGGCCGTGTTTGATGATGCTATGAAAATGGCCCAACATATTAACGGGCCACAAATGGGCCGACTGTAACCACGGGCTGAATTTGGCCCACAAGCAGAAAATGGCAGTAACGGGCCGTAAGTAACCGAATGTTGGAAATGAGCCTAAGAATAAATGGGCCCTGAGAAGGCCGAAAGATAACATGGGCTGCAAACGGCCCAATGGATTAATGGGCCATTAATGGGTATAAAGTGATACACTGTTCATTACGGGCCAGTTTCACCACAGACCGTTAATGGGCCAAGAGTTACAAAGGGCCACATATGGGCCGAAAGACGTCATGGGCCATATATGGGCCAGACCTTAAAATGGGCTAGAATCATATTGGACGGCCCAGATGACGCAACTGGGCCTAATTAGGATAGGTCGTAACAGGCCCTGCGTTAGCGGGCTGTAAATGGGCTATATGTGAATAGGTCGTTATCAGGCTTTTCGTGGGCCAGCCCGCCACCTTTTGACCAAGTCAAACAGGCCAGCATTTTCACAGGAATGGGCCTCTGTTGGGCCTAGCCACGTGTCGACGTATCATAGGCGCTTTGGGTCCAATGAGAGGATGACATATGTCCCAACGGTGAGCCGACACATGTTTCCTCCAGCCAATGATGATTTTGCACGTAGAAAATCCCCATTGGTCGGGGCTGTTAACGGGTTATCGGATCCAAAACCGGACCCGATAGCTTAACGGCGTTCCGTTACGGTGGATGCCACATGTCGGTCACCCTTGACGAAAGCACTTCTGTGACGCGCGATTTATACTCATGGAAGTGGACACATACGTGATGATATTTTTGGTAATTTCATGGAACACTTCTACCACAACACATGTATGACTTTCTTGATTCTGTCATAAATTTGTCATGGATGTACATGCATGACAGAAAACGTGACCTACTGTGACAAACACGTATCATCACGGAAGTGTGTTTTTTTGTAGTAGGAGCAGGCGCTCCATGTCATCGTTTGAGAGACAGACGGCGACGAGCTCGAGGTGCTTCAGTCGTGGTAGAATAAGAGTGTGTGCATCATTAAGGGGGGATGGCAGTTCCTAAACTTGGCGACGCGTTGCGTGGGCTCGAGGCGGAGTGCGGATGTTGGCAGCGACCGCATATGCCCATCATCAAAAGTGAGCTCCTCGAGTTGATCTAGGGAGAGGGAGCGGTACCAGTCGTCAGGCTTAGCTCGGTCCATGCCGTTGGAATGGAACTTGCCCATTCTAAGGCCTCTGGTTGGGCCAAGGTGACTTCCTAGGATCTTGGAGAACGCATTTGAGCTTTTGCGATAGCCATGGCACAGCTCGTGGGTGTCGATGAGGTCGAGAGGACTGGAGTTACATAGGGGCCGCCACCGCCGGGAAAGGACGGTTGTCCGCGCCCCATATTTTATTGGGAGGAGAGAGATGATGACTGTCAACATATCATCGGGGAAGCTGCTGATGAAGTCTAGGACTGATGGAGTCGCTTGCGGTTCTAGTTTGCCTATCCCATCAATGCAACCAAACGGACACTTAGTAGCTTGGAGCCTGACACTTTAATTCAAAACTGGCATGGATACCTAAAATGATAAAAAGAGCAGGAAATGGTGGCTAGCAAACATATCTTTTTTATAAAATTGACGAGCTGAATATCCAGGTAATGCTTTGTCTATAACTAATTTGGCTGCTAGAGTCTTTTGAAGTTGTTAGACTCTTGGTTGATGGTTATGTATTAGGTAATGCTTTGTCTGTAACTAATTTGGCTGCTAGATTTATTGAAGTAGTTAGACCGTATTTTAATGGTTATGTATTAGAGCTAAAGAACAATATGTACTGAACAATAAAGAACAATATGTTCTTTTTCTCTTAGCAGAGCTTCTCTAAGCTTTTCTAATATGTTATCCTAGTTTATTCCTAGTAGCTCCCAGCCAACGCAGAGTGTGAACAAGTACTGAATGTTTTGCTTAGACTTTGGTTCTTATGTGATTTTTTCTTCAGAAAACTACACCTTGGCGTTCATCTTCAAGTGATTATCCATCGAACGTGCTTGCGCGACCACTTCGGTGAGTTACTCCACCCCATGTATTGAGGCCCTCATTATGTGTGGATGTCATGAATGTATACTATCCCTTTGCACACATTGGATTTTCCTTGAACACGGCTCATGCATGTTGATTGCTGAAGTAGATTACTTTAGTATTGCAAATGTTTTCACCTACATGTGACATCTGAACTAGCAGTTTTGTGCAGTACAGTCTCTCTTTTAAAGCTTTGAAATTTCCATTGCAGCCATCAAAGTCTGTTCACCCTGCGATGTAACTAGTAGATATTTCTCATGGTAATCATAGTCCAATTATTTATGTTGTTCATGACCATGTCCTGCTTGTGTGGCATAGTTTGATTCCTTCCTCGGTTAGTGATACGTCTCCAACGTATCTACTTTTCCAAACACTTTTGCCCTTCTTTTGGACTCTAACTTGCATGATTTGAATGGAACTAACCCGGACTGACGCTGTTTTCCGCAGAACTGCCATGGTGTTGTTTTTGTACAAAAATAAAAAGTTCTCGGAATCGCCTGAAAATCAACGAAGAATTATTTCAGAAAATATAAAAAATACCTGCAAGAAGAACATCGGGGGGCCCACGGGATGTCCTCGAGGGTGGCGGGCGCGCCCCTGCCACGAGGGAACCCTGATGCCCCACCGACATATCCCCAGGTCCTATATATTCCGTTTCGTGGAGAAAAAAATCAAGGAAAAAGAATTATCGCATTTTACGAGACGGAGGCGCCGCCTAGCCCTAATCTCTCTTAGGAGGGCTGATCTGGAGTCCGTTCGGGGCTCCGGAGAGTGGAGATCGTCGTCATCTTCATCATCAACCTTCCTCCATCACCAATTCCATGATGCTCACCGCCGTGTGTGAGTAATTCCATCGTAGGCTTGATGGACGGTGATGGGTTGGATGGGATCTATCATGTAATCGAGTTAGTATTGTTAGGGTTTGATCCCTAGTATCCACTATGTTCTGAGATTGATGTTGCTATGACTTTGCTATGCTTAATGCTTGTCACTAGGGCCCGAGTGCCATGATTTCAGATCTGAACCTATTATGTTTCAGTGAATATATGTGTGTTCTTCATCCTATCTTACAAGTCTATAGTCACCTACTATGTGTTATGATCCGGAAACCCCGAAGTGACAATAATCGGGACCACTCCCGGTGATGACCATAGTTTGAGGAGTTCATGTATTCACTATGTGTTAATGCTTTGGTCTGGTACTCTATTAAAAGGAGGCCTTAATATCCCTTAGTTTCCAATACGACCCCGCTGCCATGGGAGGGTAGGCCAAAAGATGTCATGCAAGTTCTTTTCCATAAGCACGTATGACTATATTCGGAATACATGCATACATTGCATTGATGAACTGGAGCTAGTTCTGTGTCACCCTAGGTTATAACTTCTACATGATGAATTGCATCCGACGTAATTTCCCATCACCGATCCAATGCCTACGAGCTTCGCCTATATTTCTAGCTGCAATTTAATTTTCAGTTGCAATTATCACAAAAACTACAAAAACATTATCTTTACTTTTATTGCTGCTACCGCCACTATCATATTACTGTGCTACTAAACTATCTTGCTGCAGATACTAAGTTTCCAGGTGTGGCTGAATTGACAACTCAGCTGCTAATACTTAAGAGTATTCTTTGGCTCCCCTTGTGTCGAATCAACAAATTTGGGTTGAATACTTTACCCTCGAAAACTGTTGCGATCCTCTACACTTGTGGGTTATCATGACTATTTTCTGGCGCCGTTGCCGGGGAGCATAGCTCTATTCTTTAAGTCACTTGCGATTTATATCTGTTTATCACTATGAAGAATTTGAAGGACTCAAAATACAAGATCTTACCCTCAACTATGAGGGGAGGTAAGGAACTACCATCTAGCTCTGCGCTTGATTCTCCTTCTGTTATGAGTAAACTTGCGACACCTACTCCTGCTATTGAATCTGATATGTCGTATGTTCTTGATGATGCTACTTCTGCTATGTATGATGAAACTACATCTATGCCTGATGCTGTGCCACTATGTGAATTTCTAGATGAACAAATTGCTAAGGTTAGGGAGAGTGCAAATGTTGATGATATTAATGAAAGTGATGATGAAACTACTCCCAATAGATATGAATTGCCTGTTGTGCCTGAGGGTTATGTTATGGATAAAGAAACTGCTAGAGACTTTCTTGCTTGCAATGATAGATATGATCTTAAGAAGTTATTAGCTAAGCTGAAAGAAAAGTCCTTGAATGCTAGAATGAAACATGACATTACTTTTGCTACTTCACCTATTTGTGTCACTGATAAGGATTATGAATTCTCTGTTGATCCTGAGTTAATTACTTTGGTTGAATATGATCCTTTCCATGGCTATGAGTCTGAAACTATTGTGGCAGATCTTACCAAGTTGAATGATATAGCCACCCTGTTTACCAATGATGAAAAGATTCGCTAATATTATATCCTTAAGTTGTTTCCATTCTCGTTAAAGGGTGATGCTAAGACTTGGTTTAATTCTCTTGATCCTGGTTGTGTGCGTAGTCCTCGGGATATGATGTATTACTTTTCTGCTAAATATTTTCCCGCTCATAAGAAACAAGCTGCCTTACGGGAAATATATAACTTTACTCAAACTGAAGAAGAGAGTCTCCCACAAGCTTGGGGGAGGATTCTCCAGTTACTTAATGCTTTGCCTGATCCTCCTCATGAGATGCATGATATACTTGATGTCTTTTATAATGGACTAACCGATGCTTCCAGAGACCACCTGGATAGTTGTGCTGGTTGTGTTTTCAGGGAAAGAACAGTTGAACAAGCTGAACTAATATTGAATAATATGCTAGCCAATGAAAATAATTGGACACTTCCTGAACCAGCCCCTAAGCCAACTCCAAAGAAAAGAGGTGTTCTATTTCTCAGTCTTGAGGATATGCAAGAGGCAAAGAAATCCATGAAAGAAAAAGGTATTAAAGCTAAAGATGTTAAGAATTTACCGCCTATTGAAGAAATACATGTTCTTGATAATCCGACACAGGTAGTAAAGGTAAATTCTCTGTATAGATTTGATGAAAGTGATATTCCTCGTTATAAGTCTGCTAGCCAATGCTTAGATGAGTTTGACAATTTTATTGTGAAACAAGAAAACTTCAATGCTTATGTTGGTAGACAATTACAACACTATGCTCATATGATTGAATGCTTGAGTGATTATCTGTCTAGTGCTAAAGATGAACTGAAACTTATTAGTATACATGCTTCCATGGTTACCACTCAAGTAGAACAAGTACTTAAGGCTCAGAATGATTTGATCAATGAATTAAATAGTAAGAATAATGACTATGTTGTTAGAGTTGCAACTAGAGGTGTTAAAATGACTCAGGAACCTCTGTATCCTGAAGGCCACTCTAAGAGAATTGAGCAAGATTCTCAGAGAGCTAATTTAGAGGCACCTAGTTCTTCTAAGAAGAAGAAAAAGAAAAATGATAGGACTTTGCATGCTTCTAGTGAACCTGTAGCTCACCCACCTGAGAATCCCAATGATATATCTGTTTCTGATGCTAAGACACAATCTGGTAATGAACATGAACCTAGTGATAATATTAATAATAATGTTCATGATGATGCTCAACCTAGCAATGATAATGATGTAGAGATTGAACCTACTATTGATCTTGATAACCCACAATCAAAGAATCAACGTTATGATAAAAGAGACTTTGTTGCTAGGAAACACGGTAGGGAAAGAGAACCATGGGTTCAAAAACCCATGCCTTTTCCTCTGAAACCATTTAACAAAAAGGATGATGAGGACTTTGAGCGCTACGCTGAAATGATTAGACCTATCTTTTTGCGTATACGTTTGACTGATGTGCTTAAAACAAATCCTTATGCCAAGTATATGAAATATATTATTACCAACAAAAGAAAGATACCTGAAGTAGAAATCTCCACCATGCTTGCCAATTACACTTTTGAGGGTGGAATGCCTAAGAAATTAGGAGATCCAGGAGTACCTACTATACCTTGCTCCATTAAGAGAAACTATGTTAAAACTGCTTTGTGTGATCTTGGAGCTGGTGTTAGTGTTATGCCTCTCTCTTTATATCGTAAACTTGACTTGAGTAAGTTGACACCTACTGAAATATCAATGCAAATGGCTCATAAAACAATTGCTATACCTTTCGGTATTTGTGAGGATGTGCCTGTTGTAGTTGCAAATGTTACTATTCTAACGGACTTTGTTATACTTGATATTCTCGAGGATGATAGTATGTTTATTATTCTTGGTAGACCTTTTTTGAATACTGCAGGGGCTTTTATCGATTGCAACAAAGGCAGTGTCACTTTTCATGTCAATGGTAATGAGCATACGGTACACTTTCCGAGGAAACAACCTCAGGTCCATAGTATCAATTATATTGGAAAAACTTCAACTATTACTATTGGAGGTTTTGAGTTTCCTATTCCTACTATCAAGAAGGCTTATGACATACTTATTGTTGGGGACATACATATCCCCATTGAGGTAACATAGTGTTATTAAAAAATTCTCCGGTTTCATGTTACTCGGAAAGAGATTATTAGCAAGACCTGATCAACCTTGTTAATGGATTCCTTTTGATGAACATGGGATAGGTGAATTTAGATAGCACAAACCTTCTGTACCCTCCTTTTACTTTCTGTTAATTAGGCTAAATAAAAGAAAATTAGCATTGTCTGTCTGTTTCCAGACTTACCCGTGCAATAAAAAATATCCTAAAAATAAAAGTTCTCCAAATGCCATGAAAATGAAATATGTTTTTTTCTAGAATATTTAAGAAAATATAGCACTGAACACAAAGTGAGGGGAGTCAGCACGTGGCCTCGCGGGCACAGGGCGCGCCCCCCTTCACAGGGCGCGCCCCCTACCTCCAGGGCCCCACGTGTCCCCCGTCCACTTATCCTTTCACTCATGCTCTTCTTCTTCCTCCCAAAAAAACCCCAACCAGCTCAAACCCGAGTTCTAGCTTGTTTGCTACCATTTTCGATCTCCTTGCTCAAAGCACCATTCACCAAACTGTTTGGGGAGATTGTTCCTTGGTATGTGACTCCTCCATTGGTCCAATTAGTTTTTGTTCTAGTGCTTTACTTGTTGCAAATTTGTGCTGCTGTGGTGACCTTGTTCTTGAGCTTGCATGTCAAATTTTCTTGGTCCCAAGTAGTTCTAATGCATGATATAGCCTCTAGGCACTTATAGGAGTTGTTGCTACAAATCTTGTTGAGTTTGGTTAACTTTTATTGTGAGTTACTAAAATTTCAGAAAATTTCAGAAAAATGTCTGGGAAAAACTTCCAAGGTGGTCCTTCAAGGAAACAAGAACCGAGGATCGCGTTCCGTGAGCTGGACGATGAACCACCGAGGGATGCTGATGTACGGCCTTGTGAATGGCCATCAGATGAATTTATGAGTCAAGCGGGCATCAAAGATAAATTTTACGCATATGTGCGTAACGCTGACCTCGGGGACTTCATGCAAGATAAGTGCCTCCAATACCGTGGCTTAACTGATAGCCTTGTGAGAAGGTTTAAATTTTCATCTTCACGTAATTCTCACACTGTCCTATTTGATCTTTATGATAAATCTTCTAGCATGGACTTAGAGGATTTTAATGAAGCCTGCAAGCTCCCACAGTGGGGCAGTATGAGTGATCCTCGTAAATATAAATTTAGAGAATTCCTTGCTAGTATTACAGTGGGAGAATCCAGGGACATCACACAAGCCACTAGGGGAGCATACATTTTCCTGCTATTCATTACTTTGCTCTCTTTATTGGTAGATGCATAAATGGTAAAGATGAAGCATGTCACATGTGTGTCCCTGATCTCAGCATTCTCAAGAGTGTTGTACTAGGTGATAGGCATTATAATTTAGGAGCAATTGTTGCACGTAGACTACACCATAATGGTTCGTATGGAGATTTATTTGGTGGGATCTATGCTACCCGCATAGCCCGCTATCTTGGTGTGTCTATGCATCCGTATGATGAACCTTTACATACTGCTTATTTAGACTGTAATGCTATGGCTAGTCACCGGTTTATAGAGTGGGATAATCAAACTCTCAAATATCGACTAATCTTTAACCAGCAGCATGCCATCCCTATTGTTCTTCCTGCCCCTACTTTGTTTTACTTTCAGGAAAATGGAAGATACACTATAACTATGGAGGAGGCAAATGCCCATTATAACATGACGAAGGCAGCCCGCCTTCGAGCTGCAGCTCAGTAGGCAGCATTTGCTGCATCTCAGTACGACCCCAACTACAACTTTGGATATCCGTCAGGCCAATACTGGCCATAGACCAACTTAGGCCAAAAGCCTAAGCTTGGGGGAGTACGTGTTTCTCACCGACTTACATTCATGTTCACACACTTATTCTAGTTGTCGGTGCTCACATTTTTTAACTGCACCATCCATTCTTAGTTTAAATTTCTTTTTCTTAGTCTTTTTCTTGTGTGATAGAAAACCCCAGAAAAACAAATTTTTATTAGTTGTAGCTTCTAGCTAGTTTACTCTCTTTTGCTTGTAGTAGTAACTAAAAATGAAAACCCAAAAAGATTTCCCGTTCTTCTTTTGCTTGTTGGGAGCTTTCCCGTGTAAAAGTTTCTTTTCTTTTGTTTAGGGGTTAAGAGTAGAAGACCATGATTGAAAATGCTTAGTGGCTCTCATATGCTTTGTTGATTGATTTAATCTTGAACCATATTACGTTGTCTTCTCTCTTGTCTCAAATGTCTCCAGATTCCAGCTTAGTCCAATGCACGTGCACTATTATTATTTTCCATACCGTTCGGTCGTGCGAGTGAAAGGCAATACGGATGATATATGATGAACTAATTAGGATGAGAAAAGCTGGTATGAACTCGACCTCTCTTGTTTTTGTAAATATGGTTGCTCGTCATTCTTGATCCAGCTTGTTATGAATGAAACATGCTTGCAATGACAATTAGAGATCATAGCTGCTTATGCCATGCTTAATTAGCTGAGATTTTATAATGGTCTATATTGCATGCCAACATGATATTAAAATGGTTGTGATGTGGTATGATGGGTGGTATCCTCCTCTAAACGATTTAAGTGACTTGACTTGGCACATGTTCATGCATGTAGTTGAAACAAATCAACATAGCCTTCACGATATTTATGTTCTTGGTGATTTATATCCTACTCATGCTTGCATTCATTGTTGATTAATTTTAATCCATGTTCATGACCGTTGTTGCTCTCTAGCTGGTCGCTTCCCAGTCTCATTCTAGCCTTCACCTGTACTAAGCGGGAATACTACTTGTGCATCCACTTCCATAAACCCAAAAGTTCTTCCATATGAGTCCACCATACCTTCCTATATGCGGTATTTACCTGCCGTTCCAAATAAATTTGTATGTGCCAAACTCTAAACCTTCAAATGAAATTCTGTTTTGTATGCTCGAACAGCTCATGTATCAACTAGGGCTATCTATATCTTCCATGCTAGGTGGGTTATTCTCACGATGAGTGGACTCCGCTCATCATTCACGAGAAAATGGCTGGTAACCGGGATGCCCAGTCCCATGCTCAAAATCATAATAATAAAACAAAACTCCCCCAGGGATGTTGCTTGTTTGGACGGTAACCCGTGGATTCGGCTGGCCGTGGAGTGTGCTTGTGGGTGGTTGGGGGAGTATAAAATTTACCATTCTGTTTGGGAACCGCCTATAATGTGCATAGCATGGAAGATATCAAGATTCTTGGTTGTTATGTTGACAATAAAAGTATACCGCTCAAAATGTTATTCAATCTCTATTTAAAAATCGAGCTCTGGCACCTCTACAAATCCCTATTTCCCTCTGCTAAGGGCATATCTATTTACTTTTATGCAGAATCATCATCCTCTTATCAAAAAGCACCAGTAGGGGAGCACCTCTGTCGTTGCATGTATTACTATTAATTTGCTTGAGTATGATCATGACTGGATCTCTTTTACCATGAATTACAATGTCTAGTCAGTCCTTAATCTTTAAAGGTGCTCTGCATTTATGTTTTGCGGTCTCAGAAAGGGCTAGCGAGATACCATCCTGTTATATCATATCATGATTGTTTTGAGAAGTGTTGTCATCCGAGGTTTATTATTATTGTTCTCTAGTTGATTATGCTATTGATGTGAGCAGTCTTGAGACCTGAAAGTTATTGTGAATGTGGTTAGTTCATGATCTTGTTGAAAACCTGAATGCTAGCTTACATATTTACAACAACAAGAGCAAACAGAGTTGGTCAAAGTTTTTCTTTATCACTTTCAGTTTATCAACTGAATTGCTTGAGGACAAGCAAAGGTTTAAGCTCTGGGGAGTTGATAAGTCTCCAACGTATCTACTTTTCCAAACACTTTTGCCCTTGTTTTGGACTCTAACTAGCATGATTTGAATGGAACTAACCCACGGGCTGTCCTCGAGGGTGGGGCGCGCCCCCGCCTCAAGGGCACCCCGATGCCCCACCGACGTATCCCCAGGTCCTATATATACCGTTTCATGGAGAAAAAAATAAAGGAGAAAGAATTACCGTGTTTTACGAGACGGAGTCGCCGCCAAGCCCTAATCTCTCTCGGGAGGGCCGATCTGGAGTCCGTTCGGGGCTCCGGAGAGTGGAGATCGTGGCCATCGTCATCATCAACCTTCCTCCATCACCAATTCCATGATTCTCACCTCCGTGTGTGAGTAATTCCATCGTAGGCTTGCTGGACGGTGATGGGTTGGATGGGATCTATCATGTAATCGAGTTTGTTTTGTTAGGGTTTGATCCCTAGTATCCACTATGTTCTGAGATTGATGTTGCTATGACTTTTCTATGCTTAATGCTTATCACTAGGGCCCGAGTGCCATGATTTCAGATCTGAACCTATTATGTTTCCATGAATATATGTGTGTTCATGATCCTATCTTGCAAGTCTATAGTGACCTACTATGTGTTCTGATCCGGCAACCCCGAAGTGACAATAATCGGGACCACTCCCGGTGATGACCATAGTTTGAGGAGTTCATGTATTCACTATGTGTTAATGCTTTGGTCCGGTACTCTATTAAAAGGAGGCCTTAATATCCCTTAGTTTCCAATAGGACCCCGCTGCCACGGCAGGGTAGGACAAAAGATGTCTACATTCGGAATACATGCCTACATTGCATTGATGAACTGGAGCTAGTTCTGTGTCACCCTAGGTTATAACTTCTACATGATGAATTGCATCCGACATAATTTCCCATCACCGATCCAATTCCTACGAGCTTTACCTATATTGCTAGTTGCTATTTACTTTTCCGTTGCTTGTATCACAAAAACTACAAAAATACTATCTTTACTTTTATTGCTGCTACCACCAGTATCTTTACTTCACAATTCATCGGATCTCGACAAACACACCGCAAAAAGAGATTACATCGAATAGATCTCCTCGAAGACCGAAGAGAACTTCGTATTGAGATCCAGAGAGAGAGAAGAAGCCATCTAGATACTAGCTATGGACCCGAAGGTCTGTGGTAAACTACTCACAACTCATGGTGAGGGTGGTGATGATGATCATGAAGGCCTCCGTTATGGATCCCCCTCCCGGAACAGGTTCCAAGATGGGATCTCCACAGGAACAGAAGCTACGGCGGTGGAATTAGGGTTTTCTCCCTGCGTACGGAGTTTCTGGGGTATGTAGGTATATATAGGAAGAAGGAGGGCACCGAGGGCCGTGTGGGCCAGCCACGAGGCAGGGGGCGCGCCCTGGGAAGGCGGCCCCCACCCTCGAGGTTGTCCCTTCGTCCCCTAACTTGGTCTCGAAGATTCCCGAGCGTGATTTCCTCCAAAAATATCTCTCGCTAAGGTTTCATTCCATTTGGATTCCGTTTGATATTCATTTTCTGCAAAACCCTGAAATTGGCAAAAAACAGCAATCTGGACTGGGCCTTTGGGTTAGTAGGTTAGTCCCAAAAATGATATAAAAGTGAATGATAAACCGATTAAACATCCAAGACTTCATAAATAATAGCATGGAACAATCAAAAATTATAGATACGTTGGAGACGTATCAAGCATCCCCAATCTTAATTCCTGCTCGTCCTCGAGTAGGTAAATGATAAAGAAAGAATTTTTGATGTGGAATGCTAACCAATATAGTTTTTCAATGTAATTCTGTTAATTGTGGCTTGAATGTTCAGATCTGAAGGTTTCAAGATAAAAGTCTATATTGACATAAGAAATAACAATACTTCAAGCAATACTAACAAAGCAATCATGTCTTCTCAAAATACTATGGCTAAAAGAAGTTATCCCTACAAAATCATATGGTCTGGCTATGCTCCCTCTTCATCACACAAAATATTCATACCATGCACAACCCCGATTTCAGCCAAGCACTTATTTTCATACTCTATCCTTTTCAAACCTTTCAACTTTCACGCAATACATGAGCGTGAGCAATGGATATAGCACTATGGGTGGAATAGAAGTGGTTGTGGAGAAGACAAAAAAGAGGAAGATAGTCTCACATCGTCTAGGCGTATCAACGGGCTATGGAGATGCCCATCAATAGATATCAATGTGAGTGAGTAGGGATTGCCATGCAACGGATGCACTAGAACTAAATATGAATGAGAGCTCAACAAAAGAAACTAGTGGGTATGCATCCAACTTGCTTGCTCACGAAGACCTAGGGCATTTGAGGAAGCCCGTCGTTGGAATATACAAGCCAAGTTCTATAATGAAAATTCCCACTAGTATATGGAAGTGACTAATCATGAGACTCTCTACAATGAAGATCATGGTGCTACTTTGAAGCACAAGTGTGGAAAAAGATAGTAGCATTGCCCCCTCTCTCTTTTCTCTCATTTTTTTGGAGGGGCTTTTCTCTCCTTTTTTTATTTGCCCCTCTCTATTTTTTTGGGCCTTCTCTTTTTTTATATTGGCCTTTTCTCACACGGGACAATGCTCTAATAATGATGATCATCATACTTTTATTGATTTACAACTTGATACTAGAACAAAGTATGACTCTATATGAATGCCTCCGGCGGTGTACCGGGATGGGCAATGAATCAAGAGTGACATGTATGAAAAATTACGCATGGTGGCTTTGCCACAAATACGATGTCAACTGCATGATCATGCATGGCACTATGACAATATGATGTGTGTCATATGATCGGAACGGTGGAAAGTTGCGTAGCAATATATCTCGGAATGGCTATGGAAATGCCATGATAGGTAGGTACGGTGGCTATTTTGAGGAACAATATGGTGGCTATTTTGAGGAAGGATATATAGTGGGTTTATGGTACCGGCGAAAGTTGCGTGGTACAAGAGAGGCTGGCAATGATGGAAAGGTGAGAGTGCGTATAATCCATGGACTCAATATTAGTCATGAGAACTCATATACTTATTGGAAAAATCTACGAGTCATCAAAAACAAAGTAATCAACGCATGCTCCTATGGAGAGGTTGGTAGGAGTTGACCATCGCGCGCCCCCGACCTCCATACAAAGGTTGGCACTCTACAAATACATCATGCTCTAACTTCGTCACATAGCAGTTCACCATACGTGCATGATACGGGAATCGCTAACCTTAACACAAGTATTCTTCAATTTCATAATTACTCCACTAGCATGACTCTAATATCACTATCCTCATGTCTCAAAATAATTATCAAGCATCCAACATCTCATTCTATTCAATGCACTTGGTGTGAAAATTTTACTACATTGACAATGTATGTTTATCATGTGAAGACTAGTTTCTTTAGCCTAAACACATTACCATGCAGTTTTAATAGACTCTCAAATAGATATAAGTGAAGCATAAGATTTCAACAATTTCTACAAAATATAACCACCGCCATGCTCTAAAAGATATAAGTGAAGCACTAGAGTGTTCTAATAATTTCTAAGCCATATTTAACTCTCTCAAATAGGTGTGTCCAGCAAGGATGATTGTGGAAAACTAACAAGCAAATACTCAAATTGTACAAGACGCTCCAAGCAAAACACATAGCATGTTGCGAATAAAAATATAGCTCCACGTGTAGTTATCGATGGATGAAGACGAAAGAGGGGATGCCTTCCTGGGGCATCCCCAAGCTTAGGCTTTTGATTATCTTGATTTTACTTGGGGTGCCATGGCAATCCCCAAGCTTGGACCTTTTATACTCCTTGTTCCATAGTCCATCAAAGCAATACTCAAAACTTGAAAACTTCACAACACAAAACTTAGACAAAAATTCTCGTGAGCTCCGTTAGTAAGAGAAATCAAACCACCACTCAAAGGTACAGCAAGGAACTCATTTATTGATTATATTGGTGTTAAACCTACTGTACTCCAACTTCTCTATGGTTCATATCCTCCAATATTACTTATAGATGCATCGGAATAAGCAAACAACACACGAAAAACAGAATCTGTCAAAAACAAAAGAGTCTGTAGTAATCTGCTGGGTTCGCCTACTTATAGAACTCCAAAAAAATCAAACTAAATTGGTAAATTTGAGCAATTTGTCTAAAAATCAGCAGCAAAAAGAATCAGCTAAAAAGCACGCTCCAGTAAAATCTTAAGACTACTTTAGGCAGAGATAACGATTCTGTTTTTCACAACAAGATCAAATAAACTTCACACAAGTCCTACCAAAGGTTCTACTTCAAACACTAAACAAAACATGAGAACACATCTAATCAGAGGCTAGATGCAACATTTATTCCCTAACAGCAACGAAAGAAAAAAACATAAAATTGGGTTGCCTCCCAACAAGCGCTATCGTTTTACGCCCCTAGCTAGGCACGATACAAGATAAATCAAGTTATTGCCATCGTTGGAAGGCAATTGTTTAATTAAGCACTTGTGATTTTTGGGCACTTCTTTGTCCCTGTGAATAATCAAAATCTTGGGCAAGAAATCAAGAAATTCTAAAGTGTCAAAAGGGTCTCTTGCAAAAGTAAAAAAGTTAGGATGAACACTTATGGATTTGAGATCGGCAAGTCCAGAAGTTTCACCGTTGTCTTTAGGGACATACATGAACTTAGATAATTTAGTGGAGGTATTTGGAGTGGTTTTTATAGCGGACAGAGTGGAACCCACATTAGTGATAACATCCTCAACCTTATTGATTCTAGTAGAATCCTGATCTAGATTTTCTTTAACTATGTGTTCTTTTTCCTTAAGATTTTTTAGAACAACTCCTACCTTAGATCCATATTGGGTAATTTCATTGTGAATTTTTCTATCCAAGTTCTCTAACAGTTCTACCATAGCAACTTCGTTCTCAATAATTTCTAACCTTTGCATAACATGCTCGAAAGTTAAAACGGTCCCATTAACCATAAGAGGTGGTGAGCCAAATAATTCAGTCATAGCTTGATAAGAATCAACGGTGTGGCTACCCAAGAAGTTCCCTCCGGTAATGTTATCTAAGATAAATCTATTCCACGGAGTTATGCCAATATAAAAATTGCGAGCAGAGAAGTGGAAAGCCTCCGATTAGATCTATTTTGAGCATTGCAAATTCTGTACCAGGCATCTTTTAAGTTTTCTTCCTCCCTTTGTTTAAAGTTGAGGACTTCACTCTCGGGAGTGGTGATAATGATAGGTATGCTAGACATGATTACAAGCAAGCAAACAGCACACGAGTAGACAAGAGGCAAGTGAACGAAAAACACACGCCGGAAGAAGGGCGAACAAAACGGCAAGGGTGAAGTGGGGGAGAGGAAAACAAGAGGCAAATAAATGTAATGCGAAGGATAAGGGTTTGTGATAGGTACTTGGTTTATGACTTTTGCGTAAGCCTCCCCAGCAACGGCGCCAGAAATTCTTCTTGCTACCCCTTGAGCTCGTGTTGTATTCCCTAGAAGAGGAATGGGAGATGCAGCACAGTAGCGTAAGTATTTCCCTCAGTTTTTGAGAACCAATGTATCAATCCAGTAGGAGACCACACGCCAGTCCCTCGCACCTGCACAAACAAATAAGAACTTTGCAGCCAACACGATAAGGGGTTCTCAATCCCTTTACGGTCACTTACGCGAGTGGGATCTGATAGAGATGATAATTATATTTTTGGTATTTTTGGAATAGAAACATAAAGTAAAGAAAGCAAATAAACAACGGTGATAGAAATTGGCTAGTTGACGGGAAAGTAATATGATAAAGATAGAACCGGGGGCCATAGTTTTCTCTAGTGGCTTCTCTCATGATAGCGGTATTCTACAACGGGTAAACAAATTACTGTCGAGCAATTGATAGAAAAGCGAATAATTATGAGACTATCTAGGCATGATCATTGTATATAGGCATCACGTCCGAGACAAGTAGACCGACTCCTGCCTACATCTACTACTATTACTCCACACATCGACCGCTATCCAGCATGCATCTAGTGTATTGAGTTCATACGAACAGAGTAACGCCTTAAGCAAGATAACATGATGTAGAGGGATAAACTCAAGCAATATGATGAAAACCCCATATTTTTATCCTCGATGGCAACAACACAATACGTGACTTGCTTCCCCTACTGTCACTGGGAAAGGACACCGCAAGATTGAACCCAAAGCCAAGCACTTTTCCCATTGCAAGAACTATAGATCTGGTAGGCCAAACCAAACCAATAATTCGAAGAGAGTTGCAAGGATATTATGAGCACACATAAAAAGTTCAGAGAAGAACCCACCTCTATTGCTGTTGACTTCTCTGCCCAAGGTAACATAATGTAATGCCCGAGAACCCACCTGTCCGCCTTAAGCTCAGAATAATGCAGAAGCAAAGGACGAGCCTATCAATGAGGATGAACACCATACTTGTTTCCTCTGGCTGACTGGCACTTGAGCCTTCTTCTTCTATTAGCTTCTTTTTATCGAAAGAAGCCTCTAATGGCGCCTTAGCCTATGTTGAGACTATCCTGCCTACGTGGAATCTAAAAAAATAATGAAATCCATTCACACAAGCTGGACCATTGCCTTCGGCAACGCCCTAATTCCTTTCCTATCTTTCTTATTTTTCTCAAGGACCTTTAAGAAGAAGCAAATCCCTTTCTTAAATGGCCGAGGAAGAGGCGACATTGAACAGAACAAGATCCCCCTCTACCTATCCTTGGGGTTGTGCACATTCTTAAACTTGAGCTGGGTAGGACTCAGGAGAAGGGTGCCTCGGGAGATAAGTAGTTCCTCACCTAAAGCCCTCGTAGAGTCTAAGTAGTGGACTAGAAATATGACATCCTTCCCGCTGTACTAGATTTTATCTGGTTAAAGCCATGTGTGCACATTATATTCATTATAGAATATATAGAAGATACTGCCATGCCAGCTGTTTCTTATTGGTAAGCTTGCTTTTCGTCGAATGTCTCTAAAGAGTGATGGTGAGTCGAGTAGCATGAATTGTCTATCCAAGGGGTCGCTAATGCGTTATTTGTATAGGATCCTAGTTATTATTGTCAGCTAGATCTACATAATATGCTTCACACGGAGCCCTTACTTGGTTCGATTGGCATTTTTCTTATCATCCATCCGCATAGGGAGAAAGTCCAAGGGCCCAGTGGAGTGATAAAATGAACTATCCAAATTAAGCTAATCTAGTGTCCAAGTTCAAACCCCACATAGCCACTCTTCTTGATCCCCCACCATCACTTGAACCGAAGAATCAACCCGTTTCTTTGCCAATGGGTTTCTGCACAGAGAGCTAGATTAGGGATCGGATGTGCACCTTTCACTAGATTAAGGTACAAAATCCCTTACTAGGTTTGGTAAGTATGTTATGAAGGTGAGAAGTCATCAAACTTCTCGGTAGTGCAATGGATTAAGGTAAATGTGCTAGATTTCCTCCTGAAGACAGAGTTTTGGGTGAGCTAGCAAAGAAAGTCAGCAGTTAACTGGAAATTTAGGACAAATTAGCATTTCGTAAGTTTTAGTAAGGCCAGTTATGGAAAGCAGGCCATGGAGAAAGAGAGGAATCAATCGTCCAACGCTATGTTAACAAATACGTGGAAGGTTTGATTATTCCATACACTTGAATGCGTTCCTTATCAATAGGTTTCAGAGAGACGAGCAATGATTGCTTGACAATCTTCACTTCATGAGACTAGACTTGACACAAGCTTCATACGAAAGCATTTACTGAACTAAAGCCGTTCAGCCATGTCAAGCGAAAGACATATTCTAAGAAATTCTGACCATCGGTCGGGATGGTTTGTGTATTCCGAACAGCTATGATAACTAAACATAGCACGATACTCCCTCCTTTCCTAAATATAAGGTGTATTATTTTTCCAAAAAGTCAAACTTCTCTAACTTTGACCAAGTTTAATGACAAAAATATCAATGTCTAGAATACCAAATCATTGTCACTAGATTCAACATGATATATATTTTTACATTTTATATATTCATTATTGTAAATGTTTATATATTTTTCTATAAAGTTGGTCCAACATAGACAATGTTTGACTTTTTGAAAAACTAATACACCTTATATTTAGGAACGGAGGGAGTAGTAATTATGACCCAAGAAGTGATGAGTACTTGGGCATGAATTTGGAAACCTCCTATTTGCTAATAGAAGTGTTGGCCTACTTCTACACCCAATATATCGTATAACCCCTTGAGTGTTTTAATGGAACATGGTATAATATTCATATTTTCCTCTGATAGAAATGGAACTTCAAAAAAGTGATTCTTCTATTAAGAAGCAAATAGCATTTCCTATTGATTTGTCCCCTGGACTAGACCTATGTAGATTCGGAATTATCCGTCGCTACGTTGTTCCCAAGGACTAGCAAAATCGAAATAGCGAAATTCTTGGGTCATCCCAATGGGTTCAGAAACCACACGTTTCTCTGGATCATCATAGCGTATGTATTGGTATGCCATTTTAGAAAGCACAACAATGGAAATGGGTAGTCAGTATTGGTATAAGATCTATTCCCATGTTCCGGTCTTTCCATTTTATGTACCCATTTCTTGGGTAAAATCTCCCAACACCCGCCCCTTCATACTTGGGGGGCATAGTTGACTAAATCAATCCAGTTGCTAACATCAAGGAATAACCAACTATGAGGTCCACATAACATGACATCATAATAAGTATCTCTTAGAAAGTCTGGCATTACTATTAAGTCTTCGTTCACTGTCCAAAGAAGGTCAGGCATGTCCCATTGTAAGGGTATCTGTTTCCCTTCTTGCTCCACTAATCTTGTGCATTCTGCACAAATCCTCATAAACAAGTCGGAAGCCTCCGGCGGAGCGCTTTCCGCATCTGACCTAGTTGATGAGCCACTAAAAAAAGACATATGAGTTTGACTTTCTTGAAAAAAGCGTATATCACTGGACGTGAGATCTCCATAGAGAATCAAGAATTTCCCATATTTTTCAGCTCTGCTCCCTAAAAAAATGGGGACTTTCTAAAGTGACTGGGTTTTTTACCCAAGAACCTGCTATTAAAGAGAAAGAGACAGACTAACAAGAAACAACCTTGACTTATTCCTACCTGGGACTGAACACCTACACAATCGAGATTTGAAGAAGTAACAACATTGTTCTTTTTAAGTACAGTAAGATTTCGACAAATAGAATGGGGGACTTCCCCTTGATTTGAGGGTCACTTGAATTTGAGTTCGTTTGCTGGTCAGGATCGCCTCGAAAGCCATTTGCGGGCGCATACGTTTTCTCGTTTGATTGTTATACGATTTTATTCAAACGAGATCCCTACCTACGACATAATTAGCGGGTCAGCCTGCCTTTAGCCTTGGAAGAACTATTTGGTTGGTACTTGATAATTTCTATCTGTGGCTACTCCGCGAGCCCTTGCAAAATGGGACTTCCCAGGCTATCAGTCTAAGAATGCTTCAACGAGAAAACAAGCTGTCACATGACATCATCCACCAACTGAGCTATTTTCATCGCCATTGAAGCAAGTTTAACGCAAGCTCTACTCGCGGAAAGACATGAACTCGGTTCCCGTACTGGTCACATGCAATTAGAGCCTATCATCCACAGAGATGGGGCGTATGTATTTACTATACGCATATTTTTATTCATCCGTGATAAATGAGTGCTTCTCATTTGTTCCAGTCCCATCCTTGCGTCTCTCTCCCGGTCATGCCGTCTTCTTTGAATCCTCCTTTACGATGTTGGTATTTTAGATAGCCTGAAAGGCCCCGTTAGTGATAGAAGCTATGGGTTTTTTACTTGCGGTATGTTGTACCTTTTTTATTTATTTCTTACCAAGACTCTCTTCTACGGAATTCCCAGCGTAAACCCCCGGAGGGTGTGCCCCATAGGGCGTTTGTTCAACATAACAAGAGCAGAGCTTCAAATCAGCTCATTTTCTTTCTCATGTAAAAATGGGTACTCCGCTGCTTTGTTTTTTCCTGAGGATACCAACTTAACCGATGGAATGGAATGCATTCATCATAGGTATGGATTTGATACCAACTCCCTATCGTTCTTTCGTCTATTATGAGATTAAGACATTAACATGCGCCAGTAACATTAAGCATGATCGTATCCGGAGGAGCTAGATTGTCAAAAGATAAGGAAACCTTATATGCTTCATGATTTTCTCTTTGGCTCGATTGCTTTATATGTGTCTTATTTTTGGAAGGCCTAAGAATGGATGAGAATGAGAGATATTCATGTTATCGCGAGTCGTACGAGACGACTAGTCATGTACAACCATTTCGATCGCTTTAGCGTGCTGTCTTCTTATCTCTACACGAGATATATTCTATAATTTGACATGTGTGGCTTGGGGGCCGGCGGTATTGTGTGTTGTTGAAACACTGGTAGCGAAAACTAGAGTGGAATGCTTGACGAAGACACTGGGGTTCCATGACGGCTACACTGTAGACATTGAGGGACGAAAGCTAGGGGATTTACCAAAGTGGTCATACTCTCTTACTGTCGTAGAATTAACACATCAGATGTCCGGTTTAGTGGACTTAGTGGTGAGGCCGCGCATCTATGTAGTAGCTTGAGAGGGGTTGAGTGAAATCGAGAGACGCGATGTAGACACGGATTTAGACAGCTTCGGGCCCCGGGAAACATCATCCAGTAATAACCCTACATGCTGTTTGACGCTAGCTAGGTCTCATTATGATCCTCATGGTGTCGCCGGTAAACCGGCTCTTTGTATCTAACCCTAGAAACTTGTCTGCTTGTCTAAACTTCTCCTCTTACTTGTAACTTTTAAAACTTCCCCTTTTGGGGAGCCCTGCCCCTCCTTATATATGTTGAAGGGGCGGTTTATATGACTAGTCCTAGTAGGACTAGGATTGATCTATTACAAGGAGTCCTAGTCTTGCTTTCTTTGCAGGAGAATATCCCTTATGCTTTCTTCATAAACCGGCCCACTATTAATATGAACCGGCCTTCTGGGCCTTGGGCCTTGTCATCCATGATCCGCCTGTCGGGTTACCAGTAACTTGCCAAATGTAAACCGTCTTAAGTAGAAAGTCTAGTCCGGCCGGGTTATAATTCCGGCCGGTTCATACCGCGGGGTATATCCCCGTCATTAGCCCCCAAGTTTAGCTTGGATTTATCCATGGTAAACTTATGCTCCAAAAACAAACACAAGAACAAATTTGATAGGTTGTGTTCCGAGTTAAGAATTCTTGTAAACCGGCATCTGACCATCCTTAAGTCCTTGTCCTTTCCTTCTTCTAGAAAATTCGGGTCAATAGTCCAACTTCATAATCAATTTGCTTGCAGAAGAAATATTGTAAATCAAGAATCTATTTGAACCGGCCTTCAATGCTCTGACTTGACAAAAATATTGATCTTCAAATATTCAATTGATATCCAGCCAGCTTGAAAATGCAGAACTTGCCAGTTTATGATTGCCAAAATTGCCGGGTCACACAATTAATCTGATTTGCCAGAACTGAAAATTTGAAGATGTTCCTCCTTTATATGCATATTACCAATAGCCCCCAAGTGCCTTGTCATTATGTAATAATGAGCAGGGACTTTGTATATACTTCATTGAAAATAGCATTGTATAATCTTGAAGAAACCCGGATTGTTCATCCCAATCACTATGAAACTGAATATTCCATCTTATGTAACCCCCAAGTGCCGGGTCATTATGCAATAATGAGCAGGGACTTTGTAGATATAATCATTGAAGACAACATTATATGATGTAACTTCCATCGTGGGGTTTGAACACACGTCCACAAGGTTAAGAGCTTTTGTGCTTTACCAACTGAGCAGTGGACCCTTCAATATAATGAATGAATACTTGTGTACCTTGAATTGTTGAGAGGAGCGATTGGTAGCCCCCAAGTTCCGGTTTAGCTACATTTAGATGGTGAACCGGTACTTCCAGATGAAGCAAATGATCTTTCCATTAGCCCCCAAGTGTCAAGTAGACAACTTGCTTGTGTGCTTGAGACTTGTGCATTTGATGTAATCTTAGTCTGAATAATGTAGCCCCCAAGTGCCGGGTTGTAAGCCTGCAGCGACTCGGGACTTTTCCTTTATAGAATAAATCACTTTCCTTGATGAAATAATATCCATTGCGCTTAAAGCGACCTTAATCATAATATTTATAAGCATAATAAGAATCCAGCCATGTTGGCTATTGAAGAATACAATCGGGTTTGAAAACCGGTTCCAATGATGTTTGATCACAATCGGGCCGGGTTAATAAACACCGGTCATTATTTTGTCTCATACTGGCGACTTATAGTCAAAACCAGGCCGGTTTAATAAACACCGGTCATTATAACTGATCATGTACATCCAATATGTATTTAAAAACAAGATACTTCATACCTGCGATCAAGTATGCTTGATATTCTTAATCTGGTAGAATTTAAAATTTCTTGATGAAGATCTTCATGGACCAAATAACAAACCCGGGCTTGATAAAAGACACCGGTTTATATCGTTCTGAAACTTTGTCCAGAAGTTTGTAGCTTGTTGCCTGATGGATGATCCGGGTTATAATGAACACCGGTTTATTCATGCTGGTATTCATGACCCAGACTTTTCACTTTATAAATATGTGGCCAACTTCTGTAGTTGTTCCACTCCGGTTTAAAGAATCATAAAACATAAACACCAAAGATGCGAATTTGCAAATAAAACCATGTAGTCGAGGCTTTTTAAGAGCTGCCAGGCTCAAAGCAAGGTTCAGCCAATCACTGGATGTGGATTATCCATCTTTCCAGAGGGCCTAGCCAATCACTGAATGTGGATTATCCATCTTTTCAGAGGGCCGGTGGATGTGGATTATCCATCTTTCCATATGAACCAGAAAAAATTTAGCCAATCACTGGATGTGGATTATCCATCTTTCCAGAGGGCCTAGCCAATCACTGAATGTGGATTATCCATCTTTTCAGAGG
>LR738714.1:629962513-629998963 GCA_902687465.1 Secale cereale
AACAATTTAGCCAATCACTGGATGTGGAGTATCCATCTTTCCAGAGGGCCTAGCCAATCACTGAATGTGGATTATCCATCTTTTCAGAGGGCCGGTGGATGTGGATTATCCTTCTTTCCACTTGAACCATCATAAACAATTTAGCCAATCACTGGATGTGGATTATCCATCTTTCCAGAGGGCCTAGCCAATCACTGAATGTGGATTATCCATCTTTTCAGAGGGACGGTCGATGGATGCGGGTAAACCCGACTGTTCATATAGTTTTCCCTGGCTCCATGGAATCATGGGTAGATCTTGAAGCGTCCTCTCTTGAACCGGATGTGGCCTCATGCTCTTCAGAGAGTTTTATTGCTTCCGAGTATATATTCTGCGAAATCAGATAAACTGATCAAAGCATCTTATTTTCTTAATAAAAAATAATATGTAATAAGGAAAATAATACTGTGGATGGATATCACCTGAGTGAATTTAAACCGGTATGTTGAATAGACCGGATCACAGGGCAGACAGTAAAACGACCGCAGTATCAGAGGCGGCTCAAACAGTTAAACCGGCTGTGGGGTTGTAAACCGGTGGAAGCGAGCAAATTGTCCCCCATGTTGTAAACCAATGCAGATGCGTGAACCGGCCGTCTGATTTGCTTCAAATAGTAGATGGGTCGACCGGTGCTGACGGGCTAGTTGTCCTCCTGGTGGTAAACCGACGCGGTCGTGAAAGACGGCCAAGGCGCTGTAAACCGGCACGGGAATCCGTGGAATAACGACGACCACTTGTGTCGAATGATGTTGGCGGGCCTCCATCTCCGCGTTATAATATCTCTTTGTAATGAATGATTTTTCCTGCGTATAAAATACAGCGGGGCGAGGTGTTTTTGTTCAGATGAATTAATATGTATGAAAAATAAATAGGATAGCTATCACCTGATTCGCCTGGAGAATGGATGAGTTGGCCGTGGTATTTGTAAACCGGTGAGACGCATATCCGCTGGGCCGGTATACGAGGACAGGTGTGGCACTGGCGTGTTGATGTAGACCGGACCGCGGAAGCGGTGGCGTACGCACATCCATTGGCGAGGAAGTCGGCCGCGGCGTTGGAGATCAGCGCGCGTGTGCGCAGACAGACGAGTTGGCCTGCGTGTTAAGGTAAACCGGACCACGACACTTATGTTCGTGCATCCGTAATGATGATCCAGCTACCGCTTTTAATAATCGTCCTGCGTAAAAAATATTACATGCAAAAATAATTGTTGTTGGATGAATTAACATATGCTGATAAAATATGTAGGAAAAATAACACCTGATATTTTTCGTGTGTATGTGGGTGCAGCCTTTAGCGTGCACTTGGTCTTCGTGCATGTGCGCAAAAAGGGGTGGCGAAATCATCGTTGCGGACGTCACAGGTATATGAAGACTTGGAAGGCGGGCATGCCAAGATGCGGCAACAACGGCTCACAGGTGGCTTCGCGGAGGCAGAATGAAGCGGTAACGGTGTCATCGAGGTCGGCGGCTTTGGAATAGGCCTAGCGGAGGCGGCTTGGTGCACCAGCGCGCCTTGTAGGCGCGTTGGCGCGAACGGAGGCCAGCGAATCCAAGCCGATCTCCACGTGCTAGTTCCGGTCGTTGTCGGTTTGATTTCCCTGATCCGTGTCTCCCTCGAGGTCGTGGTGTGACAGAGTAGCAGTTGAACCCAAGATATTAAATCCATCTGGTTGTTTCCCATGTAGCACTTTTGGGCCAATAAAAAATTAAGAGCTGCCGATCAACTTGGCCCTTCACGTGATGGAGTATTGATTTGAAATAGCACTGTTGATACTGTTCCGCAGTAGTACTAGTCCGTCCATGATTGATATCCTTAGCTACTGCTCTACTTGTTCCCAAGTCCGATTTATAATAATGGTACCTGACAACTTCTATCCACGTACATGGCAAACTGGGACTTGGCGCATTGAAAAGCTGGCAGACAGGGTCCCCGGTCGCGATCGGAGGCAGAAAAAGAATCTGACCAGGGCTGGGGACTCGCCAGCGTTTGATGTTTTTCCCAACACGTACGTACTGATTTGCCTTCTAATTCGGCGGATCACTGGACCGATGAAATTTGAGGCCTATGCAGATCCCTCCGTGCTGAATCTTTCTTCATCCGAAAAATTGCGAACTTCTTGACCCCTAAAGAAATCCCTTCAAGAACTCAACACCACCGTGCGGGCCCCACGGTGGGCGCCAACTGTCGTGGAATTAACACGTCAGATGTCCGGTTTAGCGGACTTAGTGGTGAGGCCGCGCATCTATGTAGTTGCTTGAGAGGGGTTGAGCGGAATCGAGAGACGCGATGTAGACACGGATTTAGACAGCTTCGGGCCCCGTGAAACATCATCCGGTAATAACCCTACATGCTGTTTGAGGCTACGTCTCATTATGATCCTCATGGTGTCGCCGGTAAACCGGCTCTTTGTCTCTAACCCTAGAAACTTGTCTGCTTGTCTAAACTTCTCCTCTAACTTGTAACTTTTAAAACTTCCCCTTATGGGGAGCCCTGCCCCTCCTTATATATGTTGAAGGGGCGGTTTACATGACTAGTCCTAGTAGGACTAGGATTGATCTATTACAAGGAGTCCTAGTCTTGCTTTCTTTGCAGGAGAATATCCCTTATGCTTTCTTCATAAACCGGCCCACTATTAATATGAACCGGCCTTCTGGGCCTTGGGCCTTGTCATCCATGATCCGCCTGCCGGGTTACCAGTAACTTGCCAAATGTAAACCGTCTTAAGTAGAAAGTCCAGTCCGGTCAGGTTATAATTCCGGCCGGTTGATACCGCGGGGTATATCGCCGACACTTACTGAGTTATCAAACATGCATGCACCAGCCAACCTACCGAGACACATGGTTGGTACGTGCTATTTATCTCCACGCTATCTGTGACAGTTAGCATGCTCCTTTATTACAATATGTGTATTATTGAACTTAATTAGATAAAGGCCTCTCATTATTTGTTTAAATCTTTGCTACTTACACATGTGATTGGTGTCGGGAATCCTACCAAAACTTGGAAAAGAACTATTCTATTTGGCACTTGAGAACCCGATATAGGATTTAGGTCGTCCCGACCAGTAACAAAAGTGAAATTGGGCCCATTCACAAGAAATGAGAATTCTCGTTCGTATAGTATAAAAGAAGGAGGTCGGCACCGTGCTTTGGACAAATTGACTTTCTTCACCATTCTCCTTTTTCATCTATATACACAATTCTACTTGATTTGCCCTTGAATAGTAACCCCCGGAATTACTAAATTGTATGGTTGTTTTCCGCATAGTGAGAAGGATCCAACACTAGTAGATAAAGGGACATCTGTCCCGGTTGGTAAGGACCTTTAGCCCCGGTTCTTGAACCGGGACTAAAGGGTCGGTACTAATACCCTAGCCCTTTAGTCCCGGTTCAATCTAGAACCGGGGCAGATGGGTCTCCACGTGGCCTGTGCGCGGAGCCCAGGCAGGAGGGCCGTTGGTCCCGGTTGGTGGCACCTACCGGGACCAAAAGGCATCCACGCGTCAGCATTTCTGTGGATGTGGTTTTTGTTTTTTTGAAAGGGGAGGGGGGTTGGAGGTTTTGGGGGGTTAATTTAGGTGTTTCATATATTGTGTTAGCTAGCTAATTAATAGAGAGAAGTGTCCTCTCTTATGTCCGTTCTTGGTCGAAGCTACGTACTACACATACGTATAGAGAGGACTAGACATGCTAGCTAGCTAGCTTGTAAGCAAACGAAGGAAACAGAAGATCGTAATCAACATATATATGCATATAGAGAGAAGTAATATCGACCACCTCTCCTTCTCCGAGAGATTGGTCGAACAACAAGTTCTCGTATATCTATCTGACACTACCGGGTACATATATACAACAATTATCTCTTACAAATATAATCTCCTATACGATGGACGCATGGTCCACATAGTATTCTCCGTCTGGCGCGATCACGTGGTCAAGGAAGAATGTCGCCAATTCCTCTTGAATTGCTTGCAGACGATATGGTGCTATGAGTTCATTCCGCATCCGAAAGATATAATTTGAAGCTCAACACGAATATATATGAATAAATGAAACTCAACACAAATGATGGTAATGAAATAAAATTGTGAATATTATTAAATTCTTACGCACTTCAAATTGTGCCTCAGAGTAGCCCCGCTCACAGGTCGTGTGGCGGATAGACTCGCAAACGTAGTATCCACAGAAATCATTCCCTTGTTCCTGCCACAACCACTTTACAAGAAATAGAGGTCAATCAAACTGATAAGCAAGAATGCCAAATGGTATTGATGAAACTAGCGCTTGAATCAATATATAGGCGATGCGCGGAACATGCTACTATATAGTACTTACTTTCGGGTGTCTAAATTCCAGCTTCTTCCGCAGTCCCGGAGCTTTTTTTGGTGAATTTTCTCCAAACCCTGCCAGACAAAGAAAACAATTACTTGATATCAGAAATGAACAAAGTTGCTGATATGCATGGTGGATAATGATTGATTTAACTTAATTCTCGAGCATTTGAGTCATGTCCGCATACTCCTTGGGATCTTTTAGTTTAGAGTCCAAGACAGTTACTACTCCCTGCTCAAGCTTAGTCTCTAGGAGAATATAGTGGAAGTTGCGCACGCATGCATGAACTCATCAATTACATTACTATAACCTTGACTGATATATAAGGGAAACCAAATATGCACAAGACAGTAACACTCACTTAAAGTTGTAAGGAAAGAGTATTATATCTTTGTTTTCATTTACCACCAACGATCGTAGCAAGTTGGCCTCGGTATCTGAGGCACGCAATGTAACCTCGGTTGCATCTATGAGGTATGTGTTAATGAACCCAATATCACGGACTTGTCTTTTCTTCAATTCGACGATCTTCAATCTGCATAATATAGTGAGGATAATTATAAATACATGCAATGAAAGAGCTGAGCTATATAGAGAGACTTAATGACACAAGTAGTACTACTTACACACAGTAGCAGGTGACCGTTGCTTTATCGAGGGCCAATGGATAGAAAAACTAATAGAACTCCTCAAATGGAATAGGCAATAGTTTAATTCCAACGAGGTCATGCTCCGGTTTAACTCTCACATACAAACTATCCCTCCCCCAGAGTCTCTGCAGATTTTCAAGTACCAATCATGCAATCTTCGCATCATCATTGATAGAGATCTTTCATCTTTGACGAGAGGCTTCCCGTACTCGTATCTTTGTATCTGCACCTCCATGAAATCATAATGTACATCGTCGGGCAGGTAATATCCAAGATTGCTATAACCGGGCACCATCCTCGGATCATTAGCGACCATGTCGCTAGACACCTTGAGCGGGGGGCACGATTGGTCCGCTTGTTCGCCGAGCTGGGCAATTTGTTTCCCAACTCGTCCTTCTGCTAACCTTTGATCACTTTTAGTACTTCCCGACCGCTTCGCTTCGTGAAATGACTTTTCAATAATGCGGTCATAGTTGTCTTTGGACTGACTTTTCGCTGGTTTCTTCAGGGCAGCAAGAGTGCGCTTTGCTTTCACCGGATCTATCTTCTCCTCCGGAGGTGGATGTCTCTGTGCTTTCAACCCTTCAAGCCATTCCTTCACTTCGCCTTCAGCGATCTTCGTGTTTTCCTCATCGGACCTCTCGTATGGTAACTTCTCTAGAGGCGTGAGAGAAGGACCGAATCTGTATTGCCTCCCGCCTCTAGCTGTACTGCTAGACGCCGGCAGACCAGACGAAGCGGCTGTCTTCTTTCCTTGCTTACGCACCGGAGAAGGAGCAGCCGGAGCGGCGGCAGGTCTCTTCTGCCCTTGCTGACTAGGCGGAGAAGGAGGAGGTTGGCTGCTCGGGCGCACCGGCGCAGGCGGAGAAGGAGGCGGAGTGCCGCCACACGCCGGAGAAGGAGCAGGAGTGTCCTGATCGTCACTCGTCGGAGGAGGAGGCGGAGTGCCCTGATTCGCCGGAGGAGGAGGAGGAGGCGGAGGCGTCCAGTTGAGAATGTTGATGAGGTCCTTCCGCCATAGGCATGGAGTCTTCAGTGAAGAACCCAGCCGAATCTCCCCTTCACTGGTAGGGTGGTCAAGCTGGAGGTCCTCAAATCCCTCCGTTATTTCATCCACCATCACCCTAGCATATCCTTCTGGAATCGGCCGGCAGTGAAAAGTTGCGCCGGGTCCAGTAGGATAAACAGAGCCAGCAGCCGCCTTGACCTTCATATTTATCCATTGCGTCATAAGGTGGCAATTTTGTACCTCCGTGATAGCATCCACGGGATAGCTGGCAGGAGCCGTCAAGACATGCTCCGGCTAAAGCAGCTCGGTGGAAGCCACGCTGCTTCTCCACTGAGATGGCAGGGTAGCTTCGGGGGAAGCTTCGACAGTTCTTTTGTCCCGATTTGCTTCTCGTTCCTCTATCGCTTGTATTCTGGCGCGCAGCGCGTGCAATTCTATCTATGACACTTTCTTCCTCCTCTCGTGGCATTTGTAACCGCCTGCATCCGGAAACCCAGCACTCCACGGAACGGAGCCTGGCGTGCCTCGTGTCCGTCCAGGGTGCTCAGGATTCACGAGGGCCATTGTGAGCTCGTCGTTCTCTCTGTCGGGAAAGAACGTCCCTTGTTGCGATGCTTTGATATAGAAACGAAGCTTCTTCAGTGGTATTTCCAATTGCTTGTCCGTCCAAATGCACCTCCCTGATACAGGGTCCAAGGTTCCGCCAGCCCCGAAGAACCAAGTCCGGCAACTGTCTGGCCAGTTCATTGTCTCTGGTTCGATCCCTTTTTGAAGCAGATCATTCTCAGCCTTGGCCCACTTAGGCCGGGCTCTGAGGTAGCCACCTGACCTCGTGCGATGGTGATACATCTTGTTCGCGGCATTTTTCTGGTTTGTCGTCGACATCTTCTTACTCTTTTCTGATGTCTTATAGGCCACAAATGCGGGCAGTCATCTCTGATCTTCTCATATATGCCCTGGAATTCTGGAGTCTCTTTTTTGCGGACAAACTTATTCAGGTGTTTCTTCCACCCCCTGAATAGTTTTGCCATCTTCGTAAGAGCAAAAGACTTGATTAAATCCTCTGTAACTGGCTTCGCCGGATCAGCCTCTGGCGGTAGGGTGAAATTTGACTTCAGCTCAGTCCAAAGATCTTCTTTCTACATATCAGTGACATAAGACACCTGAGCGTCTTCTGCAGCCGGCTTTAACCATTGATGGATGCTGATCGGGATCTTGTCCCTAACCAGAACCCCGCACTGATTAACAAATGTGTTCTTTGTCCGGATGGGTTCAATCGGTTCGCCGGTGCGCGCGATTTCTGTGATCTCAAACTTTTCATCCGACCTCAACTTTTTCTTCGCGCCTCGTCTCTTTACCGAAGATTTGCTTGATTCGGAGGGCTAGAAAAAAGAACAAATACGAGAGTTAATGAATGCATCAATTAACTAGTCAGCACATTCTTAACTAATATATATACCTGCTGGCCGGACTCGGTTCGGTCACCGGAGCCATCATCACGGTCTCCTTCTTGCACCGGCATTGGGTCACCGGAGCCGTCCTCACGGTCTACTTCTTGCATGTGCATTGGGTCACCGGAGCCATCATAATCATAGCCTAGATCTTCCTCTCTTTCCAGCAGCTCATTGTTGTCGTTGAGAAACGACAAGACGACATATTGTCTGTCTGCGATTATGTCCAGGAACATCGCTTCTTGTGCTTCGTCTCGGGGGTTGTCGTCCATAGTTTCTACAAATATTTACAACATGCCAATTATTATTCAAACATGACAGATGGATATATTAATGGCAAACGTAGAACTAGCTAGCTAATCACAGTAAGGAATCATATATATTAATTTGTGGCCTCGACGCTGCTTCTCTAGGGTTTCGGGTGGCCTCGACAACGCTTCAAGGGTTAGGGGTGGCCTCGAGAACGCTTCAAGGAGGGTGTAATATCGAAGATTTCAAGAAAACCATGACTTCATCATTAGCCGGAAATGACAGGCGCATAATGGTACGAGAAGCTCTTCAAAGTTGTTTTGGATGGAGTTCCCGAAAGAATAATTTTCTTTTTAGTACCCTCGACCACTGGACGACCCTCGACCCTCGACTGCTCGGTGATCCACAACCCTAGACCCCCTCATGTCACATTTTGTCTAGTGTCAAATGATTCAACAAAATCATGTCTTCATCATTAGGCGAAAGTAACAGGCGCATGATGGTACGAAGCTCTCCAAAGTTATTTTGGAACGGAGTCCCAGATAGGATAATTCGCAACAAAAGACGGATTATCCTATCAGGAACTCCGTTCCAAAATAACTTTCCAGAACTTCGTACCAACATGCCCCGGTTACTTCTGGCAAATGATGACGGCATGGATTTCTTCAATACTTTGACACTAGGCAACCTCTCGACCCCTCGACCCTCGACTGCTCGGCGATCCACAACCCTAGACCCCCTCATGTCACATTTTGTCTAGTGTCAAAGGATTCAACAAAACCATGTCTTCATCATTAGGCGAAAGTAACAGGCGCATGATGGTACGAAGCTCTCCAAAATTATTTTGGAACGGACTCCCAGATAGGATAATTCGTAACAAAAGACGGAATATCCTATCAGGAACTCCGTTCCAAAATAACTTTCCAGAACTTCGTACCAACATGCCCCGGTTGCTTCTGGCAAATGATGAAGCCATGGATTTCTTCAATACTTTGACACTAGGAAACCTCTCGACCCCTCGACCCTCGACTGCTCGGCGATATCCACAACCATAGACCCCCTCATATCACATTTTGTCTAGTGTCAAAGGATTCAACAAAACCATGTCTTCATCATTAGGCGAAAGTAACTAACGCATGATGGTACGAAGCTCTCCAAAGTTACTTTGGAACGGAGTCCCAGATAGGATAATTCGTAACAAAAGACAGATTATCCTATCAGGAACTCCGTTCCAAAATAACTTTCCAGAACTTCGTACCAATATGCCCCGGGTACTTCTGGCAAATGATGAAGGCATGGATTTCTTCAATACTTTGACACTAGGCAACCTCTCGACCCCTCGGCGATCCTCGACCCTTGACGACCCTCGGTCCCTCGACGACCCTCGACCCCCCCCCCCCTCATGTCGAAGTTATCGGGGAGGGGGTATATCGACAACGACATACCCGATAAAAAATAAGAAGAGGAAGAAGCAGAAAAAAAGAGGAGAAGAAGATAGGAACAGCTAGAGGAGAAGATCGAAGAAAAAAAAAGAAAAAAAAGGAGAAGAAGAAAGGAATAGAGGACAAGAAGAGAAAATTTCTCTTCTTCTCCTCTATTCCTTTCTTCTTCTCCTCTTATTTTTCTTCTTTTTTCTTCTTCTTATTTATTTCTCCTCTTCTTCCTCTCAACTTCTGCTTTCTTTCCTCTTCTTATTTTCTTCTTTCCTATCCTTCTTTTTCTAAATTTGTAACTTTTGCATATATAAAACTTTTCTACAATTGTAACTTTCTATATATGAACAAAAAAACATTTTTAACATATATATTTAGCAAATTCCTAAGAAAAATAAAAAAAATTATAGCCACATACACATATACATCACATACACATATACATTATAGCCACATAGAGCAACTATATACACATATACATATACACATAAGCAACTATATATATACACATACACATATATATACATATCATATCACATATGAAAAAAAACATATATATAGCAAAATATATATAACAGAGTCGGGCAGGGGCGCGGCGGCTCACAGCGTAGGGGCAGGCAGAGGGCGCCGGCGATGAGGAGCGCGGAGGCAGAGGGCGCCGGCGATGAGGAGCGGCTGTCAAGACCAGAATTTCGGGATATTAATTTCCCAAAAGTTTGGCCCTTGTGCTCACCAGCCCCAGGATTACTGTTAGCTGGTGAGGCACCAACTGGTTACAGAAACTCCAAGCAAAGTGCAAAATATGTAGTACAAGACCATTCTGGCCTAAGAGTACAACACAATCTTTTTAGTGATTGATGGCGGAAGCGGTTTGTGGATCGTCGGTGACTATGGGACTCCATTTCCCACAGGAACGGCTGACCGGGATAACACCTATCTTCGCGGGGCTGCTAACTCCAATAGTGTAGGCTCCGGGGTGTCGTTCACGTCGTTCCTTCCCACGCAAAGAATCGGGCCAAGACAATAGCCAGGGACAAGCCAGTGAGTACTTTGAATGTACTCGCAAACATTATGATTAAGGGTGGGGCATGAACATGCTCGAGGATAAATTATGACTGAGAGAATAATAATGATAAGACAGACTGCAATTGCAAGCGGGACATTCGAGAAAAGGAATATGCAATCAGGAAGTAGTAACAAAATAAATAACAAGCATGCCGCAGTCGGGCGTCCGAGCGACACCACAGAAAGGGCTTATAAATAAGAGGGATGCCATAGTCGGACGTCTGAGCGACATCACAGAAATGGCTTATAAATAAAAAAAATGCCACAGTCGGACGTCTGAGCGACATCACAGAAAGGGCTTATAAATAAAAGAATGCCACAGTCGGACGTCTGAGCGACATCACAGGAAGGGCTTATAAATAAAAAGAATGCCACAGTCGGACGTCTGAGTGACATTACAGAAAGGGCTTATAAATAAAAAGAATGCCACTGTCGGACGTCTGAGCGACATCACAGAAAGGGCTTATAAATAAAAAGAATGCCACAGTCGGACGTTTGAGCGACATCACAGAAAGGGCTTATCAATAGAAAGTAAATAACGGTAAATATCTGGGAGGTAGGACCGTCCCAAGGATACTCATCGTTCCAAAGAGTACGAATGGTTAGCCCATAATAATAACAACTCACAATCACCACATGTCACTGGTCATAAATAAAGTTTTGGCTTATTAGATTTCTCCTCCGAAGACCGACACTAAGACCGACACTCGACCCATCCCAGACTGTAGTCCTTAACCATGGACACGGCTATTCGAATAGGTTTTATATCTCTGCAGAGGGTGTACTCTTTACCCACGAATAACGGATTTTCTATAGCCCCTCTGGACTAATTCCGTCTACGGTCTTTTAATTTGAAGACACGCCTGACTGCACACACCAGCCTAACTTACCGGTGTCTGGAATCACCCACGACACTAGTTAAGCCAAACTTTAAGTGGGGAGGCTACAACCTCGACTAGCATGGGATCACAACAATTTATAACGCGCGCGAGAAACTGGGGACGCTATCCCCTTCGGCTGCAACTGAAACACCCATGCCCCCGGACCAGGTGGCCTGCCTACCGGATGCAGCCGGTATCTTCCATCGTGGCCTCTCTGTACGGTGTGTGATAGAACAGGGGTCGACAATTTACTGAACCGTACCCTACCTGTAGCAGGGACACGTGGTAGCACGAAACAAGTATGGGGGTTACTGGAACAAGACTCGATCTATGGTCGACTCAGGAGGTTTCAGCTTTACTACATGGTTAAAGCCATATTGCTCTTGACAGTTTTCTGACAGGGTTACACTCCTCATACTACATCCTGCCTTACTGCACATCCTCCCCACAACGAGACGTCAGTCACTTAGCTGTGCTCACCGGAACGCAACTTTTCCTTCGGACTTCATTCGAACCATTATCAGGCATATGAGGCATGAGAAGTGGTTACTGCCACCAATATCACAAACATGACAGAAAAGATCTTTCACCACAAGTAGATATGCAAGGGTAAGACTCCCACATGAAATAATATTTGCTCCATTTTGACATATTAATGGAGTTCTTGAGATTATAGCAAACAACACACAAAGTGTATTATCATGGGTTTCAAGATGCTTGCCTTCAAGTAGTTGGGAGAAGAAAGGCATTCCAAGAATTTTGGAAGCTTTCTCCCTCTTCAAAAATCCTAATAGAAATAATATGGAATTAATACATAGAATCACAATAGCACAAAAAAGTTGTCTGGTATTTTTCAAATAAACTTGAAAATAAACTAGACCAAATTTGAGGAACAACAGAAAAAGAATCAATTCATTTGGAGCTATAGTTTAAAAGTTAAAGCCAGTCAAAGTTTGGTCAAATCTAGTTTTTTAAACTAAAACAGAAAAGGAAACGTTTCGTCTGAGAATACGCCTTCGGGCTAGGGAATACGTACTCTGTGCTTTACGCCTTCACTTAAAAGAGTGCGGAGGCGAGCTGGGTCATTGACAGTGGGTCCAGGGGGCCCACTGGTCAGGTTTGACCAGTCTTTTTCCCCTTCTCTTCATCTGCCCGAACGGGGCAAGACTCCGGCGATCGTCGCCGGCGAACGGTGGCTCCCCGAGGGATACTGAGTGCGGGAATGGATCCGCTACTCCTTGGTGGTCCTCCCGGTAGTCGACAGGTCAGAGGGGATGGAGGGAGTCGCCGGCGGCGAGCTCCGCGGTGGAGGAAGCTTTGGGCAATATTGGTGATTCGAGTTGCGGTGGGTTTTGTTCGCGTTCGAGGGGTCGGGCAGCTCCGCAAGGTCTAGGGGAAGGCGACGGTGGTGCTGGACGGGCGTGGGAGGCTCTGGTGGCGCCGGATTGCTCGAGACAGGGACGGCGGTCGTATTCGCCGGAGATGAAGAAGAAAGCTTCTCGGGGCGAATGGTTGCCACGGGGCTGCTCTATGGGGTGCGTAGAGATGGTCTGATGCTGCGGAGAGGTTCAGGGCACCTTTAAATAGGCGAGCCATGGCGGTTCAGCGGCGGCAGGGGATAAGCTCGCCAGCGACCACCGTTCTGTAGCAGCAGGGGGACGTGGCGGCGACGAAAGCTAGCGGACGGGCCTGCGGATGAGCTCGCACTGCTCCAGGGGGCAGCTAGCGAGCGCGCATGGCATGGGCGGCGCCGACCGTGGCAGAAAGCCACTGTGATCGCCGGTGTGCTGCCAAAAGCACTCTGACGGCGGCGCTGTGGAGTCCCAGAGGAAGCTTGGCGCGTTCTTGCGAGCGGATAAGGCTGGGCGTGGCTCTGCGAGTGAGTTGGGGCCAGGGGCGCGACGCGGTGCCCCGAGCGCACGCACGTGCAAAACGCGCGCTCTGGGCGCGCCCAGAGCACGCACACTACGTGCTCGGCAATATTCCAAGGCATGCTAGGGAGGTCCAAACCGCAAGGGGGTAAGCAGGGTGGGGCTAAAGGTTGGAACAAACTCGAGAGACATGCTGGTTTAGACAGTGGATCAAGTTCATAACATGAGCCAGGAACTAAGCCAAATTGGTCATGCCCTCAGGGTGTTTGACAAAATGCCAGTGGCATCTAGCTAGCTCTTGGGGTGGCCAAATTTACCAGATGGATGTCTCCTTGGATGAGTAAGAGGGTGGTGGGGTTAGTTTATCAAGAGCAAAAACTTGTTAGTGCAAGTTTTGCAAAACTTCAGTTCTGGACAGAAAATGCGGAGTATTGTTTCATGAACCAAAACTACCCCAATAGGCCCACTCTTCTGGACTTAAGGGTTTTGCTAGAAAGACTACAAGCATGAGGAAGCTCAAGGTCACTAGAGTAAAATAGACTAGGGTTGCAGTGCAAAACACCAAACTGAACCAGAAGGGAAAAGAGGTTGGTTCACTCAAATCTCCCAAAGGACCAAGCTGGGTTTTTGCATAAGTTGGATAACACACTATTATGAACATCCCATAATTTTGGTGGAAGCATTACAAGAATATTTAAAGGGGTTGCAGTGCAATTTGGCCTATTGAGCCAGATTGAAAAACATGATGTGGAGCTCAGAATATTAAATGAAAAAGTTATATTCTTGCATGAAAGTGATCTAATAGCATTACTTGACATTTCCATTTTTTGGTTGAGATTATAAATAAATTTATCATGTGGTTGCAGTTCAAATGAGGCATTAAAATAAAAGGGAAACAAATATATATAGGGCAGATTATTAGGGGACAAAAATATAATTAATCTTGCTGATATAATAGCAAGGTTTTTAAAGGGGTGCATAGGAGAGTCTAACATAAGCTGGAAATTTTTTTCTAGAGGTAAAAACTCCAACACATCAGAACAAGAATGGTCCTGGAATCGAAGGAACATAAAGCAGAAAGGCAAAATTTTAATTTACTGGCAAAATTTTATTAAATAAAACATTGCTAAATTTTGGGGTGTTACAACACTACCCCCCTTAAGAAAAATATCGTCCTCGAGATTTGTTAAGGGTTGCCGAAATGTCTACTACTGCCACAAAAAGATACTACCAAAATTCTACTATTCTAATAATGCAAATAAAAGCTACAACAGTGTAAGAGCAAACAGTGGTGTAATCTGCAGTGTTAAACACTGGCGTGGCATGGAAAAATCTACGGTCGTGGGAAACGAGATATCTCTACTCCGGGACATAGTAAATTTAGAAATGAAAATTTTCCAAATTTACAAGTGCGCTGGTTGCACCCGAGAGCACAGTTCTCTCACTGGCTGACAGGTGGGGCCTGGGCCATTGTCAGCCTCTTCTTCTTCCTCCGGTCCTCTCTTCTCCTCTCCCCCGCGCGCTTTCCAGCACTTTCTCCACCGGCAACGGCTAGCTCGTAGGGCATCTAGGCCGTACTGCCGTAGTGCGCGGCGTGCTAGCTGCTGGTGCAGCGTGCACTCACCTCGCGGGCCAGCGTTCTGTCGGCACTGCTCGCGGATTCGTCTCCGAACACCGGCGGTCGAGCGACGAGCGGTGCTGGTGGACTCCGCCCACCGTACACCGATCTCGAGCTATAAAACGGACGAGGTGCTACTTCTTCCTCCTCACACCTGGCCTTTCTTCTTCTCCTTTCTTCCCTCTCCTTTGTTTGTGTTTGCAGGAGCTCGGGTCGAGGCTCTAACGGCGGAGGTGATGTCGGACTGGTGCATGGTCCTCATGTGCGTGGGGTTGGCGGCATTGCTGGGGGTATCGCTGCTCTTGTGCGCGATGATCCTCGATGATCGTCGTGATGCGGCGGCTCGAGTGCTGGCTCTCCGTGGCGGTGGTGATCACGGGGATTATGTGAGAGTGTCAGGTGCTGATTGTGGTTAGTATGCGGTAAGCAATTAGTGCTTGAATAAACTCCCACGAGTTTCTCTCAAGGGACTGTGGTGTGCCAGGAGGTGGTTGATGAAGCAGGTGTAGGCAGACTAACGACTTAGTGTACTGTGTGGAGTGGCCGGAGTTGTATTATCGATGTTGTGGTGTTGTGCGATGAAAGAAAAATCTATGCTAAGCAGATGGACAACATGCAACAACACAGGAAGGATTTATTTAACACACGATGCGACACACAGTTTTTATAAAAAGATACGGGTACACCCACGTGGCAGTTATGTCTAAAATATAAATGGTAAATGAACAGGGTCCTGGGAAAAGGTCTCTGGTGCCGGGGCACATTCTTCTTCTATCGATGGTAGTGGGTTGACCAGTCGATGGATGTGCTTCTCCTGTCCTGGCCTCGGCGGTCTGCCGATGGCGATCCGAGGATTTAAATCGGCGAGGCTCTGGAGATAACCCATTATCCGCTGGTTCAGACACTCTTGCGCGATCACATACTGTGTAAGGTTGGCTAGTATCGGGTCTCTCTCGATACGCCCACCAGGAAAGGATGATGCTTCTCCGGGTGCTGCACGGCTTGGAAAGTAGTAATATCCTCGCTCGCTGGCGTAGGGTACCGCGAATCGAAGGCGAGCAAGCGCTTCGCAGGTGGCAGCCTCTATGGCCATTTGTGGAGTTGGCATGGATTTCCCTATGAAGGAAACCTCTGTGGGGTCTTGGTTTGGGTTGGCGGGTGGGATGTGCACCACTGCCCAATATTTCGAGGTGGATGGTGTAATCCTCGATTTGAGCAGCTCGTATTGGGGTGGACGGGTAGCACTCATGGTACTGCAGGTAAAATCCCACAATATCTTCACGAAACTACCCGGGGATGCCTCGGGGGTTCTCAGGTAAATACTAGGGATCGGCATGGTGAAGGAAAAGGCCGTGAGAGGAGAGTGTCGGGTGAGGGATGCTTTGTAAGTTCACGGTGTGGCCTATATATAGCGGCCTGGCTGGTTTATAGGGTTATGGTGGGGCATCTATATTGTCGGTTTCGCTTTACGAGGTTGGGGTCAAAGCTACAGGTACTTACATCTTGCGAAAGGACGGGTTTACTGTGGGGGTTGTCGGCGAGGTGCTTTGGAAGTCACACCAGAGAAAAGAATAAAGGGGGTTCGCGTACTAACACAAAGGTGCACGAGTGCTACAAGGGTGCAAAAGTAGACTGTACATACATATAGGTATACAGGTTACATGACCACGGGCGAGGGCAAGTTAAGGCTTGGTACTACTCGGGTGATTTAGTCAACCTCGTTTATATCCAAGTGGCCTTGCCTTGTGGATGCTGAAGCTTCTCCGGGAGATTCATCGCTGGTATTGGCTGGCGGTGGCTGAGGAGGTGCAGGGTCGGGGCAGTGATGATGACCCTCGCGAGGATTGTTGGCTACAATCCCGTTGGAGCGTGCGCCAAACAAGCGACGCATCACTTCTGGAGATACCAAGGCATTCTGGTCAATGACCGTGGCAGGCCTTGGGGACTCGATTGGTTGTCCGAACAACACGACTGGGTTGTCGGTGCCGGACTCGTCTCGTCCTCTTGCTGGGGCTCGGCGAAGCAGTTCACCACGAGCCATGATCAGATCAAGGGTGATCTGATCGAATAGTTCCTCTAGCATGCTTACATAGCGCACTAGATGCAATAATGCAGGATCCGTCTCGTGGTCTCCGCTCGCAACTGGGGAGGCCTACCATACCCATTACGACTTGGGTAGTAGTAGATTGAGCGATAGTTAACTCTAGACGACAGGTGCCTGAGTTGAACTATAGCCTCCCGAGCAGCTAGTTGGATAGCTTGCGGCTCAACGGAAGTTGTCCTTCCGGTGAACCTTGTAGGGACGCTCTGGTGACAGACCTCTACCGTAGATGTGCACAGTGGCCCAGAACTGACGGCTTTCACCGCCCATGGAGTCTTGGTACACAATGTATTCTGGGGGCTCTTCCATCGCAAAGGCATGACGGGTGAGGTTTGCGAACACGGTCACAAAACCTCCAAGGTTGGTTGCTGTGGTTTCATTGTGGACGATGGGTCCTGGCATTTTAGCTCGGTATGGGGGTAGAGGCTGTGTGGTGTTGGGTTTTGGGGCTAGCGTTCCCTATTTATTGGAAAGGACGGAGTCTTCCTTTGCACGCGTTCGGAAGGAATCGTTTAGGTGTCGCTCACTGGCGCGTGATCGATAAGCTATGCTGATAGGATGGGCACCGACTACCAAAGGCGTCGGTCCACTGTGTGGGTATCTTACGCAGGAAGCTTGGCTGGGGTTGGAGTATGGTCTGGTGGGGTGGTTAATCTAGGTTTTTGGACCTGGCTAAGATAGGATTAGCCAACGTTCAGCCTGGCTCTACTACCAAGGTTGTCAGGACCGGAATTTCGGGATATTAATTTCCCAAAAGTTTGGCCCTTGTGCTCACCAGCCCCAGGATTACTGTTAGCTGATGAGGCACCAACTGGTTACAGAAACTCCAAGTAAAGTGGAAAATATGTAGTACAAGACCATTCTGGCCTGAGAGTACAACACAAGCTTTTTAGTGATTGATGGCGGAAGCGGTTTGTGGATCGTCGGTGACTATGGGGCTCCATTTCCCACAGGAACGGCTGACCGGGATAACACCTATCTTCGCGGGGCTGCTAACTCCAATAGTGTAGGCTCCGGGGTGTCGTTCACGTCGTTCCTTCCCACGCAAGGAATCTGGCCAAGACAATAGCCAGGGACAAGCCAGTGAGTACTTTGAATGTACTCGCAAACATTATGATTAAGGGTGGGGCATAAACATGCTCGAGGATAAATTATGACTGAGAGAATAATAATCACTAGTCATAAATAAAGTTTTGGCTTATTAGATTTCTTCTCCGAAGACCGACACTAAGACCGACACTCGACCCATCCCAGACTGTAGTCCTTAAGCATGGACACGGCTATTAGAGTAGGTTTTATATGTCTGCAGAGGGTGTACTCTTTACCCACGAATAACGGATTTTCTATAGCCCCTCTGGATTAATTCCGTCTACGGTCTTTTAATTTGAAGACACACCTGACTGCACACACCAGCCTAACTTACCGGTGTCTGGAATCACCCACGACACTAGTTAAGCCAAACTTTAAGTGGGGAGGCTACAACCTCGACTAGCATGGGATCACAACAATTTATAACGCGCGGGAGAAACTGGGGACGCTATCCCCTTCGGCTACAACCGAAACACCCATGCCCCCGGACCAAGTGGCCTGCCTATCGGATGCAGCCGGTATCTTCCATCGTGGCCTCTCTGTACGGTGTGTGATAGAACAGGGGTCGACAATTTACTGAACTGTACCCTACCTGTAGCAGGGACACGTGGTAGCACGAAACAAGTATGGGGGTTACTGGAACAAGACTCGATCTATGGTCGACTCAGGAGGTTTCAGCTTTACTACATGGTTAAAGCCATATTGCTCTTGACAGTTTTCTGACAGGGTTACACTCCTCATGCTACATCCTGCCTTACTGCACATCCTGGCCACAACGAGACGTCAGTCACTTAGCTGTGCTCACTGGAACACAACTTTTCCTTCGGACTTCGTCCGAACCATCATCAGGCATATGAGGCATGAGAAGTGGTTACTGCCACCAATATCACAAACATGACAGAAAAGATCTTTCACCACAAGTAGATATGCAAGGGTAAGACTCCCACATGAAATAATGATTTGCTCCATTTTGACATATTAATGGAGTTCTTGAGATTATAGAAAACAACACACAAAGTGTATTATCATGGGGTTCAAGATTCTTGCCTTCAAGTAGTTGGGAGGAGAAAGGCATTCCAAGAATTTTGGAAGCTTTCTCCCTCTTCAAAAATCCTAATAGAAATAATATGGAATTAATACATAGAATCACAACAGCACAAAAAAGTTGTCTGGAAATTTTTCAAATAAATTTGAAAATAAACTAGACCAAATTTGAGGAACAGTAGAAAAAGAATCAATTCATTTGGAGCTGTAGTTAAAAAGTTAAAGCCAGTCAAAGTTTGGTCAAATCTGGTTTTTTAAACTAAAACAGAAAAGGAAACGTTTCGGCTGAGTATACGCCTTCGGGCTAGGGAATACGTACTCTGTGCTTTACGCCTTCACTTAAAAGCGTGCGGAGGCAAGCTGGGTCACTGACAGTGGGTCCAGGGGGCCCACTGGTCAGGTTTGACCAGTCTTTTTCCCCTTCTCTTCCTCTACCCGAACGGGGCTGGACTCCGGCGATCGTCGCCGGCGAACGGTGGCTCCCCGAGGGATACTGAGTGCGGGAATGGATCCTCTACTCCTTGGTGGTCCTCCCGGTAGTCGACTGGTCGGAGGGGATGGAGGGAGTCGCCGGCGGCGAGCTCCGCGGCGGAGGAAGCTTCGGTCAATATTGGGGATTCGAGTTGTGGTGGGTTTTGGTCGCGTTCGAGGGGTCGGGCAGCTCCGCAAGGTCGAGGGGAAGGCGACGGTGGTGCTGAACGGGCGGGGGATGCTCTGGTGGCGCCGTATTGCTCGAGACAGGGATGGCAGTCGTATTCGCCGGAGATGTCTCGGGGCGAATGGTTGCCACGGGCCTGCTCTGCGGGGTGTGTAGAGATGGTCTGATGCGGCGGAGAGGTTCGGGGCACCTTTAAATAGGCGAGCCATGGCGGTTCAGCATCGGCAGGGGATAAGCTCGCCGGCGACCTCCGTTCTATAGCAGCAGGGGGACGTGGCGGCGACGAAAGCTAGCGGACGGGCCTGCGGATGAGCTCGCACTGCTCTAGGGGGCAGCTGGCGAGCGCGCATGGCTTGGGCGGCGCCGACCGTGGCAGAAAGCCACTGTGATCGCCGGCGTGCTGACAAAAGTGCTCTGATGGCGGTGCTGTGGAGTCCCAGAGGAAGCTTGGCGCGTTCTTGCGAGCGGATAAGGCCGGGCGTGGCTCTGCGAGTGAGTTGGGGCCAGGGGCGCGATGCGGCGACCCGAGTGCACGCACGTGCAAAACGCGCGCTCTAGGCGCGCCCAGAGCACGCACGCTACGTGCTCGACGATATGCCAAGGCATGCTAGGGAGCTCCAAACCGCAAGGGGGTCAGCAGGGTGGGGCTAAAGGTTGGAACAAACTCGAGGGACATGCTGGTTTAGACAGTGGATCAAGTTCATAACATGAGCCAGGAACTAAGCCAAATTGGTCATGCCCTCAGGGTGTTTGACAAAATGCCAGTGGCATCTAGCTAGCTCTTGGGGTGGCCAAATTTACCAGATGGATGTCTCCTTGGATGAGTAAGAGGGTGGTGGGGTTAGTTTATCAAGAGCAAAAACTTGTTAGTGCAAGTTTTGCAAAACTTCAGTTCTGGACAGAAAATGCAGAACATTGTTTCATGAACCAAAACTACCCCAATAGGCCCACTCTTCTGGACTGAAGGGTTTTGCTAGAAAGACTACAAGCTTGAGGAAGCTCAAGGTCACTAGAGCAAAATAGACTAGGGTTGCAGTGCAAAACACCAAACTGAACCAGAAGGGAAAAGAGGTTGGTTCACTCAAATCTCCCAAAGGACCAAGCTGGGTTTTTGCATAAAGTTGGATAACACACTGTTATGAACATCCCATAATTTTGGTGGAAGCATTACAGGAATATTTAAAGGGGTTGCAGTGCAATTTGGCCTATTGAACCAGATTGAAAAACATGATGTGGAGCTCAGAATATTAAATGAAAAAGTTATATTCTTGCACGAAAGTGATCTAATAGCATTACTTGACTTTTCCAATTTTTGGTTGAGATTATAAATAAATTTATCATGTGGTTGCAGTTCAAATGAGGCCTTAAAATAAAAGGGAAACAAATATATATAGGGCAGATAATTAGGGGACAAAAATATAATTAATGTTGCTGATATAATAGCAAGATTTTTAATGCGGTGCATAGGAGAGTCTAACATAAGCTGGAAATTTTTTGCTAGAGGTAAAAACTCCAACACATCAGAACAAGAATGGTCCTGGAATCCAAGGAACATAAAGCAATATTTTATTAAATAAAACATTGCTAAATTTTGGGGTGTTACAGCGACGGCGCGACGGCAAGGGGCGACGGGGCGACGGCGAGCTCGGGCTTGGTGGCGTCGGGGGCGGGGAAGAGAACTGAAACGAATTTTCACAAGTGCTACTTATATAGAGAGGGCATTGGTCCCGGTTCGTGGCACAAACCGGGACGAATGCCCCCCTTTAGTCCCGGTTGGTGCCACCAACCGGGACCAAAGGTCTCTTTTCAGCAGCCCAAAGGGCGGGATGGAGAGACCTTTGGTCCCGGTTGGTGCCACCAACCGGGACTAAAGGGGTGCATTGGTCCCGGTTGGTGCCACGAATCGGGACCAATGCCCCCCCTTTAGCCCCGGTTGTTGCCACCAACCGGGACCAAAGCCCTTGTCCTGCCCCGCGGCAAAAATCTTTAGTTCCACCTCGCTAGTTGACAGGGGCTGGGAGTGGTTTATAAGCCCCACTGCGGTGGCTGTATTGAACTCCTCTCTATTGCAGGCTTCTGGGCCTAACTCTGCGCGCTGCCCTGTGAGCTTGCTGGGCCTTATAGTCCAGCTGCATCCTGGGCTGTAGGCCTTGCAGGCTCACTGGGCAGCGCCCATTTTTTTTATTTTTTTCCTTTTCTACTTTATTTATTTCTAAGTTCTTTTTTGATGTATTTAGAGTTTCTTTGTGAATATTATTGCTTTAGATAAAACCAATTACAAACTTTCTGTTAGTGCAAGTAGTATTCAAATTTAGATAGTTTAAATTTGAAATTACTTGTTTTCTTTGTTGCTTTATTTATTTTATTTTGTTTCTACTTACAACAAAATACTTATTGTTGCTATTTTTATATTTTTGCAAGTTTTTTTGTTTTGTTTTCTGCATTTTTTTTGCTTTATTTTATAATTCTTTCTTTTAGTGCCATTAGTTTTAGAAAAATATAAACTTTCTGTTAGTGCCATTAGTTTTCAAATTTGAATAATTAAAATTTGAACTCTTTGAAATTTGTGTGAATCAAAACTTTGTGGTTAACTTTACTAAAAAAATGAACATATATGCACCTATAGAGAAAATTCATCCTAAATTCATATTTTTCAAATGAACTCTGAAAAAGTTGGCATAGCATGTGCATGTACAAAACGGACAATGGTATCATACTCGTCTGTTACAAAGTTGGCATGGTATCATCACAATAGTTGCGGAAAAAAGTATTCACTTTTTCTTCGCTTGTGTCATTTGCTTATTGCGCCGTAACCATGGATAATCTTCATCGTTTATCAGGATGCTTGGGTCAGCCTTGACTTTGAAGGGAGGAATTTCATGATACTTTTCATAATCTTCAGATATGTCTGTCTTGCCCTCCACTCCCAGGATGTCCCTTTTCCTGAAAGAACTATGTGGCGCTTTGGCTCATCATATGATGTATTCGCTTCCTTATCTTTTTTTTTCTCGGTCTGGTAGACATGTCCTTCACATAGATAACCTGTGCCACATTCGTCAGTGTACCCAAGATTTTTCAGATCCACTATTGTCATTCCGTACTATGGGTCTACCTGTACCCCGCCTCCTGACAGATTGACCCATTTGCACTTAAACAAAGGGACCTTAAAATCATGTCCGTAGTCAAGTTCCCATATGTCCACTATGTAACCATAATATGTGTCCTTTCCCCTCTCGGATGTTGCATCAAAGCGGACACCGCTGTTTTGGTTGGTGCTCTTTTGATCTTGCTCAATCGTGTAAAATGTATTCCCATTTATCTTGTATCCTTTGTAAATCAATATTGTCAAAGATGGTCCCCTGGACAGCAAGTACAACTCATCACAAACAGTGTTGTCACCTTTGGGACGTGTTTCCAACCAACTGCTAAAAGTCCTGATGTGTTCACATGTAATCCAGTCGTCGCACTGCTCCGGGTATTTGGAGCGCAGACTGTTCTTGTGGTCATCGACATACGGGGTCACCAAGGTAGAGTTCTGTAGAAGTGTGTAGTGTGCTTGAGACCAAGAATATCCGTCCCTGCATATTATTGAGTCCCTTCCAAGCGTGCCTTTTCCAATCAGTCTCCCCTTGTACCGCGATTTAGGGAGACCTATCTTATTAAGGCTAGGAATGAAGTCAACACAAAACCCGATGACATCCTCTGTTTGATGGCCCATGGAGATGCTTCCTTCTGGCCTAGCGTGGTTACGGACATATTTCTTTAGGACTCCCATGAACCTCTCGAAGGGGAACATATTTTGTAGAAATACGGGCCCCAGAATGAAAATCTCATCGACTAAATGAACTAGGACGTGTGTCATGATATTGAAGAAGGATGGTGGGAACACCAGCTCGAAACTGACAAGACATTGCGCCACATCACTCCTTAGCCTTGGTACGATTTCTGGATCGATCACCTTCTGAGAGATTGCATTGAGGAATGCACATGGCTTCACAATGGCTAATCAGACGTTTTCCGGTAGAAGCCCCCTCAATGCAACCGGAAGCAGTTGCGTCATAATCACGTGGCAGTCATGAGACTTTAGGTTCTGGAACTTTTTCTGTGGCATATTTATTATTCCCTTTATATTCGACGAGAAGCCAGTCGGGACCTTCATACTGAGCAGGCATTCAAAGAGGATTTATTTCTCTTCTTTCGTAAGAGCATAGCTGGCAGGACCTTCATACTGCTTCGGAGGCATGCCGTATTTTTCGTGCAAACGTTGCAGGTCCTCCCGTGCCTTAGTTGTATCTTTTGTCTTTCCATACACGTCCAAGAAGCCTAGCAGGTTCACGCAAAGGTTCTTCGTCACGTGCATCACGTCGATTGAAGAGCGGACCTCTAGGTCTTTCCAGTAGGGTAGGTCCCAAATATAGATTTCTTCTTCCACATGGGTGCGTGTCCCTCAGCGTCATTCGGAACAGCTAGTGCGCCAGGGCCCTTTCCAAAGATTACGTGTAAATCATTGACAATAGCAAGTACGTGATCACCGGTACGCATGGCAGGCTTCTTCCAGTGATCTGCCTCGCCTTTGAAATGCTTGCCTTACTTTCGACATTGATGGATGGTCGGAAGAAATCGACGATGGCCCAGGTACATTCTTCCTGCATTTGTCGAGGTATATACTTTCAGTGTCATCTAAACAGTGCGTGCATGCGTGGTTTCCTTTGTTTGTCTGTCCTGAAAGGTTACTGAGAGCGGGCCAATCGTTGCTGGTCACGAACAACAACGCCTTTAGGTCAAATTCCTCCTGTCTGTGCTCATCCCACGCACGTACACCGTTTCCATTCTACAGCTGTAAAAGTTCTTCAAGTAATGGCCTTAGGTACACATCAATGTCGTTGCCGGGTTGCTTAGGGCCTTGGATGAGAACTGGCATCATAATGAACTTCCGCTTCATGCACATTCAAGGAGGAAGGTTACACATACATAGAGTCACGAGCCAGGTGCTGTGATTGCTGCTCTGCTCCCCGAAAGGATTAATGCCATCCGCGCTTAAAGCAAACCATACGTTCCTTGGGTCCTTTACAAACTCCTTCCAGTACTTTCTCTCGATTTTTCTCCACTGCGACCCGTCAGCGGGTGCTCTCAACTTCCCGTCTTTCTTACGGTCCTCACTGTGCCATCGCATCAACTTGGCATGCTCTCCGTTTCTGAACAAATGTTTCAACCGTGGTATTATAGGAGCATACCACATCACCTTCGCAGGAACCCTCTTCCTGGCGGGCTCGCCGTCAACATCACCAGGATCATCTCGTCTCATCTTATACCGCAATGCACCGCATACCTGGCATGCGTTCAGATCCTTGTATGCACCGCAGTAGAGGATGCAGTCATTAGGGCATGCATGTATCTTCTGCACCTCCAATACTAGAGGGCATACAACCTTCTTTGTTGTGTATGTACTGTCGGGCAATTCGTTATCCTTCAGAAGCTTCTTCTTCAATATTTTCAGTAGCTTCTCAAATCCTTTGTCAGCCAGAGCATTCTCGGCCTTCCATTGCAGCAATTCCAGTACGGTACCGAGCTTTGTGTTGCCATCTTCGCAATTGGGGTACAACCCTTTTTTGTGATCCTCTAACATGCGATCGAACTTCATCTTCTCCTTTTGACTTTCGCATTGCGTCCTTGCATCGACAATGACCCGGCGGAGAGAATCATCTGGTTCCTCTTGATCTTCAGCAGCTTCACTCGTTGCAGCATCATTGGGCACATCGTCTAGTTCCTCTTGATCTTCACCAGCTCCCCCCATTGCAGCATCGCCGTATTCAGGGGGCACATAGTTGTCATCGTACTCTTCTTCTTCGCCATCTTCCATCATAACCCCTATTTCTCCGTGCCTCGTCCAAACATTATAGTGTGGCATGAAACCCTTGTAAAGCAGGTGGGAGTGAAGGATTTTCCGGTTAGACTAAGACATCGTATTCCCACATTTAGTGCATGGACAACACATAAAACCATTCTGCTAGTTTGCCTCAGCCGCATTTAGAAACTCATGCACGCCCGTAATGTACTCGGAGGTGTGTCTGTCACCATACATCCATTGTCGGTTCATCTGCGTGCATTATATATAATTATGTGTGTCAAAAACCATTACAGAACATCATAAATAGACAATTAAGTGATCAAATTAATAGAAGTTCATCATCACATTAAAACCAAAGTACATACATAGTTCTCATCTAACAACATATAACTCTCCATACACATCGAAACTATGTAAAACATTTCAATGCGAAAACAAATGCGATCATAATCGCAACCAAGGTAACAATTGATCCAATGGCATAATGATACCAAGCCTCGGTATGAATGGCATATTTTCTAATCTTTCTAATCTTCAACCGCATTGCATCCATCTTGATCTTGTGATCATCGACGACATCCGCAACATGCAACTCCAATATCATCTTCTCGTCCTCAATTTTTTTTATTTTTTCCTTCAAGAAATTGTTTTCTTCTTCAATTAAATTCAACCTCTCGACAATAGGGTCCATCTTGATCTTGTGATCATCGACAACTTCCACAACATGCAACTCCAATTCCATCTTCTCCTCCTCCATTTTTTCCAATTTTTTCTTTAAGGAAATGTTTTCCTCTTCAACTAAATTTAACCTCTCCACAAGAGGGTCGGTTGGAATTTCTGGTTCAACTACCTCCTAGACATATAAAAACATCTATGCATGTCAGGTTGGTCGGCATAATTTTCATAAACACTAAAACAAATAGTTATAAATTAAAGATAATATACCACATCTGAATCGTAGACAGGACGAGGGCCCACGTGGCCGGATATCAAAACCATCGCACTATATAATAACAAGCAATAATAAACGTAAGAAAATTAGACAAATATCTATCTAAAGCAATAATAACAAGCAATAATAAAAGTAAGAAAAGCATGGACATAACAAGAGGCTCACCACGGTGGTGCCGGTGACGAGATCGGCGGGGCCGATCGACGGCGGCGAAGACGGGGACGGGACGTGATGGACCGCTAAACCTAGACAAATCTCGGAGAAAATAGAGCTTCGAGAGGACAAAAGCTTAACTAGTGTGGCTCGGGCATTCCATCGAACACGTTGTGTGCATAGGAGGTGAGCTAGAGCACCACCAAGCCCTCTCCCCCTCGGCCAGAAAAAACAGAGCAGTGTGCTCTGCTCTTGCGCGAGGGGGTATATATAGGAACCTCATTGGTCCTGGTTGGTGATACGAACCGGGGATAAAGGGGAGCCTTTGGTCCCGGTTCATGTCACCAACCGGGACCAATGGTGGTGGGCCAGGAGCAAGACCCATTGGTCCCGGTTCGTCGCACCAACCGGGACCAAAAGGTCCAGACGAACCGGGACCAATGGCCCGCGTGGCCCGGCCGGCCCCCTGGGCTCACGAACCGGGTCCAATGCCCCCATTGATCCCGGTTCTTGATTGAACCGGGGCTAATGGGCTGGACATGCCTGGACCATAGCCCTGTTTTCTACTATTGCAACCCATCGAGCGGTGGCCCTATCCAACGGTTGGTTCTTGTTATAATGGTTGGGGAGACCTTTGATTGTGAATACCAAGTGGAACAAGCGAGTAAAGAGGGAAGGCAGTCTAAGTTTCCAATCCAGTGTCCTAAGCGCCCTGCTTTCGTCTTGATTTATTGCATAGGTAGTGTGCCTGCTGCCTGTTTCAAACTTTTACTCCTCTGGTAGTGTAGTAAAGCACATTAGAAGTGAGATTCGTTGATTCTATCAATAATCTTAAACTTAAACCTCGTGAAGCCCTACCCTAGGTAAAGGGCTTATGCTACCAGACGGATTGAGTGAGGAAACGTATGCACGGCTTCACTATTTAGTAAGGGCAGCGGATTTAGAGTAGGAAAGGGTGTGGCCATAGTTTCCTGCACACCGAAGCTATTAGTGACCCGCTTTGGAGACTCATCCCAGGGAAAAGGTAGGAACGCCAAAAGCATATGTTGCTGGGTAATCAACGGAGCAGCTTCTTTACATGCTGAAGTAGATATGTATGATCAGGGGATACCGACAAAGGAACCATAAGCTAGAATACTGGTATCAAGAGATGACAGGTACAACCTCGTCTCCTATTCTGAAAGGAAAAAAGAAGAGGTGCACACGGCTAACTAATCTAAATAATGAGTGAGAAAAGACCTACTTTCGTGGGCATTGACCGCTAAAGATGACACTTCTTCTCAATCTGAGACAACAACTAACGCTTCTTTTGGTGTTACTACCCCAAACACCAATCATTCAGTTCGCTCATACCACGTAACAATAATCACTCCAATCTGACACCTGCGCCATGTTTCTCGATCAAAAATGAATGAACTTCTGGTTCAGAAACCAATCGTGTGGATACGTGGACACAATAGGATTATTCCTGCGAGTAAGAAGCTTTCACAATCGGGTAATTCATACCTCCAGCTGTCTAAAAATAAATATCTCACCTAGTAAGAACCTAAATCCCAACTAGATTAGATGGAAATGTGTATCATGTGAGGAATCAATCCTACACTCCTTTCTGGTTATTTGAAAGTCGTGCTAGCATTCTTTTTTATAAACAGGAATGGAAACAAAGCTTTAGCCTTACTTAGATTTATAAAGAGAAACAACTTATCACCTTTCCTTTGCAACATTACCGAAGGAAGCTCGACGTAATGATTACATACTTTCTCTTTATAGATATTATTGTTATATATAACTTGTGTCTTTCATCATGACTAGGGTTTCGTATACTCGCGCAGCAGTGAGTACCCATAGTATCTATCGTTCACGGCTAGGACGCCCTCTAATCCACCTCATGCTAGGAATCCATCTCTATGCTTTGGTTGGGGTCTAGCGGATACAAAGCCATCGGATCTTAGTTAAATGCACTTTTTCCCAAACAAGACAGGTTGAGAAAGGCCTAGCGGTATTAAATCAAACCAAGCCCTGACGACTCCTTTCCTTTTTACAGGTGTACAAGACCCGAAGGGAGAAATAGACCCGGATTCGTTTTCTCGCTGTTAGCGCATCCGTGTACCATGGACCCCATAACACATTGTATGCCCTAAAGCCCTGAACCCCACTTTCTCCGCCTTTCGAAGGTCAAACCAGTAGAGGGTCTTATATATCTAAATACTAGTTCCGATCATACCAGTAGTCAAGAATCCGAATCCTAAATAGCATTACGCTATCCCTAAAACATATTATCACAGAGTGTCGCCAATTATTCTTCAATTGCGCTAGAAATAGAAAAGCACTGAACATAAGTGAGACCTCATGCTTTCCAACGGATTATTTATATCATAACAGTTCACTCTGTTCATACTAGATATCCGGAATTCCTTGCCCACTGACTGAAGAAACGCCCTACGATGCCCAAATCGAAGGATCAACCCAACAATCTTCACCTTTCATCAAAGGAGTAGGTGGAAGAGTTACGGGAGAAATCGAGCGAGATAGTTAGTGGTTGAGAAGTGTACCTCGAGCGATAGGAAGCTAGCGTGAACGGTAGAGCAGAGGTGCTAACAATAATAAGAATCTTTCATCCTGCAAGTTACTCATAATTGAGAACTAGTAATGTGGATTTTTTTCCATGCAGCTACACCTTTTCGAAAGCAAATTCGAGGAAATCGCTTCTTTCTTCCCATTCTGACCTGTATCCCTTGACTTTTAGATTGGCAAACTAATACCAGGTCGATGACTTCACTTCTCTTGGGAACTTGCTTCTTCCTTCAACGAAGTTAGTAGTTCGCTTTTATGGGCAAGGTGCCATACTGGGAATCCTGTCAAATGGACCAAAGCAATCCAAGGCAGAAGGCCAGTTTTAAATAACTAATCTCGTGACTTTTGCTACCGGGGGTAGGAAGGAAGCAGTGAGATCCAGGGAGAACAAGCAAGAGCAAGAACAAGATTGAATGCTAGAGCATATGCAAACCTTAGATTATTGTGATGGCAGCTCGGTCAACTGCACGCTGGAAGCGGATGGCATTTCTAATACAAGCCTGCAGATCCCTGGACTCTATTTAAACATTGGGAAGTCCTTGACAAGAATGCTACATTAAGCACTTGCCACACTGACATATTGATGAGCAAGCCGAGAGCCCGAATCCGAATGCATGCTTAAGTGCTCGGAGGGCAGAGCCTGGGCCCCGATTGAGCCAATATGTCGATCGATAACGTTTAAGCTCCTTGTCCCTAAGATCTTCCATATATTAAGACTAGTTCGATGTGCCTTAGATAAACATATTACAATATAAAGGTTCAACAACATATATATGTATCTACGGGCATTGTGAACCAACTAATCTATCTAGAAGTGAGTCATTATGTGTTCATGAGTGATTATGTTGTAAGTGCTTCCCCTCTATCGAGGCCGGTATGTATAAATGGAGTATTGACCTTAACTTCGAGTGTGGGTTCCGGTTTTGAGTGAATGGACTGATTGCATTGTTGTTAAGAGTGGGCTGGCCTTCTTGAAACACCAATGTGCTATAGATACAAGTACCCTTCCCTTGGGGATCGATTAACGGATTACTCAGTATCGGATGGGTGAAAGCCTTATCCATCACCTTTTAGCTCATTGTCTTTAAATAAAATTCATCAATAACCTAGATCGGTCTCAATAGCACTGCAGGGCATTTATCTCCCCTACTAAATGGGTCTACCCACTTGGGCATTGTCCACTTGACCAACCATCATGGCTATATAATCTATTTTAACAAAGAAGTAAATAACTCGAGTCTCCCTCTGGGGGTTGTTACGCGACCTATTCCAGACAAGGAGTCTGAGCCAGGAAGAAAACCGGGGAATCCAGTTTCCATAAATGGTCAGGATAGCTCAGTTGGTATAGCCTTGAAGATCTTAGTTCTTTCGCGAACTATCAACATTGGAAAGTCGAGGTACTTGAATTCAGGAATTTCATTGACCGGGGTGCGAAAGGAATGCACCCGAATAAATCAATGAATGAAGCTTAGGCCACGAATTCTGGAATCTAAGAGCGGGTGGTGAAGTTGGGCACTCTCGAAACCTCTGTTATGACTTATTTTGTTCAACTTTTGGTTGGTTTTAAACTGGTCTCCCAGAGAAGTAGGCGACGGTAGAAAGCATTTTTATTACTCAACCTTGTCGGGTTCTTATACCAATACTGACTACCCATTTCCATTGTTCTGCCTTCTAAAATGGCATACCTATACAAGGGTTCAAGTTTCGATCGATATTTGCGGAGTGGATCATCCCTCTCGAAAATGAAGATTTGAAGTTGTCCATAATTTACTGAGTACTCGGTATAACTCACGCATTCGTGTACAAACAAGTGCAGACGAAGTAACATGAATATCTCCGGTAGACAGTCTATTTCCATCAGCCGGCCGGTGGGAGCGAGAAGTATGGGATATGTCTTGTGTTTCTTCCATCAATCATCCGGATTTACGCCGTATATCAAATGATTATGGTTTCGAGGGTCATCCATTATGAAAAGACTTTCCTCTGAGTGGATATGTGGAAGTACGCTATGATGATCCAAAGAAACGTGTGGTTTTTGAACCCATTGAGATGACCCAAGAATTTCGCTATTTCGATTTTGCTAGCCCTTGGGAACATCTTAGCGATGGATAATTCCGAATCTACATAGGTCTAGTCCAGGGGACAAATCAATAGGAAATGCTATTAGCTTCTTAAGAAGAATCACTTTTTTGAAATGAAAGAGTTTCCACGGGCGTCGGATATCATTTATTCAAATAAGGAAGAAGTGTTATCGAAGGATTTCCTTCCATTCTTCCTAGTATGGAAGAATTAAAGAAATAGTACTGTGTCTCGATCTATATGAAAGGGCACTGGTTTTTTCTCTCGGTTTCATTGATAGAAGAAGAGTACGCTAGCTAGCGGAGCTTGAAAATGCTTGCTTGCGCCCCACCCCTATGAAAACTATTGCCTATGCTTGCTGCTCGCTCAGTGTCAGCAGAAGGGAAGAAAAGATGGTCACTCCTTTTAGGAACATGGCGAGCCTTACTTACGACTGTTGCACTTCACTCGCTGCTCGTTCATTCACTTGCTCATGAACTCGCTACTTCGCCAGAAGTGACTAGTCGCCTCATTTCCTTCGCCGAAAGATGCTTAGCCAGAAGCGACGAAGGAGGGGAGCTGGGGAAGGCCGACGATGGAAATGAGGGGGAAGTTGTCGTAGAAGCTTTGCCCCTTGCTTCACATAAATTGTTATGAACTTACTAAATGACCTTATTTATTCTCTCGGAATGCTAGAAAATCTAATAGTTCCATCTGCTCTTCTAAACTTAAGAACGAAGACCACCATCCTTCTTATTTAGGAACCCTTTGTTTGAGGAGGGCATATCCCCAGGAAGGGGAGAGTGGATGAGCGGTCAAAAGCGATAGACTGTAAATCTATTGAAGGTTTTCTACGTAGGTTCGAATCCTGCCTCTCCCACTTGTTGTAGACTTAAGAGAAGAGAAAGTAGGCGGAAGCCTAGGAGGGCCAACCGAGCGAAGCTCTTTTTTTGCCGTGTCGTGAAGTGCAATTTTCTCGTATGCATTTTAGAGAGGTTGTCGAAAAAGACGACCTATAGAGATTCCCCATCTACATCCGATCGAGAATAGAAGTGACTCGCTTCCGGCGCCGGCTTGTAGTCTCTGCAGTCGGCACACGCACGGGCCCGCCATCATGCCTCCTTGGTTCGGGACGAAGCCAAGCGAGACATACGATAGACGAAGGAAGCACCCTCCCAGCAGGAGGGCTAGAACCTATAGTTTTGAAGTTGCAAACTCCAGCTTCGAAGCTGGAGTGCTTTAGCCCTTTTTAAGCAAGAATTACCGTCTTGAGCGCCTTGCGCGCTCAAGAACAAGCAAGGGATGAGCCTTTGTTACTAAAGCGGATACGTTTTCTTGCTGGGGAAGGATAGTTTGATTGAGAATTGGAGAGGAGGGAGAGGTGGAATAAAAAGCTCGGGATGGACTTTGGAGTCTTTGTGCGAGCCGTATGCGGTGAGAGTCGGACGTACGGTAAGGAGGGTGTTCGTGTCTATACGTGTTGTGTGGTGACTCGGCCTACCCACCCTATTTGTTCCATGATATATGGGTCTATTAGAGCTACCCACTTCGATCAATTAGCCAAGATTTTGACAGGATACGAAATCACTGGTGCTCGATCTAGTGGTATTTTTATGGGGATTCTTTTTATCGCTGTAGGATTCCTATTCAAGATTACTGCAGTTCCTTTTTGGGCGGCTGTAGGACGGACGGCCCCCTATAGGTAGTAGGGTAGGATGGGTAGTACCGCTCAGATAGCGGCCAATCCTCCTAACTACGCGCGGCCGGGCTTAGAGCGCGTGAAACTCATCACTACCTCGTAAGGGCATTGAGACCATAGCATGTTACACAAAAGCGCTGCTTTCTCAGGAGTGTCGTCACACATCTTCCTGACTAGAAGAGCTACTCGCTCTGTAGTGTTGTCACACAAGATAAAAATGCCACCCGCCTGCTGGCCGGGCGAATCAAAGTTATCTTCCGGTCAACTGTCCACCCAGTCAAGTGCAAAAAATACAGTGGAATCATGCAACGCACGCTGCTGGTGTGCTTCCTGCCACAAGGAAAGAAGAGCGACAAGGCTCAGATTTGACTGTTTGCAGCATGGGAGCTGATTACCCAAAAAATCCCTGGGAAAAAAGAAAAGATATATCGGTAACGAAAACTATTGGAGGCTGTATTAGCGAGATCCAAGGGTTCACAGAAGCCCAAAAGAAAAACCGCCTGGAAGTCCGAGGACCTTTAGTACCGTAGCGAACCAGCAGCCTTCGCGCCAAGCGACGACCGCCCTTGTCCCTTTCCTTTTTCCATTGAGCCTACTTCTTAGCTTTGTTCCGTCAGTCTAAGGCAAAGCTTAAGTAGTTTGCTTACCTTACCCACTTTATGAAAGGGAACGAACTTCGTTTCCTTGGCGGCTTTATGGATGGATTCAGTTAGAAAAAACTCCTTCCTTTTGAAAAAAGTGATGCTTTGCATCTTCGCTTCCAAGGGTTATGGTATAGGCCGTTTCGAGCAAGCTTTCGCTTTTTATCTCGGCTTTCTGAAACTTTCGCTTTAGCTTCCAAAGGCGACCCAATGACCTTTCCGGAATTGGAAGTATTCGTCGCCCTACCCTAAGAAAGAAATCACTATAAAACTGCTTGCCCTCCAAAAGTACCAAAGGTGCGTGGAGCCTGGTGAAAATGAATATGTTTGCTACTGAAAGAAGCCTGCCTATTGACTAATATTCGTCTTTAGAATGAAAGTAGCTATAAAGCCCAATCTACTGTCGATTCAAAAGGGGGCATAGTCATATGGGTGGGGTGTTTGTGGGGAGCCTTGGATATGAGGAATTCCTCAAATCTAAAAACAAAAAGAACAAAGAAAAAGTTCGTGACGAAGATCTATCTTTTCTAACAATAGATAGGAATTAGTGTTCGTTATAGGGGATAGGATCCATCTGCTCTCTCTCTCTCTCTCTATTTTCTTTGATGCAATTTAGATAGAAAGAGCGGTGCGAATTAGAAAAAAAAGAATCGGGAGATGATTCCAAAATAGATACATAGACATCTAAAGTAAAGGGATGTATATATTATTCCTATATATATAATCTATCTATGAAAAAGGTAAACAAAGTCTTTTTTGGGTTCCCCGAAGCCCCGAATGGATTGGATCGTTTCTGCTTCTGCCAACAAAATGAAGGCCTCGCCCCTTCCGAATGCTTCTCCGATCCTGAAGTTCTCCCGAAGAGAATAAGATGCAGCTCCCCCTCCCTCTGTCTTTTTCCACTTTGCTAATCTTCCCCTCTAACGCGGGCCGGGCTTAGGTGGGCGCGGTAGGATGAAAGAAAGTCGAAGAGCGTCTTCTCCTTTGTCCTTTTTTCAGTGCAACACAGGAAAGCACCCTCTTTTTGTAATCCCTGCGGCTTCTCAGAGGCTTGCTTTTTTTATTGAACGCATGGCGTAGCTAGGACCCCTCCAATCATGTTTGAGCCTATGTTCACCCGGGGCCAAAAAAGGAGAATTCCGAAATGCCTGCCGACGTTCAGATAAGGTGCATATCCCTTACCACTAAAGGAAAGGCTCGCCGAACGGGGGGATATTAGCTGGGTAAGGAAAACGCTTTCGAAGATTGAGATGTCGATTTGTTTTTCATCGAAAAGGAAGAATGCCGAGGGGATAGCAGCCTTCCTTCGGGCTTTGCCTGTCGACGTTCTAATAAAGAATTCCGGCTCGGCCCGGGAAAGCGCTGGCAACAACATAAAGAAAGGGGTCCATGTAGCTGATGCGCCCGCCCACTGAGCAGTAGGTTCGGCATCTACTACAAAAGAGATAATCCACTTCAGATAACCACGTCTCTGCTAGGCAGCGGGTGGAATGGCCGAGAGCGGACCAAATGGATATATAATCCAAGCCGAGAGTGGAGTTACGTGAACACCCGTCTGATGGAAAAAAACTTTCACGTTCGGTTCAGAGAGCACTTTTTTCGTTGAGAATAAGTCCTTCCCTTTTGTGTGAATTCCCCAGCGGCAAATTAACAACTTGTGGGGCCCTATCTATTCAATCTCTCGAGCCCCAAGAAAACCCCCTCTCCCTCGGACTCAATCTCTCTTTTGACTCTATATATGTGGGTACCTGATATCTATGAGGGTTCACCCACCCCGGTGACAGCATTCCTTTCTATTGCGCCTAAAATCTCTATTTCTGCAAATATGTCACGTGTTTCTATTGTTGTTTGCTATGGGGGTACATTACAACAAATCTTCTTTTTCTGCAGCATTGCTTCTATGATCTTAGGAGCACTAGCCGCCATGGCCCAAACGAAAGTCAATAGACCTCTAGCTCATAGTTCGATTGGACATGTAAGTTATATTCGTACTGGTTTCTCATGTGGAACCATAGAAGGAATTCAATCACTACTAATTGATATATTTATTTATGCATCAATGACGATAGATGCATTCGCCATAGTTCCAGCATTACGGCAAACCGTGTCAAATATATAGCGGATTTGGGTGCTCTAGCCAAAACGAATCCTATTTCGGCTATGACCTTCTCCATTACAATGTTCTCATACACAGGAATACCCCCGTTAGCCGACTTTTGTAGCAAATTCTATTTGTTCTTCGCTGCTTTGGGTTGTGGGGCTTTCTTCCTAGCCCCAGTGGGAGTAGTGAGTAGCGTTATAGGTCGTTGGGCGGCCGGAAGGTTGCCATGAGTATGGTTGGGAGACCGAAGGTAGTTTTCCGTGCACCGGACACGTAGCTTACCGAATCAGTTGCAACACAGATGGGAATGCATGCTACGAAATACAGGGTCGAGTCTGATACATCAACCGTTGACTCCATATCCTTGTACGAGTCCACAATCACTACACGAGATGAACCTGGGTATGGAGAATGGAAGTTGGCCTTAGGTGTAATAGGACTCCCAGCTACTTCGCGCGATCGTATACTCAGGTGCTCCCTGTCGGTTGTTGGAATGACGCGAGCTGGGTCGGGCCTTGATTCCTTTCAAAAAGATGAAGGGACAGAGGTGACTAATTCCCCATCTCATTTGGGGCGGAAAACGAATCGACATCTCGATGTGATACAACCCTTTCCATTTTCGTTGGGTAAGAACGGTGAAGTCCATCCGAACCCTCCAATGAAGAAATAAGAGGAGAGCAAAGCGACAATGGCGCGCGAAGCGCATGCGGAAGGGGCACGGAGAAATAAAGAAGTGTGGGGGAGAAGTAGCCGAGCTCATTCCCTTCGCTTCCTGGGCCAAAAGCAGTGCTTTGTTTCTTGGCCAAATAAAGGATTTGGGGCTGATTGCAAAAGATATCTGAATAGAAAGATAGATCCATCCATCTATCCAGATATCTAAAAAAGAATCGATTTTGATTTCGTGAAACCTTTGATTCAAAGAACTGTGCTT
>LR738714.1:629999096-630023586 GCA_902687465.1 Secale cereale
CCCCCCCCCCCGCTCATGAAACGGCTCTGCTGCAATGGATGGCAGAGGGTCCGTAGTACCCGAAGCACTGGAGTGACCCAGTAGCCGGGAAGGGGCCTGGAAGTGCCTACTACTACACCACACTACATTTGGCTCTACACATTTACAGAGCTTATCCCTGTCTAGTGTCTGGCAGAACGTTGGGGGCTTCTATCGTCGACTCGTTATCCCCATCTCAGCCCAGGCTAACGGAGCCTGACTTATTCAGGGGAGAGAGTGCAACCTATCGAAGCACTCTTAAGAGTAAGATCCTTCGCTCCTCTTCATTCTCTACAGGGGTCTCTGCCCACATGGAAGCGGGGCAGAGATGGATAAGATAAAACATGGGAATAAGAAGCATTTGAAATGCCTTTTTGATCATTTTGATAGAGGGGGATGGATGAAATGGGCAAAACAGACTCACATTTTTCAATCGAAAAGACGGGTTCCTTTTTCGTCTCGACAAAGAAAGAATCATCTTGAAAACGCTCCTAACCCCATCGTAGGGCCGTGTATAGTAAGTGATCTGAACCTGCCCGGAGCGAGCCCCCCTTAGAGGCAAGTGAAGTTGGTGAGCCGTATGATGGGCAACTATCTTCGGAGAGGACTCAGTTGTTAGTTAGTACCCCCTTGGTTTCGGGGTGGACCCTTTCACTCTATTTTATTATATACGCTTAGCGAAAAGAAAGTTTTTTGATAAACCTAGGACATGGATTCTATACGAACCAATGGATCGTGACAAGTCGTTACTACTAGCAATGACTTCCTCTTTCATTACTTCATCCTTTCCATATCCCTCTCCCTTGTTCGATGTTACTCATCAAATGGCACTCAGTTCATATCTGTAAGTTTGTTCGATCATTGACAAGGTTCAAAGAAAGGGTGGGCCATTCACCATGAAGGCTAAAAGCGAGATAGGCTTTACTGGACATTTTCGCTTACAAAGGCGAAGACAATTCCACGTTTTTTCAGCCGATTGTCCAAAATATAAGACAATTATCCTCACTCAAACTTCAAAAATTCCTTTTTTCTGATGTAAATTTTGTATGTATCCTTTGTCCTTCCTAATGCTAGTCTAGTCTCCGATTAAAGGATTGATACGGGCCGTGCTTCCCTGCAGAGGGTTGTTTTAGACACCTACCCAACAGATACTTCGCTTTGCCACGCAGGTATAACCAAAGCCTTCCACAAAGGTATATTTACTAATGGGTCCATCACGTGTCCAGATACAGATGCATCCCTTGCCGTTTCCCCATCGGCTAAAGTTGGATCAAAGTCCCCGGACGCGAATGCTCATTATAGAAAGAACTAGGCCTACTTAGGTAAACAGGCACCCCATCACTACCGTAGTAGTTGAAATCTCTAACTTAGGTGTGTTTGCCCATTACTTCTACCCATCTACGCGATTGATCCAGCCATTGGAACTGAGAGATCCCCGCTGTTTGACCTACTCAAGTAGGCTTTCTATTGAATATCCACCCGTGGTAATTGCTTGACTGGTAGAAGCACCAAGCTTTGGTACTATAGTCATACTTCAGACCCTATTGATCTGCTTATTCTTCTCCTTTCTTTGGCTGGTGAAGGGACGGTGGACTTGTTATTTCATTGCTCTCGCGCTCTGATCTTGATATTGATTGCCAACTCGGATAGAGTAAGTAAGTTGTTCTGTTTGGGCCATCGTTCTCTGTTCTGTAGGATTTGACACTTTTTCTGATCTCCCTCTACCTATTTTTGAGCTCAATAAAAGAGAAAGTTTCATGCCAGTATGGGCAAAAACCATCAATTTTCACATTCCCCTAATAAATGGGTGTTTTTTAGGTTCTTTTTTCGATCAGTTTCATGCCAGTATGGGGTCAAAGTATACAAAAATCACATTCTCCCCGTAGAACGCTGTTTTTAGAGCTCTCCTTTTTTGGAAACTTTCATTGCGCATAGTACGAAAACCAACAGAAATCCCACTGGCAAAGGTGTTGTGCCGGTTGCCGACCAGGCGATCGACCAGCTTCCGACCAGAAGCGTTGGTCTAGTGAGGTGAGCCATGACCAGAACAGAGCTGTTACAAAGGAAGCCCACTCCCTTATGTTCTGATGGGAAATAGGGCTAGGATCTGTAATAGTTGTATCTGCTTTCCTTTGGTTTGCATGGGCACATGATACATTCCTAGCATGACGTTGGAACAAGCAAGGACCCAACATGATCCAGAGGGCAAGCCCATCCCGGGTAACTTTGTATCCTGACCCAAGCCAGAAATTTGTCGAACTTGTAGTCTAGCACATTGGTAGGTATCCACATGGCCACGCTGAACAATCGGATGGCCACCCACAACACGAAACATCGACCCCGCTCGTAGCGCTTGCCGATCATCCCTATCTCTACCGGGCCCGTATTCCCCGCCTCGCTGATACTTATTCATTTCTTTGAATCGATAAAGACGGGTATCCATGCCTCTTAGTTCTGGGGAGATACTGGTTATGCCAGTGTGGACAAGTTCAAATGGAGCAAACCCGCAAGAGCATGGAGCATAGGATTTGAATTAGCCCAATGCGGATGGCAGCGATCAAGCAACTAAACGAGTAAACTCCAAATATAAATCTTTTGTGCTTTCCTAATGTGTTCTAGCAGGTGTTACAAGCTTCGATAATCTAGCATGAACTAACCCGAACTATGGTTTCGCTTCCCTAAACTATATGGTATAATCACTTTAAGTGAAGAATGTCCTGATGATTCCCCGGATAGGAGAAGTCCAGTTGGGCCATTTGTTTGTATAATTACGAGTCAATTCACTCCTGCGGTTTTTGCCCAAGTCAAAAGACAAGAAATTCCTTTGAGTACACAGTGAACGAAGTGCCAGAATGTGAGCCTAGGGTGAACAGTGCTTCATTGAAGGACAAGCGTGGAGAATGCTGCAAGAACCAGAAAGTTTGAGCGCAAGGGTGCGAAATGTATTTCCCTGATGAAGACTTCCTAAGAGCATAGTTAGGAAACCGACCATCGCAGATTTGGGGAGGAATATGTGAAGGGCATGATGTTATGAAGCAAGGTTGAATTCAGAGGATTGGTACGGGGAACGACACTAGGATCTGGACGTAAAACTGGATCCCGAGGCACTTTAATATGACGCCGATGTGCCTACGGTCCAATGATCCACCTATGTTTGTGTCGAAGCAGTAGCGAACATTCCCATCAATCATGTTGCCCAGCCGGAAAGAATGGAAGAGAAAGAAAGAACCTGCGAAGAGCTTACTTGGAACTCTTTACCGGGATCATAGGGGCTATGCTCCCCTCTCTATGTCTCAGTCCCAGCCAACGGCATAGGAACACCTACTCTTCCATCTGATGCAGCCTTCCTGGATCCATAATTTGGCTTCCTCGTTTACTGATTGCTTGCAATCGCCACAACACCATTGAGTGAGCGTCATAGAATCCTCAAGGCGTGAAGTAGAAGTTCTTTGAACCTTGATTGTGTGTGTTTGTGCCCACTCCAATAGAGCATTTGGCCATGTGAGCTTTGACTACGAAAGCTACCTATGTCAATCAGTATAGCCACTAGAGGGATTGGAACAGGTATATTCCTTCTCCGACAATACTTTAAGAAAAACACGGTTCACAACGTGGATTTTCTATCTATTAGTTGACTACGGAGCTTCCTTATCCCGACCTATCTATATGTGAAAAGCTCTCCGCCAGAATATTCGTAGTAGTAAGTCGTGGGTTACAAGCTATCCCTTCCTCAAACCACCCCGCAATAGATATAGGGTTTACCAACCTCAGGCATGGACATGGACACCAGATCATTTTGATCGAGGACCCATTTTTGGAATAAAAAGGATAGAGACCAGACATAGTCCAATTGGAAGGTCGTGCTTTAGATAAAGACTTGTGTTCTATAGGAACAGCTGCCTATGTTCACCCAGCTGCACTGCCTATCGCAGAACCGCTGTGAAGCATCCATTCTATTCAATTAGAAATAGCATCTATAACTAGTAGTAGACGGTTTCTTCGAGGTCTCACAGGTCCTTCTTAAGCGAAAATGTAGGTGTGGAAGTCGTCTTGCCCACTTTTCCTTATGCTCATAGAGATCTATAAGTATCCCTCTTGTCTAAGTAGGTAAGTACGCTCGACCCAGTACTAAACTTTAGCATTAAAGCTAGAGTCCTTCTTTTCATGAATGTTCGGGAAGAAGAGAATCCCTAAGTTAGAATTGAATGCCATCCCATTTCCTAAAGAAAGAGATTTCTAATATACGTGAATCACGAAAGAACCAATGCTATAACTTGCTTCATCCGGCATTATAATAATCAATGACATTTTCTTCCTCGAGAACAAAAAGCTACACGAGGAGAGCCTTGTTTACTAATATGTTATTAAAAGAAGTGATGGCCTCTGAATTGCAGGGTATGGACAGTGGGTGTTAATCAAAAAGATTATCTACATTTGCGGAAACCACTACTAGAATAAAGTTAGATCTTTATTTCATTTCAAGGAAAAGTTTCAGGGTTTAGCCACCACTCAGACAATAGTGAAAATAAAACTAACTCTAGGCGGAAGTGCATGGAGGATCTTTGATTCCTCCAACCTTATGAGCCCATACGAAATGCCATTTTGAATGATGGACAAATCATGGGTGTCGGCGGTCTAGTCAGAGCATTTTGGAGCGCCTGAGCGGGCAAAGTAGGTTGACCCGTCCCAAGGGGGAGGGAACATACGGGCAATTGAACACCATAGGGCACAAATGAATCGCCAGTAACGACCTGTATATATCAGGCAAGAGGTGCTACTCCGACCCAAAATCCTGCGTGATGGTTGGTCACCTTACCAATAATCTTCTTAATGTTGAAGAAAATGAGGATCATTGACTTAAATTGGAATTGATACCTAGACTACTTGGTTCTAGCTTGCCACCCCAGAAGGCAACGTATACACAAGTATAGACTATAGGTAACACTATAGGATACAGCCTTGGGTAGTCTTAGGGTTTTCCAAGATATGATATGATCGGGTTATTTACTAGAATTGGAAATAGCTAGACGAATAAGTAGGCTTTAAAAGAACGTATAAAGTAAGCCTTCTAACTCAAAGTACTCCAGCTTAAGGAAAGACATGCAACATTGGTGATCAATGTATGGAATTTCCGCTATTCCGTTCCGGGAAAACACTTAGTTTGGCTCGAGTGAAAAAAGAGAAAGACTATTGTCGTCTGTCATTTCACACCCTATTGACATTATGACTAAGAATAGAGTTGCCCATTCCTGCCATGGTCCATGGGATATCTTCGAGTTGCGAGTTAGTTTAAGAATCACAGGGGAAGGCAAAGGTAGATAATCTGGTTCCACCTCTTTACTAGAGAGCCATAAGCAAGATTTCTGTAACTGACCGTTAAGATAACTGGCATAACCAGAAGTATAGAACCTTCCTCTTACAAGAAGGAGGGACTTGTGATGGATTTTTTACAGGGAAGAGAGATACCAAGCCGGGTAACTTCCCCTACTAACTACTGAACACAAAAGCCAAGGTGACCCAGAACAATTATTTCACTTATTTTTAGTTTAAGAAGGACCTTGTGCGCGGTTCACGACTCCCGATGCTTAGAGATGCGGTTCACTACAGCAGCGGTAAGAAAAGCAACAAAACAGGTATCAAGAGATGGAAGTGAAAGAAGAACTGTTGATCGACCGGTGGTTTGGGTCTTGCCTTTTAGGATTCGTATTCCTATTGAATTGACTTTGCCTTTGCCGAGGAGCAGAAACCGATCCCTTTGATTTGATCTAGTGAGTGACGTTACAAGCAGAAGCCTCGACATGTTGAATCCGGTACCGAAACAAGGATGACATTATTGAATATATTCTTCTTTCCTGTGCTTTGTGTTTCCCGTTTTCCGTACCTTTTGTAGTAGTTACTCGCCACTAGAAACAGGATTCATGAATTCAAACTAAAAGCAAAGGTATCGCTATAGGGATGAAAGTTTCTCTCCTACTGATTTCGATTGCACATCAAATGAAAATATATGCACATCAATGTTCAAAAGCAAGGCTATCCCCTTTGCCGTTACCGAGGATCTATCTTTGTCCCTTGTTTCGAAACCGAGGAAAGCGTGTGCTCGACATCCTGGAAGGAAAGCAATTATTCGCTTCATAGTCCTCTTATGAATTCGCTATCGCTCCGAATCGTGGGAGCCGTTGAGTTCGGAGATACCGTTGTAGTAAAAAAACAAGTGAAAGAAGCCCTCGTTCCCACTCTTCTCCCCCTCCCCCGCCTACCCGGTAGGTAAGTAGAGGCCTCGGTTTCTCTAGTTCCTATGAGAAAGCTAAACAAGTAAATTTCGATTTCGTGCACGATCCCAATCGTGGACTTTCACAATTAAGTCGATATGGGGTTTATCCTTCATGTTATTTAAAAAATAAAGGTGTCGCCTTGAAATGCCCTCGAGGACCTGGTTTTTTTACCCGTTTTTCCTCGCTCGCATTTTCGAGGTTAAGATCCCTGTAAATTTCTTCCAATTTAGTTTCGTGAAGCTTACGATTTCGACAGGATCTCAGAACATTCTTTATTTGCTTTTTCAACAACGAAATGGAGGGTACTTCTGGGTTGGGCGGGCTGCGGCTTGACGTCCCACTTTGTTTTTTTGTGGATACGACAGAAGAGATTCTTCCCCATTTCTGCCCGGACGAATCCATCAAATAAATTAAAATCAAAGTGAAGAGGAAAACGCATAACCAGAAGAATAAGATATCATGATGTAAAATGATCATGGGGACACATTGTTTTTAGGACCGACAATTTCCTGCATTGCTTGAACCAAGAAAAAGATACATACTCGTTTTCATAGGTAGGCCTCTCTCTCCTTCAGAATTGCTACTTATAGTCTACACTTCCCCTGATTCTCCACGATGACCCACATTCATTGATTGAGAGAATAAGCTGAAGATAGATCCATTGTGATATTGGTTAGGAAGAGAAGCCGTGGAGACAACTCATTGTTCCTATGTCCGGAATTGTTAAAGAATGAAGGTACCCCATTGACTATGTTGGGTAATGCCGACTTAGGTTATCCCTAAAAACACTATCAACCACATCATAACTGTTTGCTTCCGCTTTCCTCGCAGAGTTGGTTCTAGCTTTCACCGAAAGATCTCGATCGATGCTCGCCATCAAAAGATATGGGTCTAGCTGTTGCCCTAGCCGGAAAGAATGGGAGAGTGAGCCATTCATACTGAAAAGAGTGATTCGTTTTTGAAGTATATCAAATTCAGAGGAAAAAAGATGGACGAAGATGACGGGATTGTTGATAGATCCCCTCTACATCCTAACCAAGAGGACCAAGTGCAAACCTTTGTCTCTTTTTCTCGCCGGGTGGAAAGGTTATTCTTTGCCAGTAGTGCCCTCTATAGGAAGAATCGTAAATGCCGGAGGACGCGTTCAACATGAATTGTCACTGTGGAATGAAATCACCTCTCGAATCGAGCAAGAAATGACTATTTATTTGATAATAGCGACTTATCACAAAAACAACCAAGGGTCCATCGACCCGAGTGAAACTGTCTTCACTGTGTTGAATCGAAGGGAACTACTATAGAGAGTGGAATAAGCTACAAGGCATAACACTATGAGCTTTTCTTTAGATAACCTTAATCAACTAGCTTTTCCTCATGGGATGGTAAAGGTAGGAATGTATGAAACCTATCCCAATAAGAAATGCGGAAGGTTGTCAACTACAAACCTGTTATCACTCTCTTCTTCCGATCGTCCCATCAATTTCTTGTAAGCCTGCTTCCTTCGATGATCGGTTTGCGGCTAACTTCTCTATCTTCATCTCTCTGAGTTTGCTTCTTGGTAGTAGTTACCCCTGTCAGAACCTTTGTCTACTCTTTCGTATAAATACGCTGATCTGCCAGCCAACCGAAAGTACAGAACCACATTGTATGATCTGGGGCAACTCTCTGTTATAGCAGCGATTTCTTATTCATTCAGGGCGCCTGTTCATGTCTTTTTAAAGAAAGGATACCTTGTGATTCCAGATTTCAATAGAGATTCGATTCCTCACATCTAAGGGAAGACACACACAAATGCACAGACACATTATCCGGGGGTGTCACCGTTTGCATCGTATCAGTATCATAAGAAAAGATTGATTGTTGTGAGTGATTTTACTACCCTTCCAGATTAGCAGGTAATGAAGCTGCTGACGAGGGAGGAAATGTCCGTCGAAAATAAAGTGAACCTGTGGGGCTTAAAAGTCACTCTTTGAATAGTTTTTCAGACCGTTAAGTTGTCAATCATTCAAATGATGAGGCTCCAAAGTTTATTACATTTCCTGGTCTGCCGAGGACAGCACTAGATTGATTGCTTACCGACTTTCATTCATATACCAACCCATCTTTTTATCAAAAGCATGGAAAATATCTAATCGAAGATAGAATTCACGTCTGTGAAAAGTAAGCAATTTCATCATTTTCCTTCGCAACACAGCTCCCTCAATTGTAGAGATACCGAACAGTTTGAGTGATCGATTGACCTTGTCGCACGATGAGCCCATTCTCTCTCTTCCATCCCGCCTTCTGAACCGAACCCTGGAGAAAGACTTCTTGAACAGAACAGAGCAGCAATTCTAGACACTTCCATTCCATTGACCTGGACGTTGCTATTAAAAGTGGGTCTACCCGCCCCGGCATGACTCACACTTGACCAACCACTTCTATGTAAGAAAATACTTAGGTAGGGTCAATCTCCCTTCGGGGTTTACGCGTCCTAGTCCGAACCGTTGGATCGATCAGAAGAAGAAAGGCAAAGGAATTGAAAGGTAGAGTAAGAAGCATCGCCCAGCAGAGTGATTGAGGGAGTCTTCCCCAGCCCAATGGTCTTCTTTTTGTTTTTCACTCTCCTATTTTGATTTTGGAAGAGTTCTACTACTGTTTCAGTAGTTCTAAGACCCTTCGTTCCCTTTTCAAGTGCTTGTTGTACCTCTCGCTCTACCCGTCCAGAGGGAGCCCTAGTTTCAGCATAATAGCCTCGTTTTGAAGCACTCGCTTCATATGAACGTACGTCGAACAAAGGAATCTTATCGGCATACCCACCTGCTGGGCGTGGTTCACTTGACCGACCAACCGACCCAATAGTAGGAGTAGGTGGCTGGCTTCTTATCTGAAGAGAACGGATGGAGAAACAGATGTGCGAAAGAACTAGTCCCTTGGAAAGCTTCATTTTCATAACCCAACCTAAGCATAATGAGCTGGTTATTTGAGTATCGAAGCTGTCGAGTGTTCCATTCGTTCGTATGTAGACCCCAGCGAAGAAGGAGAATCAGAAATGGAACTAGTCAAACACGCATAAGATACCGGTTTTAGGCATAACCCCCGGTTAAATAAAGTAGTAAAGGAGCCCAATCTAGCTAAAGAGGGGCTTCTCCGCCACCATAACCAACTAGCTACGTAGATGAATTATCCTTGCGTTCAGCTATCAAACCCATCCACTAGAGCTTGAACCCATGCTTGCTCAAACCATTGGTTTTCTCTTCTAACGAGCATGGCTTCCCTGTTACCTACCCTAGAGACGTGTCAATAGTTTGGTTTATTCATAAGCCTAGTACACAAGGAGGGTTTTAGCACGCACTAGTTGTACTGTAGTATGATCTGGTATCAGCTGCTGTCTCTCCTTGCTATTATATTTTAGTATAGGTCGCCTCAAACTCAAACAAAAATGGGTGCACAGTTCTACTGCGTCTTATCGAATAGTGCTTTTGAGTCAAAGTGCAATCACCATTTCATGTACACCATCTTTGTCAAAATATGCAATTACCTATACAAAGAATGTGAAAAACAACTCAAGGTCATTTATAGAACGAATAGAAAAATATAAGCAAAAGGATACAAAAGGTTCACTTACTGGGGTGGACAATATGTGAGCATAGATGCTCACGTAATCTTCCACTTTCTCATGTTCTTGTTATGTCCAGTCCTCATCTACCCACATGGATTCATCAACATAGTCATCATAATCATAATTGTACTCATCAATTTGTTCTTCTGCATCCCGAAACAAATCAAATGATGTATCAGCGTCATCCTCTAGAGGCTCGCTATTTTCAACAATGGCTACTCCTGAACGAGCTGCTCCTGCTCAGGCGGCAGCTCGTTAAGATCAAAGTCGTGGTTGTTCATCATGGAGACCTGGACCCCTGCAGGTGACGTTTTCCCCGCTGCCAGGCTCCCACCAAAGAGAGACTCAATTTCCGTTTTTCTAGAGCAAGCTGGAAGCGTAGACCCATACCTTGTACTCTCATTCTTTCGTTTTAGCTAGCCTTTATGGTATGTGCTTTGAAAGGTAGCTCTTTTTACTTGAAAGTACTTACAGAGGGCACTGAGGCGCAGCCTCGAGCTAGGCGAGATTCTCTATTGTTGCTTATTATTAGCCAGATCCCGCACCAGGTTTTCCAGGCGGAACAGTTTCGGGATCTTATGAATCTACGACCAGGCGGGAATCTGGTTCAGAACCACAGATCGCGGGTTAGCCATCCCGTCGTAAGGCTTCTTTACACGCCATGGTTGCGGAACAGCCACGACCCTTCTTCCATGAGCTTCTGCCAGTCGCCAAGGCAGAAAACTGGAACAACAAACAGGTTGTCCTCCACCGCTCGAAACGTCACACCTTGTGACATGTTCTAAGCGAACTGCATCGTTGAGAAAAAGGATTGGCTACTGAAGGGATGCGGCGTGGCCACTTTCACAAGGGCCATCCATCGACCCTTCTACTATCGGTTTTGAGTATTGGCTACTACTATACTAGCTACTCACCTATCGGTCTAATGAACATACTTGGAGAAAGGAGAACTTCCCGCCTATAATGTTGGGTTGGCAACCTACCCATTTGTTGAAGTACTTCCTGCATACGGCCCAAAGAAAGGCGGCTAAGCCGTCTTAGTTCGTGAACAATGACCCAGGTGCATAAACAGGTGCATAAAAAGGAAATCAAGTTTGGGAAATGGTACCAGGCTAGTATTTATGCCGAAATCTAGTGACATTATTTACTATTACTATAGTCAAGAATTCGTAAAGGCTTTGGCCATTGGCAACGATTACCTAACTTCTCACTTAACTGTTTACTCGCCTTACTTGTATTCAATAAAAGAGGAAACCATGGTACCTACCTCCCTCCCTTAATTGGTAATCTAAGAACACTTCAGGGGGGAGCAAGAGATCTTCCATACGAACATTCAGTTCGCCACCCTTGCTTCCTCCTCCACTTGAGCTTGTGCAGCAAATCTACTTTACGCTCAGGCCAGGTCCTGCAAGTAAAGAGAAGTAAATATTGGAAACATGGGTATCTAGTTTATTTTATTCAACGGCTGAGTAATTGAAATTCCTTGCTTCTTCAAGCAGGAGATCCCGAGTACTGGGTGTCGCCAGACTCCCATTCTATTACCTTTGTGCCAAGAGCACGTTAAGCTGCCTGGGCTGTTCCGCTACCGGCGAGTAAAGAAGCTCCGCCTAACGGCTAAACCAATGAATTTATCTCCTTAAAGGAATTTACTTCCCTGACTGTCAACTACTCGCTTCTTCACCGGTATCACACCCGCGCTAGACTGAACAGCAGAGTTAGAACCCAACCAAATATGATTCTTGTATTATCTTACTGAAATTCGGATCCATTTGGATCGAAAGGAGCAAGCGCGGGAGTTCTAATAGGACTTTGAGACTCGAAAAATCCTTCGGGCTGCTGAGAACAGAGAGAAGTAGTTGCAGAGAGGCTTGATAGGGTTAGGCAGATTCCCCATTATTCGTAAACAAGAAGAAATCCAGATTAGCTTTATGGAGTTGTGGCTTAGCACAAGCAAGGTGTCAATGTGGTTCCTCTCGACTAAACACTTAAACAATTGGATGAAGTAGGGTTCAATAGAGGTATGGTATCGGCAACATTTTAGGGAGCGGGATTCTTTGGAATAAGATAGCTGCCCAGAGCTTGCGACGTACCTACCCCCTGGGCATAGATAGAATTTGGTAAGATGAAAATCGATTGGAAAGTCCTAAATTAGACCAATTCAATTCCGTCTGCTAGAATAAGAAAGAAGTGCTTCTGAATTTCTCTCGTCCTTTATAATGAGAATTTCTCTTTGTTTAGTAATAACTTAATCTTGCAATAAAACACTCTTGCTTGGAAGGTATGGTAAAGGTAAACTATTTCTATTTTTTTGATATAAAAAAGAGAGTGCTAAAGGAGTCATTCAGAAGTGAGTGAAGGGGCAAAGCTCATTTCTTTCATTCGGGAATGGACACTGGACCAGAATGAAATGTGGGAATATCGGGATTGGTAGATTTGTTATATTAAATACAAAAAAACTCAACACGACTAGTGAATTCAAATTAGAGTCACTTGCGGATTTCTTCAAATTGTTGTAGTGTAGTATTGTGGGTTTTCAGTAAAGACCTGTAACACCCCAAATTTTTGAGTTGGTTTTCTTTCAAAATTTTGGCCTTTTTGGAAGAGGGTTATTTTATCTTTTCTTGAACCTCTTCTAAAATCTTTCTGGCCAAGGTTTTTGGAGTTTTCTCAAGCTTGGTTTTTGACCTTGAAGATCTTCTCTTGGGTTGGCTCAAGCCCAAGTTGAGTTTCAAGGAAGTTGTTTGAATTCTCCCCTTCTTGATTTTTGCCTCTCAAGTTTGATCTTGGACTTATCCTCCCCTCCAACCTTCATCTTGCCATGACCCCAACAGAAATATTTCTCTCCAAGACTCTCTTCACACCTTAGGACAAGTCTTTCATCAATTCCAGTAAGTTTTAACCTTATTGGGATTTTTCTTCTATTTATTTTACTCCAAAAACTAATTCTGTCTTTTATAGTGGACCTTGGTGATTTACAAAGGAACCACCATGCCTAGCTTGTTGTTTGATTCCAAACCAACTCTCCTAGATAGTCTTTAGTACCCACAACCTAGATCCATCTTGTTTCACTGGTCCATAGTTCAAAATTTTCAAGTTTCACCCGCTGCAAGTTTGGACCAGATTTGCAAAATTTGGTGAAATTCATATTTACCTTCTTCCAAAAATCATGTGAAAAATCAGGTATCCTCTAGATGCATCAAGAGGGCACTCCACCAAAAATCAGCCCCAGAAACATTGCACACATACCAGAAGCATTTCATCAAACACTTAGCATACACTGTTTTGTCAAGTTCAGAACTGTTAACTGAAACTATCGACAGTTCGAAAGTTCGTCAGTTTCGTCAGTTTCGTCAGTTTCTTCAGGCACAGCGACAAATCTCGCCAGTACCTCCTTGGCCCGACGCTGCACTGCAGCTTCTTCTTATCCAGTGCGCCGCACGCTCGCTTGGTCGCTTCTGGGCGTTGGTGGCGCTCTGGCCCGACCACGCCGGCGACTGCCACGGCAACAGCGCCGCCTGTGGCGGCTGATAGAAGCAACCCCGCAGCTCGACGCCGTTTAGCGCTGCCCAAATCACCCTAGCACTCCGCGTGTCCACCACCAGCGCCAGCGCACGCCTGCCGCACCGTCGCCGTGGCCTGGCACGCGTAGAGCGTGGTTTCTGCCGCCGACGTGCCGCGCGGCCGTTCTGTCGAGGGCAGCCCGTAACTCCCTCTCCCCCGCTAAGTTAGGTGCGGGAATGGAACCACCACACCCCCTAGACGATGCTCAAGCCCCTAACTCCGCCGTTCGACCACTGCGGCACTGAAATCTCCGGTTATATGATGGGTGGAATGCTGGTATTGTTGGAGCATGCCAGTAGTTGGTTAACTCAGTATCACCGGAGATCATATCATGATTCCATTCGTCTCCTTTTTCGGTACTAGCATAGGCCGTCCGTTGGGATTACGGTCTAGTCAGTTGTAAACCACTTCCCGAGTACACACCAAGTAGAGGGGCCGGGATGAGGGTTCCATGGCCCTGGATTAAAGCCCGTCATCCGGTCAGGGGGCATGGGTGTTTCCGGTTGGGACGGAGAGGGGGGCACCCCTTAGAGCGCGCGTATATAAATTTGATCCCATGCTATTCGAGGTTGTAGCCTCCCCGTCTTAAAGTTTTTCGTGAATGTCGTCGCGGGTGATTCCAGACGACAGGATGTTAAATGGGTGTGTACTGGTTAGTTGGGTTTCTACTAAAACACCATAGATGGAACTAGCCCACGTGGCTAGTAGAATCCGTTGGCTATGAGTTAATAGTACAAGCTCTGCAGAGTTAAATTCCTTCAGTAGCCATGTTTATGGCCTAGGGTCAATCTTCATGTCAACCCGGTGACCGTCTCTAGTATATTCTTGTTGGTAACCAGAATAGTGTTTCGTCAAGTTCATTTGGTAGATGAACTCACCAACTATCTCTGTATTGATTTACTTTCAGAAGTATTTCATCATTATACTATTGTCATTTATAAGCCCTTTATGTGATGTCGCCCAGACGTCCGACTGTGGCATTCTTTTTATTTATAAGCCCTTTATGTGATGTCGCCCAAACGTCCGACTATGGCATTCATTTTATTTATAAGCCCTTTATGTGATGTCGCCCAGACGTCCGACTGTGGCATTCTTTTTATAAGCCCTTTATGTCATGTTGCCCACACGTCCGACTGTGGCATTCTTTTTATTTATAAGCCCTTTATGTGATGTCGCCCAGACGTCCGACTGTGGCATTATTTTTATTTATAAGCCCTTTATGTGATGTCGCCTAGACGTCCGACTGTGCCATTCTTTTTATTTATAAGCCCTTTATGTGATGTCGTTCAGACGTCCGACTGTGGCATTCTTTTTATTTATCAGCCCTTTATGCGATGTCGCTCAGACGTCCGACTGAGGCATTCTTGTTATTTATTTTGCTATAAGCCCTTTATGCGGTGTCGCTCAGACGCTCGACTGTGGCCTGCTATCCTTTATTATTTCACGAGTTGTCACCCTGACACTCGTTTGGTCTCCTTCTGTTTATCTTATGGATTTCGGGAGGATTACCGCCCGACTTCTATCTTGCTTACCGCATGTTAATATTTTATTCCAGTCGCATTTTTGCTAAAATACTCATATGCATCATGTTGGCATTTGTTATATCTTAAGTCCGAACTGTCTTGCGAGTACATTCAAAGTACTCACCTGGCTTGTTGATTTGGACAGATGTGGACGAAGGAGATCTCATGGATGAAAAGTTCGATAGCGAGTCCGACGCTTAGTGGAGTCCCAGTCAGTCCATTGCGATCCTGGAGTTGATCACTGTTTTATAACCGCTTCCGCCTACCACCAAATAAATTCATTGGGTCTCACTCCGATACCCGATGAACTGTAATATATTGGAGTCACATCACCCACTTCACTGTGACATATTCCACCACCTTTTATTACGAGTTAGTAGTATGCCACCCTGCCTTGTGTCATATCCGCCTCTATGTATTATATTGGCGCGCTTGTAATAAAATTGTTGAGCAACCTCCAGCTCAACCTTGTATAATTTTCAGTGTACTGGAATTCTGTGTCAAGGATTTGTCTGCCAGCAGGTATTAATATCCCTCGCTGGTTTAATAAAAAGGTCGGCCTTCCGGTAATTATTTTACTGAAGGTCCGGTCCTGAAAACCTTGGTACCAGAGCCAGGCTGACTGTAGGAAGCCACTAGGTGCGCTCGCTAATCGGTTATTAGCAAAAAACTTGCTTTTCAGCATTTTTACATTTGTAGCAATTTTCTGTTGGTCAGCATAAATTTATGACTTGACTATTCTGAATTTTTGTCTACTTTTGTAGATGGCCAGCAACGAATGTGATGCACAGGTGTTCGCCAACATCCCTGAGGGGTTTGTCAAGCTCCTCTTCGCCATCACTAAAGTCGCGATCGGGCCATCCACCTGTCCCGAGTTTACACTCTACCGTCACAAGCTCAACGATAGAGTGTCTATGCATCAGGCCGTGGTGCACTTCAAAGGTGGGCGTTCTGAAGCGCGCCGCCTCCGATTTGTGGGCAGAGCCATGCCTACGGAGAGGCATGCCATGCAGATGGTTGCCCGTGAGGCGATAGCTCGTCTCCGGGACATTCTTCCTTCGATGAACACTCGTCGCTACTGTTACCTCCCATGCCACGTGCCATATACGTGTCACTATGCATTTGCATGCGCAAATGGGGAGCGTGACGAAGCCATTGAATCAATGGTTGAGTACCTCAAGGCACTTGAGGCAGCTTTTGATAATCTGGTGGACGACCTGGTGGCCACCCGTATGGAGTTGGTCCAGAGTGGCTCCGCCAACAGGAGAGAGCTACTCCATACTGCACCACCAATGACATTTGTCTCGTCCGCCGCATCCTATGCACCTTCCATCTTAGCCACCGCTCGTCGTCTGCCTACCACTGAGGAGTTTGACCAAGTCATTGCTCCTACTCCAGTCAGGGCTGCACCGCCTGCTGCACCTGCTTCGACACCTCGTACCCTTACTCCGCGCATGGAGCCCATTAGTGAGGAGGAAGTTGAGTCTCCAGCACCACTGGGCCTTACCCTCGGCAGGCCGAGGGAAATCTTCAACATCTCCGACTAGCGCGTTATTCCGCGATGCACCGCGCTCGCTAGTAATATTTGTGTGCTATGTAAAATAGGTTGATGGGAGTAGTCTGTTTGCGCATCATGTAGGATCTTGGAGGACTGCACTAGTTTTAATAACATGTCAGGATGTGTACGCACACCCTGAGTGACGTATGTATAATTAGAACCTGCGTGTAAAATATGTACTAGCAGCCCTTCTCCGTGCGCAATCAACCAGTTATTTTCAAAAATTTCTTTCGAGCTCGTGTTTGGTTGCTTTGCAAAGTCTTGGTTTATTTTGCTGCTCGGTTCTTCTCAGATTTTTCTGCTTTATTACCCCAGAGTAAGAAATGACTCGTCCCTGGACACGTTCCATGCCAAGTCCGCCAGAAGAAAATTATGGCACACAGACAGACAACAATTTCACACGGGGGCAGTCAAGTCAGCTGGGCAGTGAAACGGCATTTTCTCAAGTGTGCCGTCTTTACGAGCAAAGTCAGCAACAACAACAAGAAATGATGAACCATGTCATTAACATGGGAAATCGCCGCGAGCCATACCAACAGCAATCAAAATTTTCTGAATTTTAGAAGACACGTCCAACAACGTTTTCGCACACAGACAAACCTCTTGAGGCCGATGATTGGCTTCGAGATATTGAAAGGAAATTAATTGTGGCATAATGCTCGGACCGTGAAAAAGTGATGTACGCACCATATTACCTTACTGGAGCAGCCGCGTCATGGTGGGAAATTTTCCTTCTTATGCATCCCGACATAAATAATATCACCTGGGAAGATTTCAAGGAAGGCTTTCGTGGGGCACACATCCCTAAGAGTATTATGAAAATTAAGAAAAGAGAATTTGATGACCTCAAACAAAGAGGCATGACAGTACAGGAGTACAATAGACAGTTTGCGCAATTATCACGTTATGCCAACGAAGAGCGAATGACGAAAAATAAGAAGATGGAGAAGTTCCTGGACGGACTGGCACCAGCACTAAAATGCCAGTTAGTCGTACACACTTTTCCAGATTTCAAGACACTGGTAGACAAAGCCATAACGTTCGAAAATGAACATCGCAGTATGGAAGACATCCTCAAGAGGAAAAGGATCAGACCAACCACCCCCGCAACAACAAGAATAAGGTGAATTTCCAGAGGAATGGGGCGAACAGACCCACGACCAATGACACACGTCCAAATAAAAAATTTCATGCAAGAGACAAGGATTTCACCTATCGCCCGGGTGTTACCAGCTACGCATGTGGAGAAGAGGGACACTATGATAAACAGTGCCCAAAGCCAAGAAACTCGGCACCGAAGCCAAACAGCAACGGAAACAATTCCGCGCCCAAGCGTAACAACTTCAACCCAAATAACAATCACAGGAAAGGCCACCTGAACCATGTGAACAAGGAGCAAGCACAGGATGCCCCAGATATCATACTCGGTACGTTCCCTGTCAACACAATACCTGCCACGGTTTTGTTTGATTCTGGAGCTTCTCATTCGTTCATTTCGAAGAGTTTTGCTTTGCAACATGGTTTTTCAATGCTTCCCTTGGGAAAATCAATGACCATCAAGTCCCCTGGAAGTAAGCAGATCACTCAGAATTACTGCCAAGGTTTGACCATTGAAATTAAGGGGTTAAACTTTCACGCAAACCTCATCGTGTTGGAAAACAAGGGACTGGATGTTATCCTGGGTATGGATTGGCTAACCACCAATAAAGGATTTATCGACTGCTTCAACAAGACAGTGATTCTTACTCATCATCATGGAAAAACAATAAGAGTCGCAGCTCAGGAAAGACCGGTGTCGCGACAACCAAAATTAAACAAAGTTGATACATCTGAGTTAAGCAAGGTTCCAGTTGTATGTGAATTTCCGGACGTATTTCCCGAGGAACTACCAGGCATGCCGCCAGACAGAGAAATAGAATTCATTATTGACCTAGCACCGGGAACCACCCCCATATATAAGAAACCATACAGAATGGCACCATCCAAGTTGGTTGAATTAAAGAAGCAAATAAAGGAACTGCTAGACAAAGGATTTATACGGGCCAGCTCCTCACCTTGGGGTTCGCCGGTATTGTTTGCCAAAAAGAAGGATGGGACCATGAGGTTGTGTATAGACTACCGAGCGCTCAACATGGTCACAATCAAGAACAAATATCTGATGCCCCGGGTAAATGACTTATTTGATCAGCTCGCGCAAGCCAAGGTTTTCTCAAAGGTTGATCTAAGGTCAGGTTATCATCAACTGAAAGTACGGACAGAAGATATCCCGAAGACAGCATTCACCTCAAGATACGGACTTTATGAATTTACAGTAATGCCGTTTGGACTGACCAACACCCCCGCATATTTCGTCCACCTCATGAACAAGGTATTTATGAAATTCATGGACAAATTTGTGGTGGTATTTATTGATGATATCTTGGTATATTCAAAGACACCGGAAGAACATGCTGGACACCTCTGCATTGTACTGGGAGAATTAAGGAAACACCAACTTTACACCAAATTCAGCAAATGTGAATTTTGGTTGAGACAAGTGGGTTTCCTAGGACACGTATTAACACAAGAAGGAGTTGCTGTGGACCCAGATAAAGTCAAGGCTGTACTTCGCTCGAAGTCACCAGCCAGCGTAACGGATATACGCAGTTTCCTCGGTATGGCCGGATATTACAGAAGGTTTATTGAAGGATTTTCCACCATAGCCAAACCCATGACACAGCTACTCAAGAAGGATAAGAAATTCGTGTGGACCGAAGCATGTGAGAAAAGCTTCCAAGAGCTCAAAAAGAGGTTAACAACAGCCCCAGTATTACTTGTACCAGACATACAGAAGAGTTTTGAAGTATATTGCAACGCATCCCGGAAAGGCCTCGGATGCGTACTAATGCAAGAAGGCAAAGTAGTCTCCTACGCTTCCCGGCAACTGCGAAAACATGAAGAAAATTATCCTACTCACGATTTGGAGTTGGCAGCAGTCATTCATGCACTCAAGGAGTGGAGGCACTTTTTGCTTGGAAATCGATGTGCAATATATACGGACCATAAGAGCCTCAGGTATATTTTCACACAGCCAGATCTCAATTTACGACAACGACGCTGGCTGGAACTGGTAAAAGATTACGACGTTGGTATCCACTATAACCCAGGAAAAGCGAACGTGGTAGCAGATGCTCTCAGCCGTAACCCCAGCCCGAGCAGCGGCAGCATACAGAACCTGAGACCCGAATTTCAGCAAGAATTCGCCAGACTCAACCTAATGATGGTCACGGAAGGCGAAGTATCCAAGCTAGAAATACAGCCCATGGTAATAGAGCAAATAAAGAAGGCTCAGCATAGGCACCCCAGCATCGAAGGGATAAAAAGAAAAGTAAGTCAGGGCAAGGCCTCAGAATTCACCATAGACAATGAAGGAATATTATGGTTCGAAGACAGACTTTGCGTACCGAATAGCAACGACCTTAAACAGCAAATTCTAGCAGAAAGCCACACCGCTCCATACTCCATCCACCTTGGAGGTACGAAAATGTACAAGGATATTCAGGAAAGATTTTGGTGGCACGGCATGAAGAGGGATATAGCCACATTTATTGCATGCTGCAATTCATATCAACGCATTAAAGCCGAGCACCAAAAACCCGCAGGGCTATTACAGCCAAACAAGATACCAGAATGGAAATGGGACGATATTGGAATGGATTTTATTGTTGGACTACCACGGTCACAACACGGTAATGATGCCATAATGGTCAACACGGATAGACTGGCCAAGGTGGCACATTTCACCCGTCAAGACAACCCACACCACCCAAAAGCTCGTCAAGCTTTACCTCGCCCGTATAGTATGCCTACATGGGGTCCCCAAGACTATAATATCCGACAGAGGCACCCAGTTCGTCTCCAAATTTTGGGACCAGTTGCAGCAAGCCCTCGGAACGCAACTGACATTCAGTACAGCTTATCACCCCCAGACGGGAGGACAAACGGAACGAGTAAATCAAATACTCGAAGACATGCTAAGGGCATGTGTCCTCGCATATGGGACCAGTTGAGAGGAAAGTATACCATATGCCGAATTTGCATATAACAATAGTTACCAAGTTAGCCTACAAATGGCACCTTTCGAAGCTTTGTACGGATGAAGATGCCGTACTCCATTGAACTAGTCGGAGACAGGGGACAGTCGCATATTCGGCCCAGATATGTTAAAGGAAGCCGAGGAGAAAGTAAAAATAATACGGGATCGACTCAAAACCGCCCAAAAGCCGACAAAAGAGCTATTACGATCAAAAGCATCGGGAAATAAGTTTTGAGCCCGGTGAATACGTATACTTACGAGTGTCACCTATGAGAGGGTTGCAACGATTCAAAGTCAAAGGGAAACTAGCACCACGATTCATCGGACCCTTCCGTATAGTTGCACGGAAAGGCCCAGTAGCTTATCAGCTGGACCTTCCCAAGGAACTGTCAGACGTCCACGACGTGTTCCACGTCTCGCAACTACGGAAGTGTGTAAGCTACCCAGAGAAACATGTGCCACATGAAAACCTTGATGTGCAATCAGATCTCACCTACCGAGAACACCCAGTAAAGATTTTGGAGGAGTCTGAAAGGAGAACCCGTCAGAAGTCAATTAAATTCCTCAAGGTTCAGTGGAGTAATCACACAAAGGATGAGGCAATGCGGGAAAGGGAAGATTTCGTTCGGACAGAACATCCACACCTATTTGAGGATCAGCTGAAATCTCGGGGACGAGATTTTTCCTAAGGGGGTAGGTGTTGTAACACCCCAAATTTTTGAGTTGGTTTTCTTTCAAAAGTTTGGCCTTTTGGAAGAGGGTTATTTTATCTTTTCTTGAACCTCTTCTAAAATCTTTCTGGCCAAGGTTTTTGGAGTTTTCTCAAGCTTCGTTTTTGACCTTGAAGATCTTCTCTTGGGTTGGCTCAAGCCCAAGTTGAGTTTCAAGGAAGTTGTTTGAATTCTCCCCTTCTTGATTTTTGCCTCTCAAGTTTGATCTTGGACTTAACCTCCCCTCCAACCTTCATCTTTCCATGACCCCAACAGAAATATTTCTCTCCAAGACTCTCTTCACACCTTAGGACAAGTCTTTCATCAATTCCAGTAAGTTTTAACCTTTTTGGGAATTTTCTTCTATTTATTTTACTCCAAAAACTAATTTTGTCTTTTATAGTGGACCTTGGTGATTTACAAAGGAACCACCATGCCTAGCTTGTTGTTTGATTCCAAACCAACTCTCCTAGATAGTCTTTAGTACTCACAACCTAGATCCATCTTATTTTACTGGTCCATAGTTCAAAATTTTCAAGTTTCACCTGCTGCAAGTTTGGACCAGATTTGCAAAATTTGGTGAAATTCATATTTATCTTCTTCCAAAAATCCTGTGAAAAATCAGGTAGCCTCTAGATGCATCAAGAGGCCACTCCACCAAAAATCAGCCCCAGAAACATTGCACACATACCAGAAGCATTTAATCAAACACTTAGCATACACTGTTTTGTTAAGTTCAGAACTGTTAACTGAAACTGTCGACAGTTCGACAGTTCGTCAGTTTCATCAGTTTCTTCTGGCACAGCGACAAATCTCGCCAGTACCTCCTTGGCCTGACGCTGCACTGCGGCTTCTTCTTATCCAGTGCGCCGCACGCTCGCTTGGCCGCTTCTGGGCATCGGTGGCGCTCTGGCCCGACCACGCCGGCGACTGCCACAGCAATAGCGCCGCCCGTGGCGGCTAACAGAAGCAACCCCGCAGCTAAACGCCGTTTAGCGCCGCCCAAATCACCCTAGCACTCCGTGTGTCCACCACCAGCGCCAGCGCACGCCTGGTGCACCGTCGCCGTGGCCTGGCACGCGTAGAGCGCGGTTTCTGCCGCCGACGTGCCGCGCGGCCGTTCCGTCGAGGGCAGCCCGTAACTCCCTCTCCCCTGCTAAGTTAGGTGCGGGAATGGAACCACCACACCCCCTAGACGATTCTCAAGCCCCTAACTCCATCGTTCGACCACTGCGACACCGTAATCGACTCGCCGGACTTATCCATTCACGGCAACCACCTCGGGCCGCCTATATAAGGCACCCCCGAGCTCGTTCTCGAGCCCGCACACCTTCACTACCTCCCTAGACTACGCCTAGCCTCTAGAAGAGCCTCGAGGGGCCATTCTTCCCCAACTCCGACCAACTCCCTCCACCTCGGGCTCCAGCATCGTTCACTCCGGTGAGAGCTTCTCCGCCGCCGTGGACTAGAGCGAAGCACCCTGGCACCCACCTAGACCTAACCCCCACCTTAATTTGACCCCAGGAACCCTCTCCGACGAGGTCCACGACCACCCGAGCCGCCGTCCGCCGAAGACAGGGTCGCCATCGACGTGGGGCTCGCCGACACCCAACTCCACCACCGTTCGACGCGAAAGATCACCGAGAAGCCGTACGTATCACTCCCCTCCCCTAACTCGCCGTGGATCGACGCCGGTGATCATCGCAGCACCGGCGTCGGCGCGGCTCTGTTTCTAGTTTTCAAACCCGACAAGTGGGGCCTCTTGTCAGCCTCACATCTGCCCCCGAACCGTTTTCTGTAAGCGCCTTCTGGCAAAGTACGTTTTCTCCTTCAGTTGACGTACTGCGTACCGATTGGCTTTGCCGTTTTCTGTTCTAGCCGCTGGAACTTTTCGGTTTCATTACAGATGAGTCCCTGGACAGAAACTCTAATATCTTTTAAACTAAAAATGATTTTGAGTGGCTTCTTTTTCTGTCCTCTTTAGTTTTCTGCCTAGTTTTTTGTCATATTTATGTGGAAATTTTTGGAGCAACTTTTTTTGCACGCGCGGTATTTATGTTAGTATATATTTGTTTGAATGCATAGATACCGGAGGCCGTGACGGAGACGCGAACCACACCGAGTTAGGCTCCGACTTCTCAGAACCAGGAAGCATGTTTGAACTTTTGATATGATGAGTGTGTTGCATGTTTGCTCGAGTAATTCGTTTCAAGAGCATGACCATATGGACATAAGTGTATGGTTATATTTCATGCTAGTAAGCTTCGAGTGAGCCCCGAAGGATAATGTTTGAACCACCTCGATCATATGGTGATATGATGGGTGGAATGCTGGTATTGTTGGAGCATGCCAGTAGTTGGTTAACTCAGTATCAACGGAGATCATATCATGATTCCGTTCGTCTCCTTTTTCGGTACTGGCATAGGCCGTCCGTTGGGATTACGGTCTAGTCAGTTGTAAACCACTTCCCGAGTACACACCAAGTAGAGGGGCCGGGATGAGGGTTCCATGGCCCTAGATTAAAGCCCGTCATCCGGTCAGGGGGCATGGGTGTTTCCGGTTGGGACCGAGAGGGGGCACCCCTTAGAGCGCGCGTATATAAATTTGATCCCATGCTATTCGAGGTTGTAGCCTCCCCGTCTTAAAGTTTTTCGTGAATGTCGTCGTGGGTGATTCCGGACGACAGGATGTTAAATGGGTGTGTACTGGTTAGTTGGGTTTCCACTAAAACACCGTAGACGGAACTAGCCCACGTGGCTAGTAGAATCCGTTGGCTATGAGTTAATAGTACAAGCTCTGCAGAGTTAAATTCCTTCAGTACCCATGTTTATGGCCTAGGGTCAATCTTCATGTCAACCCGGTGACCATCTCTAGTATATTCTTGTTGGTAACGAGAAGAGGATTTCGTCAAGTTCATTTGGTAGATGAACTCACCAACTATCTCTGTATTGATTTTCTTTCAGAAGTATTTCATCATTATACTATTGTCATTTATAAGCCCTTTATGTGATGTTGCCCAGACGTCCGACTGTGGCATTCTTTTTATTTATAAGCCCTTTATGTGATGTCGCCCAGACGTCTGACTGTGGCATTCTTTTTATAAGCCATTCATGTGATGTCGCCCAGACGTCCGACTGTGGCATTCTTTTTATTTATAAGCCCTTTATGTGAT
>LR738714.1:630023713-630054793 GCA_902687465.1 Secale cereale
CAACTGTGGCATTATTTTTATTTATAAGCCCTTTATGTGATGTCGTCCAGACGTCCGACTGTGGCATTCTTTTTATTTATAAGCCCTTTATGTGATGTCGTTCAGACATCCGACTGTGGCATTCTTTTTATTTATCAGCCCTTTATGCGATGTCGCTCAGACGTCCGACTGAGGCATTCTTGTTATTTATTTTGCTATAAGCCCTTTATGCAGTGTCGCTCAGACGCCCGACTATGGCCTGCTATCCTTTATTATTTCACGAGGCGTCACCCAGACACTCGTTTGGTCTCCTTCTGTTTATCTTATGGATTTCGGGAGGATTACCGCCCGACTTCTATCTTGCTTACCGCATGTTAATATTTTATTCCGGTCGCATTTTCGCTAAAATACTCATATGCATCATGTTGGCATTTGTTATATCTTAAGTCCGAACTATCTTGCGAGTACATTCAAAGTACTCACTTGGCTTGTTGATTTGGCCAGATGTGGACGAAGGCGATCTCATGGATGAAGAGTTTGATAGCGAGTCCGACGCTTAGTGGAGTCCCAGTCAGTCCCTTGCGATCCTGGAGTTGATCACTGTTTTATAACCGCTTCCGCCTACCACCAAATAAATTCGTTGGGTCTCACTCCGATACCCGATGAACTGTAATATATTGGAGTCACATCACCCACTTCACTGTGACATATTCCGCCACCTTTTATTACGAATTAGTAGTATGCCACCCTGCCTTGTGTCATATCCGCCTCTATGTATTATATTGGCACGCTTGTAATAAAATTGTTGAGCAACCCCCAGCTCAACCTTGTATAATTTTCAGTGTACTAGAATTCTGTGTCATGATTTGTCTGCTAGCAGGTATTAATATCCCTCGCTGGTTAAATAAAAAGGTCGGCCTTCCGGTAATTATTTTACTGAAGGACCGGTCCTGACAAGACCCCGACCTATAAATATTCATAGCCCGGCTCATACAGGCATACAATATTCACCCAGAGCCCCGTTGCGACCGCAATGTTGTTCTTGAAGGACCTTACCTTAGAGCAAAAAAAAAAGGGAATAGAAGTTAGGAAGACTACTGACGTAGGGCGGCGGGTGAGCTCAACCTCGAACCAAACAAGCAACGGATTGAGCAACTAGCGCGAAAGCCGTGGCGCGTTAGCGCATCCACTTTCTTGCTCCATTGTTATTAGTTTCTATTCTCTCCCTGCACGAACCTCGGTCCAATCAATTTGTTTGGAATTGGGGTTAGGACCGGTTAGATCTCCCATTTCCCGATCGGAGGTTTGAGCTACTATGGCAAGTTTTTTTTCGAATAGTGGGTATGGTGAACCCACCGTACCAACACGATTGGCTAGTGTTGCTGATACCGGACCCGTTATAACCCCGATTGGAAGGGCAGGCTAGTCTGAGGCACTGGGGATGCGAGGCCATTGAAAGTGAGTATCCCATATTCTATGACGGAGATAGAGCATTAATTGCAGTTTTTACTTAACGACCGAGCGAGGGATGAAATCTTTCGACGACTAGGGAGGCGTCACCCGAGGACGATTCTAGTGGATCACTATAGAATCTTCTAGAAGCAGGTTCTCCGGGCATTATTGTAGGACGTGGATCGATCATGATGAGAATGGACTTCTCCATCATGTAATGGTTTAGAAGAGTCACGGTCATGTTCCCCGCCGGGCTTTTTCCCTTCTCGACTAGACGAAGGAGATATTCATTCCATTCAGGTAGGTAAGGAAGGGCGGCGTTGGCTTGACCCTGTCTTCTCTCTTGGTCCGGTCGGAGGCTAAGTTTCCCATTCAGTGGTGAGGTGTTCGTAGAAAGCAAGGCCTCGCCCAACGAGTGGCGGATTTGGTTTGGATGGGGTCTCGCTTGGACGCTAGGGAGATCCATAGATCTGGATAGAGTCTTTCTTGCTCAGTAAAGAAGATTACACGCGCTACGGCTTACGTAGTGGATCTTCGGGCAACCAACCCGACACATCCAATTTCGATCAACAACTTGGAGGTATGGCTGAGTGGCTTAAGGCATTGGTTTGCTAAATCGACATACAAGAAGATTGTATCATGGATTCGAATCCCATTTCCTCTGGCACGGAAGTAGAACGGGCGGGCCAAATTACGTGAGAGAAAGAACCACAGATTGATGGAGTCCGCCGTTGGACAGAATAGCTGCTTAGTGACTAGGAGCGGAGCGCCCCTTTCTTGTTCTTGGTGGCATCTATAGCAAAGAAGACCTTCCCGAACAAGGGTCGTCCATTCTCTGGCCGACTCTCGGTTCTTGAGCAAGCTCCTCCACTGCAGGTAGGATGCTCATAGATGAAGAAAAGAGACTTTAGGCAAGTGGTTCTGGTAGCTCAGCTGGTTAGAGCAAAACAAGCAACGGATTGAGCAACTAGCACGAAAGCCATTGCGTGTTAGCGCATCCGTTTTCTTGCTGGACTGCAAATCCTTTTTTTCTTGTTTCAGTGGGAAGAGCAAGGGGCATTGCCCTTGAAATCCTTCAGTGGTCCAAATCCACATGTGGGCGTCTTTTTCGGTATGCCGCTCCGCGAGCAAGGAGCCCCGCGAGGAGAGCGAGAGAACGAAGTGGGCTTTGGTGATGTCGAAATTTGCACCTATTTGTATCTATTTAGTGATCAGTCCGCTAGTTTCTTTGATTCCACTCGGTGTTCCTTTTCAATTTGCTTCCAATAGTTCGACCTATCCAGAAAAATTGTCGGCCTACGAATGTGGTTCCGATCCCTCCGGTGATGCCAAAAGTCGTTTCGATATACGATTTTATCCGGTTCCTATTTTGTTTATTATTCTTGATCCGGAAGTCACATTTTCTTTTCCTTGGGCAGTACCTCCTAACACGATTGATCTGTTTGGATCTTGGTCCATGATGGCCATTTTATTGATTTTGACGATTGGATCTCTCTATGAATGGAAAAGGGGTGCTTCGGATCAGGAGTAACCACTTTTGAAAGGGCAAAGGGGGAAGGACATAGGAAAGAGGGATGCCTACAAAAAAAATCAATTGATTCGTCATGGTAGAGAAGAAAAACGGCGCACGGACCGTACTCGAGCTTCGGATCAATGTCCCGAGAAGCAAGGAGTATGCCTGCATGTTTCGACGAGAACACCGAAAAAACCTAATTCAGCTCTACGTAAGATAGCAAAATTACGGTTGAGCAATCAACATGATATATTTGCTCACATTCGAGGCGAAGGTCATAATCCGCAGGAACATTCTATAGTATTAGTCAGAGGAGGTAGAGTGAAAGATTCGCCAGGTGTGAAATCCCTAGGCCGTCTGCTGGAGCTGAAGCTTCTTGGCCGCCTACTGGAGCAGTCCCCGGGCCAGCTGCAGCAGTCCCCGGGCCGGCTGCTGAGGTTGTTGGGCCGTCTGCCCCAGGATCGGCTGGCATGAAGATTGACTCTGACTCTCGTGACGGTTTGATAGGTGGCTTGCGCAAGCATTGGAGGGACACGCCGGCTGGTATTGCTTGGCGAGTGGAGCCAATTCGTGCCAAGGCGTTGGCTTGCTCGTTGTCGGCTCGTGGCACATGGAGGAACTCGCAGCCATCGAAGTGCCCGCCGATCTGCTGGACAATGAAACGGTAACTTGCCATGTTTGCATCCTTGGCATCCCAGTCAACACATGACTGTTGGACAACCAAATCTGAGTCACCATAGCACAGCACCCGGCGGATGCCAATCTCTTTGGCCATCCGGAGCCCGTGAATGAATTCGTCGTACTCGGCCACATTGTTGGAGGCAGAAAAGTGGATTTGCAGGGTGTACTTGAGCTTGTCGCCCTTGGGAGAGGTGAGGACAATGTCGGCTCCCAAGCCAGTGCGCATCTTTGATCCATCAAAGTGCATCCTCCAATGGGTTGAATCTGGAGCAGGCGGTAGGTACTGGGTCTCGGCCCAGTCGACGAGGAAGTCGGCCAGCGCTTGTGATTTGATGGTGGTGCGGGGCTGGTAGAAGATGGAATAGGGGGCCAGCTCAATGGCCCACTTTTCCACTCAGCCTGAAGCATCTCGGTTGCCCATGATCTCAGCAAGCGGGGCCGCGCATACGACCGTGATCGGATGCTCTTGGAAGTACTACTTGAGTTTCTTGGCGGCAAAGTACATGCCATAGCACATCTTCTGGTAATGGGGTTAGTTTTGCTTGGAGACTGACAGCACCTCGCTCAAGTAGTAGACCGGCCTCTGGACAGGCAAATCCCTGCCGCCTTCTGGGCGCTTGACCACAATGACAGTGCTGACCACCCGGCCGGTGGCGGCTATGTAAAGGAACATGGGTTCCTTGTCTGTTGGCTCCGCTAGGACAGGCAGCGTGGATAGCACTTTCTTGAGTTGCTGGAAGGCTTCATCCGCCTTGTCGTTCCACTCAAAGAAAGTGGTCTTCTTCATCAGTTGGTATAGGGGGAGTGCCTTCTTGCCCAGCCGGCTGATGCATCGGCTGAGCGATGCCAGGCACCCGGTGAACTTCTGGACGTCCCGTATGCACGTTGGCCTCTCCATTCTCTCAATGGCCTTCATCTTCGCGGGGTTGCACTCGATGCCGCGCTCAAATACCAGGAAACCAAGGAGCTGGCCTGCTGGTACCCCGAAGACGCATTTCTCCGGGTTTAGCATGATCTGAAAGCGGCGTAGGTTTTCGAAGGTCTCTTGGAGGTCATCCAAGAGAGTTCCCCTCTTCTCCGTCTTCACCACAATATTGTCCACGTAAACGTGGGCGTTTCTGCCAAGTTTCTTGAGGAGACACTTCTGTATGCAACACTGAAAAGTGGCGCCGGCATTCCTCAAGCCGAACGTCATAGTCAGGTAGCAGATGGCCCCTAATGGTGTGAGGAAGGCGGTCTTCAGGCGGTCGGCCGGATCAAGTTTGATCTGGTGGTACCCGGAATAGGCATCAAGGAATGACAGGAGCTCGCATCCGGCTGTGAAGTCAATCACTTGGTCTATTTGCGACAGAGCAAACAGATCTTTAGGGCAAGCTTTGTTGAGGCTTGTGTAATCAATGCACATGCACCATTTGTTGTTCTTCTTCAGCACTAGGACAGGGTTGGAGAGCCACTCAGGGTAGAACACTTCCATAATGAAGCCGGCTACTAGTAGGCGGGCAACCTCTTCTCCAACAACTCTTCTTTTTTCTTCTGACAGGCGGCGGAGTGGCTGCCTGACGGGCTTTGCGTCTTCTCTCACATGTAGCTTGTGCTCGGCCAAGTCCGTCGGGACACCCAGCTTGTCTTTGGGGGACCATGCAAAGATGTCCCGATTCTCACGGAGGAAATCGACGAGCTCGCTTTCCTATTTGTTGTCTAGGTTTGACCCTATGACAGCAAATCGCTCTGGGTGAGACGGGTCCAAAGCAATCTTCTTCGTCTCTTTGGCCGGCTGGAACGAGCCTTGCGGCTCTACCTCCCTGGGATCAGATGGTACGGCTGGCTGCTCGCCAGCCATCGCCACCAATCGCTCCAGGCGGCGCTTCTCTTCAGCTATGACAAGGGACTCGACCAGCCGGCTGCTGGCAGTTGGACATGCGACGAACTTTTCATAGTCCCCGACTATGGTGATTATTCCTTTGGGACCCGGCATCTTCATCTTGAGGTAGGCGTAATGGGGTACTGCCATGAACTTCGCAAGAGCTGGCCGGCCCAATATCACGTGATAGGGGCTTTCCAGGCTCACCACTCCAAACCAGACCGGCTCCTGCCGGAAATACTTCTTGTCACCAAACAAGACATATATCTTGGCCTTGTCGATTGGTGAGCAAGAGAGGCCCGGGACAATGCCGTGGAACACGGTCCTGGTAGGCTGAAGCTGCTTCTCTATGATACCCAACTTCTCCATGGTGTCACGGTACATGATGTTGATGTTGCTACCGCCATCTACCAGCACTCAGGAGAAACGACAAGCCCGTCTGTCGGTGGAGAGAGTTGCATCCAGAACCAAGGCATAAGCTCCCGGTGAAGGCATGACAGCCGGGTGATCTTCACGGCTCCAGCTGATGGGCCTTTCGGACCAGTGCATGAATTCTCGGGCTTCGGCGGCAATGGTGTTAACTTCCCTGCGCTGCTGGCACCGGTTGTGCCCATCGTCCGCCTGGCTCGTGAAGACGACGTAGGCTCCGTTCTCTTCTGGGAACTCGTCCTGGACCTGGCCGCCTGGGCGAGCAGCCGGCGGTTTAGGAGGCAGAGCCGCCTGCCCAGCAGGTGGCAGTGGCAGAGCTTCCCCTCTCGCAATCCGCGTGAGCCAGTGAGACTTTCGTGTGGTGTGATTGGAGGGCTTCGCGCCGCTGTGAAATTTGCAAGGAGCATCCAGAGCTTTATCGAAGGAGAAGGCATGCTGCCAGGCCGGCTTGCCGCCCCTCTGGCGTTTGGGACTTGCCTGAGCTTCTGGATGCTGGCCATCAACTGCTGCCACCAGCCGGCTGCTGGAAGCCAGCGGGTGGGCCTTGCGCTTGTGATCAGTTTGATATTGGCGCTAACTGGACTCTCCAACCGACGTTCTAGGAGCCAGTGGAGCCATCTTTCCGGAGGCATCCACATGCATCTCGGACTTCATGGAGGAATCAGTGGTGGCATGCTTGTCTGCTATGCTTAGCAGCTCGTCCAATGTGGTGGGCTCGTCACAGAGGAGCTTGTGCTTGAGCAAGGTGCCTTCTCTGCACCCGGACGTGAAGTATTCGATGGCTTGTACCTCGTGCACTCCTTCACAAGAGTTGCGCAGCTCTGCCCAACGCGTCATGTAATCACGAGCAGACTCGTCCGGACCTTGGATGCATAGGGAGAGCTGGCGTGGCTTGGGAGGCCGCTTGTAGGTGCTGGTGAAGTTGCGAGTGAAGACGTCGGTGAAGTCCAACCAGTTGTTGATGCTGTTGGGCTTGAGGTTGTTCAACCACGTCCGGGCCATGCCTTGGAGCATGAGTGGCACATATTTCACCGCAACGCGCTTGTTGGCGGTTGCTATGCTAACGGCTATGGAGTAGTCCACCAGCCACTCCTCCGGCTTCACCGATCCATTGTACTTGGGGGTGTCTCTGGGGAGTGAGAAACCCTTGGGAAAAGGTTCATCATGGATGCGGGGGCCGAAGCAAGCTGTGCCGAGGGCATCTTCTTCTTCGACCGCCTGGGACCGGGCCAGTCGGTCGAGGCGGTGGCCGGCGTCATTCTCCCCAACCCCCTCGCGGTGGCCCAAGCGGCCTCCGAGAGAAGGATGGTTGACAGGCGGCGGAGTCACACGCCTCTCTCGGCGTGGAGGAGGCGTGCGCTCATCTCGCCGCTCTACAGCCCTTGGGCGGCCGTCTTGATCGCGCTCGATGGTGATGCAAGTCTGTCTGCTTCGGCTAGCAGCCGGCTTTGAGTCATGCCGGCTGCGAGTGCCCAGTGTTGGCAAATGGGACATAGCCCCTTGTTCCCGCTAAAGAGGGCGGTTATCTGCTTGCGCGCCGGCCTCCAAGGCCCGGCGACGGGCTTCCTGCTGCACGGTAGCCGCGTCGAGGAGCTGCTGGACGCGCTGAGTCATGCAACGAAGTTCATCTCCTTCTAAGTGGCCTAGTTCACGACTGCCGCCTGGGCAGCCCCTAGGTTCTCTGACGGGGTGGGTATATTGGCCGTGGGGCACCCAGCATGTCGGCCAGCACCCCGCCATGACCACGAACGTCACCGGCTCGGCTGGGCTCGCCAGCAGCCGGTGTGCCGCCTATGGCATGGTCCATCTCATGTCGTTAGGCTTCGGTGAGGCGCCGGGAGGCGGCTAGCTTGTTGGCGTTGTCGAGGAGCGAGACGCGGAGTGCCTCCAGCGCCGCGTCGTCCGTTCCTGTGGCGATGGGGGCGGAAAGGCTCTGCATGGCCGCCTGCAGCGGGTCCTGGCCAGACCCGTCGGAGGGCTCATCGTGGCTGGTGGTCAGCACCTCCATGATGGTGCTGACGCCACTGCCACAGGCTGCAGAGGGGAGGGGGTCATCGATGATCACCACGTGCTCGGGGAAGGAATCGACGGACGCCGCGTCGAGGTCGATGATCATGTCGACAGGTGGATCAGAGGAACCCACAGACTCCACGTCAGAGGCACGCTCGTCGACGATGTGGAGCTTGTCGAGGAGCTCGACGAGGCAACTCTCCGAGGCAACTGGCTCGGCGAGCGGAGAGGGCTCATCGTGAAGGTGGACACCGACGAGAAGGTCGGCGAGTCCGCTCGCGGCGCATGCGGCCTCAGCGCAGCGAAGCATCCCGGCATCTACGCCTGCAGGTGTGCCGGGCTGGCTGTGCGCGCCAGGGAGAAACAAAGTTCCCGTCAAGAACATGTCTCCGGACGACGGTGCACCTTGCCCCTTGGTGGGCGCCAAATGTCGGGGTTTTGGTGCGACATATGCCAAAGGATGGCTTATCATGGATGGGGACAATAGAACGTCGCCGGGCCCTGGAAGCGGGATAAGGCGATACTTAGGACGCCTACGAATCTTAGCCAGGTTCGGGGCTCTCCGTGGAGATAACACCCCTAGTCCTGCTCTGCGGGGACTCCGCATCATGACTAATGTCAATATGGTAGCTACAAGGTTGCTCCTTGAGCTGTGTCGTCTAGAGGAGGAAGAAGGGCAAGGCTAGCTCTCTATCTTCTCTCTAGGGAATGCGGGTTGTCGCTAGGGTTTCTCCCTGTCTGTGTATCTCTCTCTCTTTGTGTCTCTCTTCTTCTTCTTAGGGTCCAACCCCTCCACATGGAGGACCCTGGGGGTTTTATATAGGCCTACCCCCCAGGGGTACAATGGTAATCTAGGCGGAATAGCCCCTAGCTATCAGCGTCTTCGGGTGCCGCCTTCTCGCCTGTTTGTTGGGGCCCGCCGTCTGCGGGCCCTCGTGATTGCTTTTCACTGTGGGCGCTCTTCTGCTGACGGCGGCATCGTCAGGAAGGGAATGGCTACAGTGCCGCCGCCTCCTGCCGTACACTGCCACCACGTCCTATCTTGTCATCTTGATGGTGTTCAGTCTCCTAGGGCACGGTTTAGCCGCCTGCTAGCAGGAAGCCTGCCAAGGGTCGCTTGCTTCTTGTTCACCCACTAGCTAGTGGGGCTAGCCGCCTGCTAGCCCTGCCGCCTATGGGTAGTGGGATCATGGTGTCCTCTGATCGGGGCTAGGTCATTAGCAGCATGGCTATAGTGATATACCGCTTAAGGAGTGTCCGTAAGATACGCCATCACTGTAGCCACGCCCTTATAGATTCTCTAAGGACATGCTCAACTGTAGCCATGCCTTAGTCTTGTCGTGGTTCCCCAGCACACGTCCCGAGGGGGCAGCGTGGGGCCCTCTTTTGGATGCTGGTCATGAGGCTGACGCCTATCCAGAACCCCGTCGCCTGCTGGCAGCCGGCTACTGGGCGTTGCAGCTCCAGGAGGCGGCCCGATGAGCAGGCGGCCGGGGGGTGACAGGCGGCCGCCAATAGTCTTGAAATACCATGGGTGGTCGATGAGGACACCCGTGGTCAATATCTCCGACAATGAAGATTAAGACAACAAGATGAACAGTAACGTGCATGCAAATGCAACTAACATGTAGAGCATCACAAGACGAACACTTTGACATATCATGCATCTCGTTTGGACAACTGAGCACAAAGTTACAAGCAGACAAAGGATGCAACATATTGATGAAATTACGAGGACTTAGCAGTTTCAGAGAAAATAAAACACAGGTGGGCGCTAGGTAACTAAACATCGCCCTGGGAAGGATTTACATGGGCTCACCTAGCGGGCCTAGCCCAACTCGGCAAAGAGGCTAAGGAGGGGCTGGTCGGGCGCATTGGGCTGGCTTGCCGGGGAAGTGGGCCGCCTCCACGTGGTGCAGGCGGCCCATGCGGGCGAGGCCGCGGCCCAGGCACGGGCGACGTGGGCGTCTGGATCGGGCCGCCGTGGTCGCCCTTTCCCGAAAGGAACGACAGCTGACGGCGGCGTCGGAGGCTCGTGGCGGCGGTGCTGGGACTCCGGCGACGTGTGGAGGTCCGACGAGGCGTGGAAGGGTAGATCCATGCAGATGCTCTCTAGATCTGGCCAGAGGAGGGCCAATCTGGCCGGCAGTGAGCTGAAGGCCGAAACAGCGGCGAGCAATCGAAGGTGTTGTCGTGGGTGAGCCGCGGGTGCGATGCTGGGCATCAGTGAGGGTGATGACCGACGACAGTGCTCCCTGAGGATGCGGAGGGAGGCGGCGCAAGGCGGCAGTCGCCAGTGGGAGGAGCTGGCGGCGGGACGTGGGGCTCGAAGACGGCGGGTGCACGAGGTGCGAGGCTCAGCGTCTGCGCGAGCGGGAGGAGCGGGAGGAGTTCGGGCGTGGCGGCGGCGTATGGTTCGGGCCCGCTTTGGCCCGTGGTGGACCGCAGATGGGCCAGACGGGCCGTAGCGGTGGGGAGAGAGGCTGGGGCAACGTGGCGAATAGGGAGAGGCTGAAGCGGTGGCTGGCGGTGGCGCAGGCCTGCGGGGAGGCGACAAGTGGCAGCAGGGTAGTGGTTTTTGCGTGGATTTCGAGGTGGCGGCGCCGAATCCGAGGAAAGAGGGCTAGCAGTTAGGGTTTAGGCTAGGGATGCCCAAATCTGGCAAGGGAAGGTGTTTAAATAGGGTAGGTGGGCTAGCACTAGGGTTACTAGAGGTTTTTGGACCCCTCGATCGTAATCGGACAGCTTCGGACATGAGGAGGGGTTGGATAGGCCTAGGAGGTGCAGGTGAGCTGTGTAGAGGGCCTCGGATCGAGAAGAGAGAGACGCCGGGCACGTCGTTTCGGAGACCGAAACGTCCGACGAATTGTCCGGCGATAATGCCGCTATAGTTTAATGGTTGGGCTATCTAACGGACCCCGAATGCGACGAAATTTGATAGGAAGTCTACCTACACTATAACAAGACCACACGCCAAGTTTAATCCCATTCCGAGAACATTTTTCAGCCACTTACAAAAGGAGGTTTCGGAAGTGCCGTGGGCGCATGCGAGTGTGTCTTGGCTCAGAACAGACAACGGGAAGAACTAGGAGATCGGTCAACCACGAATGGATGCAAGTTTTAAAAACATGCTGATGACATGGCAAAGTGCAACACGCAAGGAGATGACATGGCAACGGCGACGAATAACTGGCTGACACCTGGCGAATCAGTCTCGGGGCGTCACAACACTCCCCTACTAACAAGAGATCTCGTCCCGAGATCTTAGGAACGAGACGGAAGAGGAAAAAGGAAGGAGAAAGTTCTTCGAGGACAAAAGAGTGAAACCAAAGAAGCTTGAGAGGTTGAGCCAGTTCGAAAGAAAGAATATAACGGAGATGAACAAGATTGAGAATCTCCATTACAAAAGAGGAAAAAGGAACATTACGAGAACCTTGGCGGTAGAAACACAAGAATCAATAGCTTAAATGACAAGAGAGACATTGAAACCACTCCGGTAAAAGAGATAGAAAAGGAATTGGAGCGAAGGAATTTGGGCAACACTCCAGCTGAAAACGAATTGAATGGGGCATGATATGATCGAGCGATACTTGACGAGAGGAACAACATAATGCCTCCGGAATAGTTGAAAGAGTTAGACGAAAGAACGGAGAAGAAGATGACAAGTTCCACCACGAATGCGTTTGAAAGAGAATCTTCAAGAGAAAGGCTTGAACGGAGTTGGTGAGAAAGTCAACAACAAAAGAATTCGCTTGTATTGGGCTTATGGAAAAAATCTCAAACTTGAGGTGAATTTCTGCCACTACCAAAAGATTGAATTCGATGAGAGGAACGAAGAGATTGAAAACTCCACATCAAAAGAATACGGACAATTATAGGCACTTCGAGACGCGAGAAGAAAATACTTGAGCTACTCCACAGGAATTTCCTGAATATCTGAGGAATGAATTAAATCCTGACGAACCACCCTGAAGAACTCCTGTAACAAAAGGATGATGAAGGATGAAAAAAATAAGAATAAAGCCTTGCGATGATTTAGATGGAGGTTCTGAAGAGATAGCCGAGAGAACTTTGAACTCCAGAAAGAAAAGATGAAACCACTTGAGATTAGGATTTATTCGTCAAGAACAAATTTCGAAGGAAGGGATTAATAACCTTAAAATAGAAGAATAAGAATTAAGTTATGCTTATCCTCCACCAATAAATTGATGAGAAACAATGGACTTGCATACTACTTATTCACGTTGAAAAAGATTAAAGAGGGATATGGCACAAAACTAGAGAAAGTCTTCATGAACCACCGATAAGATTGGAAAGAAAAAATGAATCGATATGATGACAAAGGAAAAGGAATATTGAAGGAACCACCGTAAGAATTGAAACCGAGTGATGGAAAGACCGAACCACCGTAAGGAATTGAAATCGAGTCAATACAAGAGAATTAATCACCTGGAAGAACAAATAACTCGAGGGAATTAGAATTATGAGAACGAAGAGATCGTGTACTGATTAAAGAATATTTGAACGAAGCACCGGACGAATGTGAGACGAACGAAGAGGCAACAATGAAGAATATTTGGAGGACAAACTTAAAAACTGAGAATGAAGAAATCTTCTGAAATGATGGCCTTCGGAGGAACACAAAGAAAAGAATTCATGAAATACTCCGGAAGAATGAAAAGAAGAAAGGTTGAACCGACAATGAAAAGAATTTGCAAACGATCTTGGAGAAGTCACATGACGGATGGAATCCATACTTACGTCACACTTGAAAATAATTTCGGAACACTCCGGAAAATTAGAAGAGTTACGTAAGATCCTGGGAAAAGACCTGTGGGTTATGAGCCCACTGAAAAGAAACACCGTTGAAAATGATTGACAGGAGATGATGCACCGGAACGATTTAGAAGTTTGAATCAGGTGACAACCTCAAATTAATCGGAAGACAGATGAATACCCCGAGATGTCTTCAGAACTCCGGAACAATTAAATGGCAAGAGACGAACGAGCAAGGGAAAAACATTTGAGCAGAGGGAAAAGGATATGACAAACACCGAAATTTAAATTGAATCCACCGGAGAAGAAAAGAGATTAAGAATGTCGAACAAGACGAGAATTCATCAGTTGAAATAATTGAGGAAAGAATTCAAAGACTTCGCACGAGTAAGATGGATACTCGATTAAGGACTCCGGCTCCGAGAAGAAAAGGGTGGGTGGGTGGGAAAAAGAAAGACCACATCAGACGGGGAAAACGACGTCGGTTGGAAAGAACTTAGGACTGAACTTGCAAAAGACGAGGAGGACCGAATAAACTTGACGAGAATTGCACCGGATGAAAAGAGCTGACATCGCAATGAATGAAAACTAACTGTGTGATCCTAAAAAATTTGAAGGGGAAGAGGAGTAATTCAGAACACCTACATCAAGATTCCTCACCAGAGCGACGAAGGGGCTGAGGAGTAAAAATAATTCCTACTCTTCGATATAACTAGACTCTGAAAATAGTTTTTTTTTCTAGACTCGACAACGGCCAAGCTACGATCAATCAAGGGGGCTCCTATGGTCGGTAGAGGCTCTAATACCAACTTGTCACGCCCACGATGTGATTCTATCCCGATCACGTGATACACTCGTGATTGGGGCACAACCGCACTTCGGGTGCTTAACAAGATGGATATCATTACATCGTACCATTACATAAATACATGGGGATACATACAATTCATACAAATCAGATGAATACAACAACATATATACAACACATCCGACTGCGGATGCAAACATGAAAAGCACAACGACATCCATCTGCTATCCTAGGCTGCCGACCAGGAACCTAACCCAGGATTGACGAAGCAGAAGAAGAAAGAACTCCAACACAAGTGCATCGCTCTCACATCAAGTCATTGGAAACCTGCACCTGCAACTGTTGTTGTAGTATCTGTGAGCCACGAGGACTCAGCAATCCCATAACCATGGGTATCAAGACTAGAAAAGCTTTATTGGGCATGGAGAGGTTAAGTGGTGAGGTTGCAGCAGCGGATAAGAAAAAGTATGGTGGCTAACACTACAGAAAAAATACACTTCTGTGATGATACGTGTTTGTCACAGTAGGTCACGTTTTCTATCATGCATGTACATCCATGACGATTTTATGATAGAATCAAGATAGGCATACATGTGTTGTCATAGAAGTGTTCCATGACATTGCCAAAATTATCATCACGTAAGTGTCCACTTCCATGACGATAAATCGCGCGTCACTGAAGTGCTTTCGTCAAGGGTGACTGACACATGGCATCCACCGTAACGGAACACCGTTAAGCTATCGGGTCCGGTTTTGGATCCGATAACCCGTTAACAGCCCCGACCAATGGCGATTTTCCACATGTAAAATTCTGATTGGCTGACGAAAACAGGTGTCAGCTCTGCGTTGGCACAGGTGTCACTCATCCAATAGGCGAGATGCGCCTATGATATGTTGACACATGGACCGGCCCAAAAGTGGCCATAAAGTTTAAATGCGCCGGCCCAACTAAAGGCCCGCAAGATTTTGCACACCATAATGGGCTGGCCCAACTAAAGGCCCACAAGATTTTGCAAACCATAATGGGCCGGCCCAGCTAAAGGCCCTCAAGATTTTGTGGGTCATAATGGGTCGGCCCAGGTAAAGGCACACAAGATTTTTGTGGGCCATAATGGGCCGGCCCAGGTGAAGGCCCACAAAAAGTTTTGTGTACCATAATGGGCCGGCCCAGCTAAAGGCCTACGAGATTTCTCCGACATTAATGGGCCGGCCCAGCTGTAGGCTCACAATATTTTGAGGACCCTAGTAGGCCGGCCCATTAACTGGCTGCCATATTTTGGGCCAAATGCAGGCCCATATTTGATACGGTCCATTAATTGCCTGCCATGTTTCGGGCCTAATAATGGCCCATATGAGATCCGGCCCGTTAAAAGCCTACCACGTTCCGGGCCAAATTACGGCCCAGATCAGGTCCGGCCCTTTAAGAGGCTTTGGGCTAAATTATGGCCCATATCAGATTCGGCCCGTCAACTGGACGCTATGCTTTTGGGCCCACTTGCTACAGGCCCATTTAGTAATTCGGCTTGATATTAGTTTCAGCCTGTTAAGGGCCCGTTTAACATTTCGGCCCTATATTAATATTGGCCTGTTACACATAGTTGGGCCTAACTACGACCCGGTTTGCATCCAGCCTGCTCGCAACCGATAATCTGATTGGGCCAAACAAGGACCGAGACAATTTTGGCCTGTTATAAGCCCGTGATTTGATTGGCGCATTCATGGGCCGGGGTCTATTTCGGCCTACTGCCGGCCCGTGAGCTGTCCCGCACGATTCAGGCCAACCTACTTTTCAGCCTCCTAATGGCCCATTGAGTTTTCTTGGGAAAATAGGGCCGGTGGTTTACTCGGCATATTAAAGGCCTGAATCTACTAGTGGACCAGTTTACATTTAGGCCTGTTAACGGACGAAGATGACGGGGCCCATGATGCGGATCATACATGCTGATTTGCATGACGGCCTGATTATGTACCGTAATTTTACGGTTTGGCCGGTTTACTGCGAAGACAGTATATATACAGTAAAATAACTGCAGCATCGTGAATAAGAAAAAAAAACCTAGACTATACAATAAAGAAATTACGGCATATTACATCCACTGGGCATCAAAGTTCACCACTATGATAATAAAGCACAAGCAGACGGCAGATTACATACACTCGGCATCAAAGATCGCCACTAGTGCAACTAAACATGCCGACAGAATAATATACAAAACCGACAGCACTTCAATAGAGTTCAAGAAAGGTTAGCCCTTCTCGGGAGCTGCAGCGCAAGCAGCTGAGCAAGCTGGTGAGACTCCACTTGTTTGACACTTATATCCTCCTCACTCTCAAAGATAAACAAGCAGACAGATGACAGGTTTTGCAGATATAAGTATCAGTGCTGACAATTCATCACATTTCTTAATGACGAATAAAGTGACACCATTTAAAATAGCATTAACACAATATGGTATTGTTCAGGTCAAAACATGGCAGGAAATGACATTGTGAAGGAGTTAGCGGCTTCACGACACCACTGGATTATAGATCAAGAACTCATAAGTATCAATGGTTAGCGTGCTGTCAATTTATCCCATTTCAGATTGGCAAAATAAGATCACTTGCTCTTTATAGTTTAATTTACATGGTATGAATAAGGAACTTGGTTGTACAACTGAAAACTTAAATTGATAAGGACAAACTTTTGTTTATGAATTGGAGTACATAATAAACTTTAAACATGCAATTTGATGCAAACATCAAAAATAAACAGTTGTTGCAGTCATGCCTAACCAAATATACACAACAAAGTTTGAAGGCTTGAGAAGGACAAACTTACATTATTGGTGAAGGCAGGCTCTATAAAGCCCCTGTCCATTCTGATGGGGGGGCAATTCAAGAAGTTTACCATAGAATCTTCTTCATAAGCATTGACTTTATTCTACATTTTGTTAAGAGTAAATATAGATATGACAATATAACAAACAATGGAGAATATTTAAGATAAGATGAAGAGTGATGCTACATAACCAAGTAGCTATAAATGTAAGTACAGCGATACAGGCAAAAGGTACAACCAAGAGCAATGCAGAGCTAAACTTCTTTAGTACCATCGGTGTTATCCAACCTTATGGTAAGAGTAAATATAGATCTTATGCGTAGAAAATGGACAGGAAAGGAAAATAAACTGCAGAGTGATGGTACATGAACAACTACCTGTCAATATAAGTACGCTGATAAAGGATAGCATGTACTTACAAGAACAATGCAGAGCTAAAATTGATGAAATTGATCAGAGAAAAAACACACCTGCGGTATCGTGCAAATCTGCATTAGTGTTAGAAACATTTGGAGAGTGTTGAACAAATTGGGATACATGAATATTGGAAGTGTGATTATTAAATCCTGAAATTAAATAAATGTTACACAAACATTACATACAAAACTCATAGGAATACAATACAGCTAATGAAACAAAAGATTAAAATTGAAAAATAATCAATACAAATATAATTAGCACCTGTTTTGATTCCCGTACTATCACTGGTTGCGTTCGTATTGCTTGTGTTTCTTCTAGAAGTTGTATCAGAATCATTTGGAACATCATCTATACCACCCGAAAGTACAATGCAGTTTAATGAATCAAGAAGCATATTCTGAGCTCCTTCGATAGACTTCTCATCAGCAGTTTCGCGAAAACGTCTACCTATCAAAGATAATTGATCTTTCACCTACAGAAAGAAATGAAAAAATGTAAACGTGAAATTCACAGGCATCAAGAGAAAAATGCAAAAAAACGAAAAGAAATGCATAATAGTTGACTGAAAATGAAAACAAGTATCGTGGAAGGGAGTAAACCACCAACAGTCCTATCAAGAGCAGATCTAAACTTCATAGATTCATGGGTAGAATCTTGATGTACATCACAACAACCAATGCACCCCATTGAATAAACAGTTTGAGTTATGTTTGTGACCTATTAAGAGTTTATGAACATTAAAACATTACATAAATATACAAAAAATTATGAACATTAGAAAAAAGAAAAAGAACAAACGTACAGGACGTAGGCCATAGTCCCTTGGACCTTTGCAATCCAAATTAGCGAACTCTTTGACTAGTAAATTTTTCCACGCCTTGACTCTAGGAAGTCCAGCTGGCACTCGACGTAGCCCAAAATCCAGAAAATCTAAGTAATAGCACTACAAAAAATTCCAAAAAAATTGAAGAAAAAACATTTTAGAATCTGTTTTGTATAAAATAATTTCAATCATGTAACCCCTTATCTGCTAAAAGGAAGAAAACAAAAAATATAACTTACACAGAGGCCACAAATGCAACCTCCCAATGTAGTCAATCCATCCTCTTTCGTAGGCCTTTTTGGCTCTTTCTGGTACTTCCTTATGTATGACATAAGCCAATCAAATACAAACTTTGAAAAATCATAGTTCCTAGCATCAGCTGGATCAATAAGGAGTCCAAGGTATTTGGTGCTCGGGTAGATATTTGAATTGGGACAGAGAACAGTTGCAAAACTTACTTGTCACGCCAAAGATGTGATTCTATCCCGATCACGTGATACACTCGTGATTGGGGCACAACCACATTTCGGGCACTTATCAAGATGTATATCATTAGATCGTACCATTACGTAAATACATGGGGATAAATGCAATTCATACAAATCACATGAATACAACAACATCTATACAAGACATCCGACTACGGATGCAAACATGAAAAGCACAACGACATCCATCTGCTATCCCAAGCTGCCGACCAGGAACCTAACCCAAGAATGACGAAGTAGAAGAAGAAAAAACTCCAACACAAGTGCATCACTCTCACTTCAAGTCGTCGGAAACCTGCACCTGCAACTGTTGTTGTAGTATCTATGAGTCATGAGGACTCAACAATCCCATAACCATGGGTATCAAGACTAGCAAAGCTTTATTTGGTATGGAGAGGTTAAGTGGTGAGGTTGCAGCAATGGCTAAGCAAAAGTATGGTGGCTAACTTACGAGTACAAGAATAAGATGAGCATCTACGCAAACGGTCGTAAACTAGTAATGATCGCTAAAGATCCTTAGCCACCTACGGGTCAAACATAACCCCACCGTGTTCTCTTCTCAAAGTGAAAAGAGACAGTCACGGTTACTCACGCGGTTCGTGTGTTTTATTTCGGATCCTCTGTCAAGTTTTATACAACTGGACATTAACAAATTCCAATCTGCCACATAACCACGGGCACGGCTTTCGAAAGATTATAACCCTGCAGGGGTGTCCCAACTTAGCCCATCACAAGCTCTCACGATCAGCAGAGGTAAACATATAATAATACCCCTTATCTTAGGGACAACCCGATCCGACTCGGAATCCCGATGCACAAGACATTTCGACAATGGTAAAACAAGTCCAGCAAGACCTCCCGACGTGCCGACACCCGGATAGTAGCCACGTACGGATGGGAAAAGCTACGGTATGACCAGAACCTTGAGTTGCCTCAAGTCGGCCCCGTAGGCTGCCCGTTTGCGACCAACACCATCAGCACTGGCCCCCTGCTATGTAGAATTAAGAACCCGGGGACATGACCCCCTATGCAATTTAATTAATTAATTTTTTATTATGCTGCAGATTAAAACCAATGTTGGGCCTTGCTGGAGGAGTTTTATTCAAAGACGAACTATCAAGGGGTCCCCATATACCCAACCGCGTTAGGAAGGCAAAATCAAGGAACTTAACGCCGGTTTATCGGTTCTTAAGGCGGCATGAGTGGAACAAAACACCGAGCAAAAGGCCAAGCCTTCCACCCATTGCCAAGTATATATGTGTATTATTTAAATTAATAGATATTGTGATATTCCAACACCAAGATCCGACATGGAGCAATCTTCACCTACAACTAACGACGCTATAAGAGGGACTGAGCGAGCGGTAACATAGCCAAACAACGGTTTGCTGGGATGGTGTCAAAGGTTAGAGGTTTCATGTCAACAAGGAGGGGCTGACAACAAATAGGTAGGTGCCGTGACATATAGCGATAGCATCGAGACAAGTAGCATGGCAATGATAGTAAAGGTATCCAAGGTGACGGTCATCTTGCCTGAGATCCTACAAGGAAGAAGAACGAGTCCATGAAGAAGACGAAGAAGAAGCCACGAAGACCAACCAAGTGTAGTCGAACGAATCCTCACAATCGCAACGGAATATGAACTAGCGGCACTACTAGGAAAAGGGCTATAGATGGAATTGACACTAATGGCGCACCAGACATGCGGTGCGCCATTAGTATATACTAATGGCGCACCATGTGTTGGTGCGCCATTAGTATATACTAATGGCGCACCATGTGTTGGTGCGCCATTAGTATCCAAATACTAATGGCGCACCGTTGACGTGGTGCGCCATTAGTAACAAATTTTTTTTCATTTTTTTCTCAAAACTACTAATGGCGCACCAGTGGATAGTGCGCCATTAGTAGTTGAACTACTAATGGCGCACCGCATCCACGGTGCGCCATTAGTAATTTTTTTTAAAAATTTTTTTTATTTTTTAAATTTTATTTTCAAAAAATACTAATGGCGCACCGTGGGAGTGGTGCGCCATTAGTAACTTGGCCATTACTGCACCCCCCCCCTGTGGACCGCCTTTTCCAGTTCAAAAATAAATAAAAGAAAATTATGTAAATGTCAAAACAATAAAAGAAAACAAGTTTTCCATGTGATATGTGGTCTACTTGTTGGGAAAATTTACAAATATGAATTTTGACTTCATTTGCAAAATATCTCTGGAATTTTGTAAAACGGGTATAACTTTTGCATACGAACTCGGATTAAAAAGTTTTTTATATGAAAAATCATCTACTCGAAAAGTTACATCCGCATTTAACATGGGGGAACCCCGTTAAACATTTTCAAAATCCCCAAAAACCTAATAGAAAAAAAAATTATGGGGCTTTTAAGATCTACAGGCAAAAAAATTCAAAAAATTTCAAACTTACTAGTGGCGCACCGTTTGCTAGGTGCGCCACTAGTAACAGAAAAAAAAATCAAAAAAAAATTATAAATTTTTTTCCAAAAATATGATACGTAATATGATCGGGAAGTTTGAAATATATTTTCAAAATTTCATCATACTCATGAACATTAACAAACTCCTAGACATCTAGAAGGGTTAATAGGATTGATATGATAGATATATCAACAAGTGCGTGTGAAGTGAGCTGGTGCTGGGGTTGGATAGAACTACGAAGTTAAGCGTGCTCGGGCTGGAGTAGTGTGAGGATGGGTGACCTTATGGGAAGTTTGACCACAGAGTGTGATTTGACTTGAGATTAAGCAAATTGACCCCATATTAAGCCATAATGACCTGAGATTAAGAAAAAAATTATGAAAAAAAAAATTATAAAAAAAATTTGAAACAAAAAATTTGAAACAAAAATACTAATGGCGCACTTCTGTGTAGTGCGCCATTAGTATGCCAAAGCACCTGGGTATAGATGGCCCCCTGCGAGGCATACTAATGGCGCACCGTGCACTATACTAATGGCGCACCACATGCCAAAGCACCTGGGTATAGATGGCCCCCTGCGAGGCATACTAATGGCGCACCGTGCACTATACTAATGGCGCACCAATGGTGCGCCATTAGTATACCAGATACTAATGGCGCACCAGAGGTGCGCCATTAGTAAATAATACTAATGGCGTGCTACTAATGGCGCACCAATAGTGCGCCATTAATCGGCAAAACAGGTGCGCCATTAGTAGCCCTTTTCCTAGTAGTGCGAGAAGAAGCACAAAACATGGTAAACACACAACACAAGAACATGACATGATGCTCAAACAAGTATGATGCAAGTCAAGTTTATATGATGCAAGGCAAGATATAATGCAAACAAGAACATCACACAAGGCAAGTTTAAATGAGGTCGGAAACAACATATAACAACTCCGGCAAGTCCTCATATGCAAATTTCGAAATTGGTCCAGATATGAACAAACATTAAGTTAAAGTTGTTAAACAGCAAGTTAGCATGCACCATGATGATCTACTCGAAATTCTAGTCAAGTTACATATAAGGTTCGTTCAATTCGGAGCTACGGCCTAGAAGATATGAGCAAAACAAGATGAACATGGCAAAGATGGAAGATGCATCCACACATCAACCAAACACACTCCAAACAGGTATTCAACATGGTATTATGCATCTACGTGCTAAAACACACAAGTTTAATATAGGACACGCTCAAAACGAAGCAACGGTTCAACACATACACATGAAACAAGATATAACAACATGCTGTCCAAAAACAGCAACATGGCACTTAGTTGACATCAAAACAACATGATACAATAACACTTCATGGAAACAAAGGGCATGGTAAGCATGTACATGTCAAGCACTACAAGCATGATCACTAAGGTACTACAAAACACCACTAGAACATGCTCAAAACATCATGGCAAGATTGCAAAAGATAACAGTTTCATAGACTTAGTGAAATAAACTAAACATGGCAGCAACAACAACAAGTAGGCATGTTTGCAAGCTTGTGCAACTCATCTCAGAGCATATCATGGCATGTGAATATAACCAACAGCAAGAAGACATGTTTATGAAGCTACTCATGGCAAGAACATGGTCATAGAATGCATCGAACAATAGCTAATCACATGGCAAAACTGAACTTGCTGATAACAGCCTGACAGAAACATATTATAGCAACTTGAGATAATAAAAACAGCAAGCTACGGCAGGCCATATGTGCAAACAAGGGTATGGATGGATAGAGCATAACATGGACAACAAGACATGATCATTGGACAACCCAAAACATTCATGGATTTGAGTAGGGTATCAAGCAAACATGGCATCAGGTTATAATAGTTTCAGACTTAGCAGTTCTCAACAAGTCTCAGAAAATAACAATAGCGAGTAGGCCACTTTACAAGTTTATTGCAAACACCACAATGCATATCATGAAAACTGGATTGCACCACAGCAAAGATGGCATGATTGTGCTTTTAAAACATATTGACATGTAGCTCAAACAAAAATCACACATAAAGATAAGAAAAAGACAAATCAGCATCTCATAACAAGTTTCAGCACTTAACAGCCACATGCACTTTTGCAACTGAGATTAACATGGCAATATGGCACCTAACATGAATGCAACAGCCACCAACATGTAGAGCACTTCACAATGAACATTTTGACATATCATACACTCCATTTGGACCAACATGCACAAAGATACACCATGTTAAACATGCATAAATTTTGTTGAAAGAAAACAAGGACTTGACATAAACATCACATAGCAGTTCTGCAACGAAGATTAAGACAACAAGATGAACAGTAACACGCATGCAAATGCAACTAACATGTAGAGCATCACGAGACAAACACTTTGACATATCATGCATCTCGTTTGGACAACCGAGCACAAAGTTACAAGCAGACAAATGATGCAACATATTGATGAAATTACGAGGACTTAGCAGTTTCGGAGATAAAAACACAGGTGGGCGCTAGGTAACTAAACATCGCCCTGGGAAGGATTTACATGGGCTCACCTAGCGGGCCTGGCCCAACTCGACGAAGAGGCTAAGGAGGGGCTGGTCGGGCGCACTGGGCTGGCTTGCCGAGGAAGTGGGCCGGCTCCACGTGGCCCAGGCAAGGGCGACGTGGCCGTCTGGATCGGGCCGCCGTGGTCGCCCGTTCCCGTGAGGAACGATAGTAGACGGTGGCGCCGGAGGCTCGTGGCGGCGGTGCTGGGACTCCAGCGACGTGTGGATGTCCGACGAGGCGTGGAAGGGCAGATCCATGTAGATGCTCTCCAGATCTCGCCGGAGGAGGGCCGATCTGGCCGGCTGTGAGGTGAAGGCCGAAACAGCGGCGAGCAGTCGAAGGTGTGGTCGCGAGTGAGCCGCAGGCGCAATGCTGGGCGTCGGTCAGGGTGACGACCGATGGCAGTGGTCCCTGACGATGCGGAGGGAGGCGGCACAAGGCGGCAGTTGATGGCTTCTCGCCCCTCGTTGGTTACCCCAAGTGGAAGGTTTGAGATGCAGTGTAGCGGTAGTTTTCCCTTGGCAAAGATACCAAGGATCGAATTCCCCTGAGACTCCAAGGTTAAACAAGAAGGTGTCAACTGCTAACGGCGCCAGATATTTAGCAATCAACTTGACCTGCACACAGATACAAATAACTTTGCTCCCAACGAGTACAGAGAGGTTGTCAATCCCTCCGGCCTTGTCGTTTACAAAGGATCAAACGCAAGAGATAATAGTGATATGTATAACTGCAACTAGTAAGTAAAAACAAAAAGTAAATAGAGGATGTGATCAGTGATGGTAATATGGACCGGGGTCACATGATGTTCACTAGTGATGTCTCTCTCCCAAAAGACGATAAAACAGCTATGTGAGGTAAACGAATTACAGCTGGGCAATTGACAGGATTATGTGCGCAAACCAATGCTAACTATGTTGCAAGAAAGGTAGAGGTTCAAAGCATGGGCGGTACGCCAAGGCAAGTAGACCGAAATCCATCTGCATCTACTACTAATCATCCACCTTGAGATATCTATCTAGAACATCTCGCTGGTATTAAGTTGCGAGTCCCACCCATAGTGTAAACTCAAAGCAACAGACAACTACATTGAAAGAACTTTGTGTAAAGTAAACAATCCTTGCACCCCGCGAGTACAAGCACCGTTGTTTTCCCCCTTGTGGCAACAGCACATCCCCTAGACTCATGTTTCTGTCACTCAAGCTAGTCATCGAGGGGCATGAACCCACAATCAAGCATAACGTTCCCTCTTGGAGTTACTACCTACTACTCGGCCAAAGCAACAAATAGCAACGAAGAACATGCAAGAATTACTCAAGAACATAAATATAAAAGAGGTAAATCAAATATATTACTCAAACACAATCTGAACATAATCTCATAATCCATCGGATCCCAGCAAACTCATCATAGCAACAGCATAAGGAGTACATATGTGCCTCGATCATGTAGGGCAGCTCACGAGGTCTAATTAGTGAAGAACAAAAAGGGGAGGAGAACATCACATAGCTACTGGTCATGGACCCATGGTCCAAGGGAGACTACTCACAACTCATCCGGGAGGCGTCCATGGTGGTGGAGAGGCTCCCGGTGGTGATCCTCCCCTCCAGCAGGGTGCCGGGAAGAGTTCTCCTGGTGCTCCCGATCTTGGAAGCGCGGCGGCGGCGGAACAGAGATGAGATCGCGAAAAAGGGTTCCGTCCTCGAGGGTTTCGGGACGCGGTGTAAATATATGCCAAAGGGGGGCGTCAGAGGGAGCCTGGGGGGGCCAGGCGCCCTGGCGGCGCGGCCTAGGGGGGGGCGCGCCCCCTGGCCGCCTGGAGGCCTGGTGGCCCCCCTCCAGCCCTACTTTGGCCGCATGGAAGCTTCCGGAATGCTGATTTTTTATACATTTATCCCGGAATTTTTCTGGCAGTTTGCGTAATGGGAAAACCTGAAATACAAAAACAGCAGAAAACAGAAACTGCCACTGGGGTGCACTGAGTTAATAGGTTAGTCCAAATATGATCAAAAGTGTATGGAAGTGCATAAATAACATAGCAATATCAGACAAAAGAGGCATGGAGCAAGCAGAAATTATAGATACGTTTTGGACGTATCAGCAGTCGCCGACGGGAGGAGCTGGCGGCGGGACGTGGGGCTTGAGGACGGCGGCTGCACGAGGTGCGAGGCTCAGCGGCTGCACAAGCGGGAGGAGCAGGAGGAGTTCGGGCGAGGCGGCGGCGTACGGTTGGGGCCCGCTTCGGCCCGGGGTGGACCGCGGATGGGCTAGATGGGCCACGGCGGTGGGGACAAAGGCTGGGGCGACGTGGCGAATAGGGAGAGGCTGAAGCGGTGGCTGGCGGCGGCGCTGGCCTGCGGGGAGGCGACAAGTGGCGGCGTGGCAGTGGTTTTTGCGCGGATTTCAAGGTGGCGGCGCCAAATCCGTGGAAGGAGGGCTAGCGGACAAGGTTTAGGCTAGGGATGCCCAAATCTGGCAAGGGAAGGTGTTTAAATAGGGTAGGTGGGCTAGGACTAGGGTTACTAGGGGTTTTCGGACCCCTCGATCGTAATCGGACGACTTCGGACACGAGGAGGGGTAGGATAGGCTTAGGAGGTGCAGGTGAGCTGTGTAGAGGCCCTCGGACCGAGAAGAGAGAGAACAGAGAGATGCCCGGCACATCGTTTCGGAGACCGAAACGTCCGACGAATTGTCTGGCGATAGTGCTGCTATACTTTAAAGGTTGGGCAATCAAACAGACCCCGAATGCGACGAAATTTGACAAGCAGTCTACCTACACTATAACAAGACCAACGCCAAGTTTCATCCCATTCTGAGAACATTTTTCGGCCACTTACAAAAGGAGGTTCCGGAAGTGCCGCGGGTGCGTGCGAGTGTGTCTTGGCTCAAAACGAACAACGGGAAGAACTAGGAGATCGGTCAACCACGAACGGATGCAAGTTTTAAAAACATGCTGATGACAATGCACATGATGGCATGGCAAAGTGCAACACGCAAGCAGATGACATGGCAACGCCGACGAATAACTGGCTAATACCTGGCGCATCAGTCTCGGGGCGACACAACACTCCCCTACTAACAAGAGATCTCGTCGCGAGATCTTAGGAACAAGACGGAGGAGGAAAAAGGAAGAAGAAAGTTCTTCGAGGACAAAAGAGTGAAACCAAAGAAGCTTGAGAGGTTGAGCCACTTCGAAAGAAAGAATATAATGGAGATGAACGAGATTGAGAATCTCCATTACAAAAGAGGAACAAGGAACATTACGAGAACCTTGGCGGTAGAAAGACAAGAATCAATAGCTTAAATGACAAGAGAGGCATTGAAACCACTCCAGTTAAAGAGATAGAAAAGGAATTCGAGCGAAGGAATTTGGGCAATACTCCGGCTAAAAATGAAATGAATAGGACATGATATGATGGAGCGATACTTGACGAGAGGAACAACGTAATGCCTCCGGAATAGTTGAAAGAGTTAGACGAAAGAACGAAGAAGAAGATGACAAGTTCCACCATGACTGCATTTGAAAGAGAATCTGCAAGAGAAAGGCTTGAACAGAGTTTTTGAGAAAATCAGCAACAAAAGAATTCGCTTGTATTGGGCTTATGGAAAACATCTCAAACTTGAGGTGAATTTCTACCACTGCCAAAAGATTGAATTCGATGAGAGGAACGAAGACATTGAAAACTCCACATCAAAATAATACGGAGAATTCTTTGCACTTTGAGACGCGAGAAGAAAATACTTGAGCTACTCCACAAGAATTTCCTGAATATCTGAGGATTGAATTAAATCATGACGAACCACCCTGAAGAACTCCGGTTACAAAAGGATGATGAAGGATGAAAAGAATAAGAAAAAAGCCTTGCCATGATTTAGATGGAGGTTCCGACAAGATAGCCGAGAGAACTTTGAACTCCAGAAAGAAAAGATGAAACCACTTGAGATTAGGATTTATTCGTCAAGAACAAATTCCGAAGGAAGGGATTAATCAACTTCACAAAGAAGAATAAGAATTATGTTATGCTTATCCTCCCCCAATAAATTGATGAGAAACAATGGACTTGCATACTACTTATTCACATTGAAAAAGATTAAAGAGGGATATGGCACAAAACTAGAGAAAGTCTTCATGAACCACCGGTAAGATTGGAAAGAACAAATGAATCGATATGATGACAAAGGAAAAGGAATATTGAAGGAACCACCATAAGAATTGAAATCGAGTGATGGAAAGAACGAACCACCGTAAGGAATTGAAATCGAGTCAATACAAGAGAATTAATCGCCATGAAGAATAAATAACTTGAGGGAATTAGAATTACGAGAACGAAGAGATCATGTACTGATTAAAGAATATTTGAACGAAGCACCGGACAAATGTGAGATGAACGAAAAGGCATCAATGAAGAATATTTGGAGGACAAAGTTAAAAACTGAGAATTAATAAATCTTATGAAATGATGGCCTTTGGAGGAACACAAAAAAAAGAATTCATGAAATACTCCAGAAGAATGAAAAGAAGAAAGGTTGAACCGACGATGAAAAGAATTTGCAAACGATCTTGGAGAAGGCACATGACGGATGGAATCCATACTTCCGTCACACTTGAAAATAATTTCGAAACACTCCGGGAAATTAGAAGAGTCAGGTAAGATCCTGGGAAAAGACATGTGGGTTATGAGCCCACCGAAAAGAAACACCTTAAGGAGATGATGCACCGGAATGATTTAAAATCTTGAATCAGGTGACAACCTCGAATTAATCGGAAGACAGATGAATCTCTCGAGATGTCTTCAGAACTCCGGAACAATTAAATGGCAAGAAACGAACGAGCAAGGGAAAAACATTTGAGCGGAGGGAAAAGGATATGACAAACACCGAAACTTGAACGGAATCCACCGGAGAAGAAAGTAGATTAAGAATGTCGAACAAGACGAGAATTCATCAGTTGAACTAATTGAGGAAAGAATTCAAAGACATCGCACGAGTAGGATGGATAATCGATTAAGGACTCTGGCTCCGAGAAGAAAAGGGTGGGTGGGTGGGAAAAAGAAGGACCACATCGGACGGGGAAAATGACGTCGATTGGAAAGAACTGAGGACTGAACTTGTAAAAGATGAGGAGGATTGAATCAACTTGACGAGAATTGCACGGGATGAAAAGAGCTGACATCGAAATGAATGAAAACTAACTACGTGATCCTAAAAAAATTGATGGGGAAGAGGAGTAATTCAAAACACCTACGTCAAGATTCCTCACCGGAGCGAAGAAGGGGCTGTGGAGTAAAAAGAATTCCTACTCTTCGATATAGCTAGACTCCGAGAATAGTTTTTTTCGAGACTCGACAACGGCCAAGCTACGATCAATCAAGGGGGCTCCTATGGTCGGTCGAGGCTCTGATACCAAATTGTCACACCCAAGATGTGATTCTATCCCGATCACGTGATAAACTCGTGATTGGGGCACAACCGCATTTCGGGCGCTTAGCAAGATGGATATCATTACATCGTACCATTACATAAATACATGGGGATACATACAATTCATACAAATAACTTGAATACAACAACATCTATACAAGACATCCGACTACGGATGCAAACATGAAAAGCACAACGACATCCATCTGCTATCCCAGGCTGCCGACCAGGAACCTAACCCAAGACTGACGAAGCAGAAGAAGAAAGAACTACAACACAAGTGCATCACTCTCACGTCAAGTCATTGGAAACCTGCACCTGCAACTGTTGTTGTAGTATCTATGAGCCACGAGGACTCATCAATCCCATAACCATGGGTATCAACACTAGCAAAGCTTTATTGGGTATGGAGAGGTTAAGTGGTGAGGTTGCAGCAGCGGCTAAGCAAAAGTATGGTAGCTAACACTACACAAAAAATACATTTCCGTGATGATACGTGTTTGTCACAATAGGTCACGTTTTCTGTCATGCATGTACATCCATGACGATTTTATGACAGAATCAAGATAGTCATACATGTGATGTCATAGAAGTGTTCCATGACATTGCCAAAATTATCATCACGGAGGTGTCCACTTCCATGACGATAAATCTCGCGTCATAGAATTGCCTTCGTCAAGGGTGACCGACATGTGGCATCCACGGTAACGGAATGCCGTTAAGCTATCGGGTCCGGTTTTGGATCAGATAACCCATTAACAGCCCCGACCAATGGGGATTTTCCACGTGTAAAATTCTGATTGGCTGACGGGAACAGGTGTCAGCTCCGCGTTGGCACAGGTGTCAGCTCCGCGTTGGCACAGGTGTCACTCATCCAATGGGCGAGATGCGCCTATGATATGTTGACACGTGGACCGGCCCAAAAGTAAGGATAGTTGGCAGATGATAGGTTCAAAATATACTGTATAGAGAGTTTATTGTCAAACCATGATAACAAGAGCACACAACAACTTGGCAGATCATAGTGTACATAAAAGGGGTACACCATAACCACTATATATAAATCAGAAAAGTGGAACTGGATTGGAAATATAGTGTTGTATTGTCGCTTGTAATTGAAAGCCTATCGATCAAGTACATGCCAGCTCTATCAGCTATTGACTGCAGATGTCCCTACTCCCCTTCCTAACAAGGAACGTACTGTACGTAGTATTGAATAACAAAAGAGGAACATGTTAAAGAACAGAAGAGGAAGCATATTCTTGAGGTTTCGCTTAATTGCATACAATGTTGGTTGCCCACTCATGATGAATAACAGCGCCCAAAGAAATGCAACTCCATGTTGTCTCTCTATATGTGGCAATTTTGAACAAGAGTCATTAGGATCATATTCTGAACAAGAGTCAACAGGTGGGGAGCATATGAATTTTATTGCATCCAGAATGGCGCTCAATGCCTTGGTGCCAATTTTGTAAGTCATTGCGGTGTTTAACTTCAAGAGTGGACTGCTGCTAGTGCGACACAAAGTAGCTACACAGATCATAGTGTAGATATAACGGGAAAACCATAAGCATTAGAGTAAAATCAGCAAAGTGGAACTTGCTGGAATATATGTGCTAGTATTGCCGGTACGGCTAGAAAGGCTTCGGATACCAGCTCTCTTCAACTGAAGGTGCGGTACTGTTAACATCAGTGTAACTCTCAAAGGCCACACAGCTCCCGGCATTTCCTTGCTATTCTTATAGGATTCAAGTGGGCAGGCTACTACAAATCCTATTCCATGTTTACAAAATCCTACGAATCAAAGAGGCCCGAAGAGTTCAAAGTGTCCATACCAACCGACCGTATAGACCTCTACACTTCAAATGTCCCTGCTCATCTTCACTACAAGGAACATACTTTACTACTATCATACTCCCTCCGTTCCAGAATATAAGTTTTGGTAGAGATTTATCCAGATACATTTTAGAGTGTAGATTCACTCATTTTTCTCCATATGTAGTCCATGGGGGAATCTATACAAAGACTTGTATTTAGGAACGGAGAGAGTACTTATTAAAGAAGAACGGAAGAGGAACATGCTAAAGAAGAGCAAGCAGATTTTGGATAATAAAATGTTCGTTGCGCAGTGCCCACACATGATGAACCAGAGCACATTAAGAAAGCAACTCCTTGTTGTCTCTCTATATGTGGTGCACGTGCTTTTTCGAAAGTAAAGTAGGAACATTAGCTGATCAATTAAATGTTATCTATTTTAGTAATATCAGAATCATATCAGAATCGTACTTGAGCAACAAGTTTGGAATTATGAGTGGCACATTGTTTAGCTTGATGGATTCAGGAGCAGTGCTAAGCAGGTACGATGATGGTACTCAATATAAAGGCATGTCTGCATGCAAGTCTCCTGACTTTTGCCATTTGGGTGAGTCGACCATTTCAGGCGATTGGATGAAGATCCTACATCTCCTAACCATTCTTATTCCTCGTCTCTGATTCTTCCCATACAGAACACCGCACGGGCCGCCGGCTGGACTGCCGGCCCCCACTGCCTGCGTTCCTCCGCCACCCCCACCCCCGCCCCCACCTGCGTC
>LR738714.1:630064200-630103772 GCA_902687465.1 Secale cereale
CCCCCCTATCCTCTCCACCTGCCCTCACCTTCTATCCCACGGCGAGCCCCTAGATTGAGGAGGCGGGCACCGTCAGATCCACTCCACCATGGTCCCCTTCTTCGCAGACAAAGCTAGCACCGCGGTCGAGCTCTAGTGCACCGCCTCCCACCCCTTCGACATGCCCGACTCCAACGGCAACGTCATGCACCACGAGGCAGAGGATGACGGCCTCTTCACCGACTCCGGCCCCGTCTTCACCGAACCCGGCCGACGAGGGATTCCTCCTCCGCGAGTGGCGTCGGTACGTGCGCTTCCTCCCCTCGCCTCTGTTGCTCAGATCTGGTCGTGTACGATAGTTGGTCCTACTAGATCTAGCCGCGCGATCATGGTGGGGTGCGTTTGTTCGGGTCGTAGATCTGCTGTCCTGGGTCGCAATCTGGCCCGTCGCTTGCCATTACCTGGGGCACCTAGCGATCATAGTGGGGTGCGTTTGTTCGGGTCGTAGATCTGCTGCACTGGGTTGCGATCTGGCCTGCCGCTTGCCATTACCTGGGGCACCTAGCTGCTGTGTGTGCGAGATTCCATCGTTTTGTTGCAGATTCGGCGAGCGCATGCTCGAAATTCGCACCATGACTTGATGTTAATGAGATTAAAATGGTTCATCTTGCTGCAACTTGTCACGATTAGCTGAATGATGGTGTAACCCAGTGACTTTGCAGCCTCAGTACACTAGGATTTTAGCTGAATAAAAGCAAATGATCGCTTAGGATTTGCCAAATGATGATGTGATCTACTGTATTTGTAGCTTTTGCAGCAGAATTTAGCTGCATTGGAATAACATCCCTTCACATATTGGGTTTAACAAAACCAAGTTAATGCTCAATAATTGGTTGGTGGAATTCTGCTCACATCCTTTTGCCTTAAGTTAGCAATTTTAAGTAGTGTCATACCACCTGGTTCTTTTACTACTTGATGGCCTCTTTTACATTAAGTGATTTTGTTCATGTAATATTCCTGTTCTGATTCTTGTGTGGTGGCGTTTTGATGAATAATTATGATCTAGATTTTTTTTGTTAGTGGTATCTAATTTATTTTATGCTTTGTAGCCAGGCATCGGGCTGCAATTGGTCTACTGTCAGCTACATTTCTGTAATTCTTGTGGTTCAAGTCAGAACTAACAAACTGTCTTTATTAAATTCAGCAACCTGGAGGGGCTGAACTCGGCATCAGATGGGATATGACTTCTCCCGATAGGATGTTTCTGCTGTACTTAGCAGTTTTGATAGTGATGTTTCTGCTGCCTGTGAATTAGCAATGCTATATTCGAATACTGCTTGTAGGATTCATATATTCTGTAGTATATGATAATGAGCAAAGTGGAGTTTTTGTAGTGATTAGTATACACATGAACCTGATAAAATGGTCCTTGATATGATGGAATTACTAGCATTTGCGTGGGTTTACACTGATGTGCCTAAAATGGTCCTTGTTTATATTGGAAATTATACATTGTGATGTTCCATACATTTGTTGCTGGTTGAACATGATCCTTGGTTCTATATAAAAGTAGAACTGGTCATTATTAGTTTAATTCTTCAGCATTGATAAGACACGCTACATGCTTGCTGACTCGTACCTTGCTTGATTGTTCTCGCATATCTCATGGAGCTATGATGCTTACCTCGCTCAAGTACATCAACCCCGGCCATGGCACCACATTCTCAGTCTCGAGGTCACTGCGCTGCAACCGCAGCAACGTTGTCTTCTTCGGATTAGATAAGTCTTCAGTATCCCATTCTTTTCATTTGTTACTTGGTTGATGGGCGCCGGTAGTTTCTAGCTACTGGGGCAGTTTCTAGCTACCATTTCTATACACATTATCTGTGTGTTGGCGCCAGTAGTTTCATGACTTGCTATTCTTATTCAAGTGGGCGAACTAAGTCATTTTTATTCAGTTTGTGTTCTGCTATGTCAAAGCCGGCAATATGAGCATCACTGCACACTTTTCACCACCCCACTCCCTCCCATGCAAAATCATCCTCTCGGCTCTCACCCATCGACTTTTTGGACCCTGTGTGTGGGTTATTGTTATTGAACTTTGGGCCTGATCATGGACTTTTTGGGCCTTCATTTTTGTTGGTGGTTCTGAATTTGTGTACCTACAGTGGTACAAAATTGATATGACTGATTGTTTTGTTACTTGGACAAGCAGCCTCCTCTGATGTGCTCTCTTGCTTTCTTGGGCAGATTTGCGCTGCAGATCTGACATGTTCTATCCACGCCCGACCACGACCACGACTGCAACCTGCAAGGAGCTGGAGAACCCAGAGCAAACACCACAACCCAGGCTGCCGTCAATCCAAGGTTGTCATCCTAAATCTCAACCTTTTTCTTCATCCTCCTGCCCTGTAAGGACTACCAATGCTGACTAAGTTGTCCTACAACTAAGAGATCTGTTCTTGTTTATTTGCAGCTGATTCTTCGGTGCCAAAGAAATGGCATCTAGGACTTAATTGATGTCTTTACACGCAAGGGGACAAGTGCAGATTCTGGCCACTAGCTTGGCTGGGTTAAGCAAGATGATGGTCAGTTCAGCTAGTCCCTACACATAATCAAATGCTCTCTGGCCTTGCAATATATTGATAAGTTCTTGTTGCCTTTCAGGAAAATTGATTGAGTTTACTGATGACAACCCAACTATACTACAGGGGGAAGCGATTTTGAAACTATTAGGTGGAGGTAAGACGATTTCCGTCAACAATAATGGTGTACTGCATGTATTGCCTGCAGTTTTGACACCAACCCCACTGTACTGACGCCTCCTGCCTCCTGTGCTGCTCCGATACAGCCCACTTGACGAGCCATGGTGTGGGTTACCAAGTGGACAACACAAACACTGTCACCTACGACAAAGTCGTCGTCATCGCCGGCACAGGTGCCTGCTCTCCTTCCATTCCACTCCACTCCCCCAATATATTCTTGTTGGCTTGATCTGAATCATGCTTTGCGCAAACAATTAGTTCTTTATGATTTGCCATAAAGATTTGCAAACAACAAGGCTAAACTGCTGAAGCGATATGATGTATCTAGTTTTCGAGTGGTAGGGGTATACAAATGATGATCTTGTTGGTCTACCGTCTTTTTTCTTCGTTCAAACTAAACTGCTGAAGTGATACGATGTATCTAATTTTCTATTGTTTTAAACATTTCATGTTTATATGTGTGACCAAAATCTATGCCTAACAGGTGCTTTCACCGAGTTGATTCAGGAGATGCAAGTTGAAGGTGTACAGGTTAGCTTCAGGAGTCCTTTGTTTTCCTTGCCTGGGTGAAATTAGATATGAAATCTCTAATCACGTGTTTTTGATATGTTGTCGTGCATTGGTGTAAAATGCTTGGTCGCACTTGTTTGTTGAGCCACACATTTTACTTGAACCGAGTCTTCTGAGTAGGTTTGTCTCCCTGTTGTAAATAAGTTTATTATAACCTGATTGAATTGCAATGAGGAACTACCTTTACAGCTCCGCCATACTATATCTATATGATAAGTAGAGTATACATTAGTCAGGGCTGATGGTGAACTCATAATGCTATATTAATTGTGATGGCATGTATGTATAATTTTAGCCTTATTTACTTCCAGTGTATTTCACTAATAGCTTATCTTGATCAGGATCTAATGTCGGCGAGGTTGCTGCTGTGACAGAAGATTAGACGAAGCTTGGAGATGTGCGCCATAGTTTTAGTTGATGTTGCCACCAAGTTTTGGTGCTTGTGTATCTGTTTTTGATTGTATGTGCACTTGTTGGACGTGCAAACGTGTATGTGCTCTTGTGAGTATTTGATTGGATGATTTCTGGATTTAATCACTTAATTGAGAGATTTATTGATTTTTTGTTGTTCAAATTTGTAAATTGAAAGCTGTGAATGAAAAAGACCAAATGTTCTACTTGACAAAATAATATTTGGGCTCTAAAAAGGCTGTGGCCCAAACTATAGTGGATCAGAACATTGTGTATTTCAGAAAAACCAGAAAAATAGGCTTAATGAAATGGTTCGTAAAAAGGCCACGACCTAGAAAATAAAAGGCCAAATTGTTGGGCTAGGTCCATGAAGCTGACAAAAAAATCATAGGAAAAAATACAAATGGGCTGAATTAATGGGCTCGGCCCATGTAAAACACCGAATTGGACCGGGCCGATTCTTGTGCCACATCAGCTTGCCACGCTGGATGCCTACGTGGTCTGGGGAGGCTGCAAGTGACCAAAACACGACAGTAGGCATATTTTGGTCATAAACGTTTGCGACCATTTCAGAAGAAAGGTCTCTATAGTCAGTTTATGACGGCCAGCTTTTGACCTTATGTTTTTTGTCACAAAAACGTCACAAATGGAAATTTGTGACCATTCAGTGACCAATAGTGGTGGTCACAAGTTGACATATTTCTTGTAGTGGTGTCTTTCTCTCTGGGTGGCACTTTGTATCGTTCATACCACTAGTACAGTAGTACTACCACTTGTGTTCTCCGACCCAGAAGTGGAGACGCTCTACCACGCTGTTCATGTCCCACTCCTTTCGCTGACGTGTGCGACATCCAGCATGTGTCGTGTGTTTGGCACTCCTTCGTCGTAAGAGTTGAAACACTAGCATTCACTAGAAATAAAAAAATCACCAGTGATACTATACCATGCGGTTTCCTTGCTACTCGATTTCAGAAAGAATACTTCCGCTTGCGGACATGTGGGACGTCGACCATCCTGGTCCACTTGCCATGCCCGCAGAACTCCAAGGGAGAGTCACCTCGATCATCGCGCCGCAATGATTACTAATGAGCTGTCAAATCACAGGCCCAACCTTACCCACTATGAAGTTGCTCAGACGAAGGAACCATCATGACTTCGTTGAGTTCCTCTTCTTGAAGAAAACTACTGTACCAGCAGTACTGCTAGCTACATTAGTTACTCCAGCAGAGGCCTTCTTTGGTTCATATAGGATAGGAATTTTATAGGAATATAAAAATCATAGGAAGTGAGATGACATGCATCTCAAACTCAATTCCTATAGAGAAAGAGATGCCATTTGATGCATAGGATAGGAATTTTTCCATTGAGTCTAGGCTAATGTACTGGTAATTTGCTCTAAAAACTATAGTACTGTTAGATGCTCGTAATTAATTAAACAAACGTACGGGCGACACATACACACACACTAACTACTAGTACTACTACTTCTCACATGCTGGCCAGACATCGTCATTCTCCTTCCTGGCTTTGTCGGCGACACCCCACCGTGCTTGGATCTCCGCCGCAGCGCGTGCGTTCTCTTCTTTCTTGTGGCGGCGGGCCTCTCTTTTCGTGCGATTTTTCTGACGTTTCCACTCCATTTGTGTGGCTTTGGCCGCCTCTTGCTCTACCGCCCATTCAGCCTTGGCTGCTTCAAATTCCGCCCACATAGGTGTGAGGTCGTGAGCAGCGATGAACTTGGCATGCCGGGATGCCACCGCTTGCCTACCATTCTGTGTGCGGTCGTGGGCGGCGAGGAACTCGGCGTGGCGGGATGGCATCGCTTCCTTACCAGTTAGTGTGCGGCGTAGTGGCATGAACGACGCTTGGTGATAGCTCTGGGTGGAGTGGCCGGACAACCGTAAAGTGCATGGGTTTGTCAAGAGCTCAAGGACAGAAGACGAAGGAAATTTGGATTCCCCTTCAATCCTGGTCATTTATTACCGGGTAAAATGCATTGGCTGTCATTGAACTTGTCTTGATAGCTCACTTTGATCATTGTATACGAGATATGGTGATTATACGGTCACTGGCTCAGCGTATAGCTCCGTATTTGTCTGGTTGACCAGTCAAACAGTCCGCATGCGCCTCATCAGCTCGTGTTCTTTATCCATCTATCTACACGGGCCTACCTGTCAGTGGGGAAAGAAATAAAAACCAATATTATGCGTATGTGACATTACTGTTTAGACGTTTGCTGGAGGCCTCCGCGAACACCGAGCATATATTCACCTGGCTCAACACCAACGGTCATACTCGTGACTCGGCGCCTTGCTCATGTATATCGTCCATCACAACGACAATCTATAAAACAACCTAGCTAGAGAGGGTACTATGGTGCGGAGTACTCCATGTACTATCGTGAGCAACCAATCATGGTGCCACTGCACACGAGTGTTTGTCTGACCGATTCGTCCATTATTCGTAAGTTATGTATGGTTGTGTGGTGGTCGTTGAATGCTAGCTGGCGACAAGAGCGGTTGCATGGACGCCTGGTTGTCAATACGTGCCGCATACGCTTCAAAGGCTCGTCATCTATGAGTTCACATTTTCCCACCACGCCAGCGTCTGACCGCCCTGGCTTACCGAAACCCCTTCCATCGCTAGCGCGCGCTTCCCACCTAAAACGATCATTGTCTCTCCAGAACGTCAATGCCGCATTCACCGGCCTTAACAGCAGGTGCAGTTGGTGTGTCACTGACATGCGGGCATGATGCCCATTCGGCCCACATGTCAGTGAGACAACGCACCTGGGGTTAAGTCACTGAAGCAGCGTCCACATTCACGCCCGACGCGACCTCTCACTGGCGCCGGCATTGCAGCAGTGCGACGGCCGAGAGAGCGCCACCCGTGCGGCATCCCGGTGCAAGCGACTGCTCCGCGTTAATGACACCACAGCTGCCGACGAACCTACTCCGATGCCAACCGTCCATCCGTCTGCCGCAGCTCATTGCCATTGGCCCGCTATGTTAACTTGAGCTCCAGCTCCCAGCCATAGACAAAGACCCACACTCATTCTCCTCCGGTCCCTTCCTTCTATTGGCACCACTCCAACCATGGCCTCCGAGCACTCCAAAGCTCTCTTGGACGTACTGTCGCAGGAGCAGACGAAGGACATTAGTGGCTCCGCTCCTTGCACGCTCCAAAGTTCTCTTGGACATACTCTCGCAGGAGCAAACGAAGGAGATCGTCGGCTCCCTCCCCACCCCCCAGGCCGCCCTCCGCCGCCACGAGCACGAAGCCGGCGCGCGTGCGCGGGCGCAGCCGGCAGCGAGGAATAGTAATACACGGTAGGTCACCACCGCTCCTCCACTCAGTCGACGCCAAGCTTAGTGGGATAAAAATTGGCGGCCGATTAGCTGCTTGACGGCGACGTGGAGGCGGAAATCTTCATAACCTTGTGCTCCGGAGGAGGAGGTTATCGAGGTGGATAAGGAGGAGGCAAAGGCAATGTCCGGCTTTCTCGGGTTCATGGCCGGACATGGTGGTTGGGGCCTGGCGATCGTTTAGATTAGGTTTACAGTAGGTTTTAGTACGGTTTGTGCGGAATATGTAATGAATTTCGTCCAGTTTTTAGGGAAAGTTCATGAAATGTAATGAATTTCATTCGGTCAATTTGAAATTTGCTTTGTTTGCGCGAATTTCGTCCGGTTAGTTCATATAGTTGTCGAAAGGTATGCGGGCAGCACTGGATGGAATCCATCAGTGTCCTTGGACAGATGTTGGTGTAAATTTGAAGGCCAGCGCTGGAGATGCCCTAACTATCATGTTATGATCGCTAACAGTGCTCCATTATTTCGCAGGGAACAGTTATCCCTCGATCAAAATCAGATCCGTCGTGTTTCGCACTCCTCCCACGTAAGAGTGTAGACTCTTGCTTACATAAAAATGGAGCAAGTGGACGGCACTGTAGCACGTCATATCACTCAAACTAGCCCGCCTAACGTGCAGGAAAGCACCGCCCTCGTCATTTTGTTCTGGATTTCTATGAATCGATCGCACGAAAATGTTACGCCTTGCAAGTTCAAAAGGAAAGGGGGCACACTTACAACTCGTACGCGTTGCGTTCACGTCGCACCCCCGATAGTCCGGCTTGCACACTGCTCACCAGAGGGGACACACGTTGTCTTGCATTGTCGATAGCCAAAATCTAATCGCTCAGCGGGCGTCGGCTGAGAGGAGAGAGACGGGGGAGGGAGAAGTGATCACCCGCCCGCCGTGCACGGACTCCAAGAAATATGTGGCTATAATGTGAGGTGGGCCATGCGGGAGTCCACACCGCTTCCAAGTAGATGAGTAGAGGGGGTACAAATCCTAGGAAGGCTAGTTTGCCCTAGTGGGTATTAGTGATATGACGTGGTACAATGCCGTCTAGTTTTCATGAAGAAGCGGAATTCAACGAAGTCATGATGGTTCTGTTGGAAATTTGAGCAAATTACTATGATATTTAATCCGAATAAACAAGAAATAAATCATGACAGCAGTAACACAGATTGTACTAAGCATGCTAACTAGCATAACAGATGAACCGATCAAATCTAGGGCATATACTAAAAGCATGAATTCTACCATGACCTCGAACAAGAAGGACAGAATCACACACGATGCAACGGGAGCAGCACCGCCGGCGTTCATGTTGTCGCCCATGTCGTTGAGGAAGAGGTAGAATTCATGCTTTTAGTATGTGCCCAAGATTTGATCGGTTCATCTGCTATGCTAGTTAGCATGCTTAGTACAATATGTGTTACTATTGTCATGATTTTTTTCCTGTTTATTCGAATTAAATATCATAGTAATTTGCTCATATTTCCAACAATTCAAAAACCTGATCGCCCCTCTCCCGTACAGGATCACAAGAGGCCTGCTGTCCCTTCTCGCGGTGCATGTCGGAAGGAGGGATGGAGAAGACTTGCGTTGTGGCGCAATGATCTGGAACGGTGGTGAGAAACCATATGTTGTGGCGGCCGCTAGGGTAGACGTCTGCCTGACTATATAATGCGGGTCGGGTAGGTCATGAAGAAAACCCCACATCCAAGTAACAGCCCCCATCCAAAAGGATCAGAAACAGCTGAGCAATTAACGCGTCCGTTAATTACGATTTATTAATTATTCCCGAGAAGCAAAAATATAGACAACGTGCATAGCTCTGTCCTCGGCTCGGCTCATTCCCGCAACCCGCGGTGCATCATGATGAGGCATGGCGAGCAAGGAGGAGGAGCACACGTTTAGGTCTCATCTTCTCATGCTCATACAAGTGGTAGAAGAGCTAACCTTATAAAGAGGTGCAACTCTCTCTCAACTTCGTGGTGGGACTAAACTTTAGTGCCACTCACTCCACTCACATGCATGCATGAATGGGCCAAGAGAATTTCAGAATTTTAGTTGGGCTTTGGGCCAAAGGCCTACTAGCGAGGTGGGTCATGCGGGAGTCCGCACTGCTTCCATGTAGATGAGTCAACTTTGTACTACTAACTTTGAAATGAAGGGAGTACAAATCCTAGGTGGGCTAGTTTGGCCTAGTGGGTTTTAGTGATATGACGTGGCATAGTGCTATCCAGTTTTCATGAAGAAGCGGAATTCAACAAAGTCATGATGGTTCCACAAAGTTACTCTACCCGCAGTACTGCTACCACAGGCGAAGACTGGACGACACTGTACCACGTCATATCACGAAAACCCACTAGGCCAAACTAGCCCGCCTAGGATTTGCACTCCCTCCGTTTCAAAGTTAGTAGTACAAAGTTGACTTTTGCAAGTACTATAGCTCGCACAGTAGCTAGGCTACTAACACCAAGAATCATCAAATAAGCCCTGCTAATATGATAAACAGTTCAAATTTACATCTAAGCATGCCATATATTACTTCAAAAGCTGGTGAGGATACATTTGTATCCAAAACTCAGAGAGGGTTCGCATGATTCACTATCAAACAAAAAGTAGCAAGTACCACCCACACAAGACAGTGCACTAGCCCTAAGATGGTTTGATAACACGCATCGTTTTGGTAATTAAACACAGGGCAATGAAAACTACCCTGAAGGATTAGCGCGACCAACTATTTCTTGTCATCGATATCTCGGGCAATGACCACAGCACGGACAGCGTCATGGGAATCGATCTCTGGGGCGATGTCCACAGGACTGACCGTGACATTGAAATCGATCTCTGGGGCTATGTCCACAGGATGGACAGCCGCATCGGAATCGATCTCTAAGGCGATGCCAATAGGACGGACCGTGACATCAAAAACGATCTCTGGGGCGTTGTCCATAGGACGGGCCGCGACATCGGAATCATCAAGGACATCCACCGACACCTGCACAACCCTAACATATTAGCAAGCACATTGCAAATAATCAAAAACCACAACTTTCGGTAATAAGCCATTATTTTTTACCTTGTGCAGCTCACCAGGGGATCCCATCCCTCCGGGGGCCATCTCCTCGTCCTCGATGGGGGCCATCACCTTGCCAGGGGAATACTGCTTCTCAACGGCGACTATCTCCTCAAACTCGGCCTTGAGCCTCGCATAGGTAGCCATCAGAGTTTCTGGGGTAGGCACGATGGGGCCCTTGCTGTTATTCCAACTTTCTTTCAGGAGTTCGTCCGCCAACTGATACGTCTCCAACGTATCTATAATTTTTGATTGTTCCATGCTATTATTTATAAAGTCTTGGATGTTTAATGGGCTTTATCATTCACTTTCAGATCATTTTTGGGACTAACCTACTAACCCAAAGGCCCGGTCCAAATTGATGTTTTTTGCCTATTTCAGGGTTTTGCAGAAAAGGAATATCAAACGGAGTCCAAACGGAATGAAACCTTCGCGAGAGATATTTTTGGAGAAAGACACGCCAGAGGAACTTGAGAACCACGTCAGGGGAGCCTCGAGTGGCCCTCGAGGGTGGGGGCGCGCCCCCCTTCCCAGGGCGCGCCCCCCTGCCTCGAGGCCCACTAGAGCATCCTCCGGTGCCCTCCTTCTTCCTATATAAGTCCACGTACCCCAGAAACTCTGTGAACAGAGAGAAACCCTAATTCCACCGCCGTAGCTTCTGTTCCCGTGGAGGTCCCATCTTGGAGCCTGTTCTAGAGCTCCACCGGGGGGGGATCCATCACGGAGGCCTTCATCATCATCATCATCGCCCTCACCATGAGTTGTGAGTAGTTTACCACAGACCTTCGGGTCCAAAGCTAGTATCTATATGGCTTCTTCTCTCTCTCTCTCTGGATCTCAATACAAAGTTCTCCTCGGTCTTCGAGGAGATCTATTCAATGTAATCTCTTTTTGAGGTGTGATTGTAGAGATCCAATGAATTGTGAGTTTATGGTCAAGGTTATCTATGAAAGATATTTGGTTCTTCTCTGAACTTTTTATGTGTGCTCATAATATCCTTGCAAGTCTCTTCAAATTATCGGTTTGGTTTGGCCTACTAGATCTATAGTTCTTGCAATGGGAGAAGTGCTTGGCTTTGGGTTCAATCTTGCGGTGTCCTTTCCCGGTGACAATAAGGGCAGCAAGGCATGTATTGTATTGTTGCCATCGAGGATAAAAGGATGAGGTTTACATCATATTGCTTGAGTTTATCCCTCTACATCATGTCATCTTGCTTAAGGCGTTACTCCGTGTTGGAAATATGCCCTAGAGGCAATAATAAAATTATTATTATATTTCCTTGTTCATGATAATTGTCTGTTATTCATGCTTGAATTGTATTGTACGGAAACAGCGATACATGTGTGAATATATAGACCACAATGAGTCCCTGGTAAGCCTCTAGTTACCAGTTCGTTGATCAACAGATGGTCACGGTTTCCTGACCATGGACATAGGATGTCAGTGATAACGGGATCACATCATTAGGATAATGATGTGATGGACAAGACCCAATCATGAGCATAGCACGAGATCGTTTAGTTCGTAATGCATAAGCTTTTCAGTGTCAAGTATTTATTCCTTAGACCATGAGATTGTACAACTCCCGCATGCCGTAGGAATACTTTGGTGTGCCAAACGTCACAACGTAACTGGGTGGCTATAAAGGTACGTATCGGGTATCTCCGAAAGTGTCTGTTGAGTTGGTACGAACCGAGATTGGGATGTTGTCACTTCGTATGACGGAGAGGTACCTCTGGGCCCACTCGGTAAGACATCATCATAATGAGCTCAAAGTGACTAAGGAGTTAGTCACGGGATGATGGATTACGGATCGAGTAAAGAGACTTGCCATAACGAGAATGAACAAGGTATCGGGAATACCGACGATCGAATCTCGGGCAAGTACCGTACCGATGGACAAAGGGAATGACATACGGGATTGAATGAATCCTTGACACGGTGGTTCATCCGATGAAGATCATCGAGGAACACGTGGGAACCAACATGGGTATCCAGATCCCGCTGTTGGTTATTGACCGGAGAGTGGTCTCGGTCATGTCTACGTGTCTCCCGAACCCGTAGGGTCTACACACTTAAGGTTCGGTAACACTAGGGTCGTAGAGATACATGCATGTGGAAACCCGAAAGTTGTTTGGAATCCCGGATGAGATCCCGGACGTCACGAGGAGTTCCGGAATGGTCCGGAGGTAAAGAATAATATATAGGAAGTCCAGTTTCGGCCATTGGGTGAACTCCGGGGGTCACCGGGAGTGTCCCGGGACCATCGGAGGGGTCCCGGGCGTCCACCGGGTGGGGCCACCCATCCCGGTGGGGCCCCTAGGCCGCAAGGGGGGAGTGGTCAGCCCTAATGGGCTGGCGCACCACATGGGCCCTCCTCCCCATGCGCCTAGGGTTGAAACCCTAAGAGGGAGGGGGCGCCACTTGCCTTGGGGGGCAAGGATTCCCCCCTTGGCCGCCGCCCCACCCTGCAGATCCCATCTGCAGGGCTGGCGCACCCCCCCTGGCCCCCTATATATATGTGGGGGGAGAGGGCAGCCGCACCCTTGCTCCTGGCGCCTCTCCCCCTCCCGTCACACCCCATACTCCTTACGCAGGGCTCCGGCGAAGCCCTGTAGGATTCTCCACTGCATCCACCACCACGCCGTCGTGCTGCTGGATCTCCGACGAGCTCTCCTCCCCCCTTGCTGGATCAAGAAGGAGGTGATGTTGCTGCACCGGACGTGTGTTGAACGCGGAGGTGCCGTCCGTTCGGTACTAGATCATCGGTGACGAAGAACGCGAAGAGTACGACTACTTCATCCACGCTTCTTCGAAAGCTTTCGCTCGCGATCTACATAACGGTATGTAGATGCACTCTTATTTGCTTGTTGCTAGATGTCTCCTTAGTTGGATCTTGGTGAAAGCGTAGAAATTTTTTGAATTCTGCTACGTTCCCCAACTGTGGCATCTGAGCTAGGTCTTATGCGTAGCATCTTGCACGAGTAGAACACAAAATAGTTGTGGGCGTTTGAGTTTGTTCCACTTTCTTGTCGTTACTAGTCAATCTTGATTCGGCGGTATTGTGGGATGAAGCGGCCCGGACCGACTTTACACGTATGCTTACGTGAGACTGGTTCCACCGACAGACATGCACTAGATGCATAAGGTGGCTGACGGGTGTCTGTCTCTCCTACTTTAGTCGGATCGGATTCGATGAACAGGGTCCTTATGAAGGGTAAATATAAATTGACAAATCTCGTTGTGGTTTTGGCGTAGGTAAGAAACTTTCTTGCTAGAAAACCTATAGAAGCCACGTAAAAACTTGCAACAACAATTAGAGGACATCTAACTTGTTTTTGCAGCATGTGCTATGTGACGTGGTATGGCCAAAAGAAGATGTGATGAATGATATATGTGATGTATGAGATTGATCAGGTTCTTGTAATAGGGAATCACGACTTGCATGTCGATGAACTTGACAACCGGCAGGAGCCATAGGAGTTGTCTTAATTATTGTATGACCTGCGTGTCACTGAATAAACGCTATGTAATTGCTTTAATTTATTGCTAAACGTTAGCCATAGTAGTAGAAGTAATAGTTGGCGTGACGACTTCTTCAAGACACGATGATGAAGATCATGATGATGGAGATCATGGTGTCGAGCCGGTGACAAGATGATCATGGTGCCCCGAAGATGGAGATCCAAGGAGCAAGATGATATTGGCCATATCATGTCACTTTAGTTGATTGCATGTGATGTTTATCATGTTTATCCATCTTGTTTACTTAGAACGACGGTAGTAAATAAGATGATCTCTCACTAAAATTTCAAGAATTGTGTTTCCCCTAACTGTGCACCGTTGCTAAAGTTCGTTGTTCCGAAGCACCACGTGATGATCGGGTGTGATAGGTTCTAACGTTCGCATACAACGGGTGTAAGCCAGATTTACACACGCAATACACTTAGGGTTCACTTGACGAGCCTAGCATGTACAGACATGGCCTCGGAACACGGAAGACCGAAAGGTCGAACACGAGTCGTATAGAAGATACGATCAACATGAAGATGTTCACCGTTGATAACTAGTCCGTCTCACGTGATGATCGGACACGGGCTAGTCGATTCGGATCGTGTATCACTTAGATGACTAGAGAGATGTCATTCTGAGTGGGAGTTCATTAAAATTTGATTAAGATGAACTTAATTATAATGAACTTAGTCTAAATTCTTTACAATATCTCTTGTAGATCAAATGGCCCACGCTCCAGTTTCCCTCAACTTCAACGCGTTCCTAGAGAAAACCAAGCTGAAAGACGATGGTAGCAACTATACGGATTGGGTCCGTAACCTGAGGATTATCCTCATAGCTGCCAAGAGATCATATGTCCTTGAAGCACCGCTAGGTGATGCACCTGCTCCCGATGCGGCCCAAGACGTTTTGAACGTCTGGCAGTCGCGTAGTGATGATTACTCCCTGGTTCAGTGCGGCATGCTTTACAGCTTAGAGTCGGGGCTCCAAAAACGTTTTGAGAACCACGGAGCATATGAGATGTTTGAAGAGCTGAAAATGGTTTTCCAAGCTCATGCCCGAGTTGAGAGATATGATGTCTCCGACGCATTCTACAGCTGTAAGATGGAGGAAAACAGTTCTGTCAGTGAGCACATCCTCAAGATTTCTAGATTGCACAACCGCTTGTCTCAGCTGGGAATGAATCTCCCAGATGAAGCGGTCGTTGACAGAATCCTCCAGTCACTCCCACCAAGCTTCAAGAGCTTCGTGTTGAACTTCAATATGCAGGGGATGGAGAAGTCCATTCCCGAGGTGTATTCGATGCTGAAATCAGCGAAGGTGGACATCCAGAAAGAACATCAAGTGTTGATGGTCAATAAAACCACTAAGTTCAAGAAAGGCAAGGGTAAGAAGAACTTCAAGAAGGACGGCAAGGGAGTTGCCGCGCCCGGTAAACCTGTTGCCGGGAAGAAGCCAAAGCATGGACCCAAGCCTGAGACATAGTGCTTTTATTGCAAGGGAACGGGTCACTGGAAGCGGAACTGCCCCAAATACTTAGCAGACAAGAAGGCCGGGAACGTCAAAGGTATATTTGATATACTTGTTATTGATGTGTACCTTACCAGCGCTCGTAGTAGCTCCTGGGTATTTGATACCGGTGCAGTTGCTCATATTTGTAACTCTAAGCAGGAGCTGCGGAATAAGCGGAGACTGGCGAAGGATGAGGTGACGATGCGCGTCGGGAATGGTTCCAAGGTCGATGTGATCGCCGTCGGCACGCTACCTCTACATCTACCCTCGGGATTAGTTTTAAACCTTAATAATTGTTATTTAGTACCAGCTTTGAGCATGAACATTGTATCTGGATCTCGTCTTATGCGAGATGGCTACTCTTTCAAATCGGAGAATAATGGTTGTTCTATTTATTTGAGAGACATGTTTTATGGTCATGCCCCGCTGGTCAATGGTTTATTTTTGATGAATCTCGAACGTGATGATACACATATTCATAGTATAGATGCCAAAAGATGTAAAGTTGATAATGATAGTCCCACATACTTGTGGCATTGCCGCCTTGGTCATATTGGTGTCAAACGTATGAAGAAGCTCCATTCAGATGGACTTCTAGAGTCTCTTGATTATAAATCATTTGACACGTGTGAACCATGCCTATTGGGAAAGATGACCAAGACTCCGTTCTCCGAAACAATGGAGCGAGCAACCAACTTGTTGGAAATCATACATACCGATGTGTGTGGTCCAATGAGTGTTGAGGCTCGCGGAGGCTATCGTTATGTTCTCACCCTCACAGATGACTTGAGTAGATACGGGTATATCTATTTGATGAAACACAAGTCTGAGACCTTTGAAAAGTTCAAGGAATTTCAGAATGAGGTTGAGAATCAACGTGACAGAAAAATAAAGTTCTTACGATCAGATCGTGGGGGTGAATATTTAAGTCATGAATTTGGCACACACCTTAGGAGCTGTGGAATTGTTTCACAATTGACACCGCCTGGAACACCTCAACGTAACTTTAAGTCCGAACGTCGAAATCGTACTCTATTGGACATGGTGCGATCTATGATGTCCCTCACCGATTTACCGCTATCTTTTTGGGGTTATGCTTTAGAGACTGCCGCATTCACTTTAAATAGGGCTCCATCGAAATTCGTTGAGACGACTCCGTATGAACTTTGGTTTGGCAAGAAACCAATGTTGGGGATATCGCTTATCGGGAACTTATCGGTTGACCCATGATAAGGGGTAAATCGGCTAGTTTATCGGCATATCGGCCGATTTATCGCCATATCGGCTGATTGATCGGCCGATTTATCTTATAGGTCACACAGCGGTAAGCAATAAATCGGCCGAATTATCGGCATATCGGAAGATATCTTGAACAGTGCAAGAAATCGAAGCTGTCGTTTCTAAAAGTTTGGGGTTGCGATGCTTATGTCAAGAAACTTCAACCTGAAAAGCTCGAACCCAAATCGGAAAAATGTGTCATCATAGGATACCCAAAGGAAACGATTGGGTACACCTTCTACTACAGATCCGAAGGCAAAGTATTTGTTGCCAAGAATGGATCCTTTCTGGAGAAAGATTGTCTCTTGAAAGAAGTGAGTGGGAGGAAAGTAGAACTTGATGAGGTGACAGTAACCCCTCCTGAAAGTAGCGCAGCGCAGGAAATCGTTCCTGAGGTGCCTGCACCAACAAGGGAGGAAGTTGATGATAATGATCATGAAGAAACAGATCAAGTTACTACTGAACTTCGAAGGTTCACGAGGGCACGTTCCGCACCAGAGTGGTACGGCAACCCTGTCCTGGAAATCATGTTTTTAGACAACGGTGAACCTTCGAACTATGAAGAAGCAATGGCGGGCCCGGAATCCAATAAATGGCTTGGAGCCATGAAATCCGAGATAGAATCCATGTATGAAAACGAAGTATGGACTTTGGTGGACTTGCCTGACGACAGGCACGCCATAGAAAACAAATGGATATTTAAGAAGAAGACAGACGCGGATGGTAATGTGACCATCTATAAGGCTCGGCTTGTCGCTAAGGGTTATCAACAAGTTCAAGGGATTGACTACGACGAGACTTTCTCTCCCGTAGCGATGCTGAAGTCAGTCAGAATCATGTTAGCTATTGCCGCATTCTATGATTATGAGATATGGAAAATGGACGTCAAAACAGCATTCCTTAATGGCTTCCTCAAGGAAGAGTTGTATATGATGCAGCCGGAAGGTTTTGTCGATCCAGAGAACGCTAACAAGGTATGCAAGCTCCAGCGCTCGATTTACGGGCTGGTGCAAGCATCTCGGAGTTGGAATATTCGCTTTAATGATGTGATCAAAGCGTTTGGCTTTATACAGACTTATGGAGAAGCCTGTATCTATAAGAAAGTGAGTGGGAGCTCTCTGGCATTTCTCATATTATATGTGGATGACATATTGCTGATGGGAAATGATGTGGAATTCTTGGAAAATGTAAAGGCCTACTTGAATAAAAGTTTTGCAATGAAGGACCTTGGAGAAGCTGCTTACATATTAGGCATCAAAGTCTATAGAGATAGATCAAGACGCCTCATTGGTCTTTCACAAAGTACATACCTTGACAAGATATTGAAAAAGTTCAATATGGATCAGTCAAAGAAGGGATTCTTGCCTGTTTTGCAAGGTATGAGATTGAGCAAGGCTCAGTCGCCGACTACGGCAGAAGATAGAGAAATGATGAGTGTCATTCCCTATGCCTCGGCCATAGGTTCTATCATGTATGCCATGCTGTGTACCAGACCTGATGTGAACCTTGCCATAAGTTTGGTAGGGAGGTACCAAAGTGATCCCGGTGTGGAACACTGGACAGCGGTCAAGAACATCCTGAAGTACCTGAAAAGGACTAAGGATATGTTTCTCGTTTATGGAGGTGACGAAGAGCTCGTCGTAAAGGGTTACGTCGATGCTAGCTTCGACACAGATCTGGATGACTCAAAGTCACAAACCGGATACGTGTATATTTTGAATGGTGGAGCAGTCAGCTGGTGCAGTTGCAAGCAGAGCGTCGTGGCGCATTCTACATGTGAAGCGGAGTACATAGCTGCTTGCGAAGCGGCACAGGAAGGAGTCTAGATGAAGGAGTTCATCACCGACCTAGGAGTCATTCCAAGCGCGTCAAGCCCGATGACTCTCTTCTGTGACAACACTGGTGCTATTGCCATTACCAAGGAGCCCAGGTTTCACAAGAAGACCAAGCACATCAAGCGTCGTTTCAACTCCATCTGGAATTATGTTCAGGATGGAGACATAGATATTTGTAAAGTGCATACGAATCTGAATGTTGCAGACCCGTTGACTAAACCTCTTCCACGGGCAAAACATGATCAACACCAGAACTCTATGGGTGTTCGACTCATCACAATGTAACTAGATTATTGACTCTAGTGCAAGTGGGAGACTGTTGGAAATATGCCCTAGAGGCAATAATAAAAGTATTATTATATTTCCTTGTTCATGATAATTGTCTGTTATTCATGCTTGAATTGTATTGTACGGAAACAGCGATACATGTGTGAATATATAGACCACAATGAGTCCCTGGTAAGCCTGTAGTTACCAGTTCGTTGATCAACAGATGGTCACGGTTTCCTGACCATGCACATAGGATGTCAGTGATAACGGGATCACATCATTAGGAGAATGATGTGATGGACAAGACCCAATCCTGAGCATAGCACGAGATCGTTTAGTTCGTAATGCATAAGCTTTTCGGTGTCAAGTATTTATTCCTTAGACCATGAGATTGTACAACTCCCGGATGCCGTAGGAATACTTTGGGTGTGCCAAACGTCAGAACGTAACTGGGTGGCTATAAAGGTACGTATCGGGTATCTCTGAAAGTGTCTGTTGAGTTGGTACGAACCGAGACTGGGATGTTGTCACTCCGTATGACGGAGAGGTACCTCTGGGCCCACTCGGTAAGACATCATCATAATGAGCTCAAAGTGACTAAGGAGTTAGTCACGGGATGATGGATTACGGATCGAGTAAAGAGATTTGCCATAACGATATTGAACAAGGTATCAGGAATACCGACGATCGAATCTCGGGCAAGTACAGTACCGATGGAGAAAGGGAATGACATACGGGATTGAATGAATCCTTGACACGGTGGTTCATCCGATGAAGATCATCGAGGAACACGTGGGAACCATAATGGGTATCCAGATCCCGCTGTTGGTTATTGACCGGAGAGTGGTCTCGGTCATGTCTACGTGTCTCCCGAACCCGTAGGGTCTACACACTTAAGATTCGGTAACGCTAGGGTCGTAGAGATACATGCACGTGGAAACCCGAAAGTTGTTCGGAATCCCGTATGAGATCCCGGACGTCACGAGGAGTTCTGGAATGGTCCGGAGGTAAAGAATGATATATAGGAAGTCCAGTTTCGGCCATCGGGTGAACTCTGGGGTCACCGGGAGTGTCCCGGGACCACCGAAGGGGTCCCGGGGGTCCACCGGGTGGGACCACCCATCCCGATGGGGCCCCTACGCCACAAGGGGGGAGTGGACAGCCCTAATGGGCTGGCGCACCACATGGGCCCTCCTCCCCATGCGCCTAGGGTTGAAACCCTAAGGGGGAGGGGGCGCCACTTGCCTTGGGGGGCAAGGATTCCCCCCTTGGCCGCCGCCCCACCCTGCAGATCCCATTTGCAGGGCCGGCGCACCCCCCTGGCCCCCTATATATATGTGGGGGGGAGAGGGCAGCCGCACCCTTGCTCCTGGCGCCTCTCCCCCTCCCGTCACACCCCATACTCCTTACGCAGGGCTCCGGCGAAGCCCAGCAGGATTCTCCACTGCATCCACCACCACGCCGTCGTGCTGCTGGATCTCCGACGACCTCTCCTCCCCCCTTGCTGGATCAAGAAGGAGGTGACGTTGCTGCACCGGACGTGTGTTGAACACGGAGGTGCCGTCCGTTCGGCGCTAGATCGTCGGTGATGAAGAACGCGAAGAGTACGACTACTTCATCCACGCTTCTTCAAAAGCTTCCGCTCGCGATCTACATAACGGTATGTAGATGCACTCTTATTTGCTCGTTGCTAGATGTCTCCTTAGTTGGATCTTGGTGAAAGCGTAGAAAATTTTTGAATTCTGCTACGTTCCCCAACACTCCGTTCTTATGAACTCAATACACTAGATGCATGCTGGATAGCGGTCGATGTGTGGAGTAATAGTAGTAGATGCAGGCATGAGTGGGTCTACTTGTCTTGGACGTGATGCATATATACAATGATCATGCCTAGATAGTCTCATAATTATTCACTTTTCTATCAATTGCTCGACAGCAATTTGTTTACCCGTCGTAGAATATCGCTATCATGAGATAAGCCACTAGAGAAAACTATGGCCCCCGGGTCTATTCTCAACATATCAATCTACATCTACTTTACTTTTACCGCTTTTATTTGCTGTTCTTATAAACCAAAAATACCAAAAATATAAACTATCATCTCTATCAGATCTCACTCTCGTAAGTGATCGTAAAGGGATTGACAACCCCCTATCGCGTTGGCTGCGAAGTTCTTATTTGTTTGTGCAGGTGCGAGGGACTCACGCATGGTCTCCTACTGGATTGATACCTTGGTTCTCAAAAACTGAGGGAAATACTTACACAATTCTGCCGCATCTCCCTTTCCTCTTCGAGGGAATACAACGTAAGCTCAAGAGGTAGCAAGAAGAATTTCTGGCGCCGTTGCCGGGGAGGCTTACGCAAAAGTCATATACCAAGTACCTATCACAAACCCTTATCCTTCACATTACATTTATTTGCCTCTCATTTTCCTCTCCCCCACTTCACCCTTGTCGTTTTATTCGACCTTCTTCCGTCGTGTGTTTATCGTTCGCTTGCTTCTTGTTTGCTTGTGTGTGTTGGATTGCTTGCTTGTCACTATGGCTCAGAGCAGTACCAAATTGTGTGACTTCTCCAATACCAACAACAATGACTTTATTAGCACTCTGATTGCTCCTATTACCGATGCTGAATCTTGTGAGATCAATGCTGCTTTGTTGAATCTTGTCATGAAAGATCAATTCTCCGGCCTTACTAGTGAAGATGCCGCTACCCATCTAAACAACTTTGTTGATTTGTGTGATATGCAAAAGAAAAGGGATACGAATAACGATATTGTTAAATTGAAGTTATTTCTGTTTTCACTTAGAGATCGTGCTAAAACTTGGTTCTCCTCTTTGCCTAGAAATAGTATTGATTCGTGGAATAAGTGCAAAGATGCTTTTATCTCTAAGTATTTCCCACCTGCTAAGATCATCTCTCTTAGAAACGATATTATGAATTTTAAGCAACTAGATCATGAGCATGTTGCACAGGCTTGGGAGAGAATGAAACCGATGATACATAATTGCCCTACACATGGTTTGAATATATGGATGATTATTCAGAACTTTTATGCTGGCTTGAATTTTGCTTCTAGAAATCTTTTAGATTTGGCCGCCGGAGGCACTTTCATGGAAACCACCTTAGGAGAAGCTACCAAACTCCTAGATGATATTATGGTTAATTATTCCCAATGGCACACCGAAAGATCTACTAGTAAAAAAGTGCATGCTATCGAAGAAATTAGTATTTTAAGTGGAAAGATGGATGAACTTATGAAATTGTTTGCTGCTAAGAGTGATTCTTCTGATCCTAATGATTTGCCTTTGTCCACTTTGATTGAGAATAACAATGAATCTTTGGATGTAAATTTTGTTGGTAGGAATAATTTTGGTAACAAGGCTTATAGAGGTAATTTTAATCATAGGCCTTTCCCTAGTAATTCCTCTAATAATTGTGGTAATTCCTACAACAACTCTTATGGAAAGATGCCTTCTGAATTTGAAACTAGTGTTAAAGAGTTTATGATCTCGCAAAAGAATTCCAATGCTTTGCTTGAAGGGAAATTGCTTAAGGTTGATGAATTGGCTAGAAGTGTGGATAGAGTTACTCTTGATGTTTATTCTTTGAAACTTAGATCTATCCCACCTAAGCATGATATCAATGAGTCTCTCAAAGCCATGAGAATTTCCATTGATGAATGCAAAGAAAGAACCGCTAGAATGCGTGCGAAAAGAGAAGATTATATTAAATCATGTTCTTCTAGTTATCATGAAAATAAAGATGAAGATCTGAAAGTTATTGATGTGTCTCCTATTAGATCCTTGTTTTCTAGTATTAATCTTGATGAGAATAGGATTGGAGATGATTCTGCTTTAAGGTGTCCCAATGATTCGGAGTTTTTAGATCTTGATGCTAAAATTGCTAAAAGTGGGGGTGAAGAGATTAAAACTTTGCATAGTGATGAACCCACTACTTTGGATTTCAAGGGATTCAATTATGACAATTGCTCTTTGATTGATTGTAGTTCCTTGTTGTAATCCGTGCTAAATTCTCCGCATGCTTATTGTCAAAATAAAGCTTTCACTAAACATATAGTTGATGCTTTGATGCAATCTTATGAAGAAAAACTTGAGTTGGAAGTTTCTATACCTAGAAAGCTTTATGATGAGTGGGAACCTACTATCAAAATAAAAATAAAAGATCAGGAATGCTATGCTTTGTGTGATTTGGGTGCTAGTGTCTCCACTATCCCAAAAACTTTGTGTGATTTGCTAGGGTTCCATGAGCTTGATGATTGTTCTTTAAATTTGCATCTTACGGATTCCACTATTAATAAACCTATGGGAAGAATTAATGATGTTCTTATTGTTGCCAATAGGAATTATGTGCCCGTAGATTTCATTGTTCTTGATATAAATTGCAATCCTTCATGTCCTATTATTCTTGGTAGACCTTTCCTTAGAACGATTGGTGCAATTATTGATATGAAGGAAGGAAATATTAGATTCCAATTTCCATTAAGAAAAGGCATGGAACACTTTCCTAGAAAGAAAATAAAATTACCATATGAATCTATCATGAGAGCCACTTATGGATTGCCTTCCAAAGATGGCAATACCTAGATCTATCGTGTATCGTGCCTAGCTAGGGGCGTAAAACGATAGCGCTTGTTGGGAGGAAACCCAATTTTATGTTTTTTGTTTTTCTTGCTGTTAGGGAATAAATATTGCATCTAGCCTCTGATTAGATGTGGTTTCATGTTTTGTTTAGTGTTTGTGCCAAGTATAACCTTTGGGAAGACTTGTGTGAAGTTTATGTGATCTTGCTGTGAAAAACATAATCGTTAGCACTTGCTAAAGTAGTCGTGAGATTTTAATGGAGCTTTCTTTTTAGTTTATTCTTTTGGAAGATGATTGGTAGACAAATTTCTCAAATTTAACAATTTAGTTTGAATTTTTTGGAGTTCCATAAGTAGGCGAACCCTGCAGATTACTACAGACTGTTCTGTTTAGGCTAGGGATGCCCAAATCTGGCAAGGGAAGGTGTTTAAATAGGGTAGGTGGGCTAGGACTAGGGTTACTAGGGGTTTTTGGACCCCTCGATCGTAATCGGACGGCTTCGGACACGAGGAGGGGTAGGATGGGCCTAGGAGGTGTAGGTGAGCTGTGTAGAGGGCCTCGGACCGAGAAGAGAGAGAACAGAGAGATGCCCGGCACATCATTTCGGAGACCGAAACGTCCGACGAATTTTCCGGCGATAGTGCCGCTATAGTTTAACGGTTGGGCTATCAAACGGACCCGAATGTGACGAAATTTGACAGGCGGTCTACCTACACTATAACAATACCACACGCCAAGTTTCATCCCATTCCGAGAACATTTTTTGGCCACTTACAAAAGGAGGTTTCGGAGGTGCCGCGGGCGCGTGCGAGTGTGTCTTGGCTCAGAACGGACAACGGGGAGAACTGGAAGATCGGGCAACCACGAACGGATACAAGTTTTAAAAACTTGCTGATGACAATGCACATGATGACATGCCAAAGTGCAACACGCAAGCAGATGAGATGGCAACGGCGACGAATAACTGGCTGACATCTGGCGCATCGGTCTCGGGGCGTCACATTACTAGAATAAAACACCTCATGAAATCAATGTCAAACATGTCAAGTCTCAGCATTCTCAATTCAAACCACTTTATTGAAGGCGGTGTAGGTTCACCAATCAAATTTTGGAAAGCAGCTTTAGTCAATTCGCTGTCAAATAATATATTTTTGCCACCTATTGGAAGACCAAATAGCAGGTGAAATGATTTTGGGCTCATGGGGATGACCTTGTCATCAAGAACTATATCACCAGTGGGTGGATTGACTTTCCCAGCTACCCACTGAGCGAAACCTCTAGGAACAGAGTTGCACTCGAAATCAAGCATAAAGGAAAGACCATAATCTAAAATAACATTTAATCTTGATGGAGGTATTTTCTTCACGAGGTTAGTGAAGTAGCCATGATTGCACCTGCTGCTAGCCTTCTTCGGAGGAAGCGGGGTAGGTTAAGCAAAGAAAAAATAAAATTTAAAAATGTGAAAAAATAATATGTATTTGCTGAGTAATTCATAAGCAGCTAAAGTATCAGAACTACTTTCAGTTGGACTACATCTTAAAGCTAGTTCATTACATAGTTTACCATGAATTCATTTATAAGTGAACAGATATGCGCAAAAGAATGCTTGGAAGAAAAACAAAACATTCACAATACCAAAAAGATTGCCAGGAAAACATAACAGTATATGCAATGATATGATGCAAGAACTAATTGTGAATAAAAACACTTACGGAAGTATCCTTAGAAGAATTAGCATTGCCATTTGATGAGTAAAACTGTGAGTAATCACAAAAGGGGAAAACATTAATAAATTATGAGAACGCAAAACAAAAGTTAAAAAATATACATAATTTGCTAATTAAATAACAACTAGAAATTACCGGGTTCTGCGGGTTGTTCAGGAATTTCAACATCAAACTGAGGATCACAACCACCAACCTGGTAAGCACCATAAAAACATTGGGTCGAACTCCTTGAAATGAAACATAATCCTGAAAACTATAACACTAGTGGTTGTCAAACACAAACATTTAGAAAAAGCAGAAATTTACATCAAGTAGTTGAGTCCGTCCTTCTTCAAACTGGCTTTGCGAAAAAATTGTTACGTCTAGGTCTTCGTCACAATACAAGCCTTCGATGTCTTCCAAATCATTCGTATTGCTAGCCATTATCTGAAGAGAAAATAAAAGTTAGTGATTAAGCAGCAACTACAATAACAAAATTAACGGAACTGTAATTATCAGTATACAAAATGGTTTAATCTACACAAAACCATAAAAGGGTTAAATACATTGCATCTGCTCTACTGAGCCCACCCACCTCAAAAACATTTTTCCACAAAAGGTAAATAATAAGAAAGTATTGGTGGAACATGGTATTTAAGATAAATTCATTATTACATACGACTGAGTTTGCATTGAATTTATATCCCATAGCACCTCCTCTTAGCCCACAGATATCATGGTCTACCTAAACATGTTGATCTGTGTGATTACAGAACAATGTTTGCAAAACATACTTCAGGGATGCGCCTGCTTGACTGAACGCACTTGCTTAAAAGTCATTATTCCACAAGGCAGTGTTAAACTACTGGTTGAAAGTATGATATTGAACATCAAATTCATCAGTACACAGAGTAAATTGCCAGTTATCATAATTCATAAACATCTGCAAAAGACCCAACAACACCCTGGACTAACCTACCTATAAAAATAGGCTTGCACACTTCAGGTGTGCAGACCTGCGTGAGTTAGCCAATACACCTCACAGTCATGTCACGCAAAAACGAAAATCGAACATCTACTGCTTGAAATTATGAATTTCAAGCTCAATTACAGAATTACTGGCGACTACATTTGCATAGGATGGCATCTCAATAGCAGGTGCAGCACATAACCCACGAACTAGGCTAAATTCAAAATCAGAAGCGATTGGCGCCTGAAAACACCAACGCGATTCGAGCTCCGCTAGGCGAACCCAACCAAAACATCTCAATATCTGAGATCAGGCAAGCAATTTTGCACGATTCAGCTGGAACTCCTAGAGTTTTGAGAGAATGATTCCCAAATGACATCTCGACAGCAGGTGCAGCACATAACCCACGAACTGGGCTAAATTAAAAGTCAGAAGCGATTGGCGCCTAAAAAATACCAACGCGATTCGAGCTCCCCTACCAAAACATCTCAATCTCTGAGATCAGGCAAGAAATTTTGCATGATTCAGCTGGAACTCCTAGGGTTTCGAGAGAATGATTCCCAAATTAAATGCAAGGGGAAAATCTTAAGGGGGGGGACAAACCCGAGACAGATGCAGAATGAGCGGCGCTCTTGGATCTCGCGAGTAGGCCTCCACACCAGTCTGTCGGAGTAGCAGTGGTGGAACGGTGGCGTCGTCGCCGGAGACGAAGGAGAGGAGAAAACTCGCGAAATAATGAGGACGCGATCAGAAAGGGGACGGGCTGATGACTTTGAAATAACATTGATGTCATCAGTAACGTAACATAGTAGGCGGGCGGAAAACAGCAAAAAGAAAAAAAAAACATGAGGCGTAAGGCAGCAGACATGCGGAGAGAGGAAGAGGAAAAAAACTTGAAAAAATATACACCAATCTCAAAGCATTGGATGAACGGCTGTTTCAAAACTAATGGAACAGTACTATATTGACGTCGATTTTCACATAAAACAAAAACAATTTGTGCTTCAGACAACTTAATCTCTTGAATGACATAATAATTTACAAAATGAAAAATAAGATACCTAATTTTTCCTGGTGATCGCACAGTTCACTTTTAAAAGCCTGTCACAATATTAAACAAATTTAGGGTGGAAATAAATCGACAAAAGGATATGATACAACATCAAAAATATCAATTCAAATTGAAGTTGATCACCAGGTAAAAAATTCATTCCGTAAAAAATAAGAAATCAAACAATTATAGGGTGACTTTTAATCAATAATTGATACGATCTATAAATTAAAAGATCAATCAAAGAAATTGTTGAGCACCCAGAAAAAATAAAAATAAATTCAAACAAAGAAACACCTAAAAAATATAGAAGCACTGGGGCTACCCAAGGTGATGAACTCGGTCGAATATAACCTTTCTCCAATAATTCCTTAATTTTCTTCTTAATTTCCTCCAGATCATTTGCGGGCATCTGGTACGGTCTCTTGGATATTGGTCCAGTGCCTAGTAACAATTCGATCAAAAACTCTATGTCCCGATCCGGTGGCATGCCTTGTAGTTCCTCTGGAAAAACATCGGGATAATCCTACATAACTGGTACTTCCTCCTGAACAACTCCCGAAAGAGAATTCACTTGAGTCCTCCTTGGTGTATGCCTCGACACATACTTGATCCGTTTCCCCTCTGGGGTGGTGAGAAGAATCGACGTACTAGCACAATTGATGTTTCCCTCGTACTTGGATAGCCAATCCATACCTAGGATCACGTCTAATCCTTCGGATTCTAGGATAATGAGGTTTGTGGGAAACACATGTCTACCTATGGTCAATGGCAGCTGAAAACAACCCCGACTAGCCATAGACCCTGCTCCTGGGGAACTCACTAACATAGGTGACTTAAGGGCTACGTTCGGCAACTTAAACTTGTCCACAAATCCCCTTGATATGAATTAATGTGATGCACCAGTGTCAAAAAGAACAAGGGCTGTAAATGCATTAATCAAAAACTTACCAACAACTGCGTCGCGCTGCTCATAAACTTCTTCCACATTGACGTGATTCACCTGCCCTCTGGTGAAAGTATTGGGCTTCTTTCCGGAGTTTCCATTTCCATTCCCGTTCTTGGCCTCAGGACACTCTGTGGCATAATGCTCTGGCTTCTGGCACTTGAAACATGTGATGTGGCTCAGATCCTTCTTCCCTGGTGTAGCGGGGTTGAAATGTTGTTGATTGCCATTTCCTCCATTCTCATTGCCATTCCTATGGCCATTATGGTTGTGTCCATTCCCTCCATGCTGTGAATGTCCTCTATGGTTATGGTGAGTGTGTCCACCATACTTGTCGGATCCTGATCCATTATTTCCCGAGTACGGGGTATAGCAGGGCTTCTGCTGAACTCCAGAGTTGTACTTTCCCTGTCCGTACTTCCTCTTGCGGTTCTCTATCTACTGCCGCTTGCCTTCTATAATGATGGCCTTGTCTACCAGCTCCTGGTAGTTGTTGAAGGTTGCCACCATCAGCTGCATACTCAGTTCATCATTGAGACCTTCAAGAAATTTCTCCTGCTTTGCGGCACTGTGGCCACATCCTCTGGGGCATAGCGAGCTAACTGGCTGCACTCATCCACGTACTGCCCCACAATACGATTCCCTTGGCGTAAGTTGCGAAACCCGCGCTTCTTCAGACTCATAGCTCCAGCTGAAACATGTGCGGTACGGTACGCCTGCCGGAATTGATCCCAAGTCAAATTGGCTATGGGGAATGTGGTGGTGTAATTCTCCCACCATGAAGTTGCTGGTCCATCCAGTTGATGTGCGGCAAAGTGCACCTTCTCCGCGTCAGTGCATCCTGCGGTGGTCAGATCCCTTCCGATCCTACGAAGCCAGTCATCTGCGACGATCGACTCTGTGCTGCTAGAGAATGCGGGTGGTTTCAATCTCGGGAAACGGGTAAGGTTGTCGACCGGGGGCGGTGGCGGTGGGTTGTTGTTGTTGTGGTTCTGATTCTGGATGGGCAACTACATGAGGGCATTCTAGTACTGGATCAACTGGGTAAGTTCCGGTGGGAATTCTGGGTCTCGGAGGCATCTGTTCAGTTTAGAGCGGGTGAGAAATTAGAATGGAATAAGAGCCTAATGAGATAAATCACTACCCATATGCTTATGATAGCAATAAAACTTCAAATCAAGCAATTCACACATATCACACCACACAAGCAAAACCTACAGGTAAGGTCATATCCACAAGAGATATGATCTCTTCATACTACCGCAATCATTCGTTGGACTCAATTTGATAGTGGTGGTCTGAACTAAATCTTCTCAAATCAAAGTCAATTCTAGCTTCTTCTTATTCGTCAATGAAGTCTTCATAGGTCATGGTCTCATCAGCTGAGCAACTTGGTGATGGGGTTCAACAACTATTGAATTGAAGTAGAGAAGAGATAGAAATAAATAGAGAAGAGTATGGACTAACAGATATATAAGGAAGTCGTAAAATAGAGTTTTCTTCCTACGGCTTTCCATTTCCTAGTGGTCGCATCCTACAGTGAGCGTGTGCTCTGATATCATCTTGTAGCGACCCGGCCCAAATGGATCGAAGTCTCTGTGCTAAAGTGTCATCCCTGGATCGGTATGCTGACACACACAGTACTCGAGGAATTATAACAGAGTTCAATCACACACTTTATTACATCGAGGTCCTCAAAAGAGTATTTATTACAATAATATAGGCAAAGGTCATCTAAATAAAAATAACTATGGAAGCATCAAAGGTAAATGAGTCCATCCAACTCCACGGCAAACTGAGTACAGAACAACGACCTATCGCACCTTTAATCCTCGTCGAAAAACTCTGAAACATGAGACGTTGCAGTCGTGTAGGTCAGCACATGGAATATGCTGGCAAAGTCACACAATAGAATAATAATAATGAAAAGACTATCTCTATATGCAGATTTAGCTAGTGGAGGCTCTAAGGTTAATTTTTGCATAAAGCCAATTTTACCCTACAACAAAGGAATAAATTTTTATTTACTACTAAATTAAAATGCCATTGTTGAGAAGGTTCCTCCAACTCAATACCAAAATTCCCAAGTTATTAGTAACCCAATAATTTCATTAAATAGAGTGATGAGATCAACCAATAATTCACATCTAGATACTCAAGTTGTCCATAACTGAGGACACGACTAATCATGATTAGTTTATACACTCTGTAGAGGTTTGCGCACTTTTCCCCACAAGACTCGACCACCTCCATGATCGGAAGATCGACACATAGCCTTTCTGAAGTATTTCCTCCAAACCCTGGGTAGACCGGTACACCTACTTTCCCCTACATCAGCTAGTCTACCACGGAAAGAGCCCATAATGACTTGTGGCTGCACACGGAAATTTCTAGGCATGAAATATCTTATGATCCCTTTGAGCTTGGGTGGCGGAACTAGGGTAATCGCATGGGTACTCCGGGATCCCCTTGGGCAAGCACTGGCTTCTCCAGGTGTCTCAAACAATCAACCCAGATGTGTATTAAAGTTGCCACCTTATGTTGTCCCAAAATTATTACCTCTCGCAACTTGCATGGATCACACATACCAATCCCCGTCTACGAGCATGGCTAAGCAATATATGACATAACGAATATTCCCGGGGTGATCAAAGGTCATAGGTTCCTACCACATGAACTACAAAGCATAACCACATGTTCTCAATCCTACTCATGCAATCTTTGAGGGTGAAACTAATGCATAGTAAAACTGGGTATTGAAAATTATGATCAAAGTGTGAACTTGCCTTGCTGGCGTTCGTTCAACTCTAAAGATTCGTAGTAGCAAGCTTCGCACTCCGGATGATCTAGCGTAAGCAAGCAATAACATACATAAGCATGCAAGCAAAGATCCAAAAAGAAAACAAATAAAAGACTTCGAATAGCTCCAAAACAACCAAATAAAGTTTCTGTACATAACGTAATTTTTACAGCAAAAAAAATTAAGATTTTGATTTTAACAGAAAATGCATGTCACAAGCTTCGATTTGCAAAAAGAATCACCCAAAACGGAGTTATGAAACTCAAGTTATGGCCTAACGAAGTTTGAATTCAGATCTGTTCGAATTCAAATTTTAAAAATTACAAAAATATTTTTCATTTGGTTCACTGGATAGAGGATATTTTTATGAAACCGTAGGAAAAAGAATCAACTAAATCGGATCAATAGACTAAAAGATATACTGGAAACAAGAATTTCTATAGAATCTAAGATTGGAAAATTACTGAAAAAAGAAAAAAAAATCGGCCAGATGCCAAGTGGCGCTCTCTGATTGGCTGGTTGGGTGCTCACCGGACTTGTCGCCGACGATGAGGAAGAAGGCGGCTACGGTGTGCTTCGGTGAAGGACGCGTGCGGAACGAGGTAGAGGACGATGAGGTGAACCACTTGAACAAGTTGTGGTTGTAGATTGGTTCATGTACACACGATGAGAGGTCGCCGGAATTCACGAACTCCGGCGAGCAATTGGCGAGGTTAGGGAGGGGAAAAAGCTGCAGAAGGAGAGGGCTTCGGACGAGGGGTGAGAAGGGCTCGCGGGATGCTTTTTATAGGGCTTAGGGAGGTCCAGAGTTGAATTGGGAAATTAAACTTGGACCGCTGGATGCTGCTTGGACGTGCCAGATTTTCACTTCACTCTGTTGTCTGAATCGAAATAGTGGGTGTTTAACCGAAGAAAAGATCAGATCAAGGGATTGCTGTGTGCTAGGGCCTGACTATATAACTTGCTTAGATCTCAGATGAAGGCATGTCAAGAATGGAAATAAAACCTTGCAGACCTATAGTACCCTGCCTGATACGAGTAGAAAGTATTGTCCACACTTCCAAGTTTACATGATAATCAAGTATTTTTCCATAGCAGGCTGGTGTCAGCGAGTTCCCATTACAACCATCCTTTCATTGCGATGCTGTCACAGTATTTCACAAGATCACAAAGTGACTGAAAGGGCCTTGACAAACCGCAAGCAGGGACGCAACAGCTTACTGAACAAATTCCATCAACCAACACTAACACCAGCAGTATTCTGCAGATCCAGAACTACTTTTATGACATATAACATCACTGCGACCACCTCCCCCTTGATTCAAAAGTGTACTTCCTTAACAGCAACTCAAGCTTCACAAAGAACTTCAAGCACCAACTAAATGCCCCTGGTCCATACTAGCTGCTTCCATTACTGCAGAAATGCAAGTTATCAAAATGTTAGATCGACTAGTAGATGATGAGGTTTAACTGAATGTACATTTTGCTTACTCAACAACCACAAGGATCAGCAAGTCACACTAACACAAACACAATAGGTAATGGTTTATACACCTGCCGTGTGTATGTCAGATCTGCCTCAAAATGTATTGGTACGTGCAAAAGAAATATGCAATGTTGTATACTTAATAAGATTTTGAAACCTTTTGGCAATAATTAAGTGCTGCCCAAGAAAACAATCCAGAACATCCAGTAGTACTTTCATCATCTCAATAATTGGGATGGATATAATTCAGTAAAATTAAGAACAACAAATATTTCTCTATATCTTGAACAATGACATCATTTGCAGTACATTTGGTCGAACAACTAATCAGCAGAAGAACAACAACATTTCTCCATATCTTGAATTCTACATATGGGATTATTAATATCTCAACTTGTATGGATGGCTTCACTCGTAACTGACTATCTAGCTCATATATTTCTAAAAAGTATACCTATTAGGTTCTAACTGAATGCATCTATTTAATGCATTTCACTCTAATGGAGACATTCAAACAACTGATCTTTTAGCGCCCGATGTTGCCTCCACTTGAAATTAACTGTTCCATTGGGTTTTGTTCAATAGTTGAGATGATTCAATTTTGGAGCTTTCAATCCAGTTTTCATGATGGTGAAGATAATGTGTAGTGTTTGAATCATGAAAAAATTGTGAGATACAAGGAATAGTACAAAGTTGTTTGACTGATGACAATGTTGGTTGCTCCGCAGGTATCTGGAGATGCGGAAATCGATACCAAACGAACTTCTGTCAGCATAATGAATATATGAATGAATCCTATTTTTTGAGTATCTGAAACTAGATAGATGTTTCCGTTGCATCTAATTAACAAGGGTGTGGTTGGTTTCTCATCACACACTATGTTATGAATGCAGGGCTTAATCCGCTGAGTATGGGGACTCATTTTGCGTCTGGCTGGCTGCTACTGCTGATCATTGCAAGGAAGGATGAGTGGATGACACATACATCAAGCAATTGAGACTATGGCTGGCTGGGTTGCTTCCTTTTGATGACAAATGTATCCTTACTCGAAGACCACATGCTACATGTTGGTTAATTTGGCATGTGTACAACTTGACTGCACTCATGATGGATGGATCATCGATGGACAGCCGGCCTTAGTAGCTACTGTTAATTCACATGATTCCTTCCAGGCTTAATCTTAGTAGCGAATCATTAAGAAAATATGGACCAACAAATCATAACACATGACTGTACAAGGTTGTGTACATGGACCAAGAATCATAAAGAATAATACCTGGGATGTAAAATTTCTGGTAGGGAAAGACTTTACTGCTCGGACCAGATACAATCTTCGCTCCCCTTGACTTGAGATCAATCCTGTAGGTACCGAGCCGTGTGCTGAAAAAAATGATTTGCGCTCCTTCGGCAACACCACATATTCCATCTTCAGCTGATGTGATGGAGAGGCCCCCATCAAGTAGGAGCTGCGTGAGATCAATTATCCTTACTTTTGCCCATCCCATGGCTCCTTCAGGTCCGGTTTGCATTGACCACAGGGTTTGATTTGTGACATCCACCATGGTGGCGAATCCCAGCCCGCCATCTTCTGCTGTCATGAGATACCCCGTGCCATCTGCCGGTCTCTCGAGCATGGACAAACGTCGAAAACCAAGTTGACACTGAATGATACCATCCAAGTGAAAGTACACGGTATCACCCACAAGTATACTAGGGGAGCCACGGATATAACTGTATTTGATGACATTTGGGTGGGAAACACTAGTAAGAGCAGTCCACAAGTCAGTCTCGGAAGAGTAGAGCCAACCTAGGGTCACCCTTTGCTCATGATTGGTAGTCAAGATGACCACACGGAAGTGCCCTCCATGGCAATCGTGGTGGTCGCAGCCTTGTGCGGCGCAGAGCACGGCCACACTGTACCACAGCAAACGATTGTCAATCGGTGTGGGAATGCGGCGCCCATGGCCCGTCAGAGGGTCCAAGACGGTCAGGTGAACAGTATCCCCCTGCCAGTACTGGTCGTATGAGTCAAACACGTAGCGTCCATGGCGGCAATCTAGGGTCTTGAGGGCGGCGGCGGCCAAGGGAGAAAGGTCAGGTAGGGTTGGAAGCGCAGGTATGGCGAGAAAGCTTGCGCCCTCTTGGACGAGCCCAGGACGGGAGGTGCCCCGTGGAACTCGCGGTAGCGGCCGCGAAAGTTCGCGCTGGCGAAGAAGCGGCGCCAGGGCTTGCAGACGGCGGAGGCGCGGACGAGGCAGGCGGGCTCGTCAGGCGGAAGGCGGAGTAGGATCTCGTCCACGAGCTCCGGCGAAAGGCGGAGGAACAAATCATCCGCGGGCTCGCCCATCAGCGCTGGCGGCGGCGGCGGCGGAGGCGGGGGTTTGGGGTGCGGCGGAGGCGGAGGCGAGGATTTGGGTGGGGAATGATGGGTGTGGCGGAGGCGAATCGAGTGCGGCCCCTGTACGGACCCGGTCGGTGTTGCGTCGGTTCGTGGGTAGTACTCACATGGTTCGGTTTAGCCAACCTGCTTGAGTTTATATATACTAGCGAATATGCCCGTGCGTTGCAACGGGAAAAAAGCTACTGTATTATATTACGAGATAAGGGACTTTTAAAAAGTCATTTAAAAAATAAAAACGTGATGGTCTAATTACGACTTGATTTTCTAACGCGTCATAACGAAAAAAATGTCGGTGAGCAAACTGCATTGATGAACACTGCCTGAGCTAGATTGATGAGTGAGTGCCTCGCCTTGACCTAGCGTAGCGGTGTTTATAATAATCAGTAATGTGGTACGAAAAAAAATATAACCGTGTATGAAGGCAAAATAGAAATTTAGTCATTTTTATATAGCTTATAAAAATAAACCCATAGAATGTTGTGTCAATTTTTGAGGGCTCAGCGTTGTACAAGACATGGATTTTTTTTTACCCAAATCGAGGGACTGAATACAATCATGAAGCGACCCCTAGACGGTTCGTTATGTTCATTATTTATGAATCTGTTTTAATTTTATTGAACATATTCCAAAGTTTAATGGACATTTTTTAAATTCCCCTAGTATTTTTTGTATACTGGATATTTTTTAAAAATTGTGAACATTTTTTATTTCCTGAAAATTTATTTGAAATTGTGATAGTTTTTTATAATACGTGAACAACTTTTTGAAATGATGATCATTTTATAATTTTCCGAATGTTTTTTTAATTCACAAACATTTTATAATTTTTCAAGACTTTTTTTGAAATATTGTTCTTCTGGAAATCACGAATAAATTTAAAGAAGAAAAAACTAAAAGAGAAATGAGAACGTGAAAGGCAAAAGTTTTTTGAACATATTCCAAAGTTTAATGGACACTTTTTAAATTCCCCTAGTATTTTTTGTATACTGGATATTTTTTAAAAATTGTGAACATTTTTTATTTCCTGAAAATTTATTTGAAATCGTGATAGTTATTTATAATACGTGAACAACTTTTTGAAATGATGATCATTTTATAATTTTCCGAATGTTTTTTTAATTCACAAACATTTTATAATTTTTCAAGACTTTTTTTGAAATATTGTTCTTCTGGAAATCACGAATAAATTTAAAGAAGAAAAAACTAAAAGAGAAATGAGAACGTGAAAGGCAAAAGAGAAAATGAGAGATAAAAAGTGGGCAGGCAGGGGATCGAACCCTGGTCTCTAGGTTGGAATCGCGCAGCGCTAGCCACCGCACTCAGCGTATGATTGTGTTACATATGCCCGTAGCTTATATTTGTGTTATATTACGGAATCTCAGTTTATAATGTGTGAACCGTTTTTTGCCACTTACGGGTGGCATTGGTGGGTAATTTTTGCCAACTTCAAGGGTATTTTATATGACGTACGGACTGAAACCCAATTTTCTTTATTATTAGGTAAAGATATATATACTAGCAAAAGAGCCCGTGCGTTGTAACGGGACAAAAAACACAACACATATTCTTAACCCAACAACCATCACTCAAGACCACAAATAGGTTCATCTCCTTTATTTTAGCGAGACATCATATTTGTGATGCCGCTTATCCTCACACCCTCGCCGGTGATGGACTCAGTGTTCACACAAAATCAAAACATGTTTGAATATGGTTAATCTTAAGGCTTCGCTCTCTCCCTCTCTCCTCCCTCTCCCTCTCTCTCTCGCTTTCTCTCACACTCGCCGTGATAAATTTCTTATTTTCCCCTGCGACGTTTTCAGAGTTATGCATGTGTAGTTATCGATGTTTTTACCTATATGGTTATAGTGGGTGTTTATTTGCAATCCGAATCGCCGCGGGTACGAAAGAAAAATGGATCGTGCGCTATAGATTATAAGTTTGAGATCGAAATTAAACAGTCATGTAGATGCTATAGAGCTAACCACGATAAAGGAAATGATTTAAAAATATATGCCAACTCGTTGGAATCCAGTTGACGTCATGTACATTCATGTGTAGTTCAAGCGAGCAGCCGCATTCTATTTGTCTATCACACTGTCAAACGGCTGCCACTTCAAAGCGCGCTCCAACCCCTCCGCCAGCTCATCTCGCCGGAGGAGCAACACCAGTGTCGCTGCCCAGGTGCCTTACCTCCCTTCCCGCATGGTTGGCCGCCTCATGTTACTTCGTCACGGAAGGACGCGGTGCCTTCCTTTCCTGAACACGATAAAGAAAAGAATTTAACATGCACACACTTTTAGAATTACATGAACACGTTTTTTAGAAGGGCATTTAAAAAAATATGCACAATATTTCAATACATGAACTCTTTTTTGAACAATACAAACTTTTGAAATGCAAGTTCACCTTTTGAAAAAACATGTATTTTCTTTTTCAAAAAGCATTTAAAAAATAACCAGCAGGTAATATTAACATCATATTCAGATTTCACACATTTTTCTAATCAAATTGCGTATATAACATGTTAAAATCGGAGTTACGGTTTAAAAGATACGGATGATTTAGAAAACAATTTGTTTGACTATAATATATTCTATACTAATATTTAGAAAAAATTTAACAAGTTAAAATAATCTCATATTCATATTCTACATATTTTTGTAATAAAAATTCATATATAACATGCTAAAATCGGAATTACGGTTTAAAAGATATGGATAATTTAGAAAACCATTTGTTTGACTTTAATATCTGCTAAAATAATATTTAGAAATACATAACAGATTAAAATAATCTCATATTCATATTCTATATATTTTTCTAATCAAACTTCATATATAACATGTTTAAATCGGGGTTACGGTCTAAAAGATATGGATGATTTAGAAAATCATTTGTTTGAGTTAAATATGAGCTGCGGATGAATTACCTAAAAGGTCAGGGGTGTTTTCAAAAAAATGAAAAATAACGGTTCGGGTGACTTAAGTCCGGAGTGCGGGTTGATTTCAGGAAAATACATGGGCGTTTTTGTAAAACGGTAAAATAACGGTTCGGCTGACTTATGTTTGTACTGCGGGTTGATTTCAAGAAAGTATAGGGGCTTTTTTGCAAAATGATCCGACGAACGGGCTGAAACCCTATTTTCTTTATTATTAGGTAAAGATATATATATATATATATATATATATATATATATATATATATATATATATATATATATATATATATATATATATATATATATATACTATAAATTAAGGCTAAACAGGCTCCCTTTATTATTATTGGTTAATGGAGTAAATAATAGCACAAGGTTCATTCCATAAAAAAACAAATAGGGATATAATGTATATCAGGGGGCTGAAGAATCCACAAATGACCATTTAGCGAGACTATGTGCCTTGATGTTGTAGTTGTTCCTTTTACATTATAGTATGTTTAAAATCATGATTTCGCATATTCCCATAAAACTGATTTGCGGCACATAAATGAAAATTATAATGTTTTAGCATCGTACAACACAATAATCCCCTTAATTACAACGAATGTTCAAATCTGAATAACTATGCAATAATAAATGGTCCAGAACTAAAAGACATGAATACAAATAAGATCAGATGAATACAACAGGAGTCTATCTCCCATACAGTTGCCACCGGTGCTCTATGAGATCGTCGCGGAGCTGGGTGTGTGTGCCATCGCCCTGAATCTTCCTGTGTGTCTCAAGAAATGCAGTGATCTCATCTGGTTCCCTGGCAGGCTTGACACAGTAAAACTCTAAGTTTAAATCCCTCTTGTCCTCGATGGTCGTGTTGTGTAGATTTCCACATGCAACCATGATATTTGAGAGGGATTTCTTATCCCAATAGCGAGCAGGGCCTCCAACAACGGCAAGCCGAACTTGCAACATACCAAATGCTCTCTCAATATCCTTTCAGCATGCTTCTTAAGCTTGGGCAAAAAAAGTTTGTTCCCTAATTTCTAGCTTCCTGATGGTATTCGCAAATATTGCCACGAAGGATAGATATCGTCGGCAATTTAATACCCCATGCTACAATCATGTCCATTGACGGTGTAGTTGCAAGCCGGAGTTTTTCCACTAGCTAGCTGCACAAAAAGATGTGATCTATGTAGTACATTGATACCATTGAGGGACCCCGGAAATCCAAAGAAGCAATGCCAAATCCACAAGTCATGTGAAGCTACGGCTTTGAGCGGGTTTACGGCCGGTCTACCGCCCGACCCAAGCTTTAGGGCAGTTCTTCCATCTTGAGTGCATGCAATCCGCACTCCCAAGCATGCCTGACTATCCTCTTGCTTCGTTCTTCACCATCAACTTCTTTGTGTCCTCCTCATTGGGAGCTCGGAGGTACTCGGGACCAAAAATTCGGGTTCAATGTCTTGGCAAACACCTGAACGCATTTGGGCGCGGTATTCCTACTTGTAAATATGTTGGATTTCCCTGAAGAGGAAGGGTGATGTAGTATAGTAACAGATAGTATTTACCTGAGTTAAGAACCAATGATTATCAAACCAACATGAGACATCACACAAATAACTTTAGCAGTACCTACACACACAAACAAATGCTTGCACCCAACAAAGGCAAGGGGGCGTCACTCCCCTTGTTCTTTCCAGTTGCAAGTATCAAATTTGGTAGTGATAGGTATAATAAATAAATGTAAAGGAAAATAGCAAGGAATTATAAGATTTGTTTTAATATAGAGGTGAATGGACATGTGGGCCATATCATTCGCTAGAGGCATCTATCTCATAAGTAACACATGTGGGTAAACAAATTATTGTTGGACAATTGATAGAAAAACGCATAGTTAAGATGATCATCCATGGCATAATTAAGTGCAGAATCGGGCAATAGCACCGGTTCGTAAGGCCCTTTAGTGTCGGTTCTGCAACCGACACTAAAGGGTGGGGACTAAAGTTCCCCCCTTTAGTACCGGTTCGGCACGAACCGTCACTAAAGGGCCACCACGTGGCACGAGCCAGCGCTGGGGGGGGGGGGGGGGGGGGGGGGGGGG
>LR738714.1:630113242-630152641 GCA_902687465.1 Secale cereale
AAAGTCCGGAGTTGTAACAAGTTTAAAAAAATGAAGTGCGGTGTAACAGATGAGTTTTTTCGTCCAAAACCCTGATACTTCGAAAGAGATTGTCCACTTTGTACACGAAGTGCATCCATTTTTTGCCATGACCCTCTCTACTTTTTTGCACATGCTATGTGGGTGAAATGATGATACCATGCCAAGTTTCAACCTTTTCAGAGTTCATTTTGTAGTGCTTTTCAATTTCACGGTCATTTAGCTCTCAAAACAAATCAGTAAATGAATGAAAAATAGCAAAGGATGTCAGAAAGGGTTGAAAGTTAATGACGTGGCTTTGAATCGTGCACACTGAACGCAAAAAAAGTCCGGAGTAGTAACAAGTTTAAAAAAATGAAGTGCCGGTGTAACAAATGAGTTTTTTCGTCCGAAACTCTGATACTTCGAAAGAGATTGTCCAGAAAATACATAAAAAACAAATTGATCATCAATGATCTTTTTGTGTACAATATGAATTGTCAATATGAGTCCTCACCGGTTTAGAAACCGGAGAAGACTCATATTTTGGCCACAAATTCTACACATAGAGTTCAATGAAGACCAAGTGGTTGTGATTGTTTGAGAAGTAACATATTTAAGGTGGTAAAAACTCTGTTAGACGAGCGAGGTGGGACTAAAAACGCGGTGAAGAATGAATCAACTAGAAACCTATAGTACCGAGTTGTGGGTTAAACCGGTACTAATGGTGCTGGAGGGTCCCCAGCCTGCCACAGCCTCTTTAGTACCGGTTCGTGGCACGAACCGGTACTAAAGGTTCACCACGAACCGGTACTAATGAGCTACACCCACCTAGCCGTTGGAACCGGCACTAATGGTCACATTAGTGCCGGTTCTGTTCCAAACCGGGACTAATGTACTTCACATTAGGCCCTTTTTCTACTAGTGATATAGGCATTACGTGCGTGACAAGTAGATCGTCAAATACTGGTGTCTACTACTGTTACTCCACCCAAGATCCCTATCCAACATGCATCCCAAAGTATTAAGTTCATGACAAACAGATAATGTGAAACAATATCATAATACTCACTTCTCTCTTTTCTTATTTAAGTTTATGCCACCTCATAAAAATGCATATTGGGATGCATGATACTAGCTATGATATTCTCATTATGACCTGTCTGAAGAGAAGAAGCTTTGGTTGGTGGATAGAGGTGACATTGATTAGAAATTAAAGCCGGTTACTCAAAATCTTTATATCGGTGATTGAAAGAAGCCTTCCACTATTTAAAGTGATCAAGAATGTTACCTGCAGTGCCTTGGTGCAGACCATGAAGGAGGCGGTGCAAAGACTAAGCGCCATGGCTGGTGGTGGAGGCCCATAAGAGCAAGTAAAATAGTGGGCTTATAGCCAGCTTACATGGTATTTTTGCCTATGTGGACGAGAGAGAGATGAAAAAGTAGAGGGAGTGGGCTCTCATGCAAGAGCCTAGCTATATGCGTATTCCTAGGTAAATGCAATAAATGTGAAGAAAGAGATAGAGAGAAGATGAAAAAAGGTACCAATGCAATAGCCAACCTTATAACTCACACTATTGTATAAGTGCATATAAATGATGTCTATATATGACATGGCAGTTTCTTATTGCCATCAGCTGGGTATATTATTAACCATGCTCTAATGTGTGACCGATAGATTTCTTCTGCCCGTGCACTGCAGCCACGTACTCGTACCTATGAGCTGATATGAATGTGCTCAATAAATATTGCTCAGTCTTTCAGAGATTTTATTAAGAGCATATCATTGTTGGATGGAGTACTATTTTTTCGCGAGAGAAATTTCCAATCTATTCATCAATCATGGCAGTACAGAGAAAACAAGAGGTAATAAAAATTACAACCATGTCTATGGACCACCCAACGACGACTACAAGCACTGGAGCGAGCCGAAGGCGCACGGCCGTCATCGCCCCTCCATCACCAGAATCGGGCAAACCTTGTTGTAGTAGATAGCCGGGACGTCGCGTGCTAAGGCCCCAAAGGACCAGCACACCAGAGCAGCAACCATCATCGATGAAGAGAGTTGTAGATCGGAAAAATCAAATCAAACCCGAAACCACACGAACGAAGACGAACAAAAATTGGATCCAAATAGATCCACCAAAGACCAACACCGACCGAATCCCATGAGATCCGACGGAGACACACCGCCACACATCCTCCGACAATGCTATTCGCATCATCGGGCGGGGATAGGATGTGGGAGACATTATTGCTACTGAGGGACATCGCCGCCGCCACACAACCCTAACCAAGACGTTCAACCTAGCAAAAACGAGAACGGGGACCCTCCCGTCGGCGGGGGGCCGAGATCCTACGCACCTCCACAGGACAAAGGCCATCGGAGGCGGGGCGGATCCACGGCCGCGTCGACGGGAGAAGAAAGGAGACTTTTCTTGAGGAGAAGGAAAGACTTTCTAGCTTTGCGAAGCCACGTGGTCGGGGTTTAAAAAATTGGATGGAGTACTAGAAGAAGAACAATTACTCAAATGTAACACTTGCATGAATAACCTCAAAGGAGAAGAAATGGGCACTCCACAACATATCATTAGAACTTTAGCGGATGTACAGCAGCAATAACAACAAGAAGACCAAATTGCAATAAAAGTGTCGAGCTAGCCACTCCTACTCATTTAAACTCTAAAGTGATGACAACCTCCTCCCCCATCAAATTATCCAGAGTCTGCCAATTTCCTACCTCATTTTTCTCTCAGCAAGGCCATGATTGGAACACTCTCAACCACTATGAATGGGTACTACACTCCCTTATCTAAGGACTCACCATGTTATAAAAAATCACATCTATGAAAGTTATCTAAGGACTCCCAAGCAAAAAACAAAATTCCCCATGTTTATATACATTTTATTTTACTTAAAATACAACATGGTTGATAATGAAGACACAATTTTCTCTTTGGGTAGTTTGGAATACGCTTCGACACTTTCTAAATTTCACAGAAGACATGAAACCAAAAGAGCTTGGTTAGTTGCATATCCACTGGATTTAGTAACAGGATTCTTGAACAATGTATCAACTATAATTTTCAAACGAATAAATATGAGTATCTTGCCTAGAGTTGGGAGCTTGGTTGTTCCGCTTCTCTCGCCTGGTTCCATTTCCAAGATTTGACACAAGTATATGTTAGGTTTTATATGGTGCGCCTCTACATCTAGTGAGACACGATATCTCTTATAATGTCTTTGATTGTGTGCAGCATGCACACATATATATGGTGGTTGTGTGTTTTGTCATTTAGACATATCAATGAAGACCACCTTTGGAAATTCACATGGATGTTATTTAAACTTGTAATTTTAGTTTTGTAACTCCTCGTAATTGCTATTTTTTCACCGTTAGATTACGATGGATGGACGGCTCCTAAAATTGCCAATCACCGTAACAGTGCGCTCTTCTACGGTGATTGGGGAGTTACGAATTGTAATTTCGTGTAACTCCCCCACCGATTATTTTTCACCATCGATTTTGACCTGTTAATTAAAAAAATGAGTTTAGTCAATAAGGGTATTATGGTCATGTGTGTTTTTTAGTACTCCGCTGGTCAAACCCCCGCATCTGGCTAACCCATCTCGAGAGGGAGGAGCCGGCGCGAGGACCTGGGAGACGGCGGCGTAGGAGTGAGGACCTTGGCCATGACTTCGACGCGAGGACGTACAGGCGAAGACGCCGACGGGAGGTCCAGGAGGTGAAGCATAGGCTGGTCTTGGTCATAGTGGCCGCTAGCCCACGTACGTCCCCGCCGCCTCCGTCGTGAGGTTCCGGAGGGGACGACGCCGATGCGGGTGTTGGAAATATGCCCTAGAGGAAATAATAAAATGGTTATTATTATATTTCCTTGTTCATGATAATTGTCTATTATTCATGCTTTAATTGTATTATCCGGAAACAGTAATGCATGTGTGAATACATAGACCATACCGTGTGGAGCTTCTTCATACGTTTGACACCAATATGACCAAGGCGGCAATACCACAAGTATGTGGGACTATCTTTATCAACCTTACATCTTTTGGCATTCACACTATGAATATGTGTAACATCGCGTTCGAGATTCATCAAAAATAAACCATTGACCAGCGGGGCATGACCATAAAACATATCTCTCATATAAATAGAACAACCATTATTCTCGGATTTAAACGAGATCCAAATACAATGTTCATGGCCAAAGCTGGTACTAAATAACAATTATTAAGGTTTAAAACTAATCCCGAGGGTAGATGTAGAGGTAGCGTGCCGACGGAGATCACATCGATCTTGGAACCATTCGTGACGCGCATCGTCACCTCGTCCTTCGCCAGTCTCTGCTTATTCTGCAACTCCTGCTTTGAGTTACAAATGTGAGCAATTGCATCGGTATCAAATACCCAGGAGCTACTACGAGCGCTGGTAAGGTACACATCAATAACATGTATATCATATATACCTTTGACGTTGCCGGCCTTCTTATCTGCTAAGTATTTGGGGCAGTTCCGCTTCCAGTGACCCGTTCCCTTGCAATAAAAGCACTCAGTCTCAGGCTTGGGTCCATTCTTTGGCTTCTTCCCGGCAACTGGCTTACCAGGTGTGGCAACTCCTTTGCCGTCCTTCTTGAAGTTCTTCTTACCCTTGCCTTTCTTGAACTTAGTGGTTTTATTCACCATCAACACTTGATGCTCTTTATTGATCTCCACCTCCGCTGATTTCAACATTGAATACACCTCGGGAATGGACTTCTCCATCCCTTGCATATTGAAGTTTAACACGAAGCTCTTGTAGCTAGGTGGGAGCGACTGAAGGATTCTGTCAACGACCGCTTCGTCTGTGAGATTCATTCCCAACTGAGACAAGCGATTGTGCAACCCAGACAATTTGAGTATGTGCTCGCTTACAGAACTATTCTCCTCCATCTTACAATTGTAGAATGCATTGGAGACGTCATATCTCTCAACTCGGGCATGAGCTTGGAAAGCTATTTTCAGCTCTTGGAACATCTCATATGCTCCGTGGTGCTCAAAACGCCTTTGGAGCCCCGATTCTAAGCTGTAGAGCATGCCGCACTGAACCAGGGAGTAATCATCACAACGTGACTGCCAAGCATTCATGACATCTTGGTTTGCCGGGGCAGGAGCGTCACCTAGCGGTGCTTCTAGGACATAAGTTTTCTTGGCAGCTATGAGGATGATCCTCAGGTTACGGACCCAATCTGTATAGTTGCTACCATCGTCTTTCAGCTTGGATTTCTCTAGGAATGCGTTGAAGTTGAGGGTGACATGAGCGTGGGCCATTTGATCTACAAGACATATTGTAAAGAATTTAGACTAAGTTCATGACAATTAAGTTCATCTAATCAAATTTAATGAACTCCCACTCAGATAGACATCTCTCTAGTCATCTAAGTGAAACATGATCCGAATCGACTAAGCCGTGTCCAGTCATCACGTGAGACGGAATAGTCAGCAACGGTGAACATCTTCATGTTGATCGTATCTTATATACGACTCATGTTCGACCTTTTGGTCTTCCGTGTTCCGAGGCCATGTATGTACATGCTAGGCTCGTCAAGTGAACCCTAAGTGTATTGCGTGTGTAAATCTGGCTTACACCCGTTGTATGCGAACATTAGAGCCTAGCACACCCGACCATCACGTGGTGCTTCGGAACATCGATCCTTAGCAACAGTGCACAGTTAGGGGGAACACAATTCTTGAAATTTTTAGTGAGAGATCATCTTATTTACTACCGTCTTTCTAATCAAATAAGATGTAATAAACATGATAAACATCACATGCAATCAAATAAAGTGACATGATATGGACAATATCATTTTGCTCCTTTGATCTTCATCTTCGGGGCTCCATGATCATCATCGTCACCGACATGACACCATGATCTCCATCATCGTGTCTTCATGAAGTCGTCTCGCCAAACATTACTTCTACTACTATGGCTAACGTTTAGCCATAAAGTAAAGTAATTACATGGCGTTATTCAGTGACACGCAGGTCATACAATAAATAAGACAACTCCTATGGCTCCTGCCTGTTGTCATTCTCATCGACATGCAAGTCGTGATTCCTATTACAAGAACATGATCAATCTCATACATCACATATATCATTCATCACATCTTTTGGCCATATCACATCACATAGCACATGCTGCAAGAACAAGTTAGACGTCCTCTAATTGTTGTTGCAAGTTTTACGTGGCTGTTATAGGTTTCTAGCAAGAACGTTTCTTACCTACGCCAAAACCACAACATGATATGTCAATTTCTATTTACCCTTCATAAGGACCCTTTTCATCGAATCCGATCCGACTAAAGTGGGAGAGACAGACACCCGCTAGCCACCTTATGCAACTAGTGCATGTCAGTCGGTGGAACCAGTCTCACATAAGCGTACGTGTAAGGTCGGTTCGGGCCGCTTCATCCCACGATGCCGCCGAATCAAGATTGGACTAGTAGCGGCAAGAGAATTGAACAAATCTATGCCCACAACTGCTTTATGTTCTACTCGTGCAAGATGCTACGCAAAGACCTAGCTCAGATGCCACTGTTGGGGAATGTAGCAGAATTCAAAAAATTTCCTACGCTTCACCAAGATCAATCTAAGGAGTCATCTAGCAACGAGGATAAAGGAGTGCATCTACATACCCTTTGTAGATCGCGAGCGGAAGCGTTCAAGAGAACGTGGATGACGGAGTCGTACTCGTCGTGATCCAACTCATCGATGATCCCAGCGCCGAACGGACGGCACCTCTGCGTTCAACACACGTACGGTGCAGCGACGTCTTGTCAGGACCGGAATTTCGGGATATTAATTTCCCAAAAGTTTGGCCCTTGTGCTCACCAGCCCCAGTATTATTGTTAGCTGATGAGGCACCAACTGGTTACAGAAACTCCATGCAAAGTGCAAAATATGTAGTACAAGACCATTCTGGCCTGAGAGTACAACACGAGCTTTTAGTGAATGATGGCGGAAGCGGTTTGTGGATCGTTGGTGACTATGTGACTCCATTTCCCACAGGAACGACTAACCGGGATAACACCTATCTTCGCGAGAGGCTGCTAACTCCAATAGTGTAGGCTCCGGGGTGTCGTTCACGTCGTTCCTTCCCACGCAAGGAATCTGGCCAAGACAATAGCCAGGGACAAGCCAGTGAGTACTTTGAATGTACTCGCAAACATTATAATTAAGGGTGGGGCATAAACATGCTCGAGGATAAATTATGATTAACAGGGTAATAATGATATGACAGACTATAATTGCAAGCATGACATTCGAGTAGAAAGGCATATGAAAGCATTAAGTAGTAATAAAATAAATAACAAGCACGCCACAGTCGGGCGTCTGAGCGACACCACAGAAAGGGCTTATAAATAGAAGGAATGCCACAGTCGGACGTCTGAGCGACATCACAGAAAGGGCTTATAAGAAGAATGCCACAGTCGGACGTCTGAGCGACATCACATAAAGGGCTTATAAATAAAAAGAATGCCACAGTCGGACGTCTGAGCGACATCACAGAAAGGGCTTATAAATAAAAAGAATGCCACAATCGGACGTCTGAGCGACATCACAGAAAGGGCTTATAAATAAAAAGAATGCCACAGTCGGACGTCTGAGCGACATCACAGAAAGGGCTTATAAATAAAAAGAATGCCACAGTCGGACGTCTGAGCGACATCACAGAGAGGGTTATAAATAAAAAGAATATAACAATGAATATCCGGGAGGTAGAACCGTCCCAAGGATACTCATCGTTCCAAAGAATACGAATGGTTAGTCCATAATAATAATACATCACAATCATCACCTGTCACAGGTCATAAATAAAGTTTTGACTTATTAGATTTCTCCTCCGAAGACCGACACTAAGACCGACACTCAACCCAACCCAGACTGTAGTCCTTAACCATGGACACGGCTATTCGAATAGTTTTATATCTCTGCAGAGGGTGTACTCCATACCCACGGATGACGGATTTTCTATAGTCTCTCTGGACTAATTCCGCCTACGGTCTTTTAATTTTGAAGACACACCTGACTGCACACACCAGCCTAACTCACCTGTGTCTGGAATCACCCACGACACTAGTTAAGCCAAACTCTAAGTGGGGAGGCTACAACCTTGACTAGCATGGGATCACAACAATTTATAACACGCGCGAATACTGGGGAAGCTATCCCCTTCGGCTCCAACCGAAACACCCATGCCCCCGGACCAGGTGGCCTGCCTACCGGATGCAGCCGGTATCTTCCACCGTGGCCTCTCTGTACGGTGTGTGATAGAACATGGATCGACAAATTTACTGAACCGTACCCTACCTGTGGCAGGGACACGTGGTAGCACGAAACAAGTATGGGGGTTACTGGAGCAAGACTCGATCTATGGTCGACTCAGGAGGTTTAAGCTTTACTATAGGGTTAGTGTCGTATCACTTGACACCGCTCTCTGACAGGATCACCACCCCTCATGCTTCATCCTGCCTTACTGCACATCGTTCGTCACCACGAGATGTCACTCACTTAGCTGTGCTCACCGGAACACACTTTTCCTTCGGACTCCGTCCGAACCATCATCAGGCATATGAGGCATGAGAAGTGGTTACTGCCACCAATATTCACAAACATGACAGAAAAGCTCTTTCACCACAAGTAGATATGCAAGAGTAAGACTTCCACATGAAATAATGATTTGCTCCATTTTGGCATATTAATGGAGTTCTTGAGATTATAGCAAACAACACACAAAGTGCATTATCAGGGGTTCAAGATGCTTGCCTTCAAGTAGATAGGAGGAGAAAGGCATTCCAAGAATTTTGGAAGCTTTCTCCTTCTTCAAAATCCTAGTAGAATGAATATAAAATTAATACATAGAATCACAACAGCACAAAAAAGTTGTCTGGAAAATTTTCATATAAATATGAAAATAAACTAGACAATATTTGGGAAAAACAGAAAAAGAATCAAGTCATTTGGAGCTGTGGTTAAAAAGTTAAAGCCAGTCAAAGTTTGGTCAAATCTAGTTTTTCAATTAAAACATAAAAGAAAACGTTTCGGTTGAGAATACGCCTTCGAGCTAGGGAATACGTACTCTGCTCTTTACGCCTTCACTTAAAAGCGTGTGGAGGCGAAGCTGGGTCACTGAGAGTGGGTCCAGGGGGCCTACTGGTCAGGTTTGACCAGCCTTTTCCCCCCTTCTCTTCTTCTGCCCGAACGGAGGCGGGACTCTAGCGATCGTCGCCGGCGAACGGTGGCTCCCCGAGGGATACTGAGTGCGGGAATGGATCCGCTACTCCTTGGTGGTCCTCCCGGTAGTCGACTGGTCCGAGGGGATGGATGGAGTCGCCGGCGGCGAGCTCCGCGGCGAAGGAAGCTTCGGGCAATATTGGGGATTCGAGTTGCGGTGGGTTTTGGTCGTGTTCGAGGGGTCGGGCAGCTCCGCAAGGTTGAGGGGAAGGCGACGGTGGTGCTGGACGGGCGGGGGAGGCTCTGGTGGCGCCGGATTGCTCGAGGCAGAGATGGCGGCCGTGTTCGCCGGAGATGAAGAAGAAAGCTTCTCGGGGCGAATGGCTGCCACGGGGCTGCTCTGCGGGGTGTGTAGAGATGGTCTGATGCTGCGGAGAGGTTCGGGGCACCTTTAAATATGTGAGCCATGGCGGTTTAGCGGCGGCAGGGGATAAGCTCGCCGGCGACCGCCGTACTGTGGCCGCAGGAGATGTGGCGTCGACGAACGCTAGCGGACGGGCCTGCGGATGAGCTCGCACTGCTCTAGGGGGCAGCTGGCGAGCGCGCGTGGCTTGGGCGGCGCCGTGGCAGAAAGCCACTGTGATCGCCGGCGTGCCGCCAAAAGCGCTGTGACGGCAGCGCTGTGGCGTCCCAGAGGAAGCTTGGCGTGTCCTTGTGTGCGAATAAGGTCGGGCGTGGCTCCGCAGGTGAGCTGGGGCCAGGGGTGCGACGCGGCGACCCGAGTGCATGCACGTGCAAAACGCGCGCTCTGGGCGCGCCCAGAGCACGCACGCAACGTGGTCGGCGATATGCCAAGGCATGCTAGGGAGCTCCAAATCGCAAGGGGGGTCAGCAGGGTGGGGCTACAGGTTAGGACAAGGCTGTGAGACATGCTGGTCTAGTCAGGGGATCATGTTCACAACATGAACCAGAAACTAAGCCAAAAATGGTCATGCCCTCAGGGTGTTTGACAAAATGCCAGTGGCATCTAGCTAGCTCCTGGGGAGGCCAAACTTACCAGATGGATGTCTCCTTGGATGAGCAAGAAGGTGGTGGGGTTAGTTTATCAAGAGCAAAAACTTGTTAGTGCAAGTTTTGCAAGATCCCAGTTCTGGACAGAAAATGCAGAGCACTGTTCCATGAACCAAAACTACCCCAATAGTCCTACTCTTCTGGACTTAAGGGTTTTGCTAGAAGGACTACAAGCATGAGGAAGCTCAAGGGCATTAGAGCAAAATAGACTAGGGTTGCAGTGCAAATCACCAAACTGAACCAAAATGGAAAAGAGGTTGGTTCACTCAAATTTTTCAAAGGACCAAGTTGGGTTTTTGCATAAAGATGAATAACACACTGCTGTGAACATCCCATAATTTTGGTGGAAGCATCAAAGGAATATTTAAAGGGGTTGCAGTGCAATTTGGCCTATTGAACCAGATTGAAAAACATCATGTGGAGCTCAGAATATTAAATGAAAAAGTTATATTCTTTCATGAAAGTGATCTAATAGCATTACTTGACATTTCCAATTTTTGGTTGAGATTATAAATAAATTTATCAAGAGGTTGCGGTACAAAAGAGGCCTTAAAACTAGGGGCAACTATGTATATAGAGAAGAAAATTAGGAAGACCAATATAATTAATCCTGCTGATATAAGCAAAGTTTTAAAGGGGTGCAATAGAGAATTTAATATTAGCTGGACAGTTTTTACTATGGTTAAGAACTCCAACACAACAGAACAAGAATTGTCCTGGAATCCAAAGGAACATTCAGCAGAAGGCAAAATTTTAATTTACTGGCAAAATTTTATTTAATAAAACATTGCTAAATTTTTGGGGTGTTACAACACTACCCCCCTTAAGAACAATCTCGTCCTCGAGATTTGTTAAGGGTTGCCAAAATGTCTACTACTGCCACAAAAAGATACTACCAAAATTCTACTGTTCTAATAATGCAAATAAAAGCTACAACAGTGTAAGAGCAAACAGTGGTGTAACCTGTAGTGTTAAACACTGGCGTGGCATGGAAAAATCTACGTTCGTGGGAAACGAGATATCTCTACTCCGGGACATAGTAAATTTAGAAATGAAAATTTTCCAAATTTACAAGTGTGCTGGTTGCACCCGAGAGCACAGTGCTCTCACTGGCTGACAGGTGGGGCCTGGGCCCATCGTCAGCCTCTTCTTCTTCCTCCGGTTCTCTCTTCTCCTCTCTCCCGCGCACTTTCCCGCACTTTCTCCACCGGCGACGGCTAGCTCGTAGGGCATCTAGGCCGTACTGCCATAGTGCGTGGCGTGCTACCTGCCGGTGCAGCGTGCACTCACTTCGCGGGCCAGCGTGCTGTCGGCACTGCTCGCGGATTCTTCTCCGAACACCGGCGGTCGAGCGACGACCGGCGCTGGTGGACTCCGCCCACCGTACACCGATTTCGAGCTATAAAACCGGTCGAGGTGCTACTTCTTCCTCCTCACATCTGACCTCTCTTCTTCTCCTTTCCTCCCTCTCCTCCATTTGTTTTTGCAGGAGCTCGGGTCGAGGCTCTAATGGCGGAGGTGATGCCGGACTGGTGCATGATCCTTGTATGCGTGGGGTTGGCAGCATTGCTGGGGGTATCTGCGCTCTTGTGCGCGATGATCCTCGATGATCGTCGTCATGCGGCGGCTCAAGTGCTGGCTCTTCGTGGTGGCGGTGATCACGGGGATTAGGTGAGAGTGTCAGGTGCTGACTGTGGTTAGTATGCGGTAAGCAATTAGTGCTTGAATAAACTCCCACGAGTTTCTCTCAAGGGACTGTGGTGCGCGAGGGTGTGGTTAATTTAGATGAAGCAGGTGTAAGTGGACTAGCCTCTTAGTCCGGGTCAATAACTAACAGCAGGATCTGGATACCAATGTTGGTTCCTATGTGTTCCTCGATTATCTCATCGGATGAACCATGATGTCAAGGATTCACTTAATCCCGTATGCAATTCCCTTTGTCTATCGGAATAGTACATGCCCGAGATTCGATCGTCGGTATACCGATACCTTGTTCAATATCGTCATGTCAAGTCTCTTTACTCGTTCCGTAATACATCATCCCGTGACTAGCTTCTTAGTCACATTGAGCTCATTATGATGATGTCTTACCGAGTGGGCCCAGAGATACCTCTCCGTCATATAGAGTGACAAATCCCAGTCTCGGTTCGTGCCAACCCAACAGATACTTTCGGAGATACCCGTTGCGTACCTTTATAGACACCCAGTTACGTTGTGACGTTTGGCACACCCAAAGTATTCCTACGGTATCCGGTAGTTGCACAACCTCATGGTCTAAGGAAAAGATACTTGACATTGGAAAAGCTTTAGCATTACGAACTACACGATCTTGTGCTAGGCTTAGGATTGGGTCTTGTCCATCACATCATTTTCCTAATGATGTGATCCCGTTATCAATGACATCCAATGTCCATGGTCAGGAAACCGTGACCATTTGTTGATCAACGAGCTAGTAACTAGAGGCTTTACCAGGGACACGTTGTGGTCTATGTATTCACACATGTATCACTGTTTCCTGAAAATACAATTCAAGCATGAATAACAGACAATTATCATGAACAAGGAAATATAATAATAACCATTTTATTATTTCCTCTAGGGTATATTTCCAACACTTTGGGTGTGCCAAACGTCACAACGTAACTGGGTGGCTATAAAGGTACACTACGGGTATCCCCGAAAGTATCTGTTGGGTTGGCACGAATCGAGACTGGGATTTGTCACTCCGTATGACGGAGAAGTATCTCTGGGCCCACTCGGTAAGACATCATCGTAATGAGCTCAATGTTACCAAGGGGTTGGTCACGGGATGATGTGTTACAGAACGAGTAAAGAGACTTGCCATAACGAGATTGAACAAGGTATCGGTATAACGACGATTGAATCTTGGGGAAGTACTATACCGCTAGACAAAGGGAATCGTATACGGGATTGATTGAATCCTTGACATCGTGGTTCATCCGATGAGATCATCGTGGAACATGTGGGAGCCAACATGGGTATCCAGATCCCGCTGTTGGTTATCGGCTGGAGATGTGTCTCGGTCATGTCTGCATGGTTCCCGAACCCATAGGGTCTACACACTTAAGGTTAGATGACACTAGGGTTATAGGGAATGTAGTACGTGGTGACCGAATGTTGTTCGGAGTCCCGGATAAGATCCCGGACGTCACGAGGAGTTCTGGAATGGTCAGCAGGTAAAGATTTATATATGGCAAGTCCCGTTTTGGTCACCGGAATTGTTCTGGGCATTATCGGTAACGTACCGGGACCACCGGAAGGGTTCCGCGGGTCCACCGGGAGGGGCCACCAGCCCCAAAGGCTTGCGTGGGCCAAGTGTGGGAAGGGACCAGCCCCTAGGTGGGCTGGTGCACCTCCCACCAAGGCCCAGGGCGCAGGGGATAGGAGAGGGGGCAAACCCTAGGTGCAGATGGACCTTAAGGCCCACCCTAGGGGCGCCCCCTCTCTCCCCCTCCTGGCCGCCCCCCCAGATGGGATCTAGGGCTGCCACCACCCCTAGGGGGGGGGGAACCCTAGATGGGGGCGCAGCCCCTCCCCCCCCTATATATAGTGGGGTTTCGGGGCTGCCAGACGCACGAGTCTCCCTCTCTCTTGGCGCAGCCCTACCCCTCTCCCTCCTCGTCTCTCGCAGTGCTTGGCAAAGCCCTGCTGGAGTGACATGCTCCTCCACCACCACCACGCTCTCGTGCTGCTGCTGGATGGAGTCTTCCCCAACCTCTCCCTCTCCCCTTGCTGGATCAAGGCGCGGGAGACGTCACCGGGCTGCACGTGTGTTGAACGCGGAGGCGTCGTTGTTCGACGCTATGATCGGATTCGACCGCGATCTGAATCGCTTCGTGTACGACTCCACCAACCGTGTTCTTGCAACGCTTCCGCATCGCAATCTTCAAAGGTATGAAGATGCACTCCCCTCTCGTTGCTAGTAATCTCCATAGATAGATCTTGGTGATGCGTAGGAATTTTTTTGATTTTCTGTACCGATCCCCAACAGTGGTATCAAAGCTAGGTCTATGCGTAGTTACTATGCACGAGTAGAACACAAGATTATTGTGGGCGTAGATCATGTCAATTTAGTTGCCGCTACTAGTCTTATCTTGATTTGGTGGCATCGTGGGATGAAGCGGCCCGGACCGACCTTACATGTACGCTTACGTGTGACAGGTTCCATCGACTGACATGCACTAGTTGCATAAGGTGGCTAGCGGGTGTCTGTCTCTCCCACTTTAGTCGGATCAGATTCGATGAAAAGAGTCCTTGATGGGCCTCTAACCCCTCGTTGGTTACCCCAAGTGGAAGGTGTAAGATGCAGTGTTGTGGAAGTTTTTTCCCTTAGCAAAGATGCCAAGGATCGAATCCCCAAAGACTCCTAGGTTCAACAAGTAGGTGTCAACTGCTAACGGCGCCGGATTAGCAATCAATGTGGACCTGCACACAGATTAACTTTGCTCCCAACGAGTACAGAGAGGTTGTCAATCCCTCCGGCCTTGTAGTTTACAAAGGATTAAACGCAAATGATAGTAGTGATAGATAATGTTTGCAATAGTAAATAAAAGCGAAAAGTAAATAGCGGATGTGATCAATGATGGTAATATGGACCGGAGTCTCATGATGTTCACTAGTGATGTCTCTCTCCCAAAAGACGATAAAACAGCTATGTGAGGTAAACGAATTACAGCTGGGCAATTGACAGGACCACGAACGCAAACCAATGCTGACTACATTGCAAGAAAGGTTGAGGTTCAAAGCATGGGCGGTACGCCAAAGTAAGTAGACCGAAATCCATCAATATCTACTACTAATCATCCACCTTGAGATATCTATCCAGAACATCTCGCTGGTATTAAGTTGCGAGCCCCACCCATAGTGTAAACTCAAAGCAACAGACAACTGCATTAAAAGAACTTTGCATAAAGTAAACAATCCTTGCACCCGCGGGCACAAGCACCGTTGTTTTCCCCCTTGTGGCAACAACACATCCCCTAGACTCATGTTTCTGTCACTCAAGCTAGTCATCGAGGGGCATGAACCCACAATCGAGCATAACGTTCCCTCTTGGAGTCACTACCTATTACTCGGCCAAAGCAATAAATAACAACGGAGAACATGCAAGAATTACTTATGAACATAAATATAAAAGAGGTAGATCAAATATATTACTCAAGAACAATCTGAACATAATCTCATAATCCATCGGATCCCAGCAAACTCATCATAGCAACAGCATAAGGATTACATATGTGCCTCGATCATGTAGGGCAGCTCACGAGGACTAATTAGTGAAGCACAAGAACGGGAGGAGAACATCACATAGCTACTGGTCATGGACTCATGGTCCAAGGGAGACTACTCACAACTCATCCGGGAGGCGTCCATGGTGGTGGAGAAGCTCCCGATGGTGATCCTCCCCTCCGGCAGGGTGCCGGGAAGAGTTCTCCTAGTGCTCCCGATCTTGGAAGCGGCGGCGACGGCGGAACAGAGATGAGATCGCGAAAAAGAGTTCCCGTCCCGAGGGTTTCGAAGGACGCTCTAAATATATGCCGAAGGGGGGCACCAGACGGGGCTCGGGGGCCCAGGCGCCCCCCCGGCGCGGCCCAGGGGGGCGCGCCGCCAGGGCGCCTAGAGCCCTGGTGGCCCCCCGGCTGTCCTTCGGGCGCAAGGTAGGTTCTGGAACGCTGATTTTTTATATAATTTTTCTGGATTTTTCCTGGCAGTTCTCGTAACGTGAAAACCTGAAATACAAAAACAGCTGAAAACAGAAACTGGCACCGGGGTGCACTGGATTAGTAGGTTAGTCTAAATATGATCAAAAGTGTATGGAAGTGTATGAATATCATAGCAATATCACCCAAAAGTGGCATGGAGCAAGCAGAAATTATAGATACGTTTTGGACGTATCAACATCCCCAAGCTTAATTCCTGCTCGTTCTCGAGTAGGTAAATGATAACAAGAATAATTTCTGTGGTTACATGCTATTAACCATATAGGACTTTTTATAGTCATATGACAAAAGCTTACTGAGAGAATGAATCTATAGTAATTAAGTTGCCTCATGAGAAAATCACAAATGACTGAAAGTTTTACAACATGACATTGAAGCATCAAATAGATTTGCAATGAACATGATGTGCAAATATGACAAAGTGATATCTAGCTTGCCCCCTTTAGTGAAGCAAAACATAAATGCAGGGGCACCTTCAAGGTTTAAGTGATGACTAGATACAATGATTTCAAAATAAACGATATCACAATCATGCAAAAGACAATGCTACTTTGGGACAATGCACATTACACTTAGAATGACAATCATGCTCTCAGTAGTTGGTGCTTTTAAAAGAAGGTGGAGACTCAACATAAAAGTAAAAGAATGGTTATGTGCTAGAGCTTTTTATTTTGAAAACATAGAAGCAATTTTGTCAACGGTAGTAGTACTTCATATGTGTCATGCATAAGACATCCTATAAGTTGCAAGCCTCATGCATCGAATACCAATAGTGCTCGCACCTTATCCTAATTAGCTCGGATTTCCATGGGTTATCATTGCATTACATATGTTTCAACCAAGTGTCACAAAGGGGTACCTCTATGCCACCTGTACAAGGGTCCAAGGAGATAAATCGCATTTGATTTCTCGTTTTTGATAGATCTCAACTTGAGGACATCCATACCGGGACAACATAGACAATAGATGATGGACTCCTCTTTAATGCATAAGCATATTCTCATAAGAGATTAAGGATTACTGTCCAAGCTAAAACTTCCACCATGATACATGGCTTTGGTTGGCGGCACAATGTTCTTCTCTAACAATATGCATACTCATTCAACCCATGGCAAATCACCCTTACTTCAGACAAGACGAACATGCATAGCAACTCACATGATATTCAACAAAAGTGTGACAGTTGATGGCGTCCCCAGAAATATGGTTACCGCTCAGCAAGCAACTTATAAGAAATAAGATACATAAGCAACATATTCTTTACCACAATAGTTTTTAAGCTACTTTCCCATGAGCTATGTATTGCAAAGTTAGTCTGCTTAGTACAGGTGGAGGTTAGCAAAAGACTGGGAGCGACCAACTAAGAGAGCAATGACGGTCATAATCATGCAGAGCGACAAAGCAATATTGAATCAGGCATGGAAGTTATATCGCTACTCAGAAATAAAAGATCATCAAGGCTTGACAGACTTTCTTTACAGTCTTAAATATGCGTGAGCATACGCCAAGTCAATCAAAATAATTTCTCAAAGGAAGATATTACTAAACCATACCACATCATCGGCAAACAAATCAAGTTGGTACTCCAATGACACATTGGGAATCCCCCAGCTATTTGAGACTAACCATAAGAAACCTGAACTACTAAGCACCATTATGCACGTAGCATATTTATCATAGACATATTAACCAATGCAACGGAAGCAAACTCTCTTAATAAGATAAGCATGATAATTAAAGAGAGTTCAAGCAACCAACTAAACAAAAGCTCTTTGAAAAGATAAGCATGAATACTAAGAGCAGAGCATGATAGTAGCTATTAAAAGACAAAGAACACACACAACAAAGATAGACATGAAAATTCTATGTTATGTTCTAAGTAGAAGTGGAGCGTGCTTCTCTCCCACATAAAGAAAGCTGAGTTCCGACTCGTTATGAAAAACTAAAAAGAAAACTAAAAGCAAGACGCTCCAAGCATAGCACATAACACATGAAGTGATAAAAATATAGTGGAACGAAAGACGAACTGATAATGTTGATGGAGAAGGGGATGCACGGGGGCATCCCCAAGCTTAGACGCTTGAGTCTCCATGAATATTTCTTGGGGGTGCACGGGGGCATCCCCAAGCTTGAGCGCTTGACACTCCTGAATCTCTTTATCATCTCCCCTCGCACACTTGAAAACTCCCTTCATACATAACTCATCATAATCTGACTAGCGAGGTTAGTACCCTTAATAAAATAATTATACCTTGCTGGAAATAAAGATATTCTTGAAGTTCTACTGTTTCTCAAGATTGCCAAAAGGTTTTTGCAAAGAAAAAGCAAGCTCTTGGTTTGCAAAATGAAGGAAAGGCAAAACAGGACAGAATCTGTGAAAAACAGAACAGCAGGTAGTAATTGATTTGTTCGGGGCACTTCTGCAACTCAAATCAAAAAACTCAGAACATACGCACGAAGTACAATTATATAGAGAATGCTGTCGAAAACATTCAGACCAAAAAGATGATCTCATGATTTTATACGAATTTTTCTATCCAAGGACATAATCTGTTTCCTGGACAGCACCTCACAACTTTTGAACTTTCTAGCAATCAGAGGCTATACTTCGCACAAATATGAAAAGCAAAGATACAATGATGATGCTACAGTAGTAAACAACATCAAGACACAACAAAAGCAAAATAAAATTTATTCATTGGGCTGCCTCCCAAAAGCGCTTTCTTTTATGCCTTTAAGCTAGGCATAATGCATATAGATCAAGTTTTATCAAGAGTAAAAGAATAGCTAGCCCGTACAACGGACTCAAAAGGTAACTTGATCTTCTTACGAGGGAAGTGTTCCATCCCTTTCTTGAGAGGAAACTGAAATTTTATATTACCCTCTTTCATGTCAATGATAGCACCAACGGTGCGTAAAAAGGGACGTCCCAAAATAATTGGACAAGAAGGATCACATTCAATATCCATAATAGTAAAATCAATGGGAACATAATTATCATTAACAACGATAAGAACATCGTCGATCCTCCCCAAAGGTTTCTTTATGGAAGAATCAACGAGACGAACACCAAAAGAACAAGAATCAAAAGGTTTCAATTTAAGCATATCATATATTCTTTTGGGCATAACAGAGGTACTAGCTCCAACATCACATAATGCATAGCAAGAGAAGTCATTCAATTTAATTTTTATCATAGGATCCCAACCATCTTCTAGCTTTCTAGGTATGGAGGCTTCTACTCTAAGTTTCTCCTCCCTAGCTTTGATGAGAGCATTAGTGATATGCTCTGTGAAGGCAAGGTTAAGCGTGCTAGTGCGGGGGTCTCTAGACATCTTGTGAAGGAAATCAATAACTTCGGTAAGAGTGCAATTATCAAAATCAAGGTCATTAGCATCAAGTAAAGTGGTAGTGGTGTCCTTTAGGTTCACTTGTTTGGTAGTTTCTATAGTCATAGCATCACAATTAATAGGTCCATTGGGACCAGGAGTACATTGGGTGCTAAGAGTTTGAACATCCTCAACAACTTGGATAGTAGCAACAGTGTGGTGGGTAGGAAGGCTCTTAATTCTATCTTCTTCCTCCCTTTCTCTAGCCCATCTTTCTTTAAGTTTAGCCATCATCCTAATATTTTCATTAATTTGCACTTGAATAGCATTTATAGGAGTGACTTCCCTCTCCTCAAGAGGAGAAGTTTTAATATTTAGCAATTTCACCTCATTGGCTAAATGGTCTACCTTAAAAGAAAGATCATCTAGTTTATGTAGTTTTTCTTCTACACTCTTATTAAAGGCTTTTTTGGGTAGTGATGAAATCTTTAAGCATAATCTCTAGTTCAGTAGTGGAGTTCTTGGTGATAGGATAAGCATTGTTGTTCCCATAAGAATTAGAGGGGAACGGTCTAGGATTGTTACCAAAGTTACTCCTATAAGCATTGTTGCTAAATTTTTTTTAGAGATAAAGTTCACATCTACTTGTTCTTGAGCAATCAAAGAATTTAAAGGAACATCACGAGGATCAACAGAAGATTGCTTCGAAAGTAGAGACATGATCAAGTCAACTTTTTTATTTAAGGAGGAAATCTCCTCGACAGAGTTTACCTTCCTACCTGTTGGAGCGCGTTCGGTGTGCCATTGGGAATAGTTGGTCATCATCTCATCGAGAAGCTTCGTGGCAGCACCAAGTGTAGTTGACATAGAAGTTCCTCCCGCGGCCGAATCTAACAAGTTCCGCGAGGTAAAGTTCAAGCCTGCATAAAAAGTTTGGATAACCATCCAAGTAGTCAAACCATGAGTAGGGCAGTTCTTGATAAGAGATTTCATATGTTCCCAAGCTTGGGCAACGTGTTCATTATCCAATTGTTTAAAATTCATTATGTTACTTCTAAGTTGGATAATTTTAGCAGGTGGATAGTATTTTCCAATAAAAGCATCTTTGCACTTGTCCCATGAATCTATGCTATTTCTAGGCAAAGACTGAAACCAAATTTTAGCTCCTCCTCTCAAGGAGAAAGGAAACAACTTAAGCTTAACAATATTACCATCTATTTCTTGGTACTTTTGCATATCACAAAGTTCAACAAAGTTGTTCAAGTGTAAAGCAACATCATCTCCAGCACCGGAGAATTGATCTTTCATGACTAAGTTCAGTAAAGCAGGTTTAATTTCATATGAAGGTGCTGAAGTGGCAGGTGTAGTGATAGGTGTGCTGATAAAGTCATCGTTGTTGTGACTAGTGAAGTCACACAACTTGGTGTTCTCGGTGGAACCCATAGTAGCAAGCAAGCAAGATAACTATTTTTGTGATTTTCGATAAAAGGTACTAAAGCAAAAACTGAAAGGTAAACTAACAAGACTAAAAAGCAAAGGTAAAAGATAGCATGCAACTCCCCTATCCTGAAGAGTGGAGTCCCCGGCAACGGCGCCAGAAAAAACTCCTTGATGGGCCTCTAACCCCTCGTTGGTTACCCCAAGTGGAAGGTGTAAGATGCAGTGTCGTGGAAGTTTTTTCCCTTAGCAAAGATGCCAAGGATCGAATCCCCAGAGACTCCTAGGTTCAACAAGTAGGTGTCAACTGCTAACGGCGCCAGATTAGCAATCAACGTGGACCTGCACACAGATACAAATAACTTTGCTCCCAACGAGTACAGAGAGGTTGTCAATCCCTCCGGCCTTGTAGTTTACAAAGGATTAAACGCAAATGATAGTAGTGATAGATAATGTTTGCAATAGTAAATAAAAGCGAAAAGTAAATAGCGGATGTGATCAATGATGGTAATATGGACCGGAGTCTCATGATGTTCACTAGTGATGTCTCTCTCCCAAAAGACGATAAAACAGCTATGTGAGGTAAACGAATTACAGCTGGGCAATTGACAGGACCACGAACGCAAACCAATGCTGACTACATTGCAAGAAAGGTTGAGGTTCAAAGCATGGGCGGTACGCCAAAGTAAGTAGACCGAAATCCATCAATATCTACTACTAATCATCCACCTTGAGATATCTATCCAGAACATCTCGCTGGTATTAAGTTGCGAGCCCCACCCATAGTGTAAGCTCAAAGCAACAGACAACTGCATTAAAAGAACTTTGCGTAAAGTAAACAATCCTTGCACCCGCGGGCACAAGCACCGTTGTTTTCCCCCTTGTGGCAACAGCACATCCCCTAGACTCATGTTTCTGTCACTCAAGCTAGTCATCGAGGGGCATGAACCCACAATCGAGCATAACGTTCCCTCTTGGAGTCACTACGTATTACTTAGCCAAAGCAATAAATAACAACGGAGAACATGCAAGAATTACTTATGAACATAAATATAAAAGAGGTAGATCAAATATATTACTCAAGAACAATCTGAACATAATCTCATAATCCATCGGATCCCAGCAAACTCATCATAGCAACAGCATAAGGATTACATATGTGCCTCGATCATGTAGGGCAGCTCACGAGGACTAATTAGTGAAGCACAAGAACGGGAGGAGAACATCACATAGCTACTGGTCATGGACTCATGGTCCAAGGGAGACTACTCACAACTCATCCGGGAGGCGTCCATGGTGGTGGAGAAGCTCCCGATGGTGATCCTCCCCTCCGGCAGGGTGCCGGGAAGAGTTCTCCTGGTGCTCCCGATCTTGGAAGCGGCGGCGACGGCGGAACAGAGATGAGATCGCGAAAAAGAGTTCCCGTCCCGAGGGTTTCGAAGGACGCTCTAAATATATGCCGAAGGGGGGCACCAGACGGGGCTCGGGGGCCCAGGCGCCCCCCCGGCGCGGCCCAGGGGGGCGCGCCGCCAGGGCGCCTGGAGCCCTGGTGGCCCCCCGGCTGTCCTTCGGGCGCAAGGTAGGTTCTGGAACGCTGATTTTTTATATAATTTTTCTGGATTTTTCCTGGCAGTTCTCGTAACGTGAAAACATGAAATACAAAAACAGCCGAAAACAGAAACTGGCACCGGGGTGCACTGGATTAGTAGGTTAGTCTAAATATGATCAAAAGTGTATGGAAGTGTATGAATATCATAGCAATATCACCCAAAAGTGGCATGGAGCAAGCAGAAATTATAGATACGTTTTGGACGTATCAGTCCTTATGAAGGGTAAATAGTAATTGGCATATCACGTTGTGGTTTTTGCGTAGGTAAGAAACGTTCTTGTTAGAAACATATAACAGCCATGTAAAACTTGCAACAACAATTAGAGGACGTCTAACTTGTTCTTGCAGCATATGCCGTGTGATGTGATATGGCCAAAAGGATGTGATGAATGATATATATATATATATATATAGATTGATCATGTTCTTGTAATAAGAATCACGACTTGCATGTCAATGAGTATGACAACCGGCAGGAGCCATAGGAGTTGTCTTATTTTATTGTATGACCTGCGTGTCATTGAAAATGCCATGTAATTACTTTACCTTATTGCTAACCGTTAGCCATAGTAGTAGAAGTAATGTTTGGCGAGACAACTTCATGAAGACACGATGATGGAGATCATGGTGTCATGCCGGTGACAATGATGATCATGGTGACCCGAAGATGAAGATCAAAAGGAGCAAAATGATACTGGCCATATCATGTCACTATTTGATTGCATGTGATGTTTATCATGTTTTACATCTTATTTTCTTAGAACGACGGTAGTAAATAAGATGATCTCTCACTAAAATTTCAAGAATTGATTTCCCCTAACTGTGCACCGTTGCTAAGGTTCGTTGTTCCGAAGTACCACGTGATGATCGGGTGTGATAGGATCTAACGTTCGCATACAATGGGTGTAAGACAGATTTACACACGCAATACACTTAGGGTTGACATAACGAGCCTAGCATGTACAGACATGGCCTCGGAACACGGAAGACCGAAAGGTCGAACATGAGTCATATAGAAGATACGATCAACATGAAGATGTTCACCGTTGATGACTATTCCGTCTCACGTGATGACTGGACACGGCTTAGTGGGAGTTCATTAAATTTGTTTAGATGAACTTAATTGTCATGAACATAGTCTAAAATCTTTACAATATGTCTTGTAGATCCAATTGCCCACGCTAATGTTGCCCTCAACTTCAACGCGTTCCTAGAGAAAACCAAGCTGAAAGACGATGGTAGCAACTATACGGATTGGGTCCGTAACTTGAGGATCATCCTCATAGCTGCCAAGAAAGCATATGTTCTTGAAGCACCGGTAGGTGATGCACCCGTTTCCCCAGCAACTCAAGACGTTATGAACGCCTGGCAGTCGCGTAGTGATGATTACTCCCTGGTTCAGTGCGGCATGCTTTACAGCTTAGGGTCCAAAAGCGTTTTGAGCAACACGGAGCATATGAGATGTTCCAAGAGCTGAAAATAGTTTTCCAAGCTTATGCCCGAGTCGAGAGATATGAAGTCTCCGACAAGTTCTACAGTTGTAAGATGGACGAGAATAGTTCTGTCAGCGAGCATATACTCAAAATGTCTGGGTTACATAATTGCTTGTATTAGCTGGGAGTTAGTCTCCCAAATGACGCGATCATTGACAGAATCCTCCAGTCACTCCCACCTAGCTACAAGAGCTTCGTGACGAACTTCAATATGCAAGGGATGGAGAAGTCCATCCCTGAGGTATATTCAATGCTGAAATCAGCGGAGGTGGAGATCAAAAAGGAACATCAAGTGTTGATGGTGAATAAAACCACTAAGTTAAAGAAAGGCAAGGGTAAGAAGAACTTCAAGAAGGACGGCAAAGGAGTTGCCACGCCCGGTAAGACAGTTGCCGGGAAGAATACAAATAATGGACCCAAGCCTGAGACTGAGTTCTTTTATTGCAAGGGAATGGGTCACTGGAAGCGAAACTGTCCCAAATACTTAGCGGATAAGAAGGCCGGAAACGTCAAAGGTATATGTGATATACATGTTATTGATGTGAACCTTACCAGCGCTCGTAGTAGCTCCTGGGTATTTGATACCGGTGCGGTTGCTCACATTTGTAACTCAAAGCAGGAGCTGCGGAATAAGCGGAGACTGGCGAAGGACGAGGTGACAATGTGCGTCGGAAATGGTTCGAAGGTCGATGTGATCGTTGTCAGCATGCTACCTCTGCATCTACCTTCAGGATTAGTTTTAAACCTGAATAATTGTTATTTAGTACAAGCTTTGAGCATGAACATTGTATCTGGATCTCGTTTAATGCGAGATGGCTACTCATTTAAATCTGAGAATAACGGTTGTTGTATTTATATGAGAGAAATGTTTTATGGTCATGCCCCGCTGGTCAATGGTTTATTCTTATTGAATCTCGAACGTGATGTTACACATATTCATAGTGCGAATGCCAAAAGATGTAAGATCGATAATGATAGTCCCACTTACTTGTGGCATTGCCGCCTTGGTCATATTGGTGTCAAACGTATGAAGAAGCTCCATGCAGATGGACTTTTGGAGTCTCTTGATTATGAATCATTTGACACGTGCGAACCATGCCTTTTGGGCAAGATGACCAAGACTCCGTTCTCCGGAATAATGGAGCAAGCAACCAACTTGTTGGAAATCATACATACTGATGTGTGCGGTCCAATGAGTGTTGAAGCTCGCGGTGGCTATCGTTATGTTCTCACCCTCACTGATGACTTAAGTAGATATGGGTATGTCTACTTTATGAAACACAAGTCTGAGACCTTTGAAAAGGTCAAGGAATTTCAGAATGAGGTTGAGAATCAACGTGACAGAAAAATAAAGTTCTTATGATCAGATCGTGGAGGAGAATATTTAAGTCACGAATTTGGCACGCACCTGAGGAAATGTGGAATTGTTTCACAATTGACGCCGCCTGGAACACCTCAACGTAATGGTGTATCCGAACGTCGTAATCGTACTCTGTTGGATATGGTGCGATCTATGATGTCTCTTACCAAATTACCGCTATCATTCTGGGGTTATGCTTTAGAGACTGCCGCATTCACTTTAAATAGTGCACCATCTAAATCCGTTGAGACGACACTGTATGAACTATGGTTTGTGAAGAAACCTAAGTTGTCGTTTCTAAAAGGTTGGGGAAGCGATGCTTATGTCAAGAAACTTCAACCTGAAAAGCTCGAACCCAAATCAGAAAAATGCGTCTTCATAGGATACCCGAAGGAAACTATTGGGTATACCTTCTACCTTAGATCCGAAGGCAAGGTCTTTGTTGCCAAGAATGGATCCTTTCTGGAGAAAGAGTTTCTCTCGAAAGAAGTAAGTGGGAGGAAAGTGGAAATTGATGAGGTGATTGTCACCCCTTCCGAACCGGAAAGTAGCGCAGCACAGGAAGATGTTTCTGTGGTACCTGTACCGACTAGAGAGGAAGTTAATGATAATGATCATGAAGCTTCAGATCAAGTTACTGCTGAACTTCGTAGGTCCACAAGGACACGTTCCACACCAGAGTGGTACGGCAACCCTGTCCTGGAAATCATGTTGTTAAACAACGGTGAACCTTCGAACTATGAAGAAGCGATGGCGAGCCCAGATTCCAACAAATGGCTTGAAGCCATAAAATCCGAGATAGGATCCATGTATGATAACAAAGTATGGACTTTGGTTGACTTGCCCGATGATCGGCAAGCCACAGAAAATAAATGGATCTTTAAGAAGAAGACTGACGCGGATGGTAATGTGACCATCTATAAGGCTCGGCTTGTCGCTAAAGTTATCGACAAGTTCAAGGAATTGACTACGACGAGACTTTCTCTCCCGTAGCGATGCTGAAGTCCGTCCGAATCATGTTAGCAATTGCCGCATTCTATGATTATGAGATATGGCAAATGGACGTCAAAACGGCATTCCTTAACGGCTTCCTTAAGAAAGAATTGTATATGATGCAGCCGGAAGGTTTTGTCGTCCTAAGAATGCTAACAAGGTATGCAAGCTCCAGCGCTCCATCTATGGGCTGGTGCAAGCATCTCGCAGTTGGAACATTTGCTTTGATGAGGTGATCAAAGCGTTTGGGTTTATACAGACTTGGGGAGAAGCCTATATTTACAAGAAAGTGAGTGGGAGCTCTGTGGCATTTCTCATATTATATGTATTACTGATGGGAAATGATGTAGAACTCTTGGAAAGCATAAAGGCCTACTTGAATAAATGTTTTTCAATGAAGGACCTTGGAGAAGCTGCTTACATATTAGGCATCAAGGTCTATAGAGATAGATCGAGACGCCTCATTAGCCTTTCACAAAGCACATACCTTGACAAGACATTGAAGAAGTTCAATATGGATCAGTCCAAGAAAGGGTTCTTGCCTGTATTCCAAGGTATGAGATTGAGCACGGCTCAATGCCTGACCTCGGCAGAAGATAAAGAAAAGATGAGTGTCATCCCCTATGCCTCAGCCATAGGTTCTATTATGTATGCCATGCAGTGTACCAGACCTGATGTGAACCTTGCCATAAGTTTGGTGGGGAGGTACCAAAGTGATCCCGGTATGGAACACTGGACAGCGGTCAAGAACATCCTGAAGTACCTGAAAAGGACTAAGGATATGTTTCTCGTTTATGGAGGTGATGAAGAGCTCGTCGTAAAGGGTTACGTCAATGCCAGCTTCGACACAGATATGGATGACTCCAAGTCACAAACAGGATACGTGTATATTTTGAATGGTGGGGCAGTCAGCTGGTGCAGTTGCAAGCAAAGCGTCGTGGTGGCATCTACATGCGAAGCGGAGTACATAGCTGCTTCCGAAGCAGCACATGAAGGAGTCTGGATGAAGGAGTTCATCACCGACCTAGGAGTTATTCCAAGCGCGTCGAGCCCGATGACTCTCTTCTGTGACAACACTGGAGTTATTGCCATTGCCAAGGAGCCCAGGTTTCACAAGAAGACCAAGCACATCAACCGCCGTTTCAACTGCATCCAAAATTACATTCAAGATGGAGACATAGATATTTGTAAAGTGCATACGGATCTGAATGTCGCAGATCCATTGACTAAACCTCTTCCACAAGCAAAACATGATCAACACCCGAACTCTATGGGTGTTCGATTCATCACAATGTAAGTAGATTATTGACTCTAGTGCAAGTGGGAGACTGTTGGAAATATGCCCTAGAGGCAATAATAAAATGGTTATTATTATATTTCCTTGTTCATGATAATTGTCTATTGTTCATGCTTTAATTGTATTATCCGTAAATAGTAATGCATGTGTGAATACATAGACCACAACGTGTCCCTAGTAAGCCTCTAGTTGACTAGCTCGTTGATAAATAGATGGTTACGGTTTCCTGACCATGGACATTGGATGTCATTGATGATGCGATCACATCATTAGGAGAATGATGTGATGGACAAGACCCAATCCTAAGCCTAGCACAAGATCGTGTAGTTCGTATGCTAAAGCTTTTCCAATGTCAAGTATTCTTTCCTTAGACCATGAGGTTGTGCAATTCCCAGATATAACGAAGAGGTATCTCTGGGCCCACTTGTAACACCCCAAATTTTTGGGTTTGGTTTTTCTTCCAAAACTTTTGGTCTTTTGGAAGAGGGTTGTTTGATCTTCTCTTAAGACCCTTCTAAAATCTCTTCTGGCCAAAGTTTGTGTGTTTTTCTCAAGCCTGGTTTTAGGTCTTGAAAGCTTCTTCTTGTGTTAGCTCAACACAAGTTGTCTTCTTAGGGATTTGCTTAATTCTTTTCCTTCTTGATTTAAACTTCTCAGGTTTAACCTTGGGCTTATCTTCCTCTCCATCCTCCATCTTGCCATGACCCCAATAGAAATATTTCTCTCCAAGACCCCCTCCACACCTTAAGACAAGTCTCTCATCAATTCCAGTAAGTTTTGACCTTATTGGATTTTTCCCCTATTTATTTTACTCCAAAAACTATTTCTGTCTTTTATAGTGGACCTTGGTGATTTACAAAGGAACCACCATATCCATCTTGTTGTTTGATTCCAAACTAACTTCCCTAGTTAGTCCTTAGTACCCACAACCTATATCCATCTTGTTTCACTGGTCCACAGTTCAAAATTTTCAAATTTCACCTACTATAAGTTTGGACCAGATTTGCAAAATTTGGTGAAATTCATATTTATCTTCTTCCAAAAATTCTGTGAAAATTCAGGCAGCCTCTAGATGCATCAAGAAGCCACTCCACAAAATATCAGCCCCAGAAACATTTCCCACATGCCAGAATCATTTCATCGAACACCTGGCATACACTGTGCTGTCAGTTTCAGAAACTGCTAACTGAAGATTCAATGTCGACAGTGCAGTTCGTCAGTTCGTCAGAGCCGCGGCGTCAATCTCGCCAGTGCCTGCCTTGGATCGATGCTCACTGCGCCTCCTGCTTATCCAACACACCGCACGCTTGCTTGGCTGCTTCTGGGAGTCGGTGACGCCCTGGCCCGACCACGCCGGCGACTTCCACGGCAATAGAACCACCCGTGGCGGCTGGCAGAAGGCATCCTACAGCTCGATGCCGTTTGGCACCGCCCAAGTCACCCCAGCGCTCCGTGTGGCCTTCTCCACTGCCAGCGCACGCCTGCAGCACCGTCGCCGTGGCCTGGCGCGCACAGAGCGTGTTCTCTGCCGCCGACGTGCCGCACGGCCGTTCCGTCGAGGGCAGCCCGTAATCATCCCTCCCCTACTGAGTTAGGCACGGGAATGGAACCAGTGCACCTCCTAGTCGATGCTCAAGCCCCTAAACCCGCCGTACAGCCACTGCATCGCCGTAATCGCTCGCCGGGCTTATCCCGTTCACGGCAACCGCCTCGGGCCGGCTATATAAAGCACCCCCGAGCTCGTTCTCGAGCCCGCACACCTCCACCATCTCCCTAGACCGCGCCTAGCCTCTGGAAGAGCCTCGAGGGGCCCTTAATCTCCAACTCTGGCCAACTCCTTCCGCCTCGGGCTCCAGCAGCGTTCTCTCCGGTAAGGACTCCTCCGCCGCCCTGGACTCGAGCGTAGCACCCTGGCACCTACCTAAACCTAACCCCCACTCCTATTTGACCCCAAAGATCCTCTCCGACGAGGCCCACGACCACCCGAGCCGCCGTCCGCCGGAGACAGGGTCGCCGTCGATGTGGGGCTCGCCGACGCTCAACTACACCACCAATCGTCGCGGAAGAGCACCAGGAAGCTGTACGTACCACTCCCCTCCCCTAACTCGCCGTGGATCGGCGCCGGCGACCACCGCAACATCTGGCGCCGGCGCGACTCTATCTCAGAGTTCAAACCCGACAAGTGGGACCCCTCGTCAGCCTCTCATCTCTCTCCGAACCGTTTTTCTGGAAAGCACGTTCGGGCAAAGTACGCCTCCGTCTTCAGTTGGCGTACTGCGTACCGGTTCACTTTTCTGTTTTCTATTCTAGCCCCTGGAATTTTTCTGTTTCATTACAGATGAGTCCCTGGAGAGAAACTCTAATATGTTTTTTAACTAAAGACGATTTTGAGTTGATTCTTTTTGTGTCCTCTTTAGTTTTCTGTCTAGTTTTTTGTCGTATTTATGTGAATTTTTTTGGAGCAACTTTATTTGCACACACGGTATTTATGTTAGTATCCGTTTGTTTGAATACGTAGATACCGAAGGACGTGACGGAGCCGCGAACCTCACCGAGTTAGACTCCGACTACTCCGAACCAGACAAGCATGTTTGAACCTTTGATATGATGGATGTGTTGCATGTTTACTCGAGTAGTTTCTTTTCATAAGCATGGATATATAAGCATTTGTGTATGGTTATATTTCATGCAAGCTAGCTTCGGGTGAGACCCGTATGATAATGATTAAACCACCCCGATCATGTGGTGACATGATGGGTGGAGTACTGGTATTGTTGAAGCATGCCAGTAGTTGGATAACCTAGTAACCGCATGGATCGAGTCATGATCCTGCTCACCTCCTTTTGGTACTGTCATATGCCATCTATTGTGATTGCGGTCTAGTCAGTTGTAAACCACTTTCCGAGTACACACCAAGTAGAGGGGCCGGGATGACGGTTCCATGGCCCTGGATTAAAGCCCGTCATCCGGTCAAGGGGCATGGGTGTTTCCGGTTGGGACCGAGAGGGGGGCACCCCTTAGAGCACACATACATAAATTTGATCCCATGCTATTCGAGGTTGTAGCCTCCCCGTCTTAAAGTTTTTCGTGAACGTTGTCACGGGTGATTCCGGATAGCAGGATGTGAAATGGGTGTGTACTCGTCAGTTGGGTTTCTACTAAAACACCGTAGACGGAACTAGTCCCTGTGGCTAGTAGAATCCGTTGGCTATGATTTAATAGTACAAGCTCTGCAGAGTTAAATCCTTCAAGTAGCCATGTTTATGGCCTAGGGTCAATCTTTGTGTCAACCCGGTGACCGTCTCTAGTAAATTCTTGATAGTAACAAGAGTAGTGATTTCGTCAAGTTCATTTGGTAGATGAACTCACCAATTATCCCTGTACTGATTTACTTCCTGAAGTATTTCACCATTATACGATTGTTAATTATAAGCCCTTTATGTGATGTCGCTCAGACGTCCGACTGTGGCATTCATGTTATTTATAAGCCCTTTTTGTGATGTCGCTCAGACGTCCGACTGTGGCATTCTTGTTATTTATAAGCCCTTTATGTGATGTCGCTCAGACATCCGACTTTGGCATTCTTGTTATTTATAAGCCCTTTATGTGATGTCGCTCAGACGTCCGACTGTGGCATTCATGTTATTTATAAGCCCTTTCTGTGATGTCGCTCAGACGTCCGACTGTGGCATTCTTGTTATTTATAAGCCATTTATGTGATGTCGCTCAGACGTCCGACTGTGGCATTCTTGTCTTTTATTTTCTGATTAAGCCCTTTATGTGGCGTCGCTCAGACGCCCGGCTGTGGCATGTTTTCATTTTATTATTTCCTCACGAGGCGTCACGCAGACACTCGTCTGGTTTCCTTTTATTTATTTTATGGATTTCGGGAGGATTACCGCCCGACTTCTATTTATTTTCATACGGCACAGGAATATATTTATCCGGTTGCATTTTGTTAGAATACTCACATGCATCATGTTGGCATTTATTATATCTTAAGTCCAAACTGTCTTGCGAGTACATTCAAAGTACTCACCTGGCTTGTTGATTTGGCCAGATGTGGACGAAGGCGATCTCATGGATGAAGAGTTCGATAGCGAGTTCGACGTCTAGTGGAGTCCTAGTCAGTCTCTTGCGATCCTGGAGTTGATCACTGTTATATAACCGCTTCCGCCTACCACCAAATAAATTCATCGGGTCTCACTCCGACACTTGATGAACTGTATTATATTGGAGTCACGTCACCCACTTCGCTGTGACATACCCACCACCTTTTTATTACGAGTTAGTAGTATGCCACCCTGCCATTGTGTCATATCCGCCTTTATGTACTATATTGGCGTACCTGTAATAAATTGTTGAGCCACCTCAGCTCAACCTTGTATAATTATTTAGTATCCTAGAATTCTCTATCAAGGAATTGTCCATCAGCAAGAAGTATTTTTCCTTGCTGGTTTAATAAAAAGGACGGTCTTTCGATAATTATTTTACTGAAAGGTCGGTCCTTAAAACCTTGGTATCAGAGCCAGGCTGACTGTAGGAAGCCACTAGGTGCGCTCGCTAATCGGTTATTAGTGAATAATTGCTATTCAGCATTTTTACATCTGTAGCAATTTTCTGTTGGTCATCATAAATTTATGACTTGACTATTCGGAAACTTTGTCTACTTTTGTAGATGGCCAGCAGCGACTGTGATGCACATGTGTTCGCCAACATTCCTGAGGGGTTTGTCAAGCTCCTCTTCGCCATCACCAAAGTCGCGATTGGGCCATCCACCCGTCCAGAGTTTACACTCTACCGTCACAAGCTCAACGACAGCGTGTCAATGCACCAGGCCATGGTGCACTTCAAGGGAGGGTGTTCTGAAGCGCGCCGCCTCCGATTTGTGGGCAGAGCCATGCCTATGGAGAGGCATGCCATGCAAATGGCTGCCCGTGAGGCGATAGCTCGTCTCCGGGACATCCTTCCTTCAATGAAGACTCGTCGCTACCGTTACCTCCCATGCCACGTACCCTACACTTGCCACTATGCATTTGCTTGCGCAAATGGGGAACGTGATGAAGCCATTGAATCAATGGTTGAGTACCTCAAGGCACTTGAGGCAGCCTTTGATAATCTTGTGGACGACTTGGTGGCTACTCGTATGGAATTGGTCCAGAGTGGCTCCGCCAACAGGAGGGAGCTACTCCATACTGCGCCACCAATGACATTTGTCTCGTCCGCCGCATCCTATGCACCTTCCATCTTATCCACCGCTCGCCGTCTGCCTACCACTGAGGAGTTTGACCAGGTCATTACTCCCACCCCAGTCAGAGCTGCACCGCATGCCGCACCTGCATCAACACCTCGTACCCATACTCCACGCCTGGATCCTATTAGTGAGGAGTAAGTTGAGTCTCCAGCACCACTGGGCCTTACCCTCGGCAGACCGAGGGGAATCTTCACCATCTCCGACTAGTGCGTTATTCCGCGACGCACTGTGCTCGCTTGTATTATGTGTGTGTTATGTAAAATATGTTGATGGGAAGTAGTCTGTTTGCGCATCATGTAGGATTTTGGAGAAGTGCACTAGGATAAATAACATGTCAGGAATGTGTACGCAAACCCTGAGTGACGTATGTATAATTAGAACCCGCGTGTAAGATATGTACTAAGCGGTCCTTCTCCGTGCGCAATCCAGCAGTTTATTTTAAAAATCTCTTTGGAGCTCGTGTTTTGTTGCTTTTGCAAATCTTAGTTTATAATACCCCAGAGTAAGAAATGACTCGTCCCTGGACGCGTTCCATGCCAAGTCCGCCGAAGGAAAATTATGGCACACAGACAGATAACAACTTCACACAGGGGCAGTCAAGTCAGCAGGGCAGCGAAACAGCATTTTCTCAAGTATGCCGTCTTTACGAGCAAAGTCAGCAACAACACCAATAAATGATGAACCATGTCATTAACATGGGAAATCACCGTGAGCCATACCAGCAGCACTCAAAATTGTCTGAATTCCAGAAGACACGTCCAACAACGTTTTCGCACACAGACAAACCTCTTGAGGCCGATGATTGGCTTCGAGATATTGAAAGGAAATTAATTGTGGCACAATGCTCAAATCGTGAAAAGGTACTTTACGCACCACATTGTCTTGCTGGAGCAGCCGCGTCGTGGTGGGAAAATTTTCTGCTTATGCACCCCAACATAAGTGATATCACCTGGGAAGATTTCAAGGAAGGCTTTCATGGGGCACACATCCCTAAGAGCATTTTGAAGATCAAGAAAAGAGAATTTGATGACCTCAAGCAAAGGGGCATGACAGTACCTGAGTACAACAGTCAGTTTATGCAATTATCCCGTTATGCCAATGAAGAGCGTATGACTGAAAATAAGAAGATGGAAAAAATTCCTGGACGGACTGGCACCAGCACTAAAATGCCAGTTAGTCGTACACACTTTTCCAGATTTCAAGACACTGGTGGACAAAGCTATTATGTTGGAGAATGAACGTCGCAGTCTGGAAGACATTCGCAAGAGAAAAAGGGATCAGACCAACCACCCTCGCAACAACAGGAATAAGGTAAATTTCCAGAAAAATGGGGCGAACAAACCCATGACAAATGACACACGCCCAAGCTAGAATTTTCATGCAAGGGACAAGGATTTCACCTATTGTCCAGGTGTTACCTGCTATGCATGTGGAGAAGAGGGACACTATGGTAAATAGTGCCCAAAGCCAAGAAACTCAGCACCGAAGCCTAACAACAATGGAAAAAATTCCGCGCCCAAGCGTAACAACTTCAACCCCAATAACAACCACAAGAAAGGCCACCTGAACCATGTGACCAAGGAGCAAGCACAGGATGCCCCGGATATCGTACTCGAGTTTGGTTTGCAACATGGTTTTTCAATACTTCCCTTGGGAAAATCAATGACCATCAAGTCCCCCGGAAGTAAGCAGATCACTCAGAATTACTGCCAAGGTTTGACAATTGAAATTGAAGGGTTACAGTTTCACGCAAACCTCATCGTGTTGGAAAACAAGGGACTGGATGTTATCCTGGGTATGGACTGGCTAACAACCAATAAAGGATTTATCGACTGCTTCAACCGGACTATGATTCTTACTCATCATCACGGAAAGACAATAAGAGTCGCAGCTCAAGAAAGGCTAGTATCGCGGCAACCAAAATTAAACAAGGTAGACACTTCTGAGTTAAGCAAAGTTCCAGTTGTATGTGAATTTTGGTTGAGGCAAGTGGGTTTCCTAGGACACGTATTGACGCAAGAGGGAGTTGCTGTGGACCCAGATAAAGTCAAGGCTGTACTTGGTTGGAAGTCACCAGCCAGTGTAACGGATATACGAAGTTTCCTCGGTATGGCTGGATATTACAGAAGGTTTATTGAAGGATTTTCCACCATAGCCAAACCAATGACACAGTTACTCAAGAAGGATAAGAAATTCGTATGGACCAAAGCATGTGAGAAAAGCTTCCAAGAACTCAAAAAGAAGTTAACAACAGCCCCAATATTGATTGTACCAGACATACACAAGAGTTTTGAAGTATATTGCGATGCATCCCGAAAAGGCCTCGGATGCGTACTAATGCGCGAAGGCAAAGTAGTCGCCTACGCTTCCCGGCAACTGCGAAAACATGAAGAAAATGATCCTACTCACGATTTGGAGTTGGCAGCAGTCATTCATGCACTCAAGGAGTGGAGGCACTTTTTGCTTGGGAATCGCTGTGAAATATATACGGACCATAAGAGTCTCAGATATATTTTCACGCAGCCAGAACTCAATTTACGACAACGACGCTGGCTGGAACTGGTAAAAGATAATGACGTTGGTATCCACTATCACCCAGGAAAAGCAAACGTGGTAGCGGATGCTCTCAGCCGTATCCCCAGCCCGAACAGCGGTAGCCTACAGAACCTGAGACCCGAATTTCAGCAAGAATTCGCCAGACTCAACCTAATGATGGTCACTGAAGGCGAAGTGTCAAATCTGGAAATACGGCCTGCACTAATAGAACAAATAAAGAAGGCTCAGCATGGACACCCCAGCATCGAAGGAATAAAAAGAAAAGTAAGACAGGGCAAGGCCTCAGAATTCACCATAGACAGTGAGGGAATATTATGGTTCGGAGACAGACTTTGCGTACCAAATAGCAACGACCTTAAACAACAAATTCTAGCAGAAAGCCACACTGCTCCATACTCAATCCACACTACAAGAAATATGTCAACTTGTGACCACCACTATTGGTCACTGAATGGTCACAAATTTCCATTTGTGACCTTTTTGTGACCAAAAACATAAGGTCAAAAGCTGGCCGTCATAAACTGAATATAGCGACCTTCTCTGTGAGAAGGTCAAAAACGTTTATGACCAAAATATTCCTACTGTCGTGTTTTGGTCACTAGCAACCTCTCCACTCCACGTAGGAATCCAACGTGGCAAGCTGATGTGGCACAAGAATCAGCCCGGTCCAATTCGGTGTTTATATGGGCCGAGCCCATTAATTCAGCCCATTTATATATTTTTTTCTGTGAATTTTTTGTCAGCTTCATGGACCAAGCCCAACATTGCAGCCTTTTTATTTTTGGCCCATGGCCTTTTTGTCTCAACAGTTTCATTTTTTCTTTTTTTTTGTCAGGGTCACATTCTTCATTTTCCAATTTAACATAAATAAATACACAATATTTAAATTGGCACACAGAAAACACACAAAATACTTCAAATATTACCAGCCATATATGTTGGAGCCAAGCCCACTAGCCAGACAAGCCCCACATTTCATAATCTCATACATACTGCTCAAAAAAAATCATAATCTCATATATTGGTCCCACACATCAGATTTTCAACATCGCTTAGATTATTTTGGTAAGTGGATCCCACTAATCAGGTTTCCATTTGACCAATTTTTAAATCACTATTTCAAACAAAACAAAACAAACATAATTTATCAAATAACACTAAATCTGTTACAATGTCACAATCTCTACAACCCTATTACAGTCAAACAGAACAAACAAATCTCTGGCATCCCGGCTTTGCACTTGGCTTCATGGCTTTGCACTTCAAATTTGTCCTGGCGCTCCTGACAAGTGAAGGAGTTTGTCAGCACTATACAGTAGTACTATAGATACAAAACCAAACTGTGTCATATTATACATGCATCAAGAATCAGACCACCAACCAAACTGTTCTGGAATAGATACAAAACAAGCATGTATTGACCATCCTACAAGCAGCAAGGACATAAAGGTAATCACTTAACAAGCAGCGCGAACATGAATAAATCACATAACTAAGTACAATCCAATATCCAAGCTGAGAGCGAACATGTATTTGACATTTCGGCATTTCAATACATGCACAACAGAGAGTGAAGCTCTGTTCTTACCATGTCACAAGGCGGGTTAAATGGCAACCAGCTGATGTCCATGAGCAACTATAAAATGAAAGAGCAAAAAGTTTAAGACTACTTACAACAGCTTCCGCATCTCAGAATCATAGTTCTTAACATCAAACTAGGAACCTTCCGATGTCATTCCTGCCATGGTTGTAGCAGAAATAACACAAAATGAAAGATTTACAGTCAGTGTATATATAGCTGAGTAGTCAGTGTAACAAACCGAGCCTCAAGTTCTAACTATTTTTATCTCCCACAACAATTGTACACAACTACACATTACTCGCTCCGTCCGCAAATACTTGTCATCAAAATAGACAAAAAAATGATGTATCTAGCACTATACATCTAGATACATCCTCTTTTATTCATTTTGATGACAAATATTTCCGGACGGAGGGAGTATCTTTCTACGGAGTGATAATTGAATTTACAGAGCATTAATGTATCAGCGCCTACAGCCAAATCATGGACAAAAAATGTTTGATATGAACACATCCGGTAAAGATTCATTGTGTTGTGATAACCTGAGGCCTAAACAATGGCATGAAGCCATTCAAGAAGATCTGCATCAGCCTTCTTTTCATGGTCCTTGGGTCATGGCAGACCCTAGTATGACAAAGGGCGTGAAAAGTGACTAGGATCTACATGTAATGAAGAAAAGTAGCATAAGCCAGACTGTAATAATCTCAGCATCTCACCAAAGTACTCATTGAGGAAATCAGGATGGATGGGAACCTTGGGGGTATCGCATAATAGCAGCACTGTCAGGGTCGACTCGGTTGTGTGTTTCCAAAATCTGGAAGAGTCACAGGGGAGAAGTGAAACCAACTATATATTTTTCAATCAATAGCAATGGTTCGAACACTAGTACATCATGGAGTAGGAAAAGGGGCTTAAGAAGCAAAGAAGTATAATAAAAGAAAAGAAATTCACTGTGGTGGCGGGAACCAGAAGAGCACCATCACAGGTTCGAACACTAGTACATCATCATGGGGTCGATGGACGGCACAGCCCATGGCCGGGGCTGGATCGGCAGCATAATAACACAATAAAAGTTGATGTATACTTATTCGTTGAAAAGACGAAAGCTTATTTAACCCCTAAGTACTGTTGATTATGGTCTGGATGGTACTTTTGTTCCCTGCATAAGTAAGGAGGACTACATGTAGTAACCAGAAAAAAAAACATACAGAAAGGAAAGATTTTATAGTGTAGCGTCACGACCAAAGGAGGCTATGGCTGGGTAACATGGACAACGTTTTATGTATACAATACTATAGAAAAGGAAGTGTTTCCAGGAAATGAAAGATTTCCTGTCAAACAAATAGAGCTTCAAATTGTAACACTTCCGACCCACTAGAGATGCAGAGATGGCAAGCAGTTAATTTGCTAAAATTTACAGGATATGCAAGCCCAGAACCATGATTCCTAGATATCAGTCAGAGTAGTAAACCTAGTTTGCCTACACGGTTTTGTTTCACCTGGCTTGCACACCAACAAGGTGATTTGCATTTGGTCGGGTGAGCCTAATGAAAAAGTCTGAATATCAAATCATACACCCACCATCGAATTTACTCCTGCCTGCCTGTGTGCTTGAGGAACGGAAAGAGCATCAGAGAGAGCACCTTGAGGTGGAGGAGTAGCTGCTACCGCTGCACTCGGGTCCGGTCTGGTCTGGTCTGGCCTGGTCTTGTCGGAGGAAGCTCCATGGCATCCCAAGCGACCTGCGTGAGGAAGGGAAGCAAATCAATCAAGATTGAAGGGAAGGGGAGGTGCGGGAATCGAAATCAAAGAGCAGGAGATGATAACCTTGAGGAGCAGGGGAAGAGCGGCATGGCGTGGGCACGCGGAGCAGCAGAACGGGAGGCCTTCCTCTCCCGGCGCGGTGGCGGTTGTGGGGACGGAGGCGGCGTCCGTCGATGCCTAGCCAGATCGACGGCGCTAGCGATGGTGGCTGCCGGATCCGGCTTGGCGGCGGTGTCGCTGAGGACAGCCGTGCCCCTCCATCGCACGACGACGGCGGCGCCCCTCCACGCGCGACGACGGCCGCGCCCCTCCACGCACGACGATGGCCGCGCCCCTCCATCGCACGACGCGACGACGGCCGCGCCCCTCCACGCGCCATGGCCACCGGCGGCAGAGCTCCCTCCCTTTCTTCGTCGCTTGTCTTGTGATGAGTGGAAGGGAGGGGAGGGTGCACACGGCTGCAGACCGGCGGCGAGGGGAGAGGTGGGTGGCGGAGGCGAGGGGAGGGAAAGGATGGGGTGGGGAGGGATCTGGATCGGGGAGAGGCTGGGGTGGCGGAAGGAAGGGGAGGACGGGGCGGCGGCGGAGGGATCTGGATCGGGGAGAGGAGTGGGGGCGGGGAGGTCACGGCGGGATCGGCCGCCGTAGATGGCGGCGGTGGCGGCGGCGATGGAGGCGA
>LR738714.1:630158369-630208294 GCA_902687465.1 Secale cereale
GGGGGGGGGGGGGGGGGGGGGGGGGGGGCGCCTGGGCAGGTCCCACGCCCCCTGGTGCCCTACTTTAGCCCGTATTTTTACTCCTGACGCAGAAACCCCAGATCAGAAGTTCTTTCGCAGTTTTTCGTCGCGGAGCCACCGCCACCCTCTGTTCTTCCTCGGGAGGTCTAATCTGGAGGCTGAATTGGCCTTCGGAGAGGGGAGATCATCGCCATCGTCATCATCATCACCACTCCATCATCCCTCCATGACTTCTCCCTCCATGTGTGAGTAATTCCCCCGCTGTAGGCGAAGGGGATGGTAGGGATTGGATGAGTTAGATCATGTAATAGTTTATCAGATTGTTGGGGGCATGTTGCTTATCATCCACTATGGTGTTTATCATCTTTGCTTCAACTTGTTATTCTTAATGCTTGACACTTAGGGCCCGAGTGCCATGATTTCATATCTGAACCATATGTGTTTGTATGAATATATTTGTGTTCGTGATCCTATCTATGAGTTGTTTGCACCTGTTACGGTCCGGAACCGGCGATCCCAAAAGTGACAGCTTGGGACACCAAAGGGGATGGTCCGTAGTTTGAGTATTACATGTATCCATTGAGTTCATTGCTTTGTTCCGGTGCTCTTTGACAGGAGCACCTTAATATCCATAAGTTCCTTTTGGCCCCGTTCGTAGCGGGATGGTAGGACAAAAGATGTTGTGCAAGTTCTTATTGCAAGCACGTACAACTACCTACGGGATACATGCCTAATGTTTGATAGTTGCCTAGATGATCATTATTTTTCCGTGTGCCGTGCACCAAGTTAGAATCTATCTCATCCATGCAGCGCCCAACCATCCATCTCCCTAGCCTACAGTGTTTTAAACCCTGCTTGTCACTAGTCGCTACTTTCGCTATTTACTTTGCCATTTACTACTGTTATTTACTTTTGCTGTTTACTTTTACTATTACTATCATCACTATCATATCACTATTACCACTTATCTTTTGTTGCAAGTAAGTATATTTCAGGTGCGGTTGAATTGACAACTCAACTGTCAAAGCTTATAAATACTCTTTGGCTCCCCGTGTGTCGAATCAATAAATTGGGTTATTCTTACCCGCGAAGACTATCTCGATCCCTTACGGTTGAGGGTTATCAAGTACCGTTTTCTGGCGCCATTGCCGGGGAGCATAGCAATATTTACAAGTCTACTTGAGGTATCCTACCTGCTGCACTTTATCTACTATGGGTAAGAAAGGAGACCCCAAGGTTCCTATCTTCCTATCTACTACAAGAAGAGCTACTGCTCTGAGCACTAGTGCTACACTTGATTCACCTTCCGTTATGAGTAAGTTTGCCTCACCACCACCACTTGATGCTCCTACTGAATCTGCTATTATGTTTGATACTCTTGATGATGCTTCTACTACTTTTGATGATGATATTAGTTCGCTTGGTTATGCTCTTGAGAAACAAATTGCTGCTGCTGCTAAAAAGTCTGGAATTGAACTTCCTGTTACTCGCTACCCTATTGGTGAAACTTATGATTATCCTGATTTGAGTAAACTCAAAGAGAGGCTCCTTGATGATGATTACTATATATTGGATGAAGAATTATGTAGGGAACTGACAGAGTTTTCTGGCTCTGACCCTGAAGCTATTAAGAAACTGTTTTTAAAACACTCTCTGAAGAACAAAACCGTTCCTAATCCTGAATTTTCTACATCTCCTATATGCATTGATGATCCTGATTTTGATTTCTCTGTTGATCTTTCACTTATACCTATGGTTTAAGCTGACCCCTTTTATGGCAGAGAAAATGATGATGCTATTGCACACCTGACTAAACTCGGTGAGTTGGGTAGCCTGTTTACCACAGATGAGAAGATACGATACTTTTATGTGACCAAGCTTCTTCCTTTCTCCTTGAAGGAGGGTGCTAAAGCATGGTATGATTCACTCCCATGCGGTTCCATTAAGAGTCCTCAGGACCTAGCTCACTCTTTTGTTGATAAGTACTTTCCTGCTCACATGCAACATGCTGCTTTACAAAGAATTTATAACTTTAAACAGTTGCAGGATGAGTCCCTCCCTAAAGCTTGGGGGAGGTACTGCGGTCTGATTCGGGCTAGACCAGGACATGAAATCCCTAAGAATAAATTAATCGATATATTCTATGCTGGTCTAACTGATGAATCCAGGTCCTATTTGGACAGTTGTGCTGGTTGTGTTTTCAGGTAAAGAACACCGGACGATGCAGAAGACTTAATGGGCAGGATTGCCAAAAACCATGAAGATTGGTCCGTCCCTGAACCACCTCCACCAACGAAGAAGAGGGGCATGTTTGTTCTGAGCCCCGAGGATATGCGAGAAGCAAAGAAGTCTATTAAAGAGAAAGGTATTAAAGCTGAAGACGTGAAGAATCTACCCCTATTGAGAAGCTGTGTGAGCCTACTACTCACCCTCCTATGGTAGAGGTACACTCTCTTTTAGATTTCAACGCAAGTGACATCCCTCATGGTAAGCCTCCTGATCAATGTTTAGATGAGTTTGATAATTTTATTATGAAACAAAATCATTTTAATGAGAGGATAGAAAGTCAGTTGCTTGATAATTCCCTTGCTATCAAAAAACTGCTTGATGTTTTAGATAGAACAGTTAATGATGTTCAGTGTCTTGTGAAGCATTTTCATATGGTTCAAACTCAGCTTGATCAAATTTCTAATGTGCAAAGCGATTTGCTTGCTAACAATGCCAAACAAGATAATTTGCAGGCTTTCGGGATTAAGACCCGAGGAGGAACTAGCACTCAAGATCCTCTTTATCCAGAGGGGCATCCGAAGAGAATCGAGCAGGATTCTCAAATATAGGAAGAAGAAATTGTTGGCTCTCCAAAGAAAAAGAAGAAACATAAGGAGACTGACAATTCTAATGATCCTATTGCAGATGAAGAACCAGCTATTGATCCCAACAGTGTATCTATCTCCGATGCTGAGACAGAAGACGGTGCTGAACCTGAAGGTAATAATAATGAGAAGAATGATCCGCCTGAAGTTCGAGAAGAAGAAGCACCTGACAAACGTAAGAGGTACACTAAATAAGACTTCATCGCAAGAAAACATGGGAAGGAAAGAGAACCATGGGTACAGAAACCCATGCCCTTTCCAGGTAAGTCCATCAAATCTAAGGAAGAAGAGCACTATAATAAGTTTTGTGAGTGGATTAAACCTCTTTTTCTTTAGATACCCTTGACTGATGCTATTAAGTTACTTCCTTATTCAAAATATATGAAAGATATTGTCACTAATAAAAGAAAAGTTCCTAATGATGCAATATCTACTATGCTTGCTAACTATTCTTTCAGTGGAAAGATTCCTGAGAAGCTCGGTGATCCAGGTATACCCACCATTCCTTGCTCCATAAAGAATAATTATGTCAAAACTGCTTTATGTGATCTTGGAGCAGGAGTGAGTGTTATGCCTCTCTCTCTTTACGAGAGGCTTTGTTTAGAGAAACTAATTCCTATGGATATCTCCCTTCAGATGGCTAGGGCTGGAAAAAAAGCTCGAAGCTCGTGAGCTAAACGAGTAACTCGTGACTCGGCTCGAATTGACTCGAACTCGAAGAATAACGAGTCGAGCCGAGCTTTAGTTTAAGATCGTTTACAAAGCGAGTTAAACAAGCCAATCTCACGAGTACTCGTGTAACTCGTTAGGCTCGGTACAAAAGATCAGCCACTCCCAATCCAAAAAAAAATCAGCCCCTCAGCACCCCGCATCCCAGGCGTACAACACATGGCCCAACCATTGAAGGCCCAGCCGCCCAAAAGACTCATGTGTAACAAGGAAATTACAATTTTTGGTGATGTATATGTTTAATATATACATAATCATTTTTATCATATTTGAGGTTTTATGTTCATATCTTTAACGAGCTTAACAAGCTAAACGAGCCAGCTCGCGAGTTAAACGAGTCGAGCCAATCTTGGGTTTGAGCTCGTTATAGTAACGAGTCGAGTCGAGCTAGCTCGTTAACGTAACGAGCTCTAGCGAGTCGAGCCGAGTTGGCTCGACTCGGCTCGAATTCTAGCCCTACAGATGGCTGACAAGTCGACCGCTGTTCCGATAGGTATTTGTGAGGATGTTCCAGTTGAAGTTGCTAATTGTTTAATTCTTACTGATTTTGTTGTGCTTGACATGCCCGAGGATGGGAGCATGTCCATTATTCTTGGTAGACCTTTCCTTAACACCGCAGGTGCTATTATTGATTGCAATAAAGGGAAGGTTACTTTTCATGTGAATGATAAAGAACACACGGTATATTTTCCAAAGAAGACCGACAGGAGGCATGGCCTCAACTCTATAGAGAATATCGAGACCGTGAAGATTGGAGAACGGGATTGTCCACTACATGTGCCTCATAAATACAAAATTATCATGGTAGGGACAATGTCCATCAAGGTAAAGGTTCAGTAACTACTTCGTAGGAGGTGAGACTTTTTGCTCTATATATCGCCTGTTTGTTGGTAAGACTTGATCAACCTTTAGCAAATATGTTTTATATGGATAAAAAGTTGAGCCTGTTATGTTTTCACTTGTTTTTAGTTTTGTCCTACTAGCTGTACCAAGTATTTATGTTTTTGAAGCTTCACAATACTACTAACTGCTTCAAGTTTTCAGAGAGTTTCGCAGCTTTTTGAACTTTAAAAAAATTTCAACAGTGAAGTTTTCAGAAAAATTCCAGAAAAATTATAATAAAAATTTCCACGACGGGAGAGACCCAGAAAGTCCTGGGGCCAGCCAGGGGGGCCACCAGTGGCCCAGGCGGCCAGCTGGCGCGGCCCAGCCCCTGGCCGCGCCCACAGGGCGCTTGGGGCCCACGAGACTCCCCTCCAGGTACTTCTTCTTCCTCTCTCTCTCTCTTCTCCAAAAACACGAGTTCTGCTGTTGTTCTTGTGTTCTTGCTGTTCTTGGAGGCGATTCTTCGATCTCTCTCTACAGCCCATCATTCGAGCTGAAATTTTGAGCAAATACTCCCTGGTATGTGACTCCTCCACCCCTCCAATTAGATTTTTGATTGGTGGCCTCATTTGTGAGTATTTAGTAGTTCTTGGTGCTGTAGAGATGAGCTTGCATGCATGTGTAGAAAGTTATTTTCCAAGTTTTGATGCAAGTTTATGCCTTGGGCAAGTGAGTTAAGTAGTTTGCCTTAGCTCACTTTGTTTTAATCCTCGTTTTTGTAAATTGTAAAAAAAATTCAGAAATGAGTTTATTAGGAAGGGCAAAAGGGTGGCTTGAGAAGAGGAGGCCCGCACACTCCGATCGAGTTACTAGAGCCGCAGCTTCACCATCGACTGCTAGGCTGACCTATAATGAAGATCATGTGCCCCTGGAGTTGTTGGAAGATACAAGTCCAGCACGTGCGATGACGTTTCCATGTGATGAATTCATGGAAGCTGCGGGAATCAAGGATGAGTTTTATAATCTTTGTGCTAATGCAGGTTTGAAACGACTCGTCACGAGCCGTGTTACTCAGTATCAAAAACTCACCTCCAATTTCATTAATAGTTTTAGATATAATCCTGATTCAGGTGCTATTGAGTTTAAAATTTATAATGATCTTATCACCATGACTTTGGGAAATTTTTGTGAAATAATAGGTGTGCCAAACGTTGGGAGGACGGCTAGGATGGCCACTCAGCCCTCCGAGCTGAAAACCGTCATCAACTCTCTCTGCAGCATGGGTACGAGGGATATTCATCGGTCAAAGATCTCCAGCATCTTATTTCCTCACCTCAGGTATTTTGCATATTATATTGCTAGAGGGGTGTTAGCTCGTGACAACACAAGCAACATTTCTGCTCCGGATATTGCTATCCTGGCAGCAGCCCTCTCAGGGAGGTCTGATTATAATCTGGGTACCTTAATTGCTCGACGTCTTGCTATGAACGGTAACAAGGGGGACTTATATGGTGGCGTTTACGCCACACTTATCTTAGAGCATCTTGGAGGCACCCCACACCCTGATGATACTCCTTTTACTTATTTAAGCTTTGATCTTGCTGCTATGAAAAGGCATAAGTTTGTTACCATGGGTTCTGAACTTAATAACCTTATCTATATCTTGCGTTTCGGAACTACCGCGGAGCGAGAGATCCGTCTACCTGCACCTCTTTTGTTTGATTTTTCTCGCAGGAACGGATGGTCCTTTGACGTTGTTCAGTTCGATGAGTTCATGGTCCAGCATCAGTTTCATAACCCTATGGAGGGGGTTGTGCCCGACGAGGAGAGGCACGGTGAGATACCACATTTTCAGGAAGAGACCGCCACCGAGTTTGGTGAAGGGTCTTCCTCTATTTGGCGTTCGGAGCCTTCCTCGTGGGAGACTCCGAGGAGTTCGGTGTACGCGCCGGCATCCTTCTACGACCCGTGGACTCACCACCATACCCCTAGAGCAGGAGGCTCCTGGGGGCAGTAGCTGCTACCAACTTAGGCCAAAAGCCTAAGCTTGGGGGAGTACGTTCCCATCTCACTTTTCCATTGTATTATCTGTTTTATTCGCTTTGATCTTTTCGAAGTTTTTGCCCATTCTTATTTATTTCTCTCTTTGCAAAAACGACAAAAAGATTTTCTCTTTCTTTTGCTTTTTATTCAACCTTTGAAAAAAAACCAAAAAGATTTCCTTTCTCTCTTTAGTTTGCTTTGTTTTCAGAGATCGGCTCGAGTCCGCGATGGCATTTAATTATATTTCCTACGTTCGATCGTGCAAGTGACAAGCAGTAATGACGAAGATCGACTGAAAGGAAGCAACAAGGAAGACCGGTATGAACTCTTATTGTTTCTACTTTTGTACATATGCCTGTACTTATGATCTAGAGACCAGCTTGTAGCGACATTGTGCTATGTTTACAATGCTCTTTCAGTGGTTCATGCTTTCCTTGTGGCTAGTCTCGAATAACTAGAGTATATAATGTGTTATTGAAATGATCTACATACATTGCACTGTTCATAGTCTGGTATACTAAGGTGGTATTTCCCTTTAGAGAATTTTTGGATTGACTTGGCACATGCTTACACATGTTTAAGACTAAAAGGTCTACTTTGCCTTGATGATCTTTGAGTTTTAGAATAGTTATATCACTTTCATGCCCGATTCAATGTTGCTTTGTCGCTCTGCATGATTATGACCGTTATTGCTCTCTAGTTGGTCGCTTCCCAATCTTTTGCTAAACCTCCACCTGTACTAAGCGGACTGACTGCTTGTGCATCGAAACCCTTTAAACCAGTTATGCCATATGAGTCCACCATACCTTCCTATACATGGTCCCTAACGAAGACTTTCATGTACCATCTCGAAACTAATCAAAAGCATCTCCTTTTTGTGCCTATGTTTTAGCTCATGAGGAAGTAGTAGTTAAGTCATGATCTTTTTAAGTTGGACAAGTTTCACCCCTGGATTGCATGTATAATGTGCAAACCCCTAATATGAAAAGGAACTGGCATTGAGTGTGCCCGGTTCAAAAAGATAATATAACAAACAAACCCTCCTTCACGCTTTGTTCATGAGAAATCAGAAAACTTTGGCAGTGATAAACAAAGGAGATTAAGAGGATGTGATCGTCCTCATGCGGGAGCCGTTCCTCGAGACTTGTCCACTTAAAAAGTGATTGAGTTATCTGCTAGCATTCGTTGACGAAATATGCACTTCTCAAAACATGTTTACTTCTGTTTTTTAAAACCAAGAGCTCTGGTACATGTTTAGTTTTTGTTTTCGACCACGGGTTTTCAACCTTGCCAATAAAAGCCACGGTTCGAGAGTCTCACCTTCTTTCTCCAAAGCACCGACTAGGAGAGCATAATTGTCATTCCGAGTGTAATGTGCATTGTCCCAAAGTATTACATTGTCTTCTGCATACTGTGATATGATTTATTCTAAAATTCTTAGTTCTAGTCTCCTTTAAAACTCTGGAGGAGTCTCTGCATTTATGTTTTGCTTCACTCATGGAGGCTAGCGAGATACCACCCTAATATGCTCAAGCTATGTGCAATGTAATCTTGTCTTGATTTTCAGTAATATATTATTTACCTTAAGTATTTGTGACTGGTCACTTGAAAGAAGGATTGCTCTTTGCATTGTCCTCATAGTACTGTTTCAATACTTGCTAAACTCTTTTCGTAGTACATGCTTATATACATCTAATGAAGCAAAAGAGTTTGTCAAAGTTTTCTTTGTCGCGTCCAGTTCGTTGAACTGAATTGCTTGACGACAAGCAATATGCTAAGCTTGGGGGAGTTGATACGTCTCAAACGTATCTACTTTTCCAAACACTTTTGATATTGTTTTGACCTCATTCTTGCATGATTTGGACAAAGCTAACTCGGACTGACACTGTTTTCAGTAGAGCTGCCTGTATGGTTTATTTGTGTGCAGGAAAACGGATTTTTAGGTACCTCAAAAAAATCCACGAAAAATCACAGAAAATCCACGCACCCGAAGGAACCGGGAACCATAAGTGGGGCCGGAGGGGGGCCAGGGGGTGCCCAGGCGCCCTGTGGGCGTCCCCCCTGGGCCGCGCCGGGGGGGGGGGGCGCCTGGGCAGGTCCCACGCCCCCTGGTGCCCTACTTTAGCCCGTATTTTTACTCCCGACGCAGAAACCCCAGATCGGAAGTTCTTTCGCAGTTTTTCGTCGTGGAGCAGCCGCCACCCTCTGTTCTTCCTCGGGAGGGCTAATCTGGAGGCTGAATTGGCCTCCGGAGAGGGGAGATCATCGCCATCGTCATCATCATCACCACTCCAACATCCCTCCATGACTTCTCCCTCCATGTGTGAGTAATTCCTCCGCTGTAGGCGAAGGGGATGGTAGGGATTGGATGAGTTAGATCATGTAATAGTTTATCAGATTGTTGGGGGCATGTTGCCTATCATCCACTATGGTGTTTATCATCTTTGCTTCAACTTGTTATTCTTAATGCTTGACACTTAGGGCCCGAGTGCCATGATTTCAGATCTGAACCATACGTGTTTGTATGAATATATTTGTGTTCGTGATCCTATCTATGAGTTGTTTGCACCTGTTACGGTCCGGAACCGGCGATCCCAAAAGTGATAGCTTGGGACACCAAAGGGGATAGTCCGTAGTTTGAGGATTACATGTATCCATTGAGTTCATTGCTTTGTTCCGGTGCTCTTTGACAGGAGCACCTTAATATCCATAAGTTCCTTTTGGCCCCATTCGTAGCGGGATGGTAGGACAAAAGATGTTGTGCAAGTTCTTATTGCAAGCACGTAAACCTACCTACGGGATACATGCCTAATGTTTGATATTTTCCTAGATGATCTGTGATGGCCTGGCTTATTAGGGATGATAGACTACTCATATCAATAAGGAATTCCTTTTTTCCAGGAGCCCATTCGGATATAACTCCAAAGTTAAGCGTGCTCAGCTTGGAGTAGTTTCAGGATGGGTGACCGACCGGGAAGTTGCTCCCGGGTGCGCACGAGTGAGGACAAAGTGCGCAGAAAAGACTAGTATTGATATGTGAGGCCAGTCTAGATCCCGCCAGGAGTAACGACCACCGGCAGGTGTGTCACATCCCTAGCTCATGTCTGCCTAGTGCTAGGTTGGCTGTGCATCATGTTTAAAATTTTGTTAACTTGAAATGGGGATTGTTCAAACCCTAGCACTTCAAATTCCAAATAGGTCCAGTCAAACCAAAATGCATTCAATGTTTCCAAAATGTTCCTAATATTTGTTGGATATTTTTGGCAAGGCTTTTGCAGCAAACCAAAAATAATGGACATTTCTGTGGAATATCTTGGGCATGGTAATTAATTTATTATTGTATTTGAATTTGGAACTATATTCATAATATATAGAATATATTATCAAATAAGTTTGAAATATTTTATGTGCTTTTGGAAAAGTCCATCTAGCAACATAAAATTGTTTAGAGGAGTTTTTGGCATTGTTTGAAATTGTTTAAATTTCAAAACAGTGGCAAAAGAAAATAAAACAAAGAAAGAAAAATAGAAAACAGAAACTAAAATAGAAACAGAGAGAGAGAGGAAACTAACCTGGGCTTACCTCACCTAGCCTTCTCCTGTAGCAGCCTGGCCCAGCTCCTGAGCCGGCCCAGCCCACCAGGCCTCCCCACCGTCTTCAACCTCTGCCAGTAGGCAGAGGCGTGTCGACGCGCGCGCGCCCGATCTCCACCTCCTGCTTCACGCTAGAGGCCGCCCCTTCGCCCTGATCTGCGCCGCTGGAGACGCCTCGAGCCCCCCTGGCCTTTCCCCTCACTCTCTGCCTTCTCCCTCGTCCTTTCTCTCGCAACCACCGAACACCATCGCCGCCGCGCTCGCTGCCACCGCGGCCAGAGCCACCGCCTCGCCCTTCTAGCATGCCCACGAGGTTCGCCTCGTCCCTCTCTTCCTCCTCGCCAAGCCGCCCGACGCCGGAAGCCCCGAAACGCCGCCGTCTTCGTCTTCTTCAACCTTCGGCCGCCGTCGACCTCGCCGTCAATTTGCTACGTCCGGCGCCTCCACGAGCCTCCTGAGACCCCCGTCGACCCCGCTGTGAGCTCCTCCGCCGTTTCCCCCTGTCCCCGTGGCCTGTAGCTCACCGTAGCCGTCGCCCCCTTCCTTACCGTCGCCGGCCGCCGCTGAGCTTGTTGCCGTCGTAGCCACAGACGCGCAAGCCCGGAACTGAGCGCGTCACCGTGCTCACCGAGCCCCCAGGAGCCCGTAGCACCACTTAGCTCACCTTCCCGTGCTCTGTAGCTCCTACCCCGTCGGTGTCCGAACTCCGGCGCCGCCGCGAGCTCGTTCCCGACGAGCTCCGGCCACCCCAGCTCCTCCCACTTGCGTGGATGGATGCGGGAGAGCACGGGCTCCCTTCTGGTGCCCTTAGCGTGCCCAGCCGCAGCCTACAACGCCGCCCCGATCAACTCCGGCGAGCCTCCGCCACTATTTTGGTCGCCGGTGTTAAGCCGCCGACGTGCCTCACCTAGTTAGCTCTAATTACCCCACTAATCACCCTCACATGCACTGACAGTGGGCTCTAGCCCTGGTCAAACCCCAGTCAGCGCTGGTTTTGACCGGAATTAGCCCATGTGTCACTGATGTGTGGACCCCACACGTCAGGTTTGACCCTGGCCGGTCAGTTGACTTGCTGACCTCATCCTGACGCAGTGCTGACGCAATAAAGCCTTTCTGGAATTTAAATAATTTAGAAAAGGTTTAGAAATTCCAGAAAATGCTTTAAACTTCTAAAAATCATAGAAAATCAACCGTAGCTCAGATGAAAATAATTTATATATGAAAATTGATCAGAAAAATCCAAGGAATCTGTTTATGGCATTTTCATGCATGTTTGAATAACTTACAACCACTGTTTAGGACAATTTGAATAAATGGCATTTGAATAATCACATATGGAGTTTGAATTTGAACCTTGGTTCAAACCAACTTCATTTAACTTGTTGCTAGTTGCATTAGCTCAACCAACAGCATATTGCCATGTCACATTCATGCATCATATTATGCATTGCATTGATTGTGATCTTTCTCTGTTTGTCGGTTTTGTTCGCTCTCAGTAGACGACGTTCCGACGATGAGTTCGATGACACCGATGAAGAACTATTACTATCTTCAGAAGTGCCAGGCAAGCAAAACCCCATTGAGCATTCCGATACAATCCCACTCTCTCGCTCTTGCTCTCTTTTATTGCATTAGGACAACAACGCTTCAACTGTTACCTGCTGCGGTAGTTGAACCCCTTTCCACTGCATGACCCGTCATTGCCACAGTAAATAGTTGAAACCCACTAGTATGAGTAGGAGTTGTTTGAGCCATGTTGTGCCTACTCATTCATGCTTTCTGGTTATGCCTGCTATTGCTTAGAGTTGTGTCAGGTCTGATTCATCGGGGATGAATTGGAAGGGTGATGAACATGTCCTGCTGTTGAGAGCTAAGTCTGTGAACACGATTTGGTAAAGGTAGCGATGATAGGCCATGTAGGAGTACATGGTGGGTTGTCTCATTGAAACCGTCCTCAGGAACTGAGTTCTGTGTTGGTTGATCCATGAAACAGCTACTACCACACATTGGGCCCTGAAATATGACCCCGCTCGACTTATTGACTGCCCTTCTTCTCTGTCCAGGAGTTGCAACTAGTTTCTGGTGTTTGTAGTTTACTGGAGGTCGTGCGCAGTGCTGACCCTCGGGGTGGACTGTGACACGGCAGGTACGTGGCACGGTGTACCGGTCGCCCGTTTGGTGACGCGGGAACCCTGTACACATCGTTTGGGGCCGTGAGCGACACCCCGGCCGGATCTCCCCACGAATGGAACCCAAATAGGCGATAAACCTGGACGAGAGACTTGAGTGGTTGGTTAGGTCGTGGTCTACACCCACGTCGGCTTTCGCTTGAAGTCTGCCGAGCACATGTCGTGTGCAGACGCTAAGTGGTGGAAACATGTGTGAAGAAGTACACCCCTGCAGGGTTTTATATATAATCTATTCGAATAGCCGTGTCCGCGGAAATGGACTTCTGGGTTGCCTATTACAGTTCATAGACAAGTGAAAGTGTATACTCTAAAACGCGCAAGATAAGCGTGAGTGCTATGGATGGCCTTCTCGTAGGGAGACGGGAGCGGATCCATAGTGGTGTATTGATTGGTGAATATGTGGACTCGTGTGCGCCACCTCAAAAGAGTTACCTGCAGTCGTAGTTCAGGATAGCCACCGAGTCAAAGCTGGCTTGCCGCAGTCAAACTCCACCACCCCTTTGTTGTTACCGATGCATATGTAGCTAGTTCTGATGTAAGTCTTGCTGAGTACCTTTGTACTCACGTTTGCTTAATTTATGTTTTGCAGAGAGACTTCAGTCTCGCTAGTGGTTCCGCGTGGACTTCGACGTTTAGCTTGTTACCTCAGCTACGGTCTTGTACCCTTGTAGGATCGGGTAGATAGTCAGGCTTCTCAGCCTTTTTCATTTGTAGTTGTCTGTACTCAGACATGTTATGCTTCCGTTGCCTGTATGCTCTGTATGTTGGGTCATGTGACCTCTGTTTCTAATAAATACTATGATGGCTCTTCTGGGCCTTTATCTATATGAGTTGTTGAGTTATGTTGTGATGCCCTGTTGTACAACACATACTTGCATGTTATGCGTACGTGTAATGTGTATTGTTTTGTGTGGGATCCGACACCTAGTTGTTTACCTTTGGTAGCCTACCTTACAGGGAAATGTCTCCTAGTGCTTCCATTGAGCCTTGGTAGCTTGCTACTGCTCCGGAACACTTAGGCTGGCCGGCATGTGTCCTTCTTCGTTCCTGTGTCTGTCCCTTAGGGGAAATGTCACGCGTTGTTCCTTTAAGTCCTTGTAGCTTGCTACGACTTGGGTTCATACGTTGATGACCGACACGTTCGTTGCTGGGTCATGTATGCCTGTCCCTGTAATTTAGTGCCACTTTTGGTTTATAACTAGTCATGTCGGCCCAGGTTCTCTGTCATATGGATGCTAGCGACACTATCATATACGTGTGCCAAAATGCGCAAATGGTCCCGGGCCAGGTAAGGTGGCACCCGTGGGGTTACTGTGCGTGAGGCCGCAAAGTGATATGACGTGTTACAGCTAGATCGGTGTGACTTAGGATCGGGGTCCTGACAGCGTTGGTATCAGAGCCTGGCTGCCTGTAGGATTAGCAAGCCAAACTGGTCGAAGTCGTGTCTAGAAACTCTTTAGTTATGTAAGGGAATTGTTTGTGGAAGGGAATGTAAGGCTCCTTTTACTCCTTTGCCCTATGACCTTCTGATCTGAGTCACCTTCTTCTTTCTACGGGGATTAAGAACTAGGATTCTCATTCTATTTATCAGGATCACGTTATTGTGGATTCAACCCTCAGCTCAGTTTCTACTACTTCTGTTTGTTCAACTGTTGGTCTCAGAACCCTGACATTATGATGTTAAGTGGATATGCTACCCTTTTTGCTTGGATCTCAAAAGTATTTTCGAGCATTTGCAGCCGTTATGCTGTCCGAGTCATCCCAGGTCTCTAAACAATCTGATGCATTTGCAAATCATTCCTACCTTTTCTTAATGTCCTTTTAGGCCAGATTAACCACACTAGTCAGTGTGTTGAGGTACTCTATTACCTCGACATATATGTTGGACTTAATATTATGACCCTAGGTGTCTTAGAAGATCACCAGTAATCTAGCAATGCTTTATATTCTCGGTGTGATGATCCTGGCCATTATTCTCAAAAGCATCCCGTGATGCCATCTAGCTGGTAGGCATTCTATCCCTGGGTTCTTGAACCCAAGATTCATTCTATCTACTTCATGTTGGTATTATTTGCTTGTTCCTTTAGGATATTAGTAACCTTGTGATTAGGTCCGTGGTTATCGTTCTTCCAATACCATGAACCATCTTGGCAGAAGTTCTCCCGAACCAAAAGATCACAACCAGAGTGCTCCTGAGTGGTACTCCATTCATATTGTGACTCTGCCAGTCCTACTTTTCTGCATGGGTTATCCGGAAGAAATATGTGGAACTCGTTCGACATACTAACCTATGCATCCACAACTCAGAAAGTTATATGTTCCTTGAGTTGTCTCCTTTTAGTTGTATTATGATCCTCGTCTATCAATTGATAGTCAGGAGTAGTTGTGCACTCGTGTTCATCGATGCCTTTTACTCTTGTGGTCTGTCAAGCCATTCTATTCTGGAATGACTAGGAGAAACAAACTCCAGTACCTTATCCATATCTAGGATTGGGTCAAAGAAGTTGTACCTCACAGATGAAGAACGCTAATCCAGCTTCTAAACTGTTCTATCCTGGAGTATTACCATCATTATGTCAAGAATGTCATGGGAATTGCTTCACCTCCTATGAACCTTTGATAAGGTGATACTTCTCGCCATCATCGTTTATTTCTCGGCCTCCGTGTTATTATAACCGGAATGCTGACAAGTGGATTATGATGTGTGAAATCAATACTCCTAGCAACTTCGTTGCTTGGTAGCTAAAGGACAACAATCCCATTCTTAGCGTGTTGACTATTGAATCACCATTCTAAGATTGATCGTGCTACCTAGTCCACTTTCTTGGTGCACTCCTTGATTGATGAGTTAGGATTTTGTTAAGTCCTTGCTCATTTGATCATATCGTCTCGCCCTGAAAAGCAAGATTGATCTCGAGCTTAGTAACATATCGGTGGTTCGTGATTTCCGAACATCTTCTCGGAAGTATTACCAGGTTGTTCCCTGACCGCTATGTTGAGCTCGTGATCAAGTTGGTTTCTTGTAACCAATCCTTCTCCAGGAATCTGTATTGCATACCCTTGAGCTAGTTGGTTAAGCTAAACGAAAACTTGGAGAGTTGGAAGATAAAAGCTTGCCTGACTTAGTTCCTTTCAAGGGGTATGTTTGCGTGTGTTGAAGATAGATGACATCTTCATCAATTGGTCCCTGTGATCAGTTGTTGGCCCTATTGTCATATCAAAACTTTGATTTGAGTATGGGCTATCATCAAATCAAATCAGAACCAACGATGTTCATAATGTTGTCTTACTCGGGGATGATTCCTCGAGCCTACACCATTATATCCCCTTGGTCTGACCAATGCTACCACCTTGTTCATATAAATTGTGGAATTCCATCTTCATGGATATCTCGATGACCCGTTGTTGAGCCCATCAACTTCGTTTATCTTGACCACGATTCATGCTGAACATTTAAGCTAGTGTTGGAAACTTTGTAAGCATTGCCTTCGTGTCCCGTTCATGAGGTATATGTTGGATGAGAGGAGAGACTTTCCCTAATTCATGTGTAATTGATGTAAGTTGCCACCGTGAGTTTGAGAAAGTTGTTTTGCTTCCTGTGGAATCGTCCCAAGTCAGTCATGCATACATGCGAAGTATTCTGTGGTTTGGAGACTTGCAACCTTCACTCTATATGTATCCCTAGCACCCCAAGCCACTGATTGATTAGCTCAAGGAGAAGAGGTTCCTTCTTAAGAATCATGACTTATGTTAGGACTTCGCTATCCTTGTTGATGGTTCCCCACCTGAACTCGATAGTGTTTTATCATAAGACTGCTATGTGGTCATGCTTGTCTTGGACAACATGTTCATAGGTTTGTAGCAGAACCAGCTCATGTTTTGGAGCTTGCTATCGTAGTTCATTCCTGAGAATCTCGCAACGCCGTCTCGTCGAATTGTGTTGCAAACTTTCATCTTTCTTTCTAGACTCAATGAGTCTGGAATATACTGACACCAACCAGAACTGAATCTCAGGCATATATGATGGTTGGAGTATTTTCCAAGAGCTATAATATTGGTCTCTCGATAACCGGTAAAGTGGATGTCGTGGCCAACCCACCCAGCCGGAAGACCTATTGATGTAGTATCTTGATTGAAGAAGTTGGCCACCTCCCCATAAGGATTTCGTAGGATTTACTCCCTAGTTGTTCCTTATGGATTTTTGTGCTCCCGAAGTCCGACCGTTACTTGATGGCCATGTCGATGCTTTTAAGCATTGACCGTAGCACCTAGCACATCAAGGAGAACATTAGAAGCGGAGTGCTAAATGTCTCTTGGTCGATCATCCAGATTTTGCCCCGGATACCGCTAAGGTGGAATCTGAGAAGGTGTTATCCTCCTTTGCATCTGCATCGCACACCGCTATTCATCATGGTGGTATGTTGTGTTGCCAGGATCCTTGACACGGATTTTGGTAAAACCTTGATGGAATATGGGAATGCTCAAGTTCTTGAGAGCACGCACAAGCACTAGGTGTTATCACTGGCACTAACCGGGATTGCTCCCAGTGTTCTTGGTTATGCTATAACCCCTCAGAAGTAGATTCCCTCTACTGTTGGGATTCATCCCAGTTACCAGAATCATTCCCAGCATTTGCATTTTGTTCCCAGCTTGCACCGCCAATGTGCCACTTTTCCATGGGTTGCCTTTCTCAGCCACTGCTGCTCAGGATTATCTTCAAAAGTGGTTCTACCATAGGTTCCATCCATTTCCGGTGATAAGCAAAATCAACCTTGGCATTGTCTTTTACAAGGCAGTCCACATCATCCATTCTAGATGGAGAATGTCATTCCTTTGGACTCCGTCAAATGATCGATTGTGTTTGCCTTAGGCTGGTATAGGGAATTTCAATGATCTCTATATCAAAAGTAATTCTTTTTGCCACTTAAGGGAATAACTCTATGAGTCACCTTCTCCAAGGTGTCTCGTCTGGTGACATTGATCACCATTTTCTTAAGTGTGGAATTATTGCCACTAGGTGAACCTTCATCGTTTGTTTCACTCCATCCCCCTGGAGGTGTACCCCGTGCCTCATCTCAAGAGATGTTTCGATGTCTCAATCCATAAGTTGATCTTGAATTGCTCGATCTTCGAGAAGATCAAATCCTGTAGAATTCACGTTCTTTTGTTGTTGTGTTGGATGAAGCTTGAAAGCAAGGATGACAAGATCAATATGATGCAATAAATCAACATCTCCGAGAAGGAAAATTGGATCGTGAAGATTGTGCTAGCTTGTGTCCCCTTTGAATTCTTACCCTACGCTCGAATCTCGGGACGAGATTCTTGTTTTAGTGGGGGTGAGTTGTCACATCCCTAGCTCCTGTCTGCCTAGTGCTAGGTTGGCTGTGCATCATGTTTAAAATTTTGTTAACTTGAAATGGGGATTGTTCAAACCCTAGCACTTCAAATTCCAAATAGGTCCAGTCAAACCAAAATGCATTCAATGTTTCCAAAATGTTCCTAATATTTGTTGCATATTTTGGCAAGGCTTTTGCAGCAAACCAAAAATAATGGACATTTCTGTGGAATATCTTGGGCATGGAATTTAATTTATTATTGTATTTGAATTTGGAACTATATTCATAATATATAGAATATATTATCAAATAACTTTGAAATATTTTATGTGCTTTTGGAAAAGTCCATCTAGCAACATAAAATTGTTCAGAGGAGTTTTTGGCATTGTTTGAAATTGTTTAAATTTCAAAACAGTGGCAAAAGAAAATAAAACAAAGAAAGAAAAATAGAAAATAGAAACTAAAATAGAAACAGAGAGAGAGAGAGGAAACTAACCTAGGCTTACCTCACCTAGCCTTCTCCTGTAGCAGCCCGGCCCAGCTCCTGAGCCGGCCCAGCCCACCAGGCCTCCCCACCGTCTTCAACCTCTGCCAGTAGGCATAGGCGTGTCGACGCGCGCGCGCCTGAGCTCCACCTCCTGCTTTGCGCTGGAGGCCGCCCCTTCGCCCTGATCTGCGCCACTGGAGACGCCTCGAGCCCCCCTGGCCTTTCCCCTCACTCTCTGCCTTCTCCCTCGTCCTTTCTCTCGCAACCACCAAACACCATCGCCGCCGCGCTCGCTGCCACCGCGGCCAGAGCCACCACCTCGCCCTTCTAGCATGCCCACGAGGTTCGCCTCGTCCCTCTCTTCCTCCTCGCCAAGCCGCCCGACGCCGGAAGCCCCGAAACGCCGCCGTCTTCGTCTTCTTCAACCTTCGGCCGCCGTCGACCTCGCCGTCGATTCGCTACATCCGGTGCCTCCCCGAGCCTCCTGAGACCCCCGTCGACCCCGCTGTGAGCTCCTCCGCCGTTTCCCCTGTCCCCGTGGCCTGTAGCTCACCGTAGCCGTCGCCCCCTTCCTTACCGTCGCCGGCCGCCGCTGAGCTTGTCGCCGTCGTAGCCACAGACGCGCAAGCCCGGAACTGAGCGCGTCACCGTGCTCACCGAGCCCCCAGGAGCCCGTAGCACCACTTAGCTCACCTTCCTGTGCTCTGTAGCTCCTACCCCGTCGGTGTCCGAACTCCGGCGCCGCCGCGAGCTCGTTCCCGACGAGCTCCGGCCACCCCAGCTCCTCCCACTTGCGTGGATGGATGCGGGAGAGCACGGGCTCCCTTCTGGTGCCCTTAGCGTGCCCAGCCGCAGCCTACAACGCCGCCCCGATCAACTCTGGCGAGCCTCCGCCGCTATTTTGGTCGCCGGCGTTAAGCCGCCGACGTGGCTCACCTAGTTAGCTCTAATTACCCCACTAATCACCCTCACAACCACTGACAGTGGGCCCTAGCCCTGGTCAAACCCCAGTCAGCGCTGGTTTTGACCGGAATTAGCCCATGTGTCACTGACGTGTGGACCACACACGTCAGGTTTGACCCTGGCCGGTCAGTTGACCTGCTGACCTCATCCTGACGCAGTGCTGACGCAATCAAGCCTTTCTGGAATTTAAATAATTTAGAAAAGGTTTAGAAATTCCAGAAAATGCTTTAAACTTCTAAAAATCATAGAAAATCAACTTTAGCTCAGATGAAAATAATTTATATATGAAAATTGATCAAAAAAATCCAAGGAATCTGTTTATGGCATTTTCATGCATGTTTGAATAACTTACAACCACTGTTTAGGACAATTTGAATAAATGGCATTTGAATAATCACATATGGAGTTTGAATTTGAACCTTGGTTCAAACCAACTTCATTTAACTTGTTGCTAGTCGCATTAGCTCAACCAACAGCATATTGCCATGTCACATTCATGCATCATATTGTGCATTGCATTGATTGTGATCTTTCTCTGTTTGTCGGTTTTGTTCCCTCTCAGTAGACGACGTTCCGACGATGAGTTCGATGACACCGAGGAAGAACTATTACTATCTTCAGAAGTGCCAGGCAAGCAAAACCCCATTGAGCATTACGATACAATCCCACTCTCTCGCTCTTGCTCTCTTTTATTGCATTAGGACAACAACGCTTCAACTGTTACCTGCTGCGGTAGTTGAACCCCTTTCCACTTCATGACCCGTCATTGCCACAGTAAATAGTTGAAACACACTAATATGAGTAGGAGTTGTTTGAGCCATGTTGTGCCTACTCATTCATGCTTTCTGGTTATGCCTGCTATTGCTTAGAGTTGTGTCAGGTCTGATTCATCGGGGATGAATTGGAAGGGTGATGAACATGTCCTGCTGTTGAGAGCTAAGTCTGTGAACACGATTTGGTAAAGGTAGCGATGATAGGCCATGTAGGAGTACATGGTGGGTTGTCTCATTGAAACCGTCCTCAGGAACTGACTTCTGTGTTGGTTGATCCATGAAACAGCTATTACCACACATTGGGCCCTGAAATATGACCCCGCTCGACTTATTGACTGCCCTTGTTCTCTGTCCAGGAGTTGCAACTAGTTTCTGGTGTTTGTAGTTTACTGGAGGTCGTGCGCAGTGCTGACCCTCGGGGTGGACTGTGACACGGCAGGTACGTGGCACGGTGTACCGGTCGCCCGTTTGGTGACGCGGGAACCCTGTACACATCGTTTGGGGCCGTGAGCGACACCCCGGCCGGATCTCTCCACGAATGGAACCCAAATAGGCAATAAACCTGGACGAGAGGCTTGAGTGGTTGGTTAGGTCGTGGTCTACACCCACGTCGGCTTTCGCTTGAAGTCTGCCGAGCACATGTCGTGTGCAGACGCTAAGTGGTGGAAACATGTGTGAACAAGTACACCCCTGCAGGGTTTTATATATAATCTATTCGAATAGCCGTGTCCGCGGAAATGGACTTCTGGGTTGCCTATTACAGTTCATAGACAGGTGAAAGTGGATACTCTAAAACGCACAAGATAAGCGTGAGTGCTATGGATGGCCTTCTCGTAGGGAGACGGGAGCGGATCCATAGTGGTGTATTGATTGGTGAATATGTGGACTCGTGTGCGCCACCTCAAAAGAGTTACTTGCAGTCGTAGTTCAGGATAGCCACCGAGTCAAAGCTGGCTTGCTGCAGTCAAACTCCACCACCCCTTTGTTGTTACCGATGCATATGTAGCTAGTTCTGATGTAAGTCTTGCTGAGTACCTTTGTACTCACGTTTGCTTAATTTATGTTTTGCAGAGAGACTTCAGTCTCGCTAGTGGTTCCGCGTGGACTTCGATGTTTAGCTTGTTACCTCAGCTACGGTCTTGTACCCTTGTAGGATCTGGTAGATAGTCAGGCTTCTCAGCCTTTTTCATTTGTAGTTGTCTGTACTCAGACATGTTATGCTTCCGTTGCCTGTATGCTCTGTATGTTGGGTCATGTGACCTCTGTTTGTAATAAATACTATGATGGCTCTTCTGGGCCTTTATCTATATGAGTTGTTGAGTTATGTTGTGATGCCCTATTGTACATCACATACTTGCATGTTATGCGTACGTGTAATGTGTATTGTTATGTGTGGGATCCGACACCTAGTTGTTTACCTTTGGTAGCCTACCTTACAGGGAAATGTCTCCTAGTGCTTCCATTGAGCCTTGGTAGCTTGCTACTGCTCCGGAACACTTAGGCTGGCCGGCATGTGTCCTTCTTCGTTCCTGTGTCTGTCCCTTAGGGGAAATGTCACGCGTTGTTCCTTTAAGTCCTTGTAGCTTGCTACGACTTGGGTTCATACGTTGATGACCGACACGTTCGTTGCTGGGTCATGTATGCATGTCCCTGTAATTTAGTGCCACTTTTGGTTTATAACTAGTCATGTCGGCCCGGGTTCTCTGTCATATGGATGCTAGCGACACTATCATATACGTGTGCCAAAATGAGCAAATGGTCCCGGGCCAGGTAAGGTGGCACCCGTGGGGTTACCGTGCGTGAGGCCGCAAAGTGATATGACATGTTACAGCTAGATCGGTGTGACTTAGGATCGAGGTCCTGACAGGGTGTGTCCGGGGCGTTACAAGTTGGTATCAGAGCCGACCGTCGCGGTTACACGGATGGTTGCGGACAGTTTGCAGTCATGTTGTGCATGACGTTTGTGACCCGTCGTGGCACACGGCATGGCACATGTGCTGTCCTGGAAGCACAAACGTTTGTGCCAAGAGGGAACGTTCCTGTGGCCCGACGAGGAGGTCGGTTCCTCTGAGTGAGGGTGTATGTGATGGCCTGGCTTATTAGGGATGATAGACTACTCATATTAATAAGGAATTCCTTCTTTTCTGGGAGCCCATTCGGATAGAACTCCAAAGTTATGCGTGCTCAGCTTGGAGTAGTTTCAGGATGGGTGACCGACCGGGAAGTTGCTCCCGGGTGCGCACGAGTGAGGACAAAGTGCGCAGAAAAGACTAGTATTGATATATGAGGCCAGTCTAGATCCCGCCAGGAGTAACGATCACCGGCGGGTGTGTCCGGGGTGTTACATGATCATTACTTTTCCGTGTGCCGTGCCCCAAGTTAGAATCTATCTCATCCATGCAGCGCCCAACCATCCATCTCCCTAGCCTACAGTGTTTTAAACCCTGCTTGTCACTAGTCGCTACTTTCGCTATTTACTTTGCCGTTTACTACTGTTATTTACTTTTGCTGTTTACTTTTACTATTACTATCATCACTATCATATCACTATTACCACTTATCTTTTGTTGCAAGTAAGTATATTTCAGGTGCGGTTGAATTGACAACTCAACTGTCAAAGCTTATATATACTCTTTGGCTCCCCGTGTGTTGAATCAATAAATTGGGTTATTCTTACCCGCGAAGACTATCTCGATCCCTTACGGTTGAGGGTTATCAGCGACTTCCACGGCAACAGAACCGCCCATGGCGGCTGGCAGAAGGCATCCTGCAGCTCGACGCCGTTTGGCGCCGCCCAAGTCACCCCAGCGCTCCCCGTGGCCTTCTCCACTGCCAGCGCACGCCTGCAGCACCGTCGCCGTGGCCTGGCGCGCGTAGAGCGCGTTATCTACCGCCGACGTGCCGCATGGCCGTTCCGTCGAGGGCAGCCTGTAATCATCCCTCCCCTGCTGAGTTAGGCACGGGAATGGAACCAGTGCACCTCCTAGTCGATGCTCAAGCCCCTAAACCCGCCGTCCAGCCACTGCATCGCCGTAATCGCTCGCTGGACTTATCCCGTTCACGGCAACCGCCTCGGGCCGGCTATATAAAGCACCCCCCGAGCTCGTTCTCGAGCCCGCACACCTCCACCATCTCCGTAGACCGCGCCCAGCCTCTGGAAGAGCCTCAAGGGGCCCTTCTTCTCCAACTCCGGCCAACTCCTTCCGCCTCGGGCTCCAGCAGTGTTCTCTCTTGTGAGGACTCCTCTGTCGCCCTGGACTCGAGCGTAGCACCCTGGCACCTACCTAAACCTAACCCCCACTCCAATTTGACCCCAGAGATCCTCTCCGACGAGGCCCACGACCACCCAAGCCGCCGTCAGCCGGAGACAGGGTCGCCGTCGACGTGGGGCTCGCCGACGCTCAACTCCACCACCAATCGTCATGGAAGATCAACAGGAAGCTGTACGTACCACTCCCCTCCCCTAACTCGCCGTGGATCATTGCGGGCGACCACCGCAGCATCTGGCGCCGGCGCGACTCTGTCTCAGAGTTCAAACCCGACAAGTGGGACCCCTCGTCAGCCTCTCATCTCTCTCCGAACCATTTTTCTGGAAAGCGCCTTTGGGCAAAGTACGCCTCCGTCTTCAGTTGGCGTACTGCGTACCGGTTCGCTTTTCTATTTTCTATTCTAGCCCCTGGAATTTTTCTGTTTCATTACAGATGAGTTCCTGGACATAAACTCTAATATGTTTTTAACTAAAGATGATTTTGAGTTGATTCTTTTTCTGTCCTCTTTAGTTTTCTGTCTAGTTTTTTGTCATATTTATGTGATATTTTTTGGAGCAACTTTATTTGCACACGCGATATTTATATTAGTATCCGTTTGTTTGAATACGTAGATACCGAAGGACGTGACGGAGCCGCGAACCTCACCGAGTTAGACTCCGACTACTCCGAACCAGGCAAGCATGTTCGAACCTTTGATATGATGGATGTGTTGCATGTTTGCTCGAGTAGTTCTTTTCATAAGCATGGATATATAAGCATTTGTGTATGGTTATATTTCATGCAAGCTAGCTTCGGGTGAGACCCGTATGATAATGATTGAACCACCCCGATCATGTGGTGACATGATGGGTGGAGTACTGGTATTGTTGAAGCATGCCAGTAGTTGGATAACCTAGTAACCGCATGGATCGAGTCATGATCCTGCTCACCTCCTTTTGGTACTGTCATATGCCATCTGTTGTGATTGCGGTCTAGTCAGTTGTAAACCACTTTCCGAGTACACACCAAGTAGAGGGGCCGGGATGAGGGTTCCATGGCCCTGGATTAAAGCTCGTCATCCGGTCAGGGGGCATGGGTGTTTCCGGTTGGGACCGAGAGGGGGGCACCCCTTAGAGCGCACATATATAAATTTGATCCCATGCTATTCGAGGTTGTAGCCTCCCCGTCTTAAAGTTTTTCGTGAACGTTGTCACGGGTGATTCCGGACAGCAGGATGTGAAATGGGTGTGTACTGGTTAGTTGGGTTTCTACTAAAACACCATAGACGGAACTAGTCCCTGTGGCTAGTAGAATCCGTATGCTATGATTTAATAGTACAAGCTCTGCAGAGTTAAATCCTTCAAGTAGCCATGTTTATGGCCTAGGGTCAATCTTTGTGTCAACCCGGTGACCGTCTCTAGTAAATTCTTGATAGTAACAAGAGTAGTGATTTCGTCAAGTTCATTTGGTAGATGAACTCACCAATTATCTCTGTACTGATTTACTTCCTGAAGTATTTCACCATTATACGATTGTTAATTATAAGACCTTTATGTGATGTCGCTCAGACGTCCTACTGTGGCATTCATGTTATTTATAAGCCCTTTCTGTGATGTCGCTCAGATATCCGACTGTGGCATTCTTGTTATTTATAAGCCCTTTATGTGATGTCGCTCAGACATCCGACTATGGCATTCTTGTTATTTATAAGCCCTTTATGTGATGTCGCTCAGACGTACGACTGTGGCATTCATGTTATTTATAAGCCCTTTCTGTGATGTCGCTCAGACGTCCGACTGTGGCATTCTTGTTATTTATAAGCCCTTTATGTGATATCGCTCAGACGTCCGACTGTGGCATTCTTGTCTTTTATTTTTTGATTAAGCCCTTTATGTGGCGTCGCTCAGACGCCCGACTGTGGAATGTTTTCATTTTATTATTTCCTCGCGAGGCGTCACGCAGACACTCGTCTGGTTTCCTTTTATTTATTTTATGGATTTCGTGAGGATTACCGCCCGACTTCTATTTATTTTCATACGGCACATGAATATATTTATCCGGTTGCATTTTGTTAGAATACTCACATGCATCATGTTGGCATTTATTATATCTTAAGTCCGAACTGTCTTGCGAGTACATTCAAAGTACTCACCTGGCTTGTTGATTTGGCCAGATGTGGACGAAGGCGATCTCATGGATGAAGAGTTCGATAGCGAGTTCGACGTCTAGTGGAGTCCCAGACAATCTCTTGTGATCCTGGAGTTGATCACTGTTATATAACCGCTTCCGCCTACCACCAAATAAATTCATCGGGTCTCACTCCGACACTCGATGAACTGTATTATATTGGAGTCACGTCACCCACTTTGCTGTGACATACCCACCACCTTTTTATTACGAGTTAGTAGTATGCCACCCTGCCATTGTGTCATATCCGCCTTTATGTACTATATTGGCGTACTTGTAATAAATTGTTGAGCCACCTCAGCTCAACCTTGTATAATTATTTAGTATCCTGGAATTCTATATCAAGGAATTGTCCATCAGCAAGAAGTATTCTTCCTTGCTGGTTTAATAAAAAGGACGGTCTTTCGGTAAATATTTTACTGAAAGGTCGGTCCTGACACCACTTGGTAAGACATCATCGTAATGAGATCAATGTGACTAAGGGGTTGGTCACGGGATGATGTGTTACGGAACGAGTAAAGAGACTTGCCATAACGAGATTGAACAAGGTATCAGTATACCGACGATCGAATCTCGGGCAAGTACTATACCGCTAGACAAAGGGAATCGTATATGGGATTGATTGAATCCTTGACATCGTGGTTCATTCGATGAGATCATCGTGGAACATGTGGGAGCCAACATGGGTATCCAGATCTCGCTGTTGGTTATTGGCCGGAGATATGTCTCGGTCATGTATGCATGGTTCCCTAACCCGTAGGGTCTACACACTTAAGGTTCGATGACGCTAGGGTTATAGGGAATGTAGTACGTGGTTACTGAATGTTGTTCGGAGTCTTGTCGCCCGTTGGGCCACCGGGTCTTGTCGCTCCTCTGACCCGCCTGCCGGATTACCAATGAATCGTAAACCGCCAGGTCAAAATAGGTCGCCTGTGAATTGCCAAACTCTAGTCGGGTCATACATCCGGCGGTTTATACCGCGGGGTATATCCCCGACATTAGCCCCAAGTTTAATTTGGATTTATCCATGTTAAACTGATCCTGCAACATAAACACAAGAACGAATTTGACAGGTTGCGCTATGGGTTAAATATTCTTATAATCCAGTACTTGATCATCCTTAAGTCCTTGTCATTTCTTCCTTCTGAAAATCTGGGTCAGTAGACCAGCTTCATAATCAATTTGCTTGTAGAAAAAATATTGTAAATAAAGAATCCATTTGACTCGGCCTTCAATGCTCTGACTTGATAAAAATATTGGTCTTCAAATATTCAACTGATATCCAGTCGGCTTGAAAATATAGAACTTGCCGATCTATGATTTCCAAAATCATCGAGTTATAAAAACTGATAATTCCGGGTCATGATTATTGCCAGCGCTGGTTCATGATTGTTGCCAACACCGGTTCATGTTTATTGATGACGCCGGGTTGCAGCCACAGGGTCATAATGATTGGTGACACCGGGTCAAACTGGTTTGCTCAAACAGAGAATTTGAAAAGATTTCTTCGATAATAATATAATACCTATAGCCCCCAAGTCTTGCGCAGGACAAAGTGATGGCTTAAGACTTGCCTCAATATAAATGTTGCAACTTTGAAGAAATCCAGATTGTTCATCTTAGTCATTAGTCACAACTGAATATTCCATATTATGTAGCCCCCAAGTGCCGGGTTGTCATGCTTGCAGCAACCTGGGAGTTGCAATTGCCTGATGCTCAAAAACTTCAACCGGTGTAGCCCCCAAGGGCCGGGTCATTATGTAATAATGAACATGGAATTTTGTAGATATGATCATGTAAACTTGAACAACAACGTGTATACTTGAATAGCAACGTGTAGCCCCCAAGGGCCGGGTCATTATCTAATAATGAGCATGGACTTTGTATATATGTTCATGCTTCATTGAAAATAACATCATATGATGTAGCTCCACCATGGGGCTTTGAACCCACGTCCACAAGGTTAAGAGCTTTGTGCTTTACCAACTAAGCGGTGGACCCTTCAATATAATGGATTAATACTTGTGTACCTTGAATTGTTGACAAGAGCAATTGGTAGCCCCCAAGGGCCGGCTCATTATGATGTGGTGAGTCAGGTCTTCAATAAGGCCAGTAAAAATGACTTTGCATTAGCCCCCAAGTGCCATGGTGCATGCTGGCAGTGACATGGGACTTGCACATTTAATGTAATATCAATTTAAATAATGTAGCCCCCAAGTGCCAGGTCATAAGCCTGCAGCGACTCGGGACTATTCCTTTCATTGTAGAATAAATCATACCAATTGATAAAATAATATCCATTGTGCTGAAGCAACTTTGAAAACCTCAATCATAATATTGGTTATTGATAACCATAATAATAACCCATCCATGTTGGCTATTTAAAGATTTGAATAATATAACCCGGTTTGAAAACCGGTTCCAGTGATATTTGATCACACTGTTGGTTTTACCAAGCCAGTGTAGTAAGGGTGATAACCCAAAATTTGAACACTGGTAATTATCATAGATTGCCGGTTTGTAAACAAACCAGGCCGGGTTAATAAACACCGGTCATTATTTTATCTCATACTGGCGACATATAGTCGAAAGCCAGGCCGGTTTAATAAACACCGGTCATTATCTTATCTCATACTGGCGACTTATAGTCAAAAGCCAGGCCGGGTTAATAAACACCGGTCATTATCTTATCTCATACTGGCAACTTATAGTCAAAAGCCAGGCCAGGTTAATAAACACCGGTCATTATAACTGATCATGTACTGATAACTTGTAGTTGAAAGCCAAGCCGGGTTAATGAACACCGGTTTACTCGATGGTGGTTACTTGTAGTCAACCACTAGGACGAATCGATAGATATCGGATGAATACCAACAATCTCATTGAGAAGTAAAAACTTGGCAAACAAAGCAAATAAAACCTTGTAGTCGAGGCTTTTTACGAGCTGCCGGGCTCCAAATTCGAGGCTTTTCATGGGCTGCCAGGCCACTGAGTTGAACCATTTCACAAAGCCTATTAAGATGGTCCTCAATCCTTAACCAATCATCAATTTAACGTCGACAAGTTCAGGTCTGTTATCAGATTGACTTGTCAATTGTTCGACGGGTCATACCAGGTTTACCTGAGCGGAGTGACTTACTTGACGCAGGCAGGTTAACCTGGGGTTTTAGGTGTATACACCAGGCTTCCAAGCCGTGGCTTGATAGCCTACTACAAGGGTCTTAAAAACTCGTTGCCATTGTGCAACAGGAGCCCCCAGGTAGCATTGTGAGATGTGCTCGTCGGGTGCCTAAGTTTGAGTTGTGCTATGCATCAAACTCTCTTTTGCCCCTTAACATCATGTTGGCTTGATAGCCGGATTACCGAAGAAACCAGAGCTGTGCTCTTATGATGATATTGGCTTGATAGCCGGATCAATAGGGTAGTTAGAACTCCGCTTTATAAACACAAGCCCCCATGTGATATATTCCTGAGCTGTGCTCGCCGGGTGCCTATGTTTGAGTTGTGCTGTGCAACGAACTCTCTTTGGTCCCTTTAATTTTTCCCGAGAACTCGAACTTGCGAGAGATTATTCTTCTTGAACCGGAAATTCTTAAACCGGATATTGAGAGCTTCAAAGCTTTGTGGGAGACATCTTTCCCTTGAACCGGATCTTAAACCAGAATCTTCATTTTCAGCCGGAATTTCTCTGACGGCCTTTAAACTCGAACTTGCGAGAGATTAATTATTTTCGAACCGGAAATTCTTAAACCGGATTTGAGAGTTTCAGATCTTTGTAGGAGACAAATTTCCCTTGACCGGATTGTGAACCGGATATTTGAGAGCTTCAGTAAGACTGATGTCCTTTGAGAAATTTGTTGAGTCATGTCATCGTAGCCCCCGAGTCTTAAGACGACTCGAGGATTTGTCTTGAGACTCTCCATATTTGACCATAGCATAAGATGTCCCTCATTGTTGTTGACAGTGCGATATGAATCCATAGAAAATTGAGGTGACTGCGGCGGGTTATCAATGATCCCGTATGAGCCATGTCAGCAGCTCGGCCAATGGTTCCTTCCAACTTGCGATTTGAAGTTAACCAAAACTATAGTGACGACGACTTGTGCGCCTGCCCATTGAGCCACCCAGTACAGACGGCGGTCGATAATATATGATAATTTTCCTCCATTTTGTTGAAAGAAAACCGGGCTACCGAAGCTGTGACTTGCTCATACTCAATAAACAGCTCATGTAGAAAGTGCGGCCCAGTATGTTGATGTAGACCAAGGCCGCGGGAGTCATACAGTAAAGACGAACGCAGCTTTAAAGGCAGCACAGATAGATGAATCGGCCGCGGTGTTATATGCCGGCGTGGTAAACCGCGTGAACGGGCGAGTTAGCCGCATCGTATTGACGTAGACCGGACCACAGAAGCCACGGCTTGTACATATATTCATTTAGCATTATGGCATGGTTAGATGTTGGCGCATCATAATAATGGCATGAGCTATATATCCATGACCCTTTACTCTTTGCAGTGAACAATTGTCCTGCATCCAAAAATATACAAACCAAAGTAATTGTTCTTTTAAAGAAAGAAATATGTAATATGAAAATATACTGGATGGATTTCACCTGATATGTCAGGCCAGAAATTATTCACCGCGGAGTTGATCATCACCACGGTGAAACTAAAATCAATTACGAGCGAGTCGGCCGCGGGTCCAGGCAGAGTTGGCCGCATCGTTGTAAGCCGGTACTGACGGATGCTGGTCGCAAGACGGTGTTGTCGGGCGCTTCGTACCCGTGATATGATGTCACATTTATAATGAATCTTTTGCCCTGCATGTTAAAATATACCTGCCAGAGTATTGTTCTTGGAAAGAATAAATATGTCATACAAAATAGATTGGACGGATATCACCTAGGGCATTGGGGTAACAGATGATCAGTTTGTAGAATCTATGGGCATAGTAATGGTAGTACTCTGTACTACTTTTTCTGAAGCCACGGTACATCAATACTTTGATGTGGATCCAATTCATATGCAATCTCTGCTTTACGCATATGAATTTTTGCTCAAGACTTATAAACTCCGATGGTGCTTGAAAGAGGGCAGCTTGGAGCTGCAGCAAAGGGCTGGCTCAAGGCACAACGGCGGCTCAACAGCTTGGAGGCGCAGTAGGAGCAACTCAGGTGTGGATGGTTTCCGAGAAGGGCGAATCGGCGGCTCAAGTGGCCGCAATGACAAAGACGTGGACTACTGTTGAGGAGGTGCTGCGAGTTGGCGGGAGGTTTCCTGCGGCAGTTCGGAGGTGAAACGTGGTGGCTTGTGGCGCGGATGTCAGGCGCGACAGCGGCTCGCCGACTGCTCGTAGGCAGACCGCGGCTGAGACGTCTTGAAGTCGCGATGGCGATCGGAAGCGGAACCCGAAGCGAAGATGACTTGGAGTTGATTTGAGGCCATGGAAATGACTCGGAGCCAGCCCACGGCAGTGACGGCGACGCCCGGTGGCTCGGAGCAAGGCCTAGCGCAGGTGATAGCTTGCGGTTGTCAGAAGTGGTGATGGATGCCGGCGGCTTAAAACGGAGCAGAGGCGGGTCGTCGAGGACAGCGACTTCGGAAGCAAACGGCAGCCGGGACCAATCCAGGTCCACGCCCACCACATGTCCACATCTTCTGGGGCATGGTGAAGGTGAGACGACGCGAGGTTTGCCCCGAGTCCCACTTGTCCTCCTCTTTCAATATTTCTTTTAATAGTCTCCTCATTCCGTGTGTGACTCCGTTTAGCTCATGTCCAGGTTACCTCCCACTTCAGTGACAATCTTTATTGGTATAGTCGCTAGGTGAACCAAGCACTCGGATTGGAGAATAAATCTGATCCATTAGTATTCAATCCTACTAGTCTTTCGTCCCGTGCTAGTGGAGTTACTTCAGAGTTGATTTGTCTTTCATGCCGAAAGTAGCCACCAGACGGCAGGAGCGTCAATTAATTCTCTCAGGACTTGCAGTGCAACAACAGCTTGATGGATCGGACCATCGCTCGTGAACGTAATAGTAGCAATCAGATCCAGACGTTGAATCTACCGCAGAAAATTGTTGACCGTTTCGGTAGACTGATGCAGTACGGTAGCTTTTGCCAAAAGTATCTTCTCGTAGGGAACTAGCGATTAATAAAACTCCTCACGTGCGGATGACAAGGCCGCGTGCGGTAATATGCATGAAACCCTAGCTTCTTTTGATCTCAAACCTTGTACTGTTAGCTCCAAAGTTAATCATATTCCTGATCACGAAACAATGAACCTGCCGCATCTTCCTCATTTGAAAAAATCACGATCTTGTCGATCCCTAGATGAGATCCCTCCAAGAACTCAACACCACCGTGCGTGAGCCCCACGGTGGGCGCCAACTGTCGTGGAATTGTCACGGCAGATGTCCTAGTGTGAGGACTTAGTCGTGAGGCCAACGCATCTATGTGGTAGCTTGAGAGAGGTTGAGCGGAATCGAGAGACACAACACAGGACAAGGATTTAGACAGCTTCGGGCCCCGGGAAACATCATCCGGTAATAGCCCTACATGTTGTTTGAGGTTAGGTCTCATTATGATCATGAGAGAGTTGCCGGTAAACCGGCTCTTTGTGTCTAGCCCTAGAGATTGTTTGTTGTTGCCTGTAACTTGTGAGAACTTGTCCCTCTTTGGGGAGCCCTGCCCCTCCTTATATATGTTGAAGGGGCGGGTTACATGACTAGTCCTAGTAGAATTAGGATTACTCTATTACAAGGAGTCCTAGTCTTGCTTCCTTTGTAGGAGAATATTCCTTGTGCTTTCTTCATAAACCGGCCCACCATAACATGAGCCGACCTTTCATGAACTGCCCGTTGGGCCACCGGGTCTTGTCGCTCCTCTGACCCGCCTGCCGGATTACCAATGAATCGTAAACCGCCAGGTCAAAGCTGGTCTCCTATGAATCGCCAAACTCCAGCCGGGTCATACATCCGGCGGTTTATACCTCGGGGTATATCCCCGACAAACCCGGAACTTCTTAATATGTAAAGTGGTAGCTTCATCCGGGGGGTCAATATAGACGTTGCCCTCGACATTACTACCCTTCTCGATAGAATCGTCCTCCATGAGGGTGAGCAAGCAAGCAACACACACAAGCAAACAAAAAGCAAGCGAACGATAAACACACGACAGAAGAAGGGCAAATAAAACGGCAAAGGTGAAGTGGGGGAGAGGAAAACGAGAGGCAAAAAAAATGTAATGCGAAGGATAAGGGTTTGTGATAGGTACTTGGTATATGACTTTTGCGTAAGCCTCCCTGGCAATGGCGCCAGAAATTCTTCTTGCTACTTCTCGAGCTTGCGTTGTATTCCCTCGAAGAGGAAAGGGAGATGCAGCACAGTAGCGTAAGTATTTCCCTCAGTTTTTGAGAACCAAGGTATCAATCCATTAGGAGACCACGTACGAGTCCCTCGCACCTGCACAAAAAAAATAAGAACTTCGCAGCCAACGCGATAAGGGGTTGTCAATCCATTTACGGTCACTTACGAAAGTGAGATCTGATAGAGATGATAGTTTATATTTTTGGTATTTTTGTTTATAAGAACAGAAAGTAAAAGCGGAAAAAAGTAAAGTAGATGTAGATTGATATGTTTAGAATAGACCCAGGGGGCATAGTGTTCTCTAGTGGCTTCTCTCATGATAGCGATATTCTACGACGGGTAAACAAATTACTGTCGAGCAATTGATAGAAAAGCGAATAATTATGAGACTATCTAGGCATGATCATTGTATATAGGCATCACGTCCGAGACAAGTAGAACGACTCCTGCCTGCATCTACTACTATTACTCCACACATCGACCGCTATCCAACATGCATCTAGTGTATTGAGTTCATAAGAACAGAGTAACACCTTAAGCAAGATGACATGATGTAGAGGGATAAACTCAAGCAATATGATATAAACCCCATCTTTTTATCCTCGATGGCAACAATACAATACGTGCCTTGCTGCCCCTACTATCACTGGGAAAGGACACCGCAAGATTGAAACCAAAGCCAAGCACTTCTCCCATTGCAATAACTATAGATCTAGTAGGCCAAACCAAACTAATAATTCGAAGAGACTTGCAAGGATATTATGAGCACACATAAAGAATTCAGAAAAGAACCAATTATTTCTCATAGATAATCTTGATCATAGACCCAAAATTCATCGGATCTTGACAAACACACCGCAAAAAGAGATTACATCGAATAGATCTCCTCGAAGACCGAGGAGAACTTTGTATTGAGATCCAGAGAGAGAGAAGAAGCCATCTAGATACTAGCTATGGACCCGAAGGTCTGTGGTAAACTACTCACAACTCATGGTGAGGGCGATGATGATGATGTAGAAGCACTCTGGTGGAGCTCCAGAACAGGCTCCAAGATGGGATCTCACGAGAACAGAAGGTTACGGCGGTGGAACTAGGGTTTTCTCTCTGTTGCTGATGGTTTCGAGGTACGTAGGCTTATATAGGAGGAAGGAGGACACCGGGGGACTCACGAGGGGCCCACGAGGCATGGGCACGCCCTGGGCAGGGGGCGTGCCCCCCACCCTCGTGGGCACCTCGTGGCCCCTACTCCGTGGTTCTCAAGTCTCCCATGCGTGATTTTCTCCAAAAATATCCCTCCCAAAGGTTTCATTCCGTTTGGACTCCGTTTGATATTCCTTTTCTGCAAAACCCTGAAACAGGAAAAAAACAGCAATCTGGACTGCGTCTTTGGGTTAGTAGGTTAGTCCCAAAAATGATATAAAAGTGTATGACAAAGCCCATTAAAAATCCAAGACATCATAAATAATAGCATGGAACAATAAAAAATTATAGATACGTTGGAGACGTATCAGGTCCCGGTTGTGCTTGGTCATAATGGTGGATGAACAGAGGTATCTCTTTCCTTGCCCTCATCTCTTCCTCCCGTCATTCGCTCCTCACACCTTGTGCTGGCGGTGGAGGCGTGGAGCAACTGCACATTGTAGCGCCTTGAACTAAAATTCAGTTAGCAGCTAGGGCTCAGATTGCTAGTGGATATGCCAACAATGCGTTTGCTAGAGTGCGCAACTTCCGCAATCACTAATCGCATTATGCGTCCGACACTTGAGTTGTCCTCCATGCCTGCAATGATGCTACTGCTGACTGTAGCACGCTGCTGCTGCTGCTGCTACGAATATGACATGTAGGCATCATCAACACAAAACTCTCAAGGGAAGAGGGATATGATATGGATTTTTTCCGGCATGGAACATCATTTGGTTTGTCACACAAAACCACAAGTAGAAATTGTAGCCTTAAAGTTTCAAGAATCAATTGTTAGCTGTGTATGCATGCTTATGGTCATACTCCTGTATCATACACGTACACAAGTTCAGGCCATATATGTATAACGTTTTGTTAACTGTCTAGCCTTTATTCAGTAATGAAATCTTGAATTTTGGATTACTTGTAACAGAATGTTCAAACAACTGAAATCTTGCTGCAGCATACACATACAAGTTCAGGTCATACATGTAAACTATGGACTGGAACAACTCACTACAAAAAATATGTCAACTTGCGACCATCACTATTGGTCACTGAAAGGTCATTTTTTTCATTTGTGACCTTTTTGTGACCAAAAATAGATGGTCAAAAGCTGGTGGTCGTAAGCTGAAATTAACGACCTTCTCTGTGAGAAGGTCATAGACGTTTACGACCAAAACAAAAGGTCATTGGTTCTATGACCTTCTGTTTTGGTTGCTAGCTGTCTGCCCAGGCCACGTCGGATCCGACATGGCAAGCTGACATGGCACAATTGCGACCAAATGAGAAGGTCCTTGATTAGAATCAGCCCTGTCCAATTGGGGGTTTTAATGGGCCGAGCCCATTAATTCAGCCCATTTTATGTTGTTTTCCAGTTAATTTTTGCTAGCTACATGGACCTAGCCCAACAATTTGGCCTTTTTTGTTTTCTAAGCCTTTTCCATTTTCTGGGCCTCAGCCTTTTTGCGGTCCATTTTCTATTTTAAGACCTTTTTGTTTCATCTTTGTCCAGCATTGTTTGGGCCAAAGCCTCTTCCAGCCCATCAATATTTTCAGCCCGCTAATTCATAGGATCGGACAACAGAGAAATAGATGAGTTTTTTTATTTTGCTATCAAAGCAATATTAGTTTCGCCATATAATCATATATCATATGTACATCTTCATCAGATTATCTATACATAAGTACCATCAACTAAAAGAATGGCATCTATATCAAACGACAGCGAAGCAACAAAAAATATATACCACCATCACAACTCCAATAGACAACTAATGTACACTACCTTCGAGAAGGCCAAATAGAAAAGGAATCGCTGAAAAGATGATCACTAGCTTAGATATTCAGAGACCACTTCCATGTTGTCGATTGGATTTGGTTGCAGCCCTTCCAGTTTGCTAAGAGCATCTTTCCAGCAACATATCTTCTCATAACCTAAAAAGAGAACATAAACCAGCATAAGAATTTGAAACTTCTTGTCCTACCAAAATATTAGTACTTGTTTAAAACAAAGGATTATCAGCAAAAGCTATTTCCACAACCGTTTGGTGGATACTGATGGTAGTTAGTCGGTAGGCTGATTAGTTCAGTAAGTGTGTTAAACAACTAGGAGCATTTTTCTCTAAAACTGAACTAGGTATATACTTCAAAGTGTGTTGAGCATGTGACACAAAGCATTTTCTATATAGACTAAGATTTGAAGTTTTTCTCAGTGAAACATATGAACACAATAGGCTTCAGCTTTGCTATAAAACCTGAAAACCTTTTTGGGACTATACAAAAGGTAAACAAAACGGGTAGCTTGCAAAGAGGCGATACAAAAATATACAGCAAGGCTCGAAGCACATGCATCTCTACACAACAGTTAGACACAGACCACATCTCACCCCAAGATAACAAATCACAAATACAATAGCTAAACTAAGCAAGCACAAACATAGCAGGTACGAATCTGATGCATCAAGCAAGGAAACGATGAAAGGCTCCGACGAATTTCCATCAAACCATGTCCTGTCAGGACTAAAGAGCTCTTGAATGTTATAAAGATACGTAAAGAATTAGCTATACTACACAACATGACTAGCATCCAGCAAGCATTGACAAGACACAAATTTCGTTCACAAAATGATACGAGAATCAAAATCAGTACCATCTTAGCTTTAGTAGCATGTCGGTTTTTCTTGCTCCATGGCTATCATAAACAAAACTCCCTTGAAAACCTGAAGAAGATTAAATAAGGCTGCTTTAACAACACTAAGGAGATTTCCACAGGCAACAACATAAAGCAGTTCTGTTATGGAGCTCAACATGAACTTAAGTAAAACAAAAACTGAATATTATGATCCTTAACGCCATTCCCATCAGATATAGCACCCCATAAACACTTGTATAAAAAGAAAAAATAGAACATAGAGATTATGGTCTTTTTTCTCCTTACATCTGTTCAGAATTTCAAACGGGGTTACCAAATGACCGCCATCTAAATTCACCGCGGGGTTGACCCTAAAGGCGCAACACTTGGGTGAACATCTCAATTAAGCACAAGTAACAAAGTAGAGGAGATGGATCAATCATAGAAAGGGTTTAGGATAATGCCCTCAAACTTGTATGTGTCAAGTATTTGGAGACAAAAGGGAAAAAAATAATGAACAACACTTGCAATACATTTTGTACTGAGCAAAGAAACAAAATGCACAGTAAAAGATGCTCTGAATTATGTGTATATAGAAGGCCCAAGTGCACATGTACATGCACATAGACACAAAATTAGTAATGGACCTGCTCTTACTCCAGGTCTTATGCAACTGGGACAACCCTAAATAACATACAACAATGCAATTGTGGCGTTGTTCAACAAGACATCTCATCTTCTATTTGCAGTTTAGCACCACAAAAACAGAAAAGAATTCTGAGCAAAAAAATTAGTCGCATGGTGACATGAAGTTTCGCTAAATTACAGAGATAAGTCCCACTGTAACAGCAAGTCCTACTATAAAATTTTCATCTAATGCTACTACTGATGCATCACAATATTTGTGTCAAATAGTTACTGCAATATTTAAATAATCTCTGGCAAGTTTCATCTAATGTTTCATTTAGATTTAGTTAATGGAAAAGACTCATCTCTGGAGTAGTTTAATTGAAAAGAAACTACATAATACTCCAGTAATTAGAGTACACAGCTGAGATGCTGGAAAGAACATTGCACAGGCAGGACAAACTACTCCATCCGGACCGATCCTTGGACTTTGCTTGAATGGAGGACTTGACACTGTTACTGTCCAGTATCCTGCCATATAATCTCTTGCGGTCCTTTATGTATCGGGTCTGAAAGATATATATTTGTTGTGAGCAGTCAGCACAGCAAAATCAACCAGAAACAATACAAGATGACTTTGATTTAGACATTTCAAACCATGCATGTTCAGAACATAAATTAGTACTAGTTCTCTATATATGGTGTTCATTGATTTCGTCATGATATATATGGACTTTGAATGTAAACAAGCAGCCAGATTTAATTTCATGCCAAAATTTCTAGATAAGGCACAGATTAGATGATGGTTTAAACTGTAGCACCAAACTGTAAAAACAAGCACATATTAGAGGATGGTTTCAAAAAAATTACCTACCTTAAAACTAAAACCCAAACATTAATTCTCAGTGTTGGGGAACGTTGCATGGGAAACAAAAAATTTTCCTACGTTCACCAAGATCAATCTAGGAGATGCTACTACGAGAGGAGAGTTGGATCCACGTACCCTTGTAGATCGCTAAGCGGAAGCGTTAAGAACGCGGTTGATGGAGTCGTACTCGCCGCGATTCAGATCGCCGAAGATCCTAGCACCGAAGCAACGGTGCCTCCGCGTTCTTCACACGTACAGCTCGGGGACGTCTCCTCCTTCTTGATCCAGCAAGGGGTGGAGGAGAGGTTGATGGAGAGACCGGCAGCACGACGGCGTGGTGGTGATGGTGGAGGAGGATTCCAGCAGGGCTTCGCCTAAGCACCGCGGGAGATGAAGATGTTATGGGAGAGGGAGGGCAGCACCGAGGCACAAACGTGTGTTGGCTGCCCTCCCTATACCTCTCTATATATAGGGGGAAGGAGGAGAGGGGGGCGCCCTAGGGTTTCCCCTAGGGGGCCGGCGGCCAGGGCAGGGGGGGGCGGCGGCCAAGGGCCAGGCCCTAGGGTTTCCCCCCCCCTAGGTGCCTTGCCCCCAAGCCAGGGGGGTGCGGCAGCCCTAGGAGGGTCCACCTCCCCTTGCGCATGAGGAGAGGGCCCAGGGGGGGCGCACAGCCCTATGAGGGCTGTGGTGTCCCCCCTTGTGGCCCATTAGGCCCAGAACCACTTCCGGGACCCCCGAAACCCTTTTCGGTAATCCGCCGATTTCCCGATGCTCCCCGGAACACTTCCGGACTCCGAAACCTTTCATCATATATATCAATCTTCGTCTCCGGACCATTCCGGAGACCCTCGTCATGTCCGGGATCTCATCCGGGACTCCGAACAACCTTCGGTAACCATGCACTGTTCTCACTAACAACCCTAGCGTCACCGAACCTTAAGTGTGTAGACCCTGCGGGTTCGGAAACCATGTAGACATGACCGAGACACTCCCAGGTCAATAACCAATAGCGGGATCTGGATACCCATATTGGTTCCCACATGTTTCTCGATGATCTCATCGGATGAACCACGATGTCAAGGATTCAAGCAATCCCGTATACAGTTCCCTTTGTCTCGTCGGTATGTTACTTGCCCGAGATTCGATCGTCGGTATCTCTATACCTAGTTCAATCTCGTTACCGGCAAGTCTCTTTACTCGTTACCGTAATACATAATCCCGTGACCAACTACTTAGTCACTTTGAGCTCATTGAGATGACGTATTACCGAGTGGGCCCGGAGATACCTCTCCGTCACACGGAGTGACAAATCCCAGTCTCGATCCATGTCAACTCAACAGACACCCTCGGAGATACCTGTAGAGTACCTTTATAGTCACCCAGTTACGTTGTGACGTTTGGCACACACAAAGCACTCCTACGGTGTTAGTGAGTTACATGACCTCATGGTCATAGGAACTTATACTTGACATGCAGAAAACTATAGCGATAACTGACACGATCAAAAGCTATGTTTAACGTTTGGGTCTCGTCCATCACATCATTCTCCTAATGATGTGATCCCGTTATCAAATGACAACTCATGTCTATGACCTGGAAACCGCGGTCATCTTTGATCAACGAGCTAGTCCTGTAGAGGCTCACTAGGGACACAAAGTCTGTCTATTCATCCACACATGTATTTGAGTTTCCAATCAATACAGTTATAGCATGGATAATAAACGATTATCATGAACAAGGAAATATAATAATAACTCTTTTATTATTGCCTCTAGGGCATATTTCCAACACTCAGTTCAATTCTTCCACCAACTTAATTATATCAATGTTAACTGAACTAGTAGTTTTGTCTAGTTTTGCTCAAGCAGGTGTTTGTCAGGTGATTCACTGAGAGTTTATCAAAACATGGCAACGATTAGTGAGATATTTTATTCCCAACACAACACACAATGTCAAGAGAGCAGACAGAAAAATAACTACTAGCATACGAAGCTCATCCAGTCACTACAAGCATACGAAGCTCATCCAGTCACTACTAGCATACGAAGCTCATCCAGCTAATCGAGTAACATGGGTTGCAATTCAAGCAATTTGGGTGGGCTGGTAGATTTTGCTGCCACTGCAGAAGGCACATTGCGTAGCGTACCGAGAGGTGGTGGAGGTAGGCGAGCACGGCCACGTCGTCGCTGGTGACGACCTTCTCGGCCTCGTTGACGGCGGTGAGGTTCTGCACCGCAGGGCCCAGCTTCTTGCCGACCCAAGCCACGATGGCGTCCCTGCAGCAAAGAAAAAATTCATTCTTAACAGCCGCTGAGCCGGAGCAGGGAGGGAATTGGGGATCTACAGAGATCCTCACTTGGTCCTCTCGCCGGAGTAGTCCCTGGGCACGCCGTTGATGAAGAAGAGGAGGGTTGGGTAGCCCTGCACGTCGCGCGCCTGCGCCAGGTCGTGGTCCTCGATGGCGTCCACCTTGGCCAGGGTGACGTCTATCCCCTGCTCGGCGAGGCTGGCAGCGGCGATGGCGTTGTGAGGCGCGAGCGCGCGGCAGTGGCCGCACCAAGGCACGTAGAACTCGACCATGATGTGGCAGTGGGCGGAGGTGAAGTTGGCGGCGGTGAGGAGAAGCACGTGGGCCTCGTCGACATCGGGGTGGGGCTCCTCGGGCCCGTTTTCGTCGCCGAAGAGGTCCTCCTGGTCCTTGTCGTAGTCAGCGTCGAGGTCGATGTGGGGCCGATGGCCTCATCCTCCGCTCACGCCATCATCAGAGCGCTGCGCCTCTGCGGGGAGGAGGGGCGGGACGACGAGCAGTAGTCAGGCGGTGTTGAGGAGGTGGGATCTGGGGATCGAGGGGAGGGGGAGAGGGTGGGTTAGAGCAAGTCTAGTAGAGCCCTCAAACCCTCAAATCTCTAAAAATAACCGCTTTTTTACAGTTTTCGTACAAAAAAACCCGTAGACTAGAACCCCTAAACCCTCAAATCCATAAAAAAAATTAGAGGTCGAACCCTCAAACCTCCTCCCAGCCTGTAGAAGTGAGGGTTGGGAGGAAAAACTCCCCCCAACCCGCACTCCTTTTCCCACATCGCGCTGGAGGAAGTTGGTTCGCGCGCGCGGGAGGAATCCGCAGCGGCCGCCGCCAGCCCGCCGCCCCCCGCGCTCCGGCCGCCGCCCCACCGCCCCGCCGCCCCGGCCCCGGCCCCGCCGCCCCTCTGCGGCCCGGCCGTCGCATCCCCGCCCGCCGCCGCGCCTGCCGCGGCCGCCGTCGCCGCGCCCCCGCCCGCCGCTGCGCCTGCTCCGGCCGCCGTCGCAGCGCCCCCGCCCGCCGCCGCGCCTGCCGCGAGCGCGAGCTCCTCCACGGCGAGCTCCTCCGCGGCGAGACGGCCTCGTTCAGGCAGCGCGAGCGCGAGCTCCTCCGCGGCTGAAGTCATTTTTGTACCCTCTGTTCCTCCGTGTGCATGTTCATAGTGTTCAAAACTAGGCTATTTTACTCTGCTTTATTGTTGCCTTTTGATCCTGCACTTTGTGTTCCCATTATCCGATTCCGTTTTAAGGGTTGGGTTTGAGGGTTCTAGTCTTTGCCTCTATTTTTCAACCCTTAAAAGTGTCAAAAATGGCCAATTCTCAACCCTTAAAACTGATTTTGGATTTAAGGGTTTGAGGGTTCTACTAGAGATGCTCTTAGCGGATCGGATCTGAGAGGGGGAGGGGAGGGTGAGTGGGCGGATCGGATCTGGGGGATCTAGGGGAGGGTGGGTGGGTGCGTGGGTATTTTTCCTCGGCAGAAGCTCCACCGTTGGATGGGTGCGCGATGGACGGTTCAGAGTGCGTCCAATTTGGTGATCCGCGTGAAGGTGGTTCCTCGCGTCTCATTGGTCAGCTATCTTGCGCTTTAATCTCAAAATTTTGGACCCAAAACTTTGATTTCTTTATAAAAACATAACAATGGCATATCAAAATGATCTATTATTTTGCATAAGTGTGCATCTTGAAATGGCAAACGATGTTTTCAAATAGAGCTTTCATTTTCTTTAAACAAAAAAAATCATTTTTCATTTTCTGAGTGCATAAAAAGGGTTATTTTGTGAAGAACCTAACAAATATTTGTACCTAAATTGTACCAAATCATTTTTATAAAAACATTAGGCCATATTTAATACACAATTAACCAAATGATTTGGTGCCAAAAGTTTTGATCAACCTCTCGTGAAAAAAACAAATTTCTTCTTATTTTTTGAACTACGGGTGCCTCATAGTTTTCTCTTTATTTTTTGAAAATAATAATTTCTAGGTACATAAGTATCTATTTCTTCGGAGAGACACCAAAAAATTACAAGATTCAACCACTAGCTAGGAACGGTCATTCCCGCCGTTTTGTCTGCATTTTGAAACATGCATACAAAATAAAAAAAAATGGAAAAAATGGAAAACCTTCGCATTGTGTCATTATATGTGACCAAGTTATTAGGAAAAATAATAAACTTGTAATACGGCAATTCTTTTAAAAAAGTGTCCTCGGAAATGAGCTATCATCTATGAAGATTCATGGCTTTCAAGCCAAATGATCAATCTTATGGCCACATTCATGACATAGTTTGTTCAAATGATCTCATATTGTGCACAAGCGTGCATATTGGAATGGCAAACAATGTTGCCTAAGGGAGTTTTCATTTTCTTTGGATGAAAAATCAATTTTCCATTTTTCGAGTGCCCAAAATGAGTTTTTTGTGTGAAGGACCTACCATATATTTGTTGCAAAATTGGACCAAATCAATTTTCTAAAATACCAGGCCATATTTAATGCACAATTTACCAAATGGTTGGATGTCAAAAGTTTTGATCAACCGCTCGTGAAAAAGACAAGTTTCTGCCGTTTCAGCACGAAGCGGGTCAAATTTGAACTACGGCTGCCTCATAGTTCGCTAATTATTTTTTCAAAAAATCATTTCTAGGTACAAAAGTATCTATTTAATCAGAGAAACACCAAAAAAATTCGAAGATTCAACCACTAGCTAGGACGGTCATTCCCGCCGTTTTGACTACATTTTGAAACGGGCATAAAAAATTCATAAAAAATCCAAAAAAATTGGAAAACCTTCGCATTGTGTCATTATAGGTGGCCAAGTTACCGATAAAAATAATAAACTTGTAATACGGCAGTTCTTTTTAAAAAGTGTTCTAAGAAATGAGCTATCATCTATGAAGATTCATGGCTTTCAAGCCAAATAACCAATCTTATGGCTATATTCATGGTATAGTATGTTCAAATAAACTCATATTGTGCACAAGGGTGCATATTGGAATGGCAAACAATGTTGCCTAAGGGACTTTTCATTTTCTTCGGACGAAAAATAAATTTTCCATTTTTGAGTGCCCAAAATGAGTTTTTTTTTGTGAAGGACCTACCAAATAATTGTTGAAAAATTGGACCAAATCATTTTTATAAAATACTAGGACATATTCAATGCACAATTGATCAAATGGTTGGGTGTAAAAAAGTTTTGATCAACCTCTGGTGAAAAACACAAATTTCCGTCGTTTAAGTAGGAAGCCAGTCAAATTTGAACTGTAGCTGCCGCATAGTTTGCTATTTATTTTTTTCAAAAAATCATTTCTAGGTACAAAAGTATCTATTTAATTAGAGAAACACCAAAAAAATTCGAAGATTCAACCACTAGCTAGGAACGGTCGTTCCGTCGTTTTGACTGCATTTTGAAACAAGCATAAAAATTCAAAAAAAAAATCAAAAAATTGGAAAACCTTCGCATTGTGTCATTATATGTGACCAAGTTACTAGGAAAAATAATAAACTTGTAATACGGCAATTCTTTTAAAAAAGTGTTCTCAGAAATGAGCTATCATCTATGAAGATTCATGTCTTTCAAGCCAAATGATCAATCTTATGGCCACATTCATGGCATAGTTTGTTCAAATGATCTCGTGGATAGAAACTTTAGAAATTTGCCGAGGAAGATTTAATAGGCAAATGGGCTGAATATTGGAATGTGGCAATGATTTCTATATGTAAGATGGGACAAAAAGTTTGAGGACAATAGGAGGTGTCTAGATAGCACTTGCTTTGCAATGTGCCAATTTGGACAGAAAATAAAATTTGAAGCTGTGCTTACATAGATGATTGCATTATGCTAAAATTTGACGTAAGGGGTTTCTATAGTTAGGGTAATGTCCTGGTAACTTTTTAGCAATTATAAAGCAAAATAAAACGTAGTTGCTTCACAAACTGAAAATATTACCAGAAACAAAGATTTTATGGTGAGCTCACATGTATTGTTAGATATAGCTAAACTTTTGTGTAGAGCTATGACCTTGGCATATAGCATGTGTGGCTAAAATTCAACTCATTACGATATTCCTATCTTGTACTTCCATCACAAAGCTTCTAGGTGAATAGAAACTTTGGAAATTTATCGAGGAAGATTTACTAGGAAAATATAGCTGTATATTGGCATGTGGAAATTATTTGGGTGTGGAAGATTGACTAAAAAGTTTGAGGGCAATAGGAGTGGTATAGATAGCACTTGCTTTGCAATGTGCCAATCTGGCCAGAAAAAAATTGAAGCTGGGCTCAGAGAGATGATTTGATCGAGCTACAGTTTGGAGGAGGGTGATAAATTGGGCATATGAAGGCACTGTATAAATTTCATGCCATTTGGATGTGCATAGCTAGTACTTCCTTCACAAAGCTTCTAGTTGAACAAAAACTTTGGAAATTTGCCGAGGAACATTTACTAGGCAAATGGAGCTGAGTTTTTCATGAGGCAATGATTAGGATAGGACAGAGTGCCCAAAAATTTTGAGGGCAATCAAGAATATAAAAATAGCACTTCCTTCAAAAAGTGTTGTTCTGAACAAAATAGGAAAATGAATATTGTTGAATTATATTTTAACTAGGTGAGGAAGGTTTTTGACATATTTGACAAAGATATGACCCAAAGAATTTATGAGATTTTTTTGGAATTTTGGGACTAACAAAAATATAGGTTGCTTCACAACCTAGGGCAAAATTTGACACATGAACATGGCACATAGGCAAAACTGATGAGGTTGCGCCTAGTCATAGCAATCCACCACAACTTACAAGGTTATGACCATCTATATTGGTCATGATCAGCTAGAAATAAGGTAGCGGATTAGTGTTGTCTGCTTTATGACCATTTAGTGTAAGGAAATTACGACCTTTCTGACAAAAATGGTCGTTATAGTTTAGGGTTTGGAGCCCCCCGAATAGCTTTTGACCAATTGATCTCAAATGGTCATAGATTTATGGCCAAATCTTCCAGGGTCACTGACAGAAGGTCACAAGTTGACATATTTCTTGTAGTGACTTAACTAGTGCTAATAACAGTTTCATACTTCAGTTGCATGTGTTTGTTTTGAGGTTCAGAACAAACACAGATTCAGAGTTCACAAATGTCTTACAACTTGTAGCATTCCACAGTGACAGTTGCTGCTTATAAACTACAGAGATCACTGACAATAAATCCCACTAAACATATCCAAATTCAGATATATGATAAACTACAGAGATTCTGCAATTTCTGAAGAGTTGTTAAATATTACTCCCTCCATCCCAAAATAAGTTAGTACAAAATTGATTCACTTATTTTGGGACGGAGGGAGTACTTGCTATGATAACGTTTTCAGAACTATTCATAATCCTCGTTTGTTTTTAGAGTTCGTGTATTCCCTACGACAGCAAAAACGACGTCGATTAAGGCAGCCACGGATTCGAATAGTGAGCATCAGGTAATCTATTTCAGTTTGTCTCAAAAAAAGTTACTCTATTTCAGCAGTCTATTTTATCAGATGAAGTTTAAACTCGTTGTGTTTAGTCTAGCAGATCCTTTTTCCGTGGAGTCTACCAGATTTAGTATTGACCTTTTGTTCTATCTTTGTATACATGGCATTAGTTATCAAGGAAATTTTAGACAATTGTACTACCCAACAGAGGAAAGGATTCCATTATACTGATTTTATCATTTCCTTTGCACCCGCTCTTATTCGACCATGCTTTCCTGCACATTAAATAAAATTAAGTGTACTTAGGATTGATTTAGTGCAGTTGCAATAGTTCTACACCTAGTATATCATGCAGTAGGCAGCTCTATTTTCTTTCTAGTCAATGCAATTAATGATTTAGTTTACTTCATCATTAGGGCACTATAATCAATGTTTAGTAGCAATAAATAGTGATTGTCCCATGTAAACTTGATTATGTGGCTGCAGGTTTATTGTCTGTCTTGCGTGGTCATTGTAGCAGTAGTGTGTGTGTACTGGACAACCTTCAGCCACCGTTGTTTACTTCCAACTCGCCGGCCAGCCACCAAGGTCTACCATGAGCTGATTATTCCAAATGAATGCTAATTTTGACCCTACTGGCCTCATGATTGGTTCCAAATTTATTAGTGAGGTTGTATGCCCAGGGTATTAGATCATAGAATTTGCTATTTATATGATTTGTATCCTGCCTCCCCACTGTATCATGTATGTAACTTGTGTTATTTTACTACTTGGTTTTACAGCAAAAAATAGAATAAATATCAATCTTGTAAAGGATGTTTGGGATGCTTTTCAGGGAAATGATTTGGTGAAATATCGATTGCGGGGGTTTGGAACCAAGTAACAACAAAACAATTGGAGCCAAGGTCCAGGTTCTCACCCCCCAATATCCGTTATGTTACCGTGTACTCCCTCCGTTCCTAAATACAATTCTTTTTAGAGTGTGACGCCCCCGATTTGATCGTACACTAATCATGCATGCAAATGTGTACGACCAAGATCAGGGACTCACTTGAAGATATCACAACACAACTCTAGACACAAATTAAAATAATACAAGCTTTATATTACAAGCCAGGGGCCTCGAGGGCTCGAATACATAAGCTTGAAAACACAAGAGTCAGCGGAAGCAATAATATCTGAGTACAGACATAACTTAAACAAGTTTGCATTAAGAAGGCTAGCACAAATATAGCAATGATCGAAAAGGCAAGGCCTCCTGCCTGGGACCTCCTAACTACTCCTCGAAGTCGAACTCCATGTAGAAACATCATCGGGATCCTTTGGGTACTGGACTCCACCATCTGGTTGCATCAACCGAGAAGAAAGGAGAAAGGGGGAAAAGGGGGAACAAAGCAACCGTGAGTACTCATCCAAAGTACTCGCAAGCAAGGATCTACACTACATATGCAATGATATATGTGTAAAGGGGTAATATCTGTGGGCTAAACTGCAGAATGCCAGAATAGGAGGGGGATAGCTAATCCAATCGAAGACTACACTTCTAGTAACCTCCATCTTGCAGCAGAAGATGAGGGTAGCTGGAAAGTAACAAGTATCCTTGCTTCTCGCAGCCTCCATCTTGCAGCAGTAGAAGGGAGTAGATGGTAAGTTCACCAAGTAACATCGTATAGCATAATCCTACCCGGCGATCCTCCCACACATCACCCTGTGAGAGAGCAACCACCGAGTTATATCTGGAAGTTGTCTGGGTGTGTTTTATTAAGTATCCAGTTCTAATTGTCATGAGGTTAGAGTACAACTCCGGGTCGTCCTTTTACCGAGGGACACGGCTATTCGAATAGATTAACTTCCCTGCAGGGGTGCACCACATAACCCAGCACGCTCGATCCCATTTGGCCGGACACACTTTCCTGGGTCATGCCCGGCCTCGGAAGATCAACACGTCGCAGCCCTACCTAAGCACAACAGAGAGGTCAGCACGCCGGTCTAAACCCTAAGCGCACGGGGGTCTGGGCCCATCGCCCAATGCACACATGCACGTTGCGAGGGCGGCCGGTGAGCAGACCTAGCAACTTCCATTACTAAGGAAGTTACGTTACGCGGTCCAACCTGGCGCGCGCCGCTCAGTCGCTGACGTCAAGAAGGCTTCGGCTGATACCACGACGTCGGGTGCCCATAACTATTCCCACATAGCTGGTTAGTGCGTATAGGCCAATGGCCAGACTCAGATCAAATACCAAGATCTCGTTAAACGTGTTATTATGAAATAACCGCGGACAACGACTAGGGCCGAGCCCACCTGTCTCCTAGGTGGTCGCTACCCGCCCCGTCGCTCCGCCACAAAGTAACCATCAGGGGGCTGCCGGGAACCCAGGCCCACCACTACCTGTGTGGAACCACCTGCCCCTTCAGCCCCCATCTCCGAATCATCATCATGTGTATGTAATAGTGTAGTATATACACGTGATCACCACCCGAGTGCTCACGGCCCGATAGTATAGCAGGGCAGACGGATAAGGGTGTAGGGCCACTGAAGGAATACTAGCATCCTATACTAAGCATTTAGGAATGCAGGTAAGGTATCAATGGTTATAGCAACAATGTCAGGCTATGCAACAGAATAGGATTATTCGATAGCATTAACATGCTACACTACTCTAATGCAAGCAGTAGAGAGAAGAATAGGCGATATCTGGTGATCAAGGGGGGGGGGGCTTGCCTGGTTGCTCTGGCAAGAAGGAGGGGTCGTCAACATCGTAGTCGATCGAGTGGCACCGTTAGCAGCCTCAGTCCTGGTGTCTATCAGAGAGAAGAGGGGGGAGAAACGATAAATATAATGCAAACATTGCACCACAAAGCATAACATGGCAAAACGCGGTGCTACGTGTGACCTAACGCGGTAGGGGGTGATATCGGCAAAGGAGGGGAAACATCCGGGAAAGTATTCCCGGTGTTTTGCATTTCTGGACAGATGAACCGAAGGGGGAAAGTTGCATGTTCGCTATGCTAGGGATGTGTGGCGGACGAACGGACCGCGTATTTGGATGCGTCTCGAAATTCTGAGCAACTTTCATATATAAAGTATTTCCATCCGAGTTACGGTTTAAAAGATATGATTTTCTAATTTTTTTATTAATTTCTAGAATTTAATATTAGTTAAATTAATTCGAAAAAGGATTTATGACATCAGCATGACATCATGCTGACGTCAGCATGGTTGACTGGTCAACCTGACCAGCGGGTCCCACCTGTCATTGACTGTTTAGATAATTAATAGTTAATTAAGTTAATTAGTGTTTAGGTTATTCTAAACAGAATTAATTAATTAATTAAACCTCTTATTATTTATTAATATTTTTAATTATTTTATTATATATATTTTTAACTCTTTTTTTAACGTTCTGGCCATGGGGGTCCGTTTGGCAGTGGGCCAGAGAGGCCTAGCGGGTTCGGGCGCTTGGGCGACGGGCATCGGGCGCCCAACGGGCGATCGGGGCGGGCGCAGCTCGGGGCCGCCCGTGCGGGTGCTGGGCGAGCACGGCGCACGCCGGCGCCGGCGGCCAGGGCCAGTGGCGGCCGAGCGGAGGACGAGAAGGGACGGAGCAGGGCGGTGCGGTGAGGCTGCCGGGCGCGGAATGGGGCAACGGCAGGGGAGCGCTCGCCGGGCGGGGCGAGGAGACGCGGTGGGGCGACCGCGGCCACGGGCGCCGGCGGCCAGGGGCCGCACGGGCGCCGGCCGGAACTGGGCGGCGGGCTGGAGGGGAGCTAGCCGGCGGCAGCAGGGGGGCCTGGCAAGCGGGGCGAAGAAGAGGGCGGTGCTGGCCGGAGCGGTGCGAGCGCGCAAGATGCGGTGGTTACGAGCTCGGGGGACAGCGGGGAAGAGAGAAGGAGAGGCCGGGCCTCGCTTGTGGTGTAGGGGATCGACAATTTGCTCGAGGAGGAGGACGAGGCAGAAGCAGCCAAGTGGCGCGGTCGACGATGGGGAGGTCGAGGTGGAGGGCGACGGTGGTGGCTCCGGCGAGGAAGTGGCGCCGGCGAGCCAAAGGTGGGGCGGCAGTGGCCGCGACGTCTGCGGCCTTCGGGCGCTGGCTCGATTGACGGGGAAGGGCGAGGGAGAGACGATGGGACGATGTCGACGGGGTCCGACGAGTGCCGGTTGTTGTGGCCACGGCGACGACACGCTCCCGATTCAGATCGGGACTGAGAGGAGGGGGCGCGAGGGGAG
>LR738714.1:630208467-630226697 GCA_902687465.1 Secale cereale
CTTACTTTTATTTTTCTTTTGATTATATTTCTTTTTCCTCTTTTTGTTGTTGTTTAGTACTTTTCTAATTTATGTTTAATTCTAAAAATATGAAAATAGTATCTAAATTAGTATAACAAATTATACTACTGCCAGGGCTAATTTGGCAGTAAATAAAATAGTTGTTTATTTTATAAATTATAAAAGGTATTTAATAAATTGTTATAGCCGCTGTTCGGTATACTTTAGAGCATTTAAACATGTTATAAAAATGTGGTTTCTTCACCAATAATACATATGATTTATTTGTCACTTTTGGAACATCTTAGTTTTGACATTTGAAAACTTTTATTGTTTGCTTAATTTTGAATTTGGATCCAAACCGGTTTCGAACTAACACGAGATTATCAACAGTAATTGCGGTGACGTGTCGTCGTTAGTAGAGGGTTACTGTAGCTTAACTATCCGGGCGTCACAATTCTCCTCTACTACAAGAAATCTCGTCCCGAGATTTAAGCGGTGGAGTAAGGGGGGGGGGGGGAAAGTGCTGGTAGCGAAAACCTAACGAGTCTTCTCGGTCTTGGTTGCCCTTTTCGAAGAGGTTGACCCCTTTCGTTGAAGTCTTCATTTCTCTGCTTCAAGTTATCGTGATCAAGTCAGCATCCTTCTTCGGGATCTCCATCGTCCTACGAACGCGACCAGGGGGGATTGTTCTTGGAAGAACGCATCTCCACAAGGCTGGGCATCTGACGGTGAACTAATTAGGAAATACACGAAGTACCCTGCGAGTAGTATTGTAGTGAACTTATTGAGAGCAATACGCGATGGTACAAAAGTTTCAAATGGATAGGCATTCGTTCGATTCCTAATCAGAAGTTGAAACGGGGCTAGAGCAATGAGAACAATTAATGTGTTGGATACCAGGATGAAACATGGTATACCATTTAGCTCGTGAATTACTTGCGAGCCAAGTGTAAAGGATACTTTAGAATCAAGGTTGTACAGAAGAGTCAGGTTTTGATCCCGTGGACCTGTGGGTTATGGGCCCACCATGTGGGTTGAAAATAGGAAGGGTGGTGACATCTTACACAACCATGACAGGGAGGCATGTGAGTGGATAGCTTGTCAGCTATGTCGGCAACAATGTCGGAACCAAGGACGGGGTACGAAGAGAACCATTTTCTTTCTCGTTGAAACAAGGCGGACCGGTAGGCAAAGTTTTCTTCCATCGGTTGTTACCGGAATGTTATCAACAATAGGAACAGGGTCTTACTGTCAGAGTTGTACACCAAGGTGTTTGCATAAGCAGAAAATTATTACTGCTTAGATTATATGAAGATCACGGAAAGGTTAAACAAACAAATGCAAAGGAAAATTGTGATTTCACACAATTATTAGGAGTATATCCTTCCCATGGACAAGAAGAACATGTCATACATGGTAGGAGAGCAAGTACCCAACCATTTAGATAAAGAGGCAAGGATTCATCAAGATGTTACCAATACAACGGTGTCTGGACAACTGACCAAGAAACATTTAGCATTGGGCTTCAAATGCGCTTGTTGAAAATCGGAGTACCACAGACATGCTTCGAGATAGCATTGGCATGGTCTTGAAGCAAAGGTCGAACTTGGATACACAAAGGATTCATCATGAACAACTTATAGAATAAGTCTTACAATTTCCTCCTGGAAGAATGGTTATCCTTGCAAAAGAAATTATAATGATGGGTCCTCCAGCCAGGGGTGCTAGGCAAGACATCATATTACCAGGTCATCAAAGGACCAACATTATAACTACTAGAAAGTTGTCCCAACCATCATATCTGACCGAGATTCAGATCCGATTGGTGTCATGATACCTCAGACTGAGGATGTTCGAGAAGAAAAGGTGCAACACAAATCGACGAAATGACATTGCAAGATTCTCGGGAAATTAACTATGGGAGCGGGTTCCCGAAACAATAGTTCATCATTAAACCAAGGAGAGGATGAGGAGGTGGCTGATGGGTTCAGTGACAATCCATCGAGAATTCCAAACGAAGGGATTTCCACAATAATGTGACCAAGAGGATGACTGCTAGGTGGCTTCTCACCCCTCGTTGGTTACCCCAAGTGGAATGTTTGAGATGCAGTGTAGCAGAAGTTTTCCCTTGGCAATACCAAGGATGGATTTCCCTGAGACTCCCAGTTTCAACAAGAAGGTGTCAACTGCTAACGGCGCCAGATATTAGCAATCAACGTGGACCTGCACACAGATACAAATAACTTTGCTCCCAACGAGTACAGAGAGGTTGTCAATCCCTCCGGCCTTGTAGTTTACAAAGGATCAAACGCAAGTGATAATAGTGATAGGTATAATTGCAATAGTAAGTAAAAAACGGAAAGAAATAGCGGATGTGATCAATGATGGTAATATGGACCGGAGTCTCATGATGTTCACTAGTGATCTCTCTCTCCCAAAAGACGATAAAACAGCTATGTGAGGTAAATGAATTACAGCTGGGCAATTGACAGGACCATGTGCGCAAACCAATGCTGACTAAGTTGCAAGAAAGGTAGAGGTTCAAAGCATGGGCGATACGCCGAGGTAAGTAGACCGAAATCCAACTGCATCTACTACTAATCATCCACCTTGAGATATCTATCCAGAACATCTCGCTGGTATTAAGTTGCGAGTCCCACCCATAGTGTAAACTCAAAGCAACAGACAACTGCATGAAAAGAACTTTGCGTAAAGTAAACAATCCTTGCACCCGCGGGCACAAGCACCGTTGTTTTCCCCCTTGTGGGAACAGCACATCCCCTAGACTCATGTTTCTGTCACTCAAACTAGTCATCGAGGGGCATGAACCCACAATCAAGCATAACGTTCCCTCTTGGAGTCACTACCTACTACTTGGCCAAAGCAATAAATAACAACGGAGAACATGCAAGAATTACTTACGAACATAAATATAAAAGAGGTGAATCAAATATATTACTCAAACATAATCTCATAATCCATCGGATCCCAGCAAACTCATCACAGCAACAGCATAAGGATTACATATGTGCCTCGATCATGTAGGGTAGCTCACGAGGACTAAATAGTGAAGCACAAGAACGGGAGGAGAACATCACATAGCTACTGGTCATGGACCCATGGTCCAAGGGAGACTACTCACAACTCATCCGGGAGGCGTCCATGGTGGTGGAGAAGCTCCCGGTGGTGATCCTCCCCTTCGGCAGGGTGCCGGGAAGAGTTCTCCTGGTGCTCCCGATCTTGGAAGCGGCAGCGGCGGCGGAACAGAGATGAGATCGCGAAAAAGAGTTCCCCGTCTCGAGGGTTTCGGGAGACGCTTTAAATATATGCCAAAGGGGGGCATCAGACGAGGCTCGGGGGGCCCAGGCGCCCCCCGGCGCGGCCCAGGGGGGGGGGCGCGCCACCAGGGCGCCTGGGGCCCTGGTGGCCCCCCTCCAGCTGTGCTTCGGGTGCCTGGTAGCTTCTGGAACGCTGATTTTTTATATAATTTTTCTGGATTTTTTCTGGCAGTTCTCGTAATGTGAAAACCTGAAATACAAAAACAGTCGAAAACAAAAACTGGCATTGGGGTGCACTGAGTTAATAGGTTAGTCCAAATATGATCAAAAGTGTATGGAAGTGTATAAATAACATAGCAATATCACCCAAAAGAGGCATGGAGCAAGCAGAAATTATAGATACGTTTTGGACGTATCAACATCCCCAAGCTTAATTCCTGCTCGTCCTCGAGTAGGTAAATGATAACAAGAATAATTTCTGTGGTGACATGCTATTAACCATATAGGACTTTTTCATAGTCATATGACAAAAGCTTACTGAGACAATGAATCTATAGTAATTAAGTTGCCTCATGAGAAAATCACAAAGAACTGAAAGTTTTACAATATGATATTGAAACATCAAATAGATTTGTAATGAACATGATGTGCAACTATGATAAAGTGATATCTAGCTTGCCCCCTTTAGTGAAGCAAAACATAAATGCAGGGGCACCTCCAAGGTTTAAGTGATGACTAGATACAATGATTTCAGAATAAACGATATCACAATCATGGAAAAGACAATGCTACTTTGTGACAATGCACATTACACTCAGAATGACAATCATGCTCTCAGTAGTTGATGCTTTAAAAGAAGGTGGAGACTCTCGATCCGTGGCTTTTGTTGGCAAGGTTGAAAACCCGTAGTCGGAAACAAAGACAAAACATGTACCATAGCTCTTGATTTTAAAAATAGAGGTAACAATTTTTCATGCATGTTTCATCAATGAATGCTAGCAGACAACTCAATCACTTCTTGAGATGGACAAGTTTCGAGGAACGGCTCCCGAATGAGGACGATCACATCCTCTTAATCTCCTTTGTTTATCACTGCCAAAGTTTTCTGATTTCTCATGAACAAAGCGTGAAGGAGGGTTTGTTTGTTATATTATCTTTTTGAGCCGGGCGCACTCAATGCCAGTTCCTTCTCGTATTATGGGTTTGCACATTATACATGCAATCCCGGGGTGAAGCTTGTCCAACTTAAAAAGATCATGAATTAACTACTACTTCCTCATGAAGTTACAACAGAGGCACAAAATAAGAATGCTTTTTTTCTTTGAAAAATTTCGAGATGGTACATGCAAGTCTCCGTTAGGAATGGCAGGTAAATACCAGGTAGGAAGGTATGGTGGACGCATATGGCATAACTGGATTAAAAGGATGTGGATGCAGAAGCAGTCAGTCCGCTTAGTACAGGTGGAGGTTAGCAAAAGGCTGGGAGCGACCAACTAAGAGAGCAATGACGGTCATAATCATGCAGAGGGACAAAGCAACATTGAATCAGGCATGGAAGTTATATCGCTACTCAGAAACAAAAGATCATCAAGGCTTGACAGACTTTCTTTACAGTCTTAAATATGCGTGAGCATACGCCAAGTCAATCAAAATAAATTCTTTGAAGGAAGATATTACTAAACCATACCACATCACAGGAAAACAAATCATGTTGGTACTCAATGACACATTGGGAACCCCTCAGCTATTTGGGACTAACCATAAGAAAACCTGAACTACTAAGCGCCATTATGCACGTAGCATCTTTATCATAGACATATCAACCAATGCAACGGAAGCAAACTCTCTTAATAAGATAAGCATGATGACTAAAGAGAGTTCAAGCAACCAACTAAACGAAAGCTCTTTAAAAAGATAAGCTTGAAAACTAAGAGCTAAGCATGATAGTAGCTATTGAAAGACAAAGAACACACACAGCAGAGATAGATATGAAAATTCTATGTTATGTTCTAGGTAGAAGTGGAGCGTGTTTCTCTCCCACATAAAGAAAGCCGAGTTCCGACTCGTTATGAAAAGATAAAGAAAACTAAAAGGAAAACTAAAAGCAAGACGCTCCAAGCATAGTACATAACACATGAAGTGATTAAAATATAGTGGAACGATAGACGAACTGATAATGTTGATGGAGAAGGGGATGCACGGGGGCATCCCCAAGCTTAGACGCTTGAGTTTCCTTGAATATTTCTTGGGGGTGCATGGGGGCATCCCCAAGCTTGAGCGTTTGACACTCCTGAATCTTTTTATCATCTTCCCTCGCACACTTGAAAACTCCCTTCATACATAACTCATCATAATCTGATTAGCGAGGTTAGTACCCATAATAAAATAATTGCTACTTGCTGGAAATAAATATATTCTTGAAGTTCTACTGTTTCTCAAGATTTCCAAAAGGTTTTTGCAAAGAAAAAGCAAGCTCTAGGTTTGCAAAATGAAGAAAGACAAAACAGGACATAATCTGTGAAAAACAGAACAGCAGGTAGTAAATTATTTTTCCGGGGCACTTCTGCAACTCTAATAAAAAAACTCAAAATAGACGCACGAAAGACAATTATATAGAGCACGTTGTCAAAAAAATTCAGACCAAAAATATGGTCTGGTGATTTTATACGAATTTTTCTATCCAAGGACAGAATCTGTTTCCTGGACAGCACGTCACAACTTTTGAACTTTCTTGCAATCAGAGGCTATACTTGGCACAAAATTGAAAAGCAAAGATACAATGATGATGCTACAGTAGTAACAACATCAAGACACAACAAAAACAAAATAAAATTTATTCATTGGGCTGCCTCCCAAAAGCGCTTTCTTGTATGCCTTTAAGCTAGGCATAATGCATAGAGATCAAGTTTTATCAAGAGTAAAAGAATAGCTAGCCCGTATAACGGACTCAAAAGGTAACTTAATCTTCTTTCGAGGGAAGTGTTCCATCCCTTTCTTGAGATGAAACTGGAATTTTATATTACCCTCTTTCATGTCAATGATAGCACCAACAGTGCGTAGAAAAGGACGTCCCAAAATAATTGGACACGAAGGTTCACATTCAATATCCATAATAGTAAAATCAACGGGAACATAATTGTCATTGACAATGATAAGAACATCGTCGATCCTCCCCAAAGGTTTCTTTATGGAAAATCAACAAGACGAACACCAAAAGAACAAGAATCAAAAGGTTTCAATTTAAGCATATCATATAGTCTTTTGGGCATAATGGAGGTACTAGCTACAATATCATATAAAGCATAGCAAGAGAAGTTGTTTATTTTAATTTTAATCATAGGATCCCAACCATCTTCTAGCTTTCTAGGTATGGAGGCTTCTACTCTAAGTTTCTCCTCCCTAGCTTTGATGAGAGCATTAGTGATATGCTCTGTGAAGGCAAGATTAAGCGTGCTAGTGTGGGGATCTTTAGCCATTCTTTGTAGAAAGGTGACAACTTATGGGATACTACAATTATCAAAATTAATTTTATCATTATTGGGCAAAATTGTAGTGTCATCCTCTTTGTTTGAATCGCTCTCTATTATAAGAGTTCGAACGTCTTCCCAAGTTTGGGGAAGCTTAGGAGCAATTTTAAACTGAGGCTCATACTCTTTTCCTGGAAGACCATGCCATGGGCATAACTCTCCGTCAAGACTAACATAATCACAAGGTTTATTACTTTTGTAAATCCCGACAGTGGTGATTGGCGTAATGGAAGAAGGGGTGTACTCCTCCCATCTAGTGTTTTTGGTGGAACCCATAGTAGCAAGCAAGCAAGATAACTATTTTTGTGATTTTCGATAAAAGATACTAAAGCAAAAACTGAAAGGTAAACTAACAAGACTAAAAGCAAAGGTAAAAGATAGCGTGCAACTCCCCTATCTTGAAGAGTGGAGTCCCCGGCAACGGCGCCAGAAATTTCTTTGCTAGGTGGCTTCTCACCCCTCGTTGGTTACCCCAAGTGGAAGGTTTGAGATGCAGTGTAGCAGAAGTTTTCCCTTGGCAATACCAAGGATCGATTTCCCTGAGACTCCCAGTTTCAACAAGAAGGTGTCAACTGCTAACAGCGCCAGATATTAGCAATCAACGTGGACCTGCACACAGATACAAATAACTTTGCTCCCAACGAGTACAGAGAGGTTGTCAATCCCTCCGGCCTTGTAGTTTACAAAGGATCAAACGCAAGTGATAATAGTGATAGGTATAATTGCAATAGTAAGTAAAAAGCGGAAAGTAAATAGCGGATGTGATCAATGATGGTAATATGGATCGGAGTCTCATGATGTTCACTAGTGATGTCTCTCTCCCAAAAGACGATAAAACAGCTATGTGAGGTAAACGAATTACAGCTGGGCAATTGACAGGACCATGTGCGCAAACCAATGCTGACTAAGTTGCAAGAAAGGTAGAGGTTCAAAGCATGGGCGGTACGCCGAGGTAAGTAGACCGAAATCCATCTGCATCTTCTACTAATCATCCACCTTGAGATATCTATCCAGAACATCTCGCTGGTATTAAGTTGCGAGTCCCACCCATAGTGTAAACTCAAAGCAACAGACAACTGCATTAAAAGAACTTTGCGTAAAGTAAACAATCCTTGCACCCGCGGGCACAAGCACCATTGTTTTCCCCCTTGTGGCAACAGCACATCCCCTAGACTCATGTTTCTGTCACTCAAACTAGTCATCGAGTGGCATGAACCCACAATCAAGCATAACGTTCCCTCTTGGAGTCACTACCTACTACTTGGCCAAAGCAATAAATAACAACGGAGAACATGCAAGAATTACTTACGAACATAACTATAAAAGAGGTGAATCAAATATATTACTCAAACACAATCTGAACATAATCTCATAATCCATCAGATCCCAGCAAACTCATCATAGGAACAACATAAGGATTACATATGTGCCTCGATCATGTAGGGCAGCTCACGAGGACTAATTAGTGAAGCATAAGAACGGGAGGAGAACATCACATAGCTACTGGTCATGGACCCATGGTCCAAGGGAGACTACTCACAACTCATCCGGGAGGCGTCCATGGTGGTGGATGTTGGGGAACGTAGTATTTTAAAATTTTCCTACGATCACGCAAGATCTATCTACCAGATGCATAGCAACGAGAGGGGAGAGTGTGTCTACGTACCCTCGTAGACCGGGAGCGGAAGCGTCAAGTGACGCGGTTGATGTTGTCGAACTTCTTCGCGATCCAACCGATCAAGCACCGAACGTACGGCACCTCCGCGTTCAGCACACGTTCAGCTTGATGACGTCCCATGAGCTCTTGATCCAGTTGAGCTTCACGGGAGAGTTTCGTCAACACGACGGCGTGGTGACGGATCTGATGTGTTCACCGGCGCAGGGCTTCGCCTAAGCTCTGCGACAGTACGACCGAGGTGTGATTCTGTGGAGGGGGGCACTGCACACGGCTAAAACAATTCAACTTGTGTGTCTTTGGGTGCCCCCCTGTCCCCGTATATAAAGGAGCAAGGGAGGGAGGCCGGCCAACTCTTCCTGGTGCGGCTAGGAGTGGACTCCTACTAGGAATAGGATTGCAATCCTATTCCTAGTAGGATTCACCAAAAGGAAGAAGGGGGAAAGGAATAGGAGAGGTGGCGCCCCCCCCCAATCCTAGTCCAACTAGGAAACCTAGGTGGGGCGCCGGCCAGCCCTATGGGCTGCCTCTCTCTTTCCCTTTAGGCCCACTATGGACCATCCCCTCTCGTAGGGGGTTCCGGTAACCCCCTCCGGCAATCCCGATAAATCCGAAACTTTTCCGGAACACTTCCGGTGTCTGAATATAGTCGTCCAATATATCAATCTTTATGTCTCGGACATTCCGAGACTCCTCGTCATGTCCGTGATCTCATCCGGGGCTCCGAACTACCTTCGGTACATCAATACTCATAAACTCATAATACCGATCGTCATCAAACGTTAAGCGTGCGGACCCTACGGGTTCGAGAACTATGTAGACATGACCGAGACTCATCTCTGGTCAATAACCAATAGCGGAACCTGGATGTTCATATTGGCTCCTACATATTCTACGAAGATCTTTTATCGGTCAGAACCGCATAACAACATACGTTGTTCTTTTTGTCAAACGGTATGTTACTTGCCCGAGATTCGATCGTCGGTATCTTTATACCTAGTTCAATCTCGTTTACCGGCAAGTCTCTTTACTCGTTCCGTAACACATCATCTCGTGACTAACTCATTAGTCTTTTGCTTGCAAGGCTTATTATGATGTGTGTTACCGAGAGGGCCCAGAGATACCTCTCCGACACTCGGAGTGACAAATCCTAATCTTGATCTATGCCAACACCACGAATACTTTCGGAGACACCTGTAGAGCATCTTTATGATCACCCAGTTACGTTGTGACGTTTGATAGCACACAAGGTGTTCCTACGGTATTCGGGAGTTGCATAATCTCATAGTCATAGGAACATGTATAAGTCATGAAGAAAGCAATAGCAGTTAAACTAAACGATCATAGTGCTATGCTAACGGATGGGTCTTGTCCATCACATCATTCTCCTAATGATGTGATCCCGTTGATCAAATGACAACTCATGTCTATGGCTAGGAAACATAACCATCTTTGATCAATGAGCTAGTCTAGTAGAGGCATACTAGGGACATACTGTTTTGTCTATGTATTCACACATGTATTAAGTTTCCGGTTAATACAATTCTAGCATGAATAATAAACATGTATCATGATATAAGGAAATAAATAATAACTTTATTATTGCCTCTAGGGCATATTTCCTTCAGTCTCCCACTTGCACTAGAGTCAATAATCTAGCTCACATCGCTATGTGATTTAATACCGATAGATCACATCGTTATGTGACCAACACCCAAAGGGTTTACTAGAGTCAATAATCTAGTTAGAATCGCTATGTGATTAATACCCAAGAGTAATAAGGTGTGATCATGTTTTGCTTGTGAGAGAAGTTTAGTCAACGGGTCTGTCATATACAGATCCCTATGTATTTCGCAAATTTCTATGTCTACAATGCTCTGCATGGAGCTACTCTAGCTAATTGCTCCCACTTTCAATACGCATCCAGATTGATACTTAGAGTCATCTGGATTTAGTGTCAAAGCTTGCATCGGCGTAACCCTTTACGACGAACTCTTTATCACCTCCATAATCGAGAAATATTTCCTTAGTCATCCAATTACTAAGGATAATTTTGACCGCTGTACAATGATCTACTCTTGGATCACTATTGTACCTCCCTGTCAAACTCTTGGCAAGGTACACAACGTGTTTTGTACACAGCATGGCATACTTTATAGAACCTATGGCTGAGGCATAGGGAATGACTTTCATTCTTTCTATATTTTTCTGCCGTGGTCTGGCTTTGAGTCTTACTCAACTTCACACCTTACAAGTCAGGCAAGAACTTCTTCTTTGACTGATCCATTTTGAACTACTTCAAAATCTTATCAAGGTATGTACTCATCGAAAGTATTATCAAGCGTCTTGATCTATAGATCTTGATGCTCAATATGTAAGCAGCTTCACCGAGGTCTTTCTTTGAAAAATTCCTTTCAAATACTCCTTTATGCCTTCCAGAAAATTCTACATCATTTCCGATCGACAATATGTCATTCACATATACTTATCAGAAAGGTTGTAGTGCTCCCACTCACTTCTTGTAAATACAGGCTTCACCGTAAGTCTGTATAAATCTATATGCTTTGATCAACTTATCAAAGCGTATATTCCAACTCCGAGATGCTTGCACCAGTCCATAGATGGATCGCTGGAGCTTGCACATTTTTGTTAGCACCTTTAGGATTGACAAAACCTTCGGGTTGCATCATATGCAATTTTTCTTTAATAAATTCATTAAAGAATGCAGTTTTGTTATCCATTTGCTAGATTTCATAAAATGTGGCAATTGCTAACATGATTCGGACAGACTTAAGCATCGCTACGGATGAGAAAGTCTCATCGTAGTCAACTCCTTGAACTTGTCGAAAAACCTTTCGCAACAAGTCGAGCTTAGTAAACAGTAACATTACCGTCAGCGTCGGTCTTCCTCTTGAAGATCCATTTATTTTCGATGGCTTGCCAACCATCGGGCAAGTCAACCAAAGTCCATACTTTGTTTTCATATATGGATCCCATCTCAGATTTCATGGCTCAAGCCATTTTGTGGAATCTGGGCTCATCATCGCTTCCTCATAGTTCGTAGGTTCATCATGGTCTAGTAACATGATTTCCAGAACTGGGTTGCCGTACCACTCTGGTGCGGAACGTACTCTGGTTGATCTACGGCGTTCAGCAGAAACTTGATCCGAAGTTTCATGATCATTATCATTAACTTCCTCACTAATTGGTGTAGGAATCACTGGAACAATTTCCTGTGATGTACTACTTTCCAATCCGGGAGAAGGTACAATTACCTCATCAAGTTCTACTTTCCTCCCACTCACTTCTTTCGAGAGAAACTCCTTTTCTAGAAAGGATCCATTTTTAGCAACGAATATCTTGCCTTCGGATCTGTGATAGAAGGTGTACCCAACAGTCTCTTTTGGGTATCCTATGAAGATTTACTTCTCTGGTTTGGGTTCGAGCTTACCATGTTGAAACTTTTTCACATAAGCGTCGCAGTCCCAAACTTTAAGAAACAACAACTTTGGTTTCTTGCCAAACCACAGTTCTTAAGGCGTTGTTTCAACGGATTCAGATGAGGCCCTTATTTAACGTGAATGCAGCTATCTCTAATGCATGACCCAAAATGGTAGTGGTAAATCGGTAAGAGACATCATAGATCGCACCATATCCAATAAAGTACGGTTTATGACGTTCGGACACACCATTATGCTGTGGTGTTCCGGGTGGCGTGAGCTGTGAAACTATTCCACATTGTTTCAAATGAAGACCAAACTCGTAACTCAAATATTTTCCTCCACGATCAGATCGTAGAAACTTTATTTTCTTGTTACGATGATTCTCTACTTCACTCTGAAATTCTTTGAACTTTTCAAATGTTTCAGACTTGTGCTTCATTAAGTAGATATACATATATCTGCTCAAATCATCAGTGAAGGTCAGAAAATAACGATACCCGCCGCGAGCTTTAACAATCATTGGTCCGCATACATCAGTATGTATGATTTCCAACAAATACGTTGCTCGCTCCATAGTTCCGGAGAACGGAGTTTTAGTCATCTTGCCCATGAGGCATGGTTCGCAAGCACCAAGTCATTCATAATCAAGTGATTCCAAAAGTCCATCATTATGGAGTTTCTTCATGCGTTTTACACCAATATGACCTAAACGGCAGTGCCACAAATAAGTTGCACTATCATTATTAACCTTGCATCTTTTGGCTTCAATATTATGAATATGTGTATCACACGATCGAGATCGAACAAACTATTTTCATTGGGTGTATGACCATAGAAGGTTTTATTCATGTAAACAGAACAACAATTATTCTCTAACTTACATGAATAACCGTATTGCAATAAACATGATCAAATCACATTCATGCTCAACACAAACACCAAATAACAGTTATTTAGGTTCAACACTAATCCCGAAAGTATAGGGAGTGTGCGATGATGATCATATCAACCTTGGAACTGCTTCCAATATACATCGTCACTTCATCCTTTAACTAGTATCTGTTCATTATGCAACTCCCATTTCGAGTTACTACTCTTTAGCAACTGAACCAATATCAAATACCGAGGGGTTGCTATGAACACTAGTAAAATACACATTAATAATCTGTATATCAAATATACCTTTGTTCACTTTGCCATCCTTCTTATCGCCCAAGTATCTAGGGCAGTTCCACTTTTAGTGACCATTTCCTTTGCAGTATAAGCACTTGTTTCAGGCTTGAGTTTAGCTTTGGGTTTCTTCACGGGAGTGACAACTTGCTTGTCATTCTTCTTGAAGTTCCCCTTCTATCCCTTTGCCCTTTACTTGAAACAAGTGGTCTTGTTAACCATCAACACTTGATGCTTTTTCATGATTTCTACCTTCGCCTACTTCAGTATCGCGAAGAGCTGGGAATTCCTTTCGTCATCCCTTGCATATTATAGTTCATCACGAAGTTCTACTAACTTGGTGATAGTGACTAGAGAACTTTGTCAATTACTATCTTATCTGAAAGATTAACTCCCACTTGATTAAAGTAATTGTAGTACCCAGACAATCTGAGCACATGCTCACTGGTTGAGCTATTCTCCTCCATCTTGTAGGCAAAGTACTGTCAGAGGTCTTATACCTCTCGACACGGGCATGAGTATGAAATACCAATTTCAACTCTTGGAACATCTTATATGCTCCATGGCGTTCAAAACGTTTTTGAAGTCCCGGTTCTAAGCCGTAAAGCATGGTGCACTTAAACTATCAAGTAGTCATCATATCAAGCTTTTGTTAAAACGTTCATAACGTCTACATCTGCTCCTGCAATAGGTCTGTCACCTAGCGGTGCATCAAGGACATAATTCTTCTGTGCAGCAATGAGGATAATCCTCAGATCACGGAACAATTCCGCATCATTGCTACTAACATCTTTCAATCTTGGTTTTCTCTAGGAACATATGAAAAATAAACGGGGAGCAACATCGCGAGCTATTGATCTACAACATAGATATGCTAATACTACCAGGACTAACTTCATGATAAATTAAAGTTCAATTTAATCATATTACTTAAGAACTCCCACTTAGATAGACATCCCTCTGGTCATCTAAATGATCACGTGATCCAAATCAACTAAACCATGCCCGATCATCACGTGAGATGGAGTAGTTTTCAATGGTGAACATCTTATGTTGATCATATCTACTATATGATTCACGCTCGACCTTTCGGTCTCTAGTGTTCCGAGGCCATATCTGTATATGCTAGGCTCGTCAAGTTTAACCCGAGTATTCTGCGTGTGCAAAACTGGCTTACACCCGTTGTATTTGAACGTAGAGCTTATCACACCCGATCATCACGTGGTGTCTCGGCACGACGAACTTTCGCAACGGTGCATACTCAGGGAGAACACTTATACCTTGAAATTTAGTAAGGGATCATCTTATAATGCTACCGTCGTTCTAAGCAAAATAAGAAGCATAACAAGATAAACATCACATGCAATCAAAATATGTGACATGATATGGCCATCATCATCTTGTGCTTTTGATCTCCATCTCCAAAGCAGCGTCATGATCACCCTCGCAAAACATGATCATCTCATACAAAAACCGTATAACTCATCATGTCTTGACCATATCACATCACAACATGCCCTGCAAAAACAAGTTAGACGTCCTCTACTTTGTTGTTGCAAGTTTTACGTGGCTGCTACGGGCTTAGCAAGAACCGTTCTTACCTACGCATACAAAACCACAACGATGTTTCGTCAAGTATGTGCTGTTTTAACCTTCACAAGGACCGGGCGTAGCCACACTTGATTCAGCTAAAGTGAGAGAGACAGACACCCGCCAGTCACCTTTAAGCAACGAGTGCTCGTAACGGTGAAACCAGTCTCGCGTAAGCGTACGCGTAATGTTGGTCCGGGCCGCTTCATCTCACAATACCACCGAAGCAAAGTATGACATGCTGGTAAGCAGTATGACTAGTATCGTCCACAATCTCATTGTGTTCTACTCGTGCATATCATCTACGCATAGACCTGGCTCATAATGCCACTGATGGGGAACGTAGTATTTTAAAATTTTCCTACGATCACGCAAGATCTATCTACCAGATGCATAGCAACGAGAGGGGAGAGTGTGTCTACGTACCCTCGTAGACCGGGAGCGGAAGCGTCAAGTGACGCGGTTGATGTTGTCGAACTTCTTCGCGATCCAACCGATCAAGCACCGAATGTACGGCACTTCCGCATTCAGCACACGTTCAGCTTGATGACGTCCCACGAGCTCTTGATCCAGTTGAGCTTCACGGGAGAGTTTCGTTAACACGAAGGCGTGGTGACGGATATGATGTGTTCACCGGCGCAGGGCTTCGCCTAAGCTCTGCGATAGTACGACCGAGGTGTGATTCTGTGGAGGGGGGCACCGCACACGGCTAAAACAATTCAACTTGTGTGTCTTTGGGTGCCCCCCTGCCCCCGTATATAAGGAGCAAGGGAGGGAGGCCGTCCAACTCTTCCTGGTGCGGCTAGGAGTGGACTCCTACTAGGAATAGGATTGCAATCCTATTCCTAGTAGGATTCACCAAAAGGAAGAAGGGGGAAAGGAATAGGAGAGGTGGCGCCCCCCCAATCCTAGTCCAACTAGGAACCCTAGGTGGGACGCCGGCCAGCCCTATGGGCTGCCTCTCTCTTTCCCTTTAGGCCTACTATGGACCATCCCCTCTCGTAGGGGGTTCCGGTAACCCCCTCCGGCAATCCCGATAAATCCGAAACTTTTCCGGAACACTTTCGGTGTCCGAATATAGTCGTCCAATATATCAATCTTTATGTCTCGGACATTCCGAGACTCCTCGTCATGTCCGTGATCTCATCCGGGGCTCCGAACTACCTTCGGTACATCAATACTCATAAACTCATAATACCGATCGTCATCAAACGTTAAGCGTGCGGACCCTACGGGTTCGAGAACTATGTAGACATGACCGAGACTCATCTCTGGTCAATAACCAATAGCGGAACCTGGATGTTCATATTGGCTCCTACATATTCTATGAAGATCTTTTATCGGTCAGAACCGCATAACAACATACGTTGTTCCTTTTGTCAAACGGTATGTTACTTGCCCGAGATTCGATCGTCGGTATCTTTATACCTAGTTCAATCTCGTTTACCGGCAAGTCTCTTTACTCGTTTCGTAACACATCATCTCGTGACTAACTCATTAGTCTTTTGCTTGCAAGGCTTATTATGATGTGTGTTACCGAGAGGGCCCAGAGATACCTCTCCGACACTCGGAGTGACAAATCCTAATCTTGATCTATGCCAACACCACGAATACTTTCGGAGACACCTGTAGAGCATCTTTATGATCACCCAGTTACGTTGTGACGTTTGATAGCACACAAGGTGTTCCTACGGTATTCGGGAGTTGCATAATCTCATAGTCATAGGAACATGTATAAGTCATGAAGAAAGCAATAGCAGTTAAACTAAATGATCATAGTGCTATGCTAACGGATGGGTCTTGTCCATCACATCATTCTCCTAATGATGTGATCCCGTTGATCAAATGACAACTCATGTCTATGGCTAGGAAACATAACCATCTTTGATCAATGAGCTAGTCTAGTAGAGGTATACTAGGGACATACTGTTTTGTCTATGTATTCACACATGTATTAAGTTTCCGGTTAATACAATTCTAGCATGAATAATAAACATTTATCATGATATAAGGAAATAAATAATAACTTTATTATTGCCTCTAGGGCATATTTCCTTCAGTGGAGAAGCTCCCGGTGGTGATCCTCCCCTCCGGCAGGGTGCCGCGAAGAGTTCTCCTGGTGCTCCCGATCTTGGAAGCGGCGGCGGCGGCGGAACAGAGATGAGATCGTGAAAAAGAGTTCCCCGTCTCGAGGGTTTCGGGAGACGCTTTAAATATATGCCAAAGGGGGGCATCAGACGAGGCTCGGGGGGCCCAGGCGCCCCCCCGGCGCGGCCCAGGGGGGGCGCGCCACCAGGGCGCCTGGGGCCCTGGTGGCCCCACTCCGGCTGTGCTTCGGGTGCCTGGTAGCTTCTGGAACGCTGATTTTTTATATAATTTTTCTGGATTTTTTCTGGCAGTTCTCGTAATGTGAAAACCTGAAATACAAAAATAGCCGAAAACAGAAACTGGCACTGGGGTGCACTGAGTTAATAGGTTAGTCCAAATATGATCAAAAGTGTATGGAAGTGTATAAATAACATAGCAATATCACCCAAAAGAGGCATGGAGCAAGCAGAAATTATAGATACGTTTTGGACGTATCAATGACACTTGTCAATTCAAATGATATAATGTTGTAGGCTCGAGGGAAAACATACACCATTAATCATTAGGTGAAAGGTGTGCCTGAAATATGACATCAGGCAGCAAGATCAATGTTAGAGTGACGATTCAATAACCAACAGTCTAAGAACGAACTGTCGATCATAAACTTCAAAGCAATAGGGTTTCTAGAAGTGCAGAACTCACGCAGCATCTTTAGAATGTTGGTATCCCGGTTGAAAACAACACGGGGACCAAGGAAGAATGGTGATGATGAGAAGTATCTTCATACCGAAAATTTCTAAGAGGTGGGGCAATCCCCACAACATTCTCGACATAAAAGACAGTAACTTCAATGCAGAACACAACACTAGCTCGTGAGCAAATGGTATTCATAGAGTAGACAAGTACGCGATGAAAGGAAGTCAAGGGTGTTGTCGATGCTCATAAAAATCATCGAGGGCAAGGAGGGTATTTCTCATCATGAACATAGTTGACATCTCGAAAGAAGTCAAAGTGTTGAATGTGATCCGACACGTTTGTCGGGAGATTTCAAGAGGATGCAATCTTACAACAATGGCAACAAGCAAGGAATCAAAAAGTGGCAAGTTATAGGATCAATATATAAGATGCAAGCTCGGAACCAAAGTTGCCTTTCAAGACAAGCAACATGATGTTGAAAGCTCTACGTAATTAGTGCTCACACACTGAAGAATTCGTGCACCAGAGAAGGATGAGGTAGCATAGTCAAAGATAGCAAGACCAGGATGTTCAGAACTTCCTAGTAAAAATACTAGGGGTACTTGATTTGTAGTGAGGAACAATTTCACTAGTCCGTGTCCTCGGTTGACAACAACCCAGAACCCGTAGGGTGATTACGACAAGGAAAGACATTACTACAACAAAGTTAGTGAGATGTGGTGCAATGGCAAGACATCTCCGAGATACGGGGGGGGGGGGG
>LR738714.1:630231702-630277970 GCA_902687465.1 Secale cereale
GGCTGGCCCCTTTGGCTAACTGGGCCCGGGCCTAGTCGGGGGGAGGTGTCTTACTTTTATTTTTCTTTTGATTATATTTCTTTTTCCTCTTTTTTTTTTGCTGTTTATTAGTTTTCTAATTTATGTTTAATTCTAAAAATATGAAAATAGTATCTAAATTAGTATAACAAATTATACTACTGCCAGGGCTAATTTGGCACTAAATAAAACAATTGTTTATTTTATAAATTATAAAAGGTATTTAATAAATTGTTATAGCCGCTGTTTGGTTTACTTTAGAGCATTTAAATATGTTATAAAATGTGGTTTCTTCACCAATAATACATATGATTTATTTGTCACTTTTGGAACATTTTAGTTTTGACATTTGAAACTTTTATTGTTTGTTTGATTTTGAATTTGGATCCAAACCGATTTCGAACTAACACGAGATTATCAACAGTAATTGCGGTGACGTGTCGTCATTAGTAGAGGGTTACTGTAGCTTAACTATCCGGGCGTCACATAGAGATTCCAATATAGACCTAAATTATGTGGTTCTCTATATGTATGATCTTGTTCCTTGTGTTCTTCTAACATTTGACAGTGAGCAGATATTAATCTACAGAGGAAGTGAATGGAACTCTAGATACTCAGCTTTCGACTGTCACTCCAAAAGTTCAAAAGAATAATCTGGCAGTGTCATCTGCTTTGAGTAGCAAAGGTAGCATCTTTGATGTTCAGAAATGATCCATACACAAGGCAGCAGTAGGAAACAGATATGCTTACATCAATACCACAGTACAATTTTTTATTTAAAAAGCTGTGCAATTTCAGGATGGGTGGTTAGAAGAGATGGAAGGGAAGGCGCAAGAACATGATAAGAAGGATGTTGCACAACAAGAGAATATAAAGGAGCTCGAGATTGCTGTAGATAAGATTATTAGTTTTTACTGGTGGCTGTTAGAAGCTGTAGCAAACCAACTGTGGCCCTAAACAAAGCAAAATAAGTACAGATACACAAACAGATATAAGTCAACCTATCATCTACCAGAACCCAATCTCCTTTCTAGATTCAACAAACCAACTAGTGCAATCTTTGAAACGTTCGGTCGACTGGAAAAAAATCAATGTAAGGCGACACAGGCATTACAGATATCTCACGGCTAGGAGAGAGCACTTCCGCCAGATGTATGGTTGATATGCCTTTCAATAATTCATTGTTATCAGGCTTTAATACTACTTTGTTCCCACAAACTAAATGTGAAAGCTAACCCGGATGTGAATATTGGGCTCACACATTGATTACCTAAACTTGATGGTAGAATGACATGGAAGCCTAAGTAGCAGCCTGGTAGAATGACATGGAAGCCTAAGAGCATCTCCAGACGTTCGGCCCCCCAGGAAGCCCAAATAGCACCGCCTGGGGGTGACCCGGTGAAAACTGTGCCTTGGGGGCATTTTCCCCCGTCGCCGACCCCCCACGGTGATTTTTCTTTTTTCAACCCCTAACTGCCGCGCATTTCCCCTCCTCGGTCCCGCTGGTCAGCGTACCATTGCCCCTAGCGCCCCCCTCACTCGCCTCCTTCCTCGCCGACACCGCCGGCAAGTTGAAAATGATACATAGATAGTTCACCATACCATACATAATGAAAATGATACAAAGATAGTTCAACATAGCATACATAATAAAAATGATACATAGATAGTTCACCATAGCAAAGCCAGGTAAAAGAAAAGATCAACTACTCGTCGTTTTCCGGCTCCGACTCGGTAATGTCCTCCTCCGACGTCTGCAAGTAGGCGTCAGCATACCGCTCGTCCTCGGAGTCCCTGGACGACGCTTCTCCTAGCTTCATGTTCAGTTGAGCGGCCTACTTCCGCGCACGTTTGTCCTCCCGATAGGCAGCTCGCTCCTTCCTCCTCGCCTCCCTCTCCGTCCTCCGTTGCTTGTAAAACTGGCGCTCGTTGACGATGTCCTACGGGAAGCGTTTGCGCCACTCCGCCATGGCTTCCACATCCATCTCCACGATGGCTAGACGATGCTGCCGTCTCCGGTTGTCACGACGATCCTCGTCGGTGAAAAGCCGTGGGAGATGTGCGAGATCCTGCGCGCGCTGGCTCGTCGACATGTCGGGGAAATTCATGTCCCAACGAGGCCGCCGGAGGTGCCATGCCGCCACGTCGTACGCGTTGGCCGCCTCCTCTGCGGTGTCGAAGGTGTTCAGACTGAGCCGTTTCTCGCCAAACGAGATTTCGAAGGAGAAGACGCCGGAGCTGCGCTTGCGGACTCTATGGATATCAGCAGGACCCAGACGGCGCATTGACATGGTGGTGCAGAGGCGAGAAAGAGAGGAGTCAGTAAGGAGCGCCGGCAGTGGAGAGGAAAGGAGAGGAGAGGGGAAGTGTGCGTCCACCGGCGAGGGGGGGTAGGCTTTTTTATAGCCGCGGGCGGGTGGCGTTCGCGTGGTGCCGCGCCTTCACTGCGCCACCCATGAGGCATCAATGGATACTGACCGGTGCAGCAACGCGCCGCAACTTTGGCATTGATTTCCCCCGCGGGAACCGAGGCGATGAGGAGGACGAAGAGACGAGAAGCACTGTGTCGTTGACTCGGGGGCCCGCGGTTAGTTCGCGTCAAAACCGTTTCACCCGCGCCCCCGAACGCCCCTAGCGCGCCGGGTTCGGCTTGGGTCCGTCGACGCCAAATTCGGCCCGAGCCGGCGAAAAACACACACACACACACACACATAGCATCTACACCTATATCTGAACGTTGTGCACGACAAATTTAATCAAAGACCACCAGTTACTGTTAAATCGTATTGTACCTGTCATGTACCCTGACGAGCTGCTGCAGTCCTCACTCTTGTACCCTGACGAAACCCGCGAAGGACCTTTACTTATGCTAGAACTGGAATGACGTGTGGTGGTGCGGTGCCGGGAAGCATCCCATTGGTGTAGCGGGTGAACTGGGACATGAGACTGCTGCCCGAAGCGCGGCGGCACGAACTGCGGCCGAGGCGCCTGGAGCTGAACCTGGGCCATCAATGCGTTGAGGTAGCGGGGGGCTTGAAGCCGCGGGGCGGAGGTGTGAGGATCAAATTGCAGACAACGCAAGAGCTAATCGATCCTCTTCGAATATATGGGGAATTTCATAGAATAGTCAGGTGGATAGGTAGATCGGGAGCACAGAGACCTCGTCTTGAGTACAGGTGCTAGGGTTCTAAGCCAAATGAATTACTTGAGAAATTTCTATCTACCTGCCACGAATCCCCTGGCGAGGCTTATAAGCCCGAGACAGCTCATATTACAGCAGAGTACAGTAAATGTAAATGGCGGTTACATAGTAATGGCGTTTAAACACTGGTAACTCTTCCAAGTTGATCTGGACCGTCGATTTCTCCTGGAGGGTTAAGTGCTCATCTTGGCCGTTGCTTGTCTGAATATGACTTGACTGTCGATTCTTCAGTATCTCCTGGGCTTGGGTCCTGACAATGCCGCCGCCATGACAATCGCCTTGTCCTCGAGGCGAAAAAGCTTGTGACCTGGGAATGTTTTGTTGAGAAAAGCTGCGTCCTCCCATGTAGCATCATGTGGAGCCAAACTCTCCCATTGAACTAGGCATTGTCCTACTAGCATCTTGTTACGTTGAATGACTCTTCTGTCCAGGACTGCCACTGGTATGGTTTTCACATATCCTTCCGGAGTGACTAGCGAAACATGAGGAAGAGGAACGGCTTGATGACCAATATGTTTCTTGAGTTGACTGATGTGGAACACTGAGTGAATATTTGTGCCTTCGGGTAGGTCCAACTTGTATGGCACTTCTCCAATGCGCTCCACAATTTTGTAAGGACCATAGAACTTGGATCTCAGTTTTAATGATCCTCTTAGCCCGAATGCATTTTGCCTATATGGTTGGATTTTCAGATACACTGCATCGCCCACCTCAAATTCTCTTTCTGTTCTTTTCCTGTCAGCAAAATGCTCGATCCTACTCGCATGTTCTAGGTTAGCTTCCAGTCTTTGCATCATGTGTTCTCGTTCTGCAATTGTCAAACTTGCCTCTGTAGATAGTGGCTGAGTAATGGAAAACTCCCCAATTTGTGGTGGTTTGTATCCATACAGAGCCTGAAATGGTGTGCACTTGAGAGATGAGTGGTAACTTGTGTTGTACCATAATTCTGCTAGTGGTAACCATTTCAACCATTTTTTTGGTTCCTGAAACACCATGCCCCTCAAGTAAGCTTCTAAACATTGATTTACTCTCTCTATTTGCCCGTCTGTTTGTGGGTGTGAAGCAGACTCAATATAATGCACTGGTGAAAATATTGTCTCTGTCAGACACAATACAAGCAGGCAGACCATGTAGTTTGACCACATTATCCATGAGAGCTTCAAACACAGTTTGTACTGTATAAGGGTGTGCCAATTGGATAAAATGAGAGTACTTTGTGAGCCTATCTACAACTACCAAAATGACTTCCTTCCCTTGAGAATTTGCTAAGGCAGTAATGAAATCCATGATAATGTGTGCCCAGGCCATATCTGGAACTGGTAGAGGCTGCAATAAACCTGGAGGATGTATATGTTCAATTTTTGTAATTTGGCACACATGACATTGCTTAAAAAACTCTTCCACACATTTCTTGAGGTTAGGCCAATAGAAAAACCTTTTTGATTCTATAATATGAAGCTTTTATGCCTGAATGTCCTCCCAAGGCAGAAGAATGGAAAGTTTGCAGTAGTTGATGTCTGAATGTAGTACTTGCTCCCACATAAATCTTGTTCTTGTATTTGATTAAGCCATTGTGCAAGGAGAATTTAGGTCTTTCCTCAGTATCTGCAACTATTTTCTTCAACAGCTTATCACTGTCTGCATCTCCTTTATAGCTACTAGTCGGCAACCCGTGCAATTGCACGGGCTAGCACTTCGGATACATTATATGCATAAAATTGTTACTATTTTTCATAGTGTTAGATTTAAATGCAAAATTAGTTATATTCCTTCTTTATGCCTATTGTGTCATGCACACTCGACCTCATATTGAGAGATGTTACACCCTCTATTATTCGTAAATATAAGACGTCTTATATTTAGGAACAAAGCTAGTAGTTAATATGAGGGTGCAACTTTGTTGAGGTTGTGCATACGTGGTCAACATGCATAGGTGTGAATGAAAAAAAATATCATGTTTGTTCAATTCATGCATATATATCCCATAAATTTGTAGAAGTTCTAGAAGTAGAAGGAATGAAAGTCTAAATTTCATCTTTGGTTAGTCTTTACAACATCCATGCAATAGTGCTATGTCAATTAGATCATTTAGCTTCATGTTTGACAATATAGGGAAGAATATTCAATAAAATAACAAAGTAATATTCTATACATTGAACAGAAGAAATCACAACATCATATTTTATTTTTCAAATCAAACACGTAGAATGGATTATATGTATTTTTTTTCTTAATCATGGAATTTAAATAAATATTTATCAGAATATCAAAACGAAATTTTTAAGTATTTTAGGTCAAAATTGAGCTTTCATTATCAACAACACTCTTTAAAAGTCGCAAAAATGCGTGGCAAAAATTGAGATCTACTCCTGAATATTAAAGTGGAGTACTTGATATAATTATTATGAGAAATATTTCACTTTTTCCTTTTTCTCGTCACGGCGCATTCTATAGAATAACTGATTGGTACATATGTGCACGCTAGTATCATTAGTTGTACGCTTCCAGAGAAAATACAAAACACATTTTCTAAAATATAATTTACTGCTCATGCATGCATCACCCAAATGTAGTAAACAAAAGAGAGAAAAGTTAGATACACCTAAAACTAAATTTCATGCAAAATAATAATATCTTCGGGCTCTGGGCTACCAATACTATATGTGTAGATTTGTAGACTAACCTGCATGATGCGAGTACTTGGTACCCAAAGACTGGAGCCGCTTACCGGGGGCCTACAGGAGGAGCTCCCCGAGTTGGATGGCACTTGATCCTCCAGGCTTCACATTAGTCATATATTCGGGTGTGAGGACCTAGTCATCTTCATCCAACTCAACGACATGCTAGCTGTTTTTCTCGCGCTATGGACCTGGTCAGGACTATTTATTAGGAGTAGTAGACCACATGTGCTTTATCCCTATGTAATTTGTAGCAAGAGACAATGCAGGGTAACCGATGCAAAATCAGAGAAATACAGGTATTTTCCCCCTTAAAAATCCATCGATCGGATTTATTTTCATCCAAAGTTATTGTAGTGGCTCGAAAGATGTGCCTCCAATTAGTAGAAAGATCTGCCCCCCAGTTAGTAAATATTTTTGAGAGAAAGAAGATATTTAGAAAAAGGGCCAATTAAGTGAATAGTCAGCAATTTCTCCCCATAGCTAATAGCTATGATGAGTCTACTCATATTATATTTTTATATACAGGAAAAGGAGGCGTCCCCTTATATGTTTAGTAGATTGTAGACAAAATGAGATGCGTAGTCAATGTATTTATACCAGAAATGACAATGCATATCATGTCACTTCATCTTCCTTTCTGACAAATAGACACCTAATCAAGCATCGAGCCAAACTGATCAACAATAAACTACAGGCTTTATGTAGCAACAACCGTTAGGAAAATGAGAATTGTTCTGCTAGAGCACTACTTAAAAGCATCCGAGCAATCTTAATACTAAAAAAACATTATTAACAGGTCTACAACAGGCTTGTTAGATCACAGCCTATCCTCAAGCAATATTTTGCTTCAATCTTGTACATATTTGTCCATATGCGCAATAATTGAAAACTGAGTTCTACAATTTTATCGGGGAAGGATTGCAGGCAGCGATCCACATGAAAACATTGAATCTTTCAACTCTTTTGGTTTGGGGACCTTGGTCATATAATTGTTGCAGTATGAAGACGGTGTTGATCCCTATGAGGGTTCTATCCGATTACAGTAGAGAAGAAGCTTTACCAATAAATTTGTAAGAGCGATTTTATTCTTACAGGTTCCACCGAGCATGACTTCAATGATCCTATATCCAAGCAGCTTAGTCCTCTGTTCGGTTCTCAACTTTTCCTGATCGAATCAACACATGATTCGGGAAAGAAAAGATCGTATTTCTTACCTGATGGATCTTTTCTCAGTGAATCTTTTTTGTGTCGATCCACCAGGTTTTCTTTCCCTTTTTATACTCTATGGTATAATCATATTCCAACAATTTAAGTATAAGTTTATGCTGGATCTTTTCTGTCAGCCTCTGGGTGGTCATGTATTTCAATGAGTGTTGATCTGTCTTGATTATCAAGGAATTTCCCCATATATAATGTCTCCATTTTTTTAGTGCTTCTAAAATGGCCATTGCTTCCTTTTCATAAATGGATTGTGCTGCAGATTTGGGTCCCAGAGTTTTGCTAAGATAAGCCAAATGTTGCACTTGTTGCATTAGAACAACTCCAATTCCTGTTGCACATGCATCAACCTCAATGGTGAATGGCAGTGAAAATTTTGGGAGTGCTACGACGGGACAAGTAGTCATAGCTTGTTTCAGTGTCTGAAAAGCCTTGCTTTGGTCAGGACCCCATTGAAATGCATCATTTTTGAGCATATCATAAAGTGGTCTACAGATTTTTTCCACAGTCCTTGACAAATCTTCTGTAATATCCTGTCAGACCTAGAAACCCTCTCAACTTGGTTACATTTGCTGGTTCTTCCCAATCTATTACTGCCTCTATTTTGCTGGGATTGGTAGCTACTCCTTTTTCAGAAATGATATGTCCCAGATAACATACTTGCTGTGTGGCAAAAGTGCACTTGGACATCTTTGCATATAACTCATGCTTTCTGAGCACTTCCAGAGTTCTTTCCAAATGTTGCACATGTTTTTCCAATGACTTGCTGAAAACTAAGATGTCATCAAAAAACACCAATATGAATTTCTCTTTTGTTGGCTCTTGAACTTCATCACAAACTTTGTTCACGAGGCTTTGGAATGTTCCAGGCCCACAAGATAAACCAAATGGAACTACCTTGAACTCATAGTGACCCATGTGAGTTCTAAAGGCTGTTTTGTGAATATCCTCAGGAGCCATTCTTATTTGATGATACCCAGACCTTAAATCCAATTTAGAGAATATCTTTGCTCCATGTAATTCATTTAACAAATCTTCAATGATTGGCATAGGAAATTTGTTCTTGATGGTGATGGCATTTAATTCTCTATAATAAATGCAAAGCCTCCAGCCTCCATCTTTCTTTCTGATCATTATAGATGGAGAGGAGAAAGGACTAAAACTCTCTTGGATTTCTCCTTTTTTGATGAGTTGTTTGATGATCTCTTCCATCGTTGCTTTTTGATAGTGGGGCACTCTATATGGTCTCAAATTTGGGAGTTTGGCGCCTTCCTGCAAGATGATCCTATGCTCACAATCTCTTTTGGGAGGAAGTTTCTGAGATTCTTCAAATACATCAGCATATTTTTGTAGCAATGGTTGCAAGGCAGGAGGGGGAGTATTTTCCTTGATATTTTCTATTTCTACCTCCTGCACTTGTAAGATATATCCCATGACACCTTTCTACAACAACTTTTCCATTCTTGCAGATGTGATTATACACTTTTTGCTGGGAATTGTATGGTCAAACAGGGTTATGGGTCGACCTTGTTTGGTTACAATCTGCAATCTGTCCACTAAATCCAAACATATGGGACTATATTTATAAATCCAGTCAGCTCCCAGTATGATGTAATATGATGCTAAGTACAATATCTTGAAACTACTGCAGAAGGTGTGACCCTGCACCTTAAAATCTGTTTCTGGTACCTTAGCAGCTGAAATCAATTTTCCACCTCCAGCAACTATTACTTTTCTGGGTTGCATTGGCTGCTGGTAGCAATTGCTGTTGATTGCAAATTCAGTGCTCATAAAAGTGTCTGAAGAGCCACTATCAAACAGAGTTGTGGCTCTTTTACCTGCCACTTCTATAATCAATGAGAAGGTGTTTGGAACTGTAGTCCCCTCTGTGGCATTAACAGATATGTGCATAGCTTGTGTTGTAGGTTTTTCTACAATGTCTACAACTTTCTCTTTATCTGGAGTATTTGGAGCTGTGTGATAAATTTGTTCATTTACCACATTTTCTTCTGTGGAATCATTTTCTTCTGCCTCATCTAGTTCTTGTAGGATGTGTAATGTCTTCCCAATTTTACACTTGTGTTGTCTTGTCTAGGGTTCCGCACAGTACCAACATGCTCTTGCATCCCTGGTGTCGTGGAATTAACACGGCAGATGTTCGGTTTAACGGACTTAGTGATGGAACCATCGCACAGGTTAGCTTGAAGGGGTTAAAAGCACCCAAAGGACACAAAGGATTCATACTAGTTCGGCCCCTTCGATTAAGGTAAAAGCCTACGTCTAGTTTGGTTTGGTATTGCTTGGGCGTCGATGAACAGGGAGCGGATCGCTTGCCTGTGTCTCGTCGGGTTGTTTCTCATCCCTGAACCGTCGCCGGGTCGTCCCTTCATATAGAGGCGACGCCCGGTCCGGTTTACAGAGTCCCGAGGCCGGCTCATACTTGTGTCCACCTCGGTCTCTGCTCTTTCTTCCTTATCTCTCAAGTTACCTGATCAGGCGGTTTACAAACTGTAACGCTACACATGGGCCCTAAGCCTTCATGGGCCGTAACTCCTGCTGGGTATTACAATTATACAACTAAATTACCATAATCCAGTTTATACTAGCCGGTTTATACCTCCTAGTAATATCCCCGACATTAGGCCCCAGAATGATTTGAACTTGTTCACATCAATCTTCTCAGTCTTGTACGATCTTCTTTTCTTGTGTCTTCTCATTTTTGTAAACCGGCCATGACGTCATCCTTGAAAATTACTTAATTTGACCGTGACATCACTTTCGTATTTAATGCGCGCAACTGTCTATCACCTTTGTTTAAAGGCTATCTCGAGAATCGAGGCGACAGGGAATCTTTATCCAATCTTCTGCTTCCTCAAATCTCGCGCCTGCCGTTTCGTTCTCTGCCCCTTTATAAATACTGCTGCCTCTCTTCCTCATTCTCCTTCCGCTCGTCTTCTTCCTCTGCCTCCCGAGCTCAAACCTCTACCGTCGTCCGTCAAGTTCGCCGCCGCCAGCAAGTCCGGCCGCCGCATCAACCCGAACGTGACCAGACAACTCCGCCGCCGTCTCCTGTTGCTTCAGGTAACCTATCTCCCTTGCTGTAGATCTATAGCTTTTAGGGTTCTTCCTTACGCCTTCGCCATTAAACCTAGAGAAAGCTTCATCTGTTCGTCCTAGACGCCAGGCTTGTAGTGGCTTCAATCCCTTAGATTTGTTTTTGAAACCTGTTTCTGCTCCGCCGCCTTATGCTTAGATCTTGTCCTTTAGATTCAACCTTTAGATTTGTCCGCTCTGTATAGGATCCTTGTAGTTCTTCCTGTAATAAACCTGTATAATTTTCCTTTTTTCTTACTGCTCAGATCTGTTTTACCTTAGCTTTCCTTAGAAACTTGTTTCTTCATCCTTGTAGAAACGTAATAAACTCGCCGGTTTTAGTCAGTCGAATATTGTTTCTGTAACGCATCGACAATGAACACGACGGTTTAGATCCTCTCTTTTGTTATTTCTGAACCGACGGTAATGCGTTTCCTGCTTACTGCCGGGTTAGCTATGTCATTAGTCCCTTGTCTAAACCGTCGGTATGACTTTGCATATGCGATCCGGTTTATATATCTGTCTTTGAATAATCCAGTTTTTATACTTCGCCTTTTCAGCACTTTCCCTCTGCTATTATGTCTGCCAAACAGTTTGTCTCTTGCAATTGGGTCCCTTCCATCGTTACGGAAGAAGATTTAATCAATGCGGCTGTTGTTGGTACTCTGGGCCCTCAATCAGTCCTAAAATGGCGGGCCCCAGGAGATGAATGTCCTCCTACTCCCAGAGAAGGGGAAGTTATTGTCTTCTTTGATCACATGGCCCGAGGTTTTTCTCCTCCCGGTTCAAAATTCTTCCGGGACGTACTTGCCGCTTTTCAACTTCACCCTCAGGACATAGGTCCAAACTCCATTTCAAACATCTGCGACTTTCAAGTTTTCTCAGAGGTGTATTTGCAAGAGGAGCCATCCGTCGACTTGTTCCGGGACTTTTTTCATTTAAACCGGCGAACTGAGTTTACCGGTGGACCTCATCAAGAACTAGGCGGGGTCAACATTCAGAAGAGAAGAGACGTGGTCTTTCCTCATGCTGCTCTCCACACACCCCCCAAAGAATGGAATAAGTCTTGGTTTTATTGTATTGACACATCACCTGAAGGAGAGAACCCACTGCCGGGTTATCGTGAATACTGTCTTCCTGAAGATCACCCACTGCCGCAGCGTCTCAGTTCTTCAGAACGGCCTCGATTTTCTTCTCAACTCGCCAAGTTGAAGGCCTTTATGGCCAACGGATTAACTGGGGTTGATTTTATGCGTTGCTGGCTTTCTTGGAGTATCCTTCCTCTGAGTCCGCGCCCGAGTCTGATGTGTAAATATTCTGGTAAACCGGATGATCCTCAACGTTTTTCCAAGGACAAACTTTCTGAATCGGAAGTCATTGAATCTGCTAAGAAGATGCTCAATGTCTCCTTAGAAGAATGTAGCCAAACCTGATTGGCTCCGTATTACAAGACGAACAAGTTGCCTGCAGTAAGTCTTACTCTCTTCTGTATGTTTTTAATCCATTCATTTAAATCGTTTTCCTATTATATTTCACCTTTTGAACAGGCTGATGATCCTTTTTGGAAGAGGAAATCTCAAGAAAAAACAGGCAAACAGCCACGCCGGAAAACTTACGCTATCAAGAAGAAAAAGGCGGCTGTTGGCTCCGGTTCACATGCTGAAGATGATGATCCGGACTCTGAAGTATGAGTTAATCCGGCTATAATTTGTTCACTATTATCCAGACTTGTGTTTAACGGTGTCTTTTCACAGGATTTGGCTGAAGGAGATAAACCGGCCGAAATTGAGGTAACTATTCTTTCTTCAGATTCAGAACCACCTCCACCAAAAATTCGTCGGACAGTCCGGAAATATCAGTTTTCTCACCCTTATGCTCAACTGGACCCCAATTTTCTTTTGAAGAAACAGCAACATGAAGCCCTTCGCCGGACTACACGCCATAGCGGCCTTGCAGTTGAATCGTCCGGAATATCCCTTACTCCGGCTCGAAGGCGCCGCTCTGAGGTTATACTCTCTCCAACTCTTCTTCATCCCAAGGCCGGGCTTATACGCAAACCACTTAAACCGTCTGACCCTAATTATCAGGAGACTCCTTTATCTTCCTCTGGCGAATCCACTGCCACACAAGTCCCAGTTTTGAAGACTGTCCCTGGGTAAGTCCTTTATCTTATCCGGTTTATGATCGCTTTTGCTTCTGTGGCACTGATTTTTCTTTCTAATTCCTTTCAGCAAGCCTAAACCTAGCAAAAGGGCAAAGGCCAACAAACCAACTGCTGAGACTGCCACTGATGATCCGGCGGTTGACCCGGATACAACCGTCCCTCCGGAAGGCGAGCCCACAATTCCGCTTGAAGATCCTACTCCTATGGATCATACTACTGTACCTGAAAATCCCAACACTGAGAACGTCCATGAACCGGCGAGTCCTGCCCGGACCGTTCCTCCTCAAACTAGCCCTGCTCGCGCTAGTCCGGTTCACACCGCTACTCCACCACCAGCAACTGCCCCTTCTCCGGATGTCCAGATAACTGGTACCGCTTATACCGCTCCTGCTGAACCCACTGTTTTGGCCAAGCATACAGCTAAAGCGGAGAAACTTCATCAAGAAAAGGGCAAATGGAGCACTGATTTGTCTAGTTTTGCCGAGCTGAGTGCCCAGGAGCTCTATTCCGGGTATTTGAACCGGCTTCACACTTCTCGGGACTATGAAGCGGGCTTAATCAGCATGATGAAGGAAAAATACGAGGTAATCCTTTGCTTTTGATTTTTGCTTTTGATGCGCTTCTGTCTATATCATAGTAGCCCCCAAGTTCCGGTTTAGCTATGTTTAGAAGGTGAACCGGTACTTCCGATTTAAGCAAATGATCTTACATTAGCCCCCAAATGCCAGGGGCATAATTCGGTTTATGTGCCTGGGACTTGTCTGAATTTTTCCTTTGATACTTCAACTATCCATTAGCCCCCAAATGTCAAGTAGACAACTTGTTTGTATGCTTGAGACTTGTCTTTGAATTGCTACTGTTTGACGCTTCAACTGCCCATTAGCCCCCAAGTGTCAAGTGGATAACTTGGTTATGTGCTTGAGACTTGCCTGATTTTTACCTTTATTCCACTTGATTTTCCTTGCAGGCTGATTTGAACCGGCGGGCTGAAGAAATTACTGAACTCCGGAACAGACTTGTCGAAACTGAATCTGCTGCTGCTAAGGCCAAGAAAGATTTGGCGGTGAGTTTAACTACCGCTGAACAGCTGAAGAAATTTTTTGAAGAGGAGCAGACAGCCTTTGAAGTACAAAAGAAGGATCTGGAAAAAAGGGCAAAGGACGCTGAGGATGCCCTTAATCCGGTGACTGAAGAGTTAACCGGTTTAAAGCGGCAAATAGAACTGATGACTTCAGCTGTCTTCGGTAAGTACTTACTCCTTCTTTCATCCTTGCAATCTTTAATCCGTTTCGGTTTAACTGTGATAATCATATGCAGGGCGCCGTGTCACCCATCTTGGGGATGATTTACGGAAGAAACTCAAGGCGTCTTATACTTTGGTCGAGCAGCTGTATTCCGGCGCTCAAAGGATCATAAGCGCGATGTCCTTCAATAAACCGGCCCCCACCACTATCCAAGGCAGACTTGAGAAACTTTCTGTCTTTCCAGTATGCTTGGAGGAAGTGAAGAAATCTGCTGCCCGAGCCGGTTCTCTCGTGGCGCTTACCAGAGCCAAAGCGTGGGTTCCAGATTTTGATCCGGAAGAAGCTTTGAATGGGTATCCCAGCACCAAAGAAGATGGATCAGCTTTCACTGCAAAAGATCTTCACGCTTTGACTAAGGATATGCGTCCACTTGCTAGCAAGCTTGCTGCCGAATCATACTTGTCCAGGTATCATCCGGGGTATGATTTACAGAACGAGCGGGTGGATCGGCCGGTTTATGATACTGTAAATCTAATCCCACCAGTGCGCCCTCATACTTTCGCCCCAGATATTGATCCGTCCGAACTTATCACGGAAGAGATGTACTTCCGCACTTTAACAAAAATCGATTGGTGCGTCCCTGACTTTCAGCCGCTTCAAGAAGAAGAAGAAACTCCGGAACAAGTCAATCCCCAGCCTTCGCAGCAGGAGGAAGCGTAGGCCACATAAATTATCTTTGTAGTTGCAATCTCTTTTTGCTGGAAAGACTTTAATCCGTTTCAGGCTTGCTATGCCTTGTAATAGGATAGTATAAAACATTGTTCGTCTTGATCCGGATTTTCCAACTTTTTGCTGTGACGTTGTCAACTTAAATCTGGTCTGATATGGTTTATCTTGCATAGTATCTGTTTCTGCATAGACAACACTTAAAAGATGTCCTAGCAGTTTACCGCTGGACCAATTAAATTGCTCACAAAAAATATATCAAAGAAGTGTTTGTTTGTACCAGAAATAACTTTATACCTGCGATCAACTATACTTGATATTCTTAATCCGGCGAAATTTGCAGTTTTCTGAGGGAGCCTTTGTGATAGACCCAATAATAATTCCGGGTTTGATAGCAGCTACCGGTTTAGGTCATGCTGGAGCTCTGTCCAGACTTTCGAAGATATGTGGTCAACTCTGGAGTTGTCCCACTCCGGATCAAAGAACCATAAAACATAAATACCAGAAATGCAAGTTTGCAAATAAAACCATGTAGTCGAGGATTTTTACGAGCTGCCAGGCTCCAAAGCAAGGTTCAGCCAAGCAATGGATTCAGGTACAATCCATTGAGCCTATGGTTCGGATTCGACCATATGAACCGGATACAACCATAGGGGTTAAAGCTAGGATTCGGGTACAATCCTGCCCCCTGCTGGCCATATAAAAATTTAGCCAAGCAATGGATTCGGGTACAATCCATTGAGCTTATTCCATGTTATCTTTGGTTCGGATACGACCTATGTTTGAACAGAATGGCTTTATTTAAGTTTGGGTATGTTCTCTTTGGTTCGAATACGACCTATGTTTGAACAGGAATCCCTTCAATAAGTTTGGGTATGTTCTCTTTGGTTCGAATACGACCTATGTTTGAACAGGAATCCCTTCAATAAGTTTGGGTATGTTCTCTTTGGTTCGAATACGACCTAAGTTTGAACAGTAAACCCTTTGCTCTCTTTGGTTCGAATACGACCTATGTTTGAGCGGGATGGCTGTGCTCTCTTTGGTTCGGATACGACCTATGTTTGAGCAGGAAGCCTATTAATGATCGTAGCTCCAGAGTATATCTACGATAATTGTCCTGCACAGCCTGATAGATTGATCAAAGCATTGTAGGATATGACACATAATAAGAAACATAAGTTGTAGATGGCTATCACCATAAGACAATTATACTGGAAAAAAGGCTGAGCCCCCGGTTTAACGAGGGTGCCGGTTTATTCATTAATCATAATATATACATAGGATACAGCGGAGCTCCTGGCTCAGGTATAATAGGGCCGTAAGAGGGCGATGTTCCACGGCCTCTTTGTCTCTTCCTCCGATGTCCGCGAGTCCTTGTGCTCTCGAACGTCCACCAAGTAATATGAACCGTTGTGCAGATTCTTGCTGACCACAAAGGGCCCTTCCCAAGGCGGGGATAACTTGTGCATATCAGTTTGATCTTGGATGAGCCGGAGCACCAAATCTCCCTCCTGGAACGTCCTGGTCTTGATCCGGCGGCTGTGATATCTGCGCAAGTCTTGTTGATAAATCGCAGACCGTGCTGCTGCTATATCACGCTCTTCATCCAGCCGGTCCAGACTGTCCTGTCTCGCCTGCTCGTTGGCCGCTTCAACATAGGTCGTCACCCTTGGTGAATCATGACGGATATCACTTGGAAGGACCGCTTCAGCACCATACACCATAAAGAAAGGTGTGTAACCTGTGGACCGGTTTGGCGTAGTATTGATACTCCAAAGGACAGAAGGTAACTCCTCAACCTAGCACCCTGGTGTTCTTTGCAAGGGAGTCATAAGCCGGGGCTTGATACCTCGCAAAATCTCCCGATTTGCTCTTTCAGCTTGACCATTGGATTGAGGGTGAGCTACAGAAGACACGTCCAGGCGAATATGCTCCCGTTGACAAAACTCTTCCATCTCTCCTTTAGATAAATTGGTGCCGTTGTCTGTGATGATGCTGTGTGGAAAGCCAAACCGGAAAATTACCTTTTTGATGAATTTAACCGCTGTTGCCACATCACACTTGCTCACAGGCTCTGCCTCAATCCATTTTGTAAACTTATCCATAGCCACCAGTAGATGAGTTTTCTGATCTTGGGATCGTTTGAAGGCTCCAACCATATCAAGCCCCCAAGTCGCAAACGGCCAGGTTATCGGTATCATCCGGAGCTCCTGTGCCGGAACAAGAGCACGTCTTGAAAACTTCTGGCAAGCATCACACTTCCGGACCAGATCCGCCACATCAGCATGGGCTGTCAACCAATAGAACCCATGTCGAAAAGCTTTAGCCACCAAGGATTTTGAACCGGCATGATGACCACAATCCCCTTCATGGATTTCACGAAGAATATCACAACCTTCCTCAGCTGATACACACCACTGAAATGCTCCAGAAACGCTGCGATGATGAAGTTCTCCGTTTGCAATTGTCATAGACTTAGAGCGCCGGATTATCTGTCTTGCTTCAATCTCATCGTCCGGCAGCTCTCCCCGGTTTAAATACGCCAAGTATGGGAGCGTCCAATCCGGAATAACATGAAGTGCTGCAACCAGCTGCGCCTTCGGATCAGGAATGGCCAGGTCTTCCTCCGATGGTACTTGAACTGATGGACCGTGCAGCTCATCCAAAAAAGTATTCGGTGGTACCGGTTTACGTTGAGAACCCAGCCGGCTTAGAGCATCGGCCGCTTCATTCCTTCGCCGGTCTATGTGATCCACCTGATACCCCTTGAAACATCCTGCAACTGCTTCAACTTCTCGTCTGTAAGCTGCCATGAGAGGATCTCTTGAATCCCACTTGCCGGATACTTGCTATGCCACCAAATCTGAATCACCAAAACACTTGACCCGGCTTAAGTTCATCTCCTTGGCCATCCGTAAGCCATGAAGCAGTGCTTCATATTCTGCTGCATTATTAGTACAAGGAAACAATAGACGGAGGACGTAACAAAACTTATCCCCTCGCGGGGAAGTTAAAACAACTCCAGCCCCCGAGCCTTCTAATTGCCTTGAACCGTCAAAGTGAATCGTCCAGTATGTGAGATCCGGCTTCTCCTCTAGTGTCTGCAGTTCCGTCCAATCATTGATGAAATCCACTAATGCTTGAGATTTGATAGCGTTGTGTGGCACACATTTCAATTCGTGTGGGCTAAGCTCAATGGCCCACTTTGCTACTCTGCCGGTAGCTTCCCTGTTTTGGAGTATATCTCCCAACGGTGCTGAACTAACAACAGTTATTGGGTGGCCTTGGAAATAATGTTTCAACTTCCGGTTTGCCATGAACACACCATATATCAGCTTCTGCCAATGTGGGTACCTTTGCTTGGATTCAATGAGGACTTCACTGATATATTAAACTGGACGTTGAACCGGATATTCCTTCCCAGCTTCCTTGCGCTCAACCACGATTGCCACGCTAACTGCCCGTGCATTGGCGGCGACGTATAACAGCAACGGCTCATTATCAACAGGGGCAGCAAGAATCGGCGGTTGCGCCAGTTGCCGCTTCAAATCCTCAAACGCAGCGTTTGCCTCATCGCTCCATATAAACCGGTCCGTCTTTCTCAGCATCTGATAAAGCGGAATCGCCTTCTCCCCCAAACGGCTGATGAACCAGCTCAATGCTGTGATCCGGCCAGCAATATGCTGAACATCATTGATGCAAGCCGGTTTAGTCAAAGATGTGATTGCCTTGATCTTCTCCGGATTAGCTTCTATTCCTCTGTTTGACACCAAGAATCCAAGGAGCTTGCCCGCCGGAACACCAAAAGCACACTTCTCCGGATTAAGCATCATTTTATAGGCTCGAAGATTATCAAAAGTCTCTTTGAGATCCTCTATCAACGTCTCTTCCTTCCTTGATTTCACCATAATATCATCCACATAGCCATGAACATTCCTCCCTATCTGCCCCTTAAGACAATTCTGGACGCAACGCTGATAAGTCGCTTGGGCACTATTGAGCCCAAAGGGCATAGAAACATAGCAAAAAGCACCAAAAGGCGTTATGAAGGACGTCTTCTCCTGATCTTTAACTGCCATCTTGATCTGGTGATATCCCGAATATGCATCCAAAAAACTTAACCACTCACATCCTGCTGTAGCATCGATGATCTGATCAATACGAGGGAGAGCAAAAGGATCAGTTGGACAAGCCTTGTTTAGGTCCGTGTAATCCACACACATTCTCCACTTTCCATTCTTCTTTAACACCAGCACCGGATTAGCCAACCACTCCCGGTGAAAAACTTCCACTATGAACCCTGCGGCCAAAAGCCTGGCCACTTCCTCTCCTATGGCCTTGCGCCTTTCTTCGTTGAAGCGGCGCAGATATTGCTTGACCGGTTCAAACTTCGGATCAATGTTAAGACTGTGCTCAGCGAGTTCCCTCGGTATACCTGGCATGTCAGAAGGTTTCCACGCAAAGATATCCCGGTTCTCACGGATGATCTCGATGAGCGCGCTTTCCTATTTGGGATCAAGGTTAGCGCTGATAGTGAACTGCTTGGATGAATCGCCTGGCACAAAATCAACTTGCTTGGTCTCCTCTGATGACTTAAATTTCAACGCCGGATCATGCTCTGTAGTTGGCTTTTTCAACGGGGACATATCTGCCGGATCAACATTGTCCTTGTAAAATTTCAACTCCTCCGTAGCACACACTGCCTCCGCGTAGGCAGCGTCTCCTTCTTCACACTCCAATGCAATCTTGCGACTTCCATGAACCGTGATTGTTCCTTTGTGACCTGGCATCTTGAGCTGTAGATAAACATAACACGTCCTGGCCATAAACTTGGCATAAACTGTCCTCCCGAATAGAGCATGATAAGGGCTCCGGATCTTGACGACTTCAAAGGTTATCATCTCTGACCTGGAATCCTGTTATCTCCAAAGGTAACTTCTAGGTCAATTTTCCCAACTGGGTAAGCTGATTTACCTGGCACCACTACATGAAACACAATGTTTGATTGTCTTAGTTTTTTATCTGTCAGCCCCATGCGACGGAAAGTCTCATAATATAAGATATTAATGCTACTGCCGCCGTCCATGAGGACCTTGGTGAACTTGTAGGCACCCACCTGTGGTGCTACTACCAAGGCCAAGTGGCCCGGATTATCAACTCGCAGCGGGTGATCCTCCCTGCTCCACACAATGGGCTGCTCTGACCAGCGCAAGAATTGCGGCGTTACCGGTTCAACCGCGTGGACCGCCCGCTTCAAAACTTTTTGATCTCGTTTACACAAACTCGTAGTGAACACATGATACTGCCCACTACTCAACTCCTTCGGATTACTCTGATATTCGGATTGCTGCTGTTGTTGCTGACGCTGCTGACTACCTTGGTTATTGTGATTACCCTGGACCTGCTGTTGGTTGTTTTGGTTATTGTAACCACCTTGACCATACTGCTGATCGCCTTGGTTATTATAACCGCCTTGACCATATTGGTTATTGCCTCGGTTATTTTAACCACTGTTGTTGCCACGATATCCTGATCCGGAGCCGTTCCCCTGGTGACCCGGACCATAAAACCCCGGGCCTGAACCGCCGCCTGGAGGCCCGCTGTTGGAGCTGATCCGGCTCATTATGGCTTCCATCATAACCTTGCATTCTCATATAGTGTGTTTTGCTGGACGTTCCCTTGAGCCGTGTTTCGGACAAGGCTCATTTAACTCTTGCTCCCAGCTAACGGGCCCTCCGCCGGTTGGTGGAGGCGGCTTACCCTTATTGCGCTGAAAACCCCCTTGAACTTGGGTATTGGCCACGAAATCAGAGCCACCCTCCGCTTTTCGCTTGCCTAAGAAGCTTGTACCAGCCGGACTAACCTGCACCGGTTTACCAGGCTTATTGACTTTTCCAGCTTTGTCTCCCTCCGCTTCTGGATACTTAGTGTTATCGGAGTCCCCGTACTTCACTAGAGCGCTCATGAGAGTTCCCATGTCATTACAATCCCGTTTAAGCCGTCCTAGTTTTAACTTTAGAGACTCAAACCGGCAATTGTTTTCCAGTGTCACTATTGCCGTACTGGGATTGATATCGTTCGAAGAGTGCAAGATTTCTGATACTCGCCGCACCCATGCACTTGTAGACTCCTATTCTCCTTGTATACAGGCTGCTAGATCTACCACTGACATCGGCTGCTTGCACGTATCCTTGATGTTTTTGATAAACTGGCGACGTAACTCTCCCCACGATCCGATGGAATTAGGGGGTAAACCCTTTAGCCAGGTCCGGGCTGTACCTTCAAGCATCATGGTGAAGTATTTCGCACAAGCCGCTTCATCTACGTCCAGCATCTCCATGGCCATCTCGTAACTCTCAACCCAAGCTTATGGAGCCAAATCTGCTGTATAATTAGGCACCTTACGTGGACTTTTAAAATCCTTGGGCAGCTTCATGCTCCGTAAAGCGGGGATAAGACATTGCACCCCAAAGGAACTCGTTGTGACCCCTGTCTCGGCTGTGGTTGTGTGAACCGGCGTCGTTTGACGGACCTCCTCATGGGCCACAGATCTAACCCGGGTCGCATCCTGAGCTTGTGCATCTGCGCCTGCCGGATTATTTTGTCTGTGACGGTGTCGCTTGCGTTCACTACTAGACACTTCCGGTTCCTCCCAATGCCTAGTGTAACTCCGGCTGTGGCGTGGTGTTGAATGGAGCCTCTCCCTGCTATAAGAATACGCTTGCTGTTGTGTTAATGCAGTGTTAAGCAGATCCTTGACCCTGCGTGCCTCCAACGCCACGGGGGATGTCCCCTCAATGGGTAAAACGGCCAAGCGTGAAGCGGCAGCAACAATGTTGTCCAAAGGATTTGAGTAATGACCCGGAGGGGTCGGGATGTGAGGCGCATACATGACCCGCCGATCTTGCTCCGCAGTGGGCTGCTGAACCGGCTCATCCCTAGCCGAGGCTGCCCTCCGGTTTGCCGCCGGATCATTGCTGGTTCCCGCTCCTGGTGTCCTGAAAAGATTCGTCGCCTCGTAAACCGGCGGTAGACGAGACTGGTACTTCCGACTCCTTACTCCCTGTATAGAGGCATGTTCTATCCTCAACTGAAAAGTCTGAGCCTCCAGCTTTGTTTGTCTCATTTCTATCATAGCTTTCTCTGCTTTCAAATCTTCTCTTGCCTGCTCGATCCAGCCTTTCAGTTGAAGTAGTTCTGCATCGTGTTGCGCCTTGTCTGCTGGAGCCACCTCTGCCATGGCTCGGGTTGTGAACTCCTCGACTAAGGTGGATAGAGCGTCAGAGGGCGAGAGGGCCTGGCCGCTCCCCCCTACATCAGCTTCTGCTGTCATCGCCTCGTTCACCGTGGACTGCTGCGTGGGTTGTGAACCGGCCATAAAGACAGCCACTCGGTTTGGCGGATCAAAGGGGTCCGGAATACTGTCTCCGTCGGACATACCCTCAGACCGGCCGTCCCGCAACTGATACAAAGACTCAATCTCTCCGGATAAAGATTCATCGTCGGAATAGATAACTGTCTCGCCACCAGAATCCGACCCGTCCTCGGTTTGAACCCCATGAATTGCTCCGACGAAAACGCGCTTCACTGCAGGCTGAATCCGGGCCGATCTCGCACGCTGAGCCGGCTCGACGATGTCGGGGAAGACGTCCGGCTCAGGCCCCGGTTCACCAATGTTGCCGATGAAGACGTGGATGCCTCCGAAGGGAACCCGGTACCCATATTCGATTGAATCGGCCTCCGGTCCCCAACCTGCGTCATCGATGTAGATCCGGCCGTGGCGACTCTTGGTCATCCGGCCGACTACGTAACCCTTGAGCCCTCCAAAGCTGCCCTTCAAGAACTCGAAACCATCATGCGGAGGCCCCACGGTGGGCGCCAACTGTCGTGGAATTAACACGGCAGATGTCCGGTTTAACGGACTTAGTGATGGAACCATCGCACAGGTTAGCTTGAAGGGGTTAAAAGCACCCAAAGGACACAAAGGATTCATACTAGTTCGGCCCCTTCGATTAAGGTAAAAGCCTACGTCTAGTTTGGTTTGGTATTGCTTGGGCGTCGATGAACAGGGAGCGGATCGCTTGCCTATGTCTCGTCGGGTTGTTTCTCGTCCCTGAACCGTCGCCGGGTCGTCCCTTTATATAGAGGCGACGCCCGGTCCGGTTTACAGAGTCCCGAGGCCGGCTCATACTTGTGTCCGCCTCGGTCTCTGCTCTTTCTTCCTTATCTCTCAAGTTACCTGATCAGGCGGTTTACAAACTGTAACGCTACACATGGGCCCTAAGCCTTCATGGGCCGTAACTCCTGCTGGGTATTACAATTATACAACTAAATTACCATAATCCAGTTTATACTAGCCGGTTTATACCTGCTAGTAATATCCCTGACACCTGGGAAAAGGAATAGAGTTTTTCTCTTGCACAGGTACCTAGACTTGCAGAGAAGAAGGGGGTTTGTATGGTTGAGGGTAACTTCTTGGTTTGTATACTCGTTGTTGCATAGCTTTTCTGGCTGTAGAAGCTTTTTCATACACCTTGGCATACGAGTAAGCTTCTATTATACCCTTGGGTTTCTGTCCACATACTTCATGTTTGATGTCAGCCTTTAATCCTCCAATAAAACAACCGAGCAAGAAATTTTCCTGAGGACATGGGTGATCTCTTTTGACTAGAGCTATAGATTGTTCAAAATTGTCTATATAGTTTTCCACTGAATTTGTTTGTCGGATGTTCTTTAATAATTCCACAGCTTCATGTACACTTGCCTCTGAAAATCTATCAGTCACCATTTGGCAAAACTATTGCCATGTCACCATTTGCCAAGGCGCACAAATATTTTTAAGCCAGCTAGAGGCTCTGCCCTAAAAATGTCCTGTAGCCAAATTAACCCACTAGTCATAAGGAATTCCAGACATATCATAGAATTTTTCACAAGCAAGCAACCAACCATCCTATGGGATCTTCTCCATTGAAAAGAGGAAGTCTTGGTCCTTTGAGCACTACTTCAGCAAAATAAGAAGGACCTCCCAGTTGGCTTGCATGCTAATTTCTTTGAGCATCATAGAGATTTCCTACTGCTTGATAGACTGGTGGCTGAGTAGAGTGACTACTGGAAACATTAATGTATTGGCCTGTCACTGGCTTGTAAGTTGGAATTGGGTTGTACAATGGAGCTGTAATAGGAGCAAAGTATCCACTATTCCCATAAAATCCTAGTGTATGTGCTTTCACTACTGCACTTGTACCACTTGGGACCATTCTGAAAGGAGGATTTTTAGGTAACTCTGTTTTCTTCTCTGTATGTATCTTTGTGCTTTTATTAAACACATGTGTATGAGGCAGCGCATGATAACCCACAAGTGTAGGGGATCGCAATGGTTTCCGAGGGTAAAGTGTTCAACCCAAATTTATTGATTCGACACAGGGGGAGCCAAAGAGTACTCTCAAGTATTCGCAGCTGAGTTTTCAATTCAACCACACCTGGAAAACTTAGTATCTGCAGCAAAGTAATTTAGTAGCAAGGTAATATGGAAGTAACGGTAACAGTAGCAAAAGTAGCGATAGTGGTTTTGTAGTGATTGTAATAGTAGCAGCGGAAAAGTAAATAAGCAACAAGCAATATGTGAATAACTCCTAGGCATTGGATCAGTGATGGTTAATTAATTCGGATGCTATTCGTCATGTAATATTTATAACATAGGATGACACAGAACTAGCTCCAGTTCATCAATGTAATGTAGGCATTATATTTCGAATATAGTCATACATGCTTATGGGAAAGAATTTGCATGACATCTTTTGTCCTACCCTCCCGTGGCAGCGGGGTCCTAATGGAAACTAAGGGATATTAAGGCCTCCTTAATAGAGTACCAGACCAAAGCATTAACACATAGTGAATACATGAACTCCTCAAACAACGGTCATCACTGAGAGTGGTCCCGATTATTGTCACTTCGGGGTTGCCGGATCATAACACATAGTAGGTGACTATTGACTTGCAAGATAGGATCAAGAACACACATATATTCATGAAAACATAATAGGTTCAGATCTGAAATCATGGCACTCGGGCCCTAGTGACAAGCATTAAGCATAGCAAAGTCATAGCAACATCAATCTTAGAACATAGTGGATACTGCTACTTCTCGAGCTTGCGTTGCATTCCCTCGAAGAGGAAAGGGTGATTGCTACTTCTCGAGCTTGCGTTGTATTCCCACGAAGAGGAAAGGGTGATGCAGCACAGTAGCATAAGTATTTCCCTCAGTTTTTGAGAACCAAGGTTCAATCCAGTAGGAGACCACGCGCGAGTCCTTCGCACCTGCACAAACAAATAAGAACTTCGCAGCCAACGCGATAAGGGGTTGTCAATCCCTTTACGATCACTTACGAAAGTGAGATCTGATAGAGATGATAGTTTGATATTTTTGGTATTTTTTATTATAAGAACAGAAAGTAAAAGCGGAAAAGTAAAGTAGATTGTAGATTGATATGTTGAGAATAGACCTGGGGGCCATAGTTTTCTCTAGTGGCTTCTCTCATGATAGCGATATTCTACGGTGGGTAAACAAATTATTGTCGAGCAATTGATAGAAAATCGAATAATTATGAGACTATCTAGGCATGATCATTACATATAGGCATCACGTCTGTATCAAGTAGACCAAAAAGATTCTGCATCTACTACTATTACTCCACACATAGACCGCTATCCATCATGCATCTAGTGTATTGAGTTCATAAGAACAGAGTAACGCCTTAGGCAGGATGACATGATGTAGAGGGATAAACTGAAACATATCGATAGTGATATAAAACCCATCTTGTTATCCTCGATGGCAACAATACAATACGTGCCTTGTTGCCCCTACTGTCACTGGGAAAGGACACCGCAAGATTGAACCCAAAGCCAATCACTTCTCCCATTGCAAGAACTGTAGATCTAGTAGGCCAAACCAAACCAATTATTTGAAGAGACTCGCAAGGATATTATAATCATACATAAAGAGTACATAGAAGAACTGAATATTTCTCAAAGATAATCTTGTTCATAAACCCACAATTCATCGGATCTCGACAAACACACCGCAAAAAGAGATTACGTCGAATAGATCTCCTCGAAGACCGAGGAGAACTTGGTATTGAGATCCGAAGAGAGATAAGAAGCCATCTAGATACTAGCTATGAACCCGAAGGTCTGTGGTAAACTACTCACAACTCATGGTGAGGAGATCATGATGATGTAGAAGCACTCCTTGGCAGATCCCCCCTCCGGCGGAGCTCCGGAACAGGCCCCAAGATGGGATCTCACGGGAACAGAAGGTTGCGGCGGTGGAACTAGGGTTTTGTCTCCTCTTCTGATAGTTTCGGGGTACGTAGGTATATATAGGAGGAAGGAGGGAACCGGGCCCCAGACGAGGCGCCCTATAGGGGGGCACCCTCGTAGATGCCATGTCAGCCCTACTCCGTGGTTCTCAAGTCTCCCGTGCGTATTTTGCTCCAAAAATATCTCTCCCAAAGGTTTAATTCCGTTTGGACTCCGTTTGATATTCCTTTTCTATAAAACCCTAAAACAGGCAAAAAAACAACAATCTGGATTGGGCCTTTGGGTTAGTAGGTGATGCGGAGCATCCTAAGGTCATCCCCATGGATCCTTCATCGCCGCACCAAGTGCCCAAAGGACCAATGACTCGAGCCCGTGCAAGAGCTCTCGAGACCGAGGTGACTTCACTCCTTGCTCTAAATCCTTCCGATATGCATGAAACATGGCTTCTACCTTCACCAGAAACTTTGTGTATACTCAGGTACTTGTATGAAGGCCGCGGGACAGCTCTGCACAATGTTCAAGACGGCGAGTCCGACGAGTACACGAGACAAGAAGAAGGAGGGCTGAAGATGCTACAGGCACCGGACGTCCGGCCTGCACCGGACGACCGGCGACTTCCAGGCACCGGACGACCGGAAGACACCGGACGTCCGGCCTCTCCCAGACGACCGGACGACCGGAAGCCACCGGACGTCCGTGGCAACGACCACAGAAGCTAAATAGCGGAAATCCGAGGATTACCGGACGTCCGGTCCCTCCGGAACCTCCAGACGTCCGGTAACCAGCGGACGTCCGCCCCGACGGCGACCACTCGTGGAATATATACCCGTTGACTTCCCCCCTTTCGAGGTAGCTGTTGGATAGCTCATTTTCAGACTTGTGTGGATTCTCTCCCACGAGACCGTGCGCCTCTTCGGAGAAGATCCACCACGGATTCAAGACCTCCACATCGGGGAAGATCCTACGGGATAACCAAGACCTCCTCACGGAGAAGACTACCCTTGTACCATCGACGTTGACTATGGATCGTGTAGCTCGATTATGTATCGTGGACCTAGCACTTGTGTGATTATCTTTGTGTTGAATTGAGTGTTTCCTCTCGTGTTGTCCCCGTTTTCCTCCTTGTGTTCTCCGTGTTCATCGTGGGATACTCTCCAAACGTGAAAGATCCGCTGATTAGGGTTCCACCCTACATCATCTTGGTATCAAGAGCATAGGTTGATCACGATTTTGGAGCCCCACACACTGTTTTCTAGCTTGTTTTTGTTGTGTTCTTCCCAATTTCGAAAATTCCCCAAAAAAATAGCCCCAAATTTTTTTTGTGATCTGTTGATTTGGCAAGATTTTGTTGACTTTGTTCCATGGATTTGTTGTGCCACGTGTCGATCTATCATTTCCCCACCGTTTCACCAATTTTCCTGCGCGAATTCGGGCAAGTTTGACCAATTTGTCCATGGATCCACCAACACCAGTCCCAGACCTACCGGACGACCGACGTTTACCGGACGTCCGGCACCTCTCGAGACACCGGACGTCCGCTAAACACTGGACGACCGGCACCCCGCTTACATAAACTTTTCCCGGATTTCCGGAACTTCCGGACGTCCGACCACTTCCGACCGACCGGACGACCGGTAACTTCCGGACGTCCGGCAAACCCTGACGAAGCTGACTTTGTTTAGTTCCGTACCACCTTCCGCTACCACCTACCATTCTTCCCACTTTCCGTAACCACCATCGCTTACCCGCTCCGAGTTTGAAAAGTGTGTCTCCCTTTGCCTTGGATACATGAGTTGTGGTTTCACCGTTTCCTTGGATGTTTAGGCTACCCTGGAACGGCAAGACTTCGACAACACCACCGCTCAACTTCGGCAAGGACGGTAACATCGACGACACTTCGCTCATCCTACCTTGCAATTGCATTGTCACCCTATGAACCATCTTTGCGTAGCTTTCCCATTGGCACTAGCCATTTGAGTATTGCCGGGCCACGACACTTGTGCACACTAGTGATAGTCATACATATTGCATACTACATTCATCTTGGTATCATCATATCTCCGTGTGCCACAAGAGTGCTCCGCATACACTATAGCTACCTCAATCCGAGAAGCATGCATATGTGCCCAAAGAAAGAGCTCACAAGCTTTTAAGCAAAAGAGCCAACCAAAGCAAAAACACAATAGCATCATACGCCTTGCATCAAAGGAGATCATACATCATAGCAACATCAGCTTGTGCTCCAGCATCGGCACATCATACACTCATAGCATACTTGTGATAGATAGTCGTTACGTTTTGCCTCTTATAGGTCGTGCACAAGTGCGTATCCGCCTATTAAGCAATCGGTTAGCGTCTCTCTAGTGTTGTGCAACACGAGCATTTTCCGTGGATTCCACATTTTCGCTCACCCTTGGTTGCACAACCACATTTATCTATCCGTGCGTGTGTTCCGTGTGCTACTTTGCTAGTGATCTACTAGTTGCATGAGAAAATTCCGAACCATTTTCAACATCATTGAGTCACTTTGACGATTGCATTGAATTTGTGACACATCCTAAAGCTCCTCTCAAAGCTTTACTTGTGTAGGTGTGAGAATCGACACGAAGTGATACCAATAGTGCTATTTCCGGGTTACATTATTGAGTGATCATTGATCCATTTTCAACTTCGGTTAAGGTACATTTGGTATTGTCTTCTCCTTTCTCCCACTCACGTACTTGCTTGTGATGATGGATAGGCCAAGTACATCTTCCAACCCGATCTTCGACGATCCTCAAGAAGCGAACAACTACGTCACCAAACTACATCTCTTCGGTGTCCAACGAGCTCTACATCAAGAGAGTGAAGCTATGCGTGAGTATATTGGTCAAGTCGCCGAGGACGCGTGCCAATTTGAAGCAAGGACAAAAGAACAATTCGACACCATCAACACCAACATGACTACCCAATACAACGAGCTCCGGACATTGATAATCAACCGACGTTCTTCCTCAACATCATCTCAAAGAAGAAGCCGCTCAAGTCGACACTCCGACTCCACGCAAGACTCAAGTACACCTACGTCCAACACTCTTCGTCAAGCCGCACGTCAAGCTCGACATGACAACCAGCAGCCTCTTCATGACAAGAGTTCACAAGAACTACGCGACGAGCAAGAAGGCCAACGTCGTCAAAACCAAGCTACACTTGAGCAAGCACAAGAACGGCAACGACTACGCCAACAACAACAAGAGCGAGCACGTCAATATCAAGAAGAACAAGACGCCGAGGCTAACCGCCAAGCACAACAACGTCGAGAAGCTCAAGCTATGGAGGCGCAACGAGCACTACAAGATGCACATCGCAATGTGGCAGCCCGCACTCGACACACTCGTCAAGAAGAGGATTTCCTTCGTGATGAGATGCAAGAGAGGCGCCATCAAGCAAGAATGCAAGAAGAAGCTCCTCCTCAACAAGAACATCTACATCAACAAGAGCAACAAGATATGGCAAACCGCCAAAATCGAGACCGCCCTCCCAATAGGCAAGGAAACAATGACGAGCATCGCTATGGCAAGCTCAAATTCACCATGCCAAAGTTCTCCGGAAGCATTGATCCCGAAGACTATCTCTCATGGGCATTGAAAGTTGACAAGATCTTTCGCCTTCACAACTTCGATGAACAGAAGAAGATCGCAATGGCATCCCTTGAGTTCCAAGACTATGTTCTCATTTGGTGGGAGCAAATCATAGAGAGAAGAGAAGCAAAAGGCGAACCTCCTATCACCACTTGGGCTCAAATGAAGGAAGTCATGAGAGCACGCTTTGTACCTACCCACTACAACCGCGACTTGTTCAAGAAGCTACAACTCCTCAAGCAAGGTACCAAGTCCGTTGAAGAGTACTACAAGGAGAGGGAGATTGCTATGATACGAGCAAACATCACGGAAGATGACGAGCAAACAATGGCGAGATTCTTGAATGGACTCAACTATCCCATCAAGAAGATTGCGGACTTCCAACCATACAACAATCTCCTCGAGCTAGTACATCAAGCAACCAAAGCGGAGCGACAAGTTCAAGAGGACTACAAGTACTACAAGTTTACCAGCAAGAACTTCGGCTCCTACAACCAAGCTTCAATGACTTCGGCTACTCCTCCTACCTCTACCAAGCCATCTACAAACTTTGGCGACAAGTCAAGCTACATGAATGCGACTACATCGAGTCGTCCACCTTCTACCAACAACTTCAAGAAAAGAGCTTCCTCAACTACAACCCCAACCGAAGACAACAACAAGACGAGCTCCATCAAATGCTTCAAGTGCCAAGGACGAGGCCACTAGTCATTTGAGTGCAAGACCGTTCGCACCATGATCATCAACGACGACGGATCTTATGACTCCATGAGCGATGATGAGATGGAAGCACTTGAGCATGTCGCTATGCATCGCCAAGTGAATGAAGAAGAAGACCATCAAGTGTTTTGCGACAATGACTCAAGCCCCAACCTTGTTGTCTCAAAAGTCTGGACACTCCAACACCAACAAGACGACGACCAATGATGTCGCATTTTCCATACAAAGGCCGGCATCAATGGACGCTCCGTCAAGGTTATCATCGATGGAGGAAGTTGTCACAACTTGGCAAGCGAAGAGCTATGCGACAAGCTCAATTTGGCCAAGACGAAGCATCTTCACCCCTACAAGGTTTAGTGGCTCAACGACGCCAGAATTCTTCGAGTCGAGCACACCGTGCAAGTCTCTTTCAAGATTGGCGCCTACAAGGACACTCTCGAATGTGATGTGATACCCATGTCCGTGTGCCACCTTATTCTTAGACGTCCATGGCAATATGATCGTGGAGTCACACACAATGGACGGACAAATCACTATCATTTCAAGATGAAGGGCAAGGAATTCGTCCTTCGACCAATGTCTCCAAGTCAAGTAGCCGTCGACAAGCTTTTACCTACCAACCATCGTGGAGAGAATGGTTAGAGAGTGAGCCACCAAAAAGAGAGCGAGAGCCACAAGCCAAATATGAGCGACTCCACGATGAGCGACAAGAAGCAACTAGTCCTATTTTCCACCAAACGTGAGATGAGAGAAGTGTGTGAGAACCCATCGAGCGTCTTCCACCTTGTGCTTTTATGCAAAGGGGAAGCCAAACCTACTAACACTTCACCACCTCCACCTTTTGTGTTGTCTCAATTGTTGCAGGAATTCTCGGACGTCTTTCTCGATGAACTACCTCCGGGTCTACCTCCACTTTGCGGAATCGAACATCGCATCGACCTCACACCCGGTGCACCACTTCCAAACAAGGCTCCCTACCGCGTCAACCCCGAGGAAACAAAGGAGATACAATGGAAAGTGCAAAAACTCATCGACAAAGGTCATGTACGTGAAAGCTTAAGCCGTTGTGCCGTTCCCGTTATTCTCGTGCCTAAGAAAGATGGAAGTTTTCGCATGTGTTCCGATTGTCGTCCGATAAATGCTATCACCGTTAGATACCGTCACCCTATTCCACGACTAGATGACATGCTTGATGAATTATGTGGTGCCACATTTTTTTCCAAAATTGACCTTAAAAGTGGCTATTACCAAATTCGCATTCAAGAGGGTGATGAGTGGAAAACGGCTTTCAAAACCAAATTTGGACTATATGAGTGGTTGGTCATGCCGATGGGCTTATCGGAAGCACCCGGCACATTCGTGCGTCTTATGCACTTTGTTCTCCGACCTTATATAGGCGTCTTTGTAGTGGTTTACTTTGATGACATTCTAGTCTTTAGCAAGTCGCTTGAGGAACATGTTGACCATGTCCGTCTTGTTTTGCAAGCCCTTCGCAAACAACAATTATATGCTAATATGGAGAAATGCACTTTTGGCGTTGACAAGGTTGTCTTTCTAGGATCTGTCGTTTCTTCTCAAGGTGTTCACGTTGATGAAACTAAAATTGAAGCAATTAAAACTTGGCCTCAACCAACGAATCTCATGCAAGTGCGTAGTTTTCTTGGTTTAGCCGGTTTCTATCGATGTTTTGTGAAGGACTTTAGCACCATTGCTATGCCTCTACACGCTTTGAGCAAGAAGAACGCACCCTTCATTTGGGGTCCTTCGCAACACACCGCGTTCAATGAGCTTAAAAGCTTGCTCACGCACGCACCACTTCTAGCCCTACCAAACTTTGACAAACCGTTTGAGATTCATTGTGATGCTAGTGGTACCGGCATAGGTGGCGTGCTAATGCAAGAAAAGCGCCCAATTGCGTACTTTAGCGAGAAGCTATCGGGAGCGTGTCGGGGGAAACTGTCCACCACGAGCACCTATGGGACCAGAGCCCCTTTGTTCGTGCGGTGAGGGAGCGGAGGGAGCACAAAGAGCGGATCGTGGTGAGCACGCGGGCAGTTTACCCAGGTTCGGGCCGCGACGGACGCGTAAAACCCTACTCCTGCTTAGTTTGTATTGAGTTGGAGAGCTCGGGAGCTTGAAGAACTAGCTACACCGAGCGAATGAGCGATCTAGGTTCCGAACCCTTTCTACGTTGTGCATGGGCCTCCTTTTATAGCTCAAGGGGTCACCGACAGGTGTCAACGTAGGAGAAAGGGGTAAAAATGTAATAGCGGTGGTAGTTGTAACAGTGCAGGAATAGTGGAGCAACAGTGGATGAACAGTGGTCATCACCTACTTTGACAGTGGGGGACAAGAGCATTAAATGCCCGTCACCGTCGACTCCAAAAGCGCCCGCCCTTGCGTCTCCGTTTGCCACGGCGATGGCTTCGTCACCGTGGAGTGCCACCGTGTCCCCCAGCCTGCGCAGCCATCCGCCACGCGTCCCTGGAATGGCCCCAGGGCGACGCGTGGTTCGATGAGCTGGAGCGCGGGCACACAGCGTAACTCTCCCCGGCAAGCACCTTGCTGGGGCCTTGATCTTGCCGGGCCCGGAAGCTTGCCGGGCTCTGAAGCTTGTCGCTTCCCGGGCCCTGCCGGGGCGCATGCTGCGCCGAGGCATGTCTTCTGTAATGTGATCTTCTGGTCTTCCTGGCAAGCTCCTCTCGCCAGGGTCTTGCGTTGATGAGGAAATCTTGAGCCTGGGACGGCCTTCCCGGCAAGCCCCACTTGGCGGGGTCTTGATCTTCTGTCTTGTATACTTTGTTTTTGAATGGTTTTATATGGAGCAGAAAGGTCTCCGGCATGCACGTGGTAGGCCCTGCCGCGGGAAATTGCTACTGCCCGTGCACAAGTTGGGGTACTGAGGTACCCCTACCTTAGTACACCGACAGGAGCCCCCGGGCCTGGGCCACACACGGTGCCGAGCGCTGTTGTGCCAGGCCCAAAACAGTGCACGGGCACGCGCGGCCCACGGCACGCCGAATCCACTTCCCCATCCGCCGCGTCCCTCCGTAACGGCACGCGTCGATTGCGGCGTCGTGGGAGGGAACGTGGCCACGTTCTTTAATGGGAAATGCGGAGCGTCCCCCACTTCCCCCTTAAAAGCAGAGGAAGCAGGGGCCGTTACCTTACTTCGCCTTCATTGCTTCTTCTTCCATCTCCAGAAATTCCCCTTTGCGCTCCGCCTCCACACCTTCTCCGCCGTCCTCCGCATCCGCGGCGCCGCTGGACTCTTCGCTCTCCCTTCCCTCGCCGCCTCCGCCATGGCCCCGAAGACCGAGAAGGCGAAGGCGGAGAAGACCAAGAAGGAGAAATCTGAGCATGCGGCGAGGCTTGCTCTTCTGCGGAAGAGGAATGTCGTCTTCTCGCCGAGGCTCAGCGCGCGGGAGCTCTGGAACAAGTACTACTTGTTCTGGGCCAAGGAGACCAAGGCGCACCCTCGAACCAGAGCCTATCCCGCCGCCGCCAAGGATATCTACCCCGGCGGTTACTTCTTCTTCGCTGTTTTCTTCCACTGCGGCCTTTGTCCTCCCTTTTCTGAATTTTTCTGCGATATCATGAACACCTACAACCTCCACCTTCTAGACTTCACCCCCAACGCCATCCTCACGATGGCGGTTTTCGCACATCTGTGCGAAAACTATATTGGGATCTATCCAAAATGTAGCGCTGTTTAGGCATTTCTTTACGCCTAGAGTAGAGGCCGGCGCTCCGCTCTCCGGAGGAATCTCTTGGGTCTTCCGCTTGAACAAGAAAGAATCCTATCTGCAAGGGAAGCTCCCCGGCAAGTGGGAGGAGTGGCGCGCGGACTGGTGCTGGATAGTAGAGGACGAGCCGCAACCCTTCACCGCGCTGCGCACAACTGCCATAGTGCGCGGCAGGGACTGGAGCGAGCTGGACTCGGACGACATCAAGCTCAACGTTGCCCTTGTCAGAATTCTTCGCCTCCGGGTAGCAAAGTTGACCATCGGAGAGGTAGGAGCAGACTTCCTCCGCCGCCGCATTGCCCCTCTACAGGATAGGAAGAGGCCAGCATGGGAGTACGGCAACGCGGCGGACATAATGAGACTGCGCCCAGGGCTAAACTTCAACTTCACGTCGCTGGAGCTGAAGGGGATGGTCCGGGAACTTTTTAAGCACGACCCGGCCCACCGAGAGTGGTTCAGAGCTCCCCGAGGAGTGGTGCCCCTGCAACAGCACGGCCTGGGATCCCCTTCGCGCAATGATGCCTGCATGTGACTCGCATGGCGTCGACCGCACATGGATACCGCCCAAGCCAGATGCCATCATGAGCTTCTTCGACAACCTGGTGGAGGTGCCGAAGAACAAGGATGAGATCAAGGGGCTCACCCGGGACACCACCGATCGGGAAATTGCCTATATCGCTTCTCGGGTAGAAGAGGCCGCCGCAGCCGCAGCGGCAGGGGAGTTTGGCTTCACAGTTGAAGAGGCAGAGGCTGCGGAAGCGTCCTGCCAAGCAGAGGAGGCGGAGATCCGCAGGCTGCTGAAGCTTCCGCCCGACGAGCTCGCCGGGGTCCCTTCTCTGAGGCATGCTAGGATCCCCGGGATCGTGACCGAGGCCGCCGCGAGGGGCGACGTTGCCGGAGGAAACAGAGGCGCCGGAGGGAGCACGGCCGCAGGGCAGGGCGCTGGGCCCAGCAAGCCGGCCGAGGAGGAGGAAGAGGAGGACGCCGGGGCCGGCGAGGACTCCGATGGGTCTCTGGGGCTCTACAACGACGACGCCTCCTCATCATCGGAGACCTCCCCGCCTCGGGCAAGTCCCAGGCGATCTCCGCTGAAGCGCCTCCGCAAGGCGACGACGGCGACGAGGGCGCAGGCGCCCCGACAACAACCAGCTCGCCGGGCGGCGCGAGCTACCCGGGGGAGCCAAGCTGCGACGGGAGCGCCCGGCGCACCAACCACGGCGGGGGCGACCCGCACACAGGCCACGGCGGAGGCGCCCCGCACGTCAGCGCCAAGTGGAGGAGGGTCTTCACAGAGCGGAGCGGCCGCTCCGCCCGCTCCCCGGGCCCCGGCGTCCACAGGGGCCGGGTCTTCGCAGCCCCCAGCCCCGGGGACCGCCAAGCGCCCGAGGGAGCCTTCTCCTCCTGCTCCTCGCGCGGACGCGCCTCAGGTGGCATTCGATTTCTCCGCCTTGAGCGACGACGACGACGACGAGGAACAGGAGTAAGGACTTGAAGTTTTGCACCTTCTTTAACTTAGATTCTTGATTTCTTCTTGGATGATTCTGATTTTTGCTTCTTGCTTTGATTCCAGGACCCTGGCCCAGCGAGTGGCGAAAAATGCCAAGGTTCCCGCCGTCGAGGTCGAGGACGACTCGCCCGTCGCGGCGACAGGGGACACGCCAGCGACGAGCTTGCCGGACCCGAGCGCTGCTCCGAGGAGCAGCCCCCAGCGCCGCCCCCAGCGTAAGTCTGGGCTTGATCTTTCCACTTGTCGGGCGCGCTCGAGGATCTTGTTTATACTAACATCTTGTTGTTCTTGTGTTGTCTTGATTGTCTTGTGCAGAGGTGGAGCCGCAGCCACAGGAGCACCCGGAGATCACTCCCGAGGAGCCGCAGGCCCCGCCGTCCCCGCCAAGGACGAACTCCCCGGCGAGGGAGAGCGCTCCACCAAGGGCGGGTACTCCGCCAAGGGCGAGTACCCCGCCAAGGGCGAGCAGCCCGGCGAGGGTGTCCACCCCGCCAAGGGAGAGCTCCCCGGCGAGGGAGCCTGCCGTCGACGAAGTCCGTCAAGGTAAGTCTTGTAACTTCGTCTTCTTGAGCTTGTCTTTTTTGGATATTTGCTTGAACTTCTTCTTTTTCTTCTTCTTCTAGATCCTCCTCCCCCAGAGCAGATGGAGACGGAGATCGTCGTCGAGGAGGAGGGCGCGCAGGGCGACGGCGGCAACGCCCCTGTCGCTGAAGACACGGCGGGAGCCGCCGAGCCTGCTGCGGAGGAGACTGCTCCGACCGCAGACGCAGCGGCCGGGGAGGGGGACGGCGGCCATAATGCCGGCCCGGAGGCGGCAGGAGCGTCGAGCGCTGCACCGGCCGCCGACCCCTCCACCGAGAAGGAGCAGTCCGCCTACTATCTTGAGGCTCCCAACGCCGTCTTCATCCAAGTGCCGTGGGGATCCTCGTCGCGAGCCCCCGAGGAGGGAGAGGCCTTCGATGGGGAGGTTCTCGCCTCCGCGGGGCTGAAGATCGTCGAGGCGCTTGGCGGAGGTGACGGGCCCGAGGAGGAGAAGTTGCTCCACCGGCTCCTGGCCCTTTACCGGGCCAGGCAGGCGAAGCTCGAGTCTCGGGAGGCCCTTACCGCCAAGGCCGCAGCTGACATGGAGAAGCGCGCCGCGGAGCTCCACGCCGCCAACCAGGCGGCCCTCCGCGACGTGGCAGAGGAGCGCGAGAGGCTCGCCGGGGAGTACCAGGAGTGGCTCTTGGAGAAGGCCGAAGCGAGGAGCAGCAGCGACTCACCGGAGAAGAGCTGTCCCGGCGAGAAGGAGAGCTCACCCAACGGAAGGTCAACCTCGACGCTCACGAGGAAGACCTTACCGCCCGGGAGCAGGCCCTTGGCGGAGAGCTGAAGGAGGCGAAGGCCGCCGCCGCCTCAGCAGAGACCGCCAAGAAAGACCTTGAGGCTAAAGTGGCGCAGCTGGAGGAGTTCCTTAAGGCGAGCACGGAGAGGGTCACCGCGCTGAACTTTGAGCGCGAGAAGGACGCCCATACTAACTCTAAACTCCAGGTGCGCCTTTCCAAGCAAGGCGACGAGCTGAAGGCCGCCAAGGACTCGATCGCAGATCAGGAGCTGAAGGTTTCCACGTTGAAGGACTCTCTTGACGCCGTCCGGGACCGCGAAACCAAGCTGAAGGAGGAGCTCCGCAAGGAGCGAGGCTTGGTGGAGAGTGCCACCACAACAGCCAACAACTTCCGCCAGACCGTCGAGGTATGGACTGAAGACCTGGTGGCTTCTGCGGCTAACATCGACAAGGAGCTGATGGTGCTGAGGGTTGAGCATCTCATATACTCTCCGGATCCAAACCACCCCCACAGCGCCAAGCTCAGTCTCTTCTTCAGAGGGATCGCGCCGGCTCTTGCAAATCTTCAGAAGAAGCTCCCCGCGCAACTGGCCGAGGAGTCACGCCAGCTCTGCGCGGGAACCTTGGAGCGCGTCCTGACGAAGATAGTGTACTGCAATCCGGGCATAAACCTCGCCAACGTTCTCCGCAGCTTGCCGGCCGACGCGGATATGGAGGCGCTGAAGGCGCAGGTCGCCCACATTATCGCCAAAGTGAACAAGATCTCTAGGATTGAAGGCGACCGCGTAGATTAGGCCTCCTTTTCTTTATCTCTTTTGTTGCTGCATAGTGTGCCATGAACTTATTAGTCATTGCGACAAGTTATCCCTTGTAATATATTATCCTATTTTGATCAATCGATGCAGTGTTATCTCCTTTGCTTTAGCCCCCTACTTTGTATGTTTTCAACCCTACGCTTCTAGGGAACTTGCCGGCAAGGGGCCCTTGCCGCGAGCGCCGAGTACTGGACTCCGAGCAGCCTGCTGGCCAAGGTCTTACCGGCAAGTAACGTTGCCGCAGCTAGTCGCAACGCACTTAGCTTGCTGAGTGAACTCGGAAACGAAGCAAGGGCGCGACACTTGCCGCAGCTCACTTAAGTCGTTGAGCGTACTCGAAAACAAGAGAAGGGTGCGGCTAGCCACGGGTAGGTTCCTCCGCGCACAGGTTTTCCATACAAAGTGTGGTTGTTCAAGGAAGATAACTAAAAATTTAAAAATTTGAACTGCTCAAATTCTGATAACTTAGCTTTCATATATCGCTTGCTTCTCCGACAAGGCTTCTCTTTCTTGAACAGCACTTGGTTCATCTTCCATCTCCTTCCCCCCCGGCAAACTTGTGCGCGAGGAACATTCCTTCTGCTTAAGAGGCAAGGAAAAAACAAGAGGGAAACAAGTATATGGCCTTTCGGCGTGCTAATGCTTACCGGATACGTGTGTCGCACAAGATGCCAAATAACGCATGCAAATAGCGAAGAAGGGCATGGAAAAGGCAAATAGCGCAAAACACGAAAGCTTTACTGATGCACGGGGTCTGCGCCCGGCTTTGTACAAAGGGTTACATGCAACAGCGGCAAAGCTTGTACAAAAGGTGGTTGCCGGAGCGGATCACGGCAACCGCGCCTTATGGGTGAAACTTGCGAAGATGCTCTATGTTCCAGGAATTGCTCACCGGTAAGCCTTCTTCGGTCTCAAGGCGGACAGCGCCAGGCCTTGTTACTTGTCTCACCCGATAAGGGCCTTCCCACTTCGGCGTCAACTTGTTGGAATTCTTGGCAGACAGAACACGCCGAAGAACAAGGTCGCCTTCCTCGAGACTCCTGGCCTTAACCTTGCGGCTATGATAGCGACGCAAGGCTTGCTGGTATCGAGCAGCTCGTACAGCAGCCTGGAGACGTTCCTCCTCGAGGAGCAATGCATCATCTTGTCGCAATTGCTCTTGCTCGAGCTCATCATAAGCGAGCACCCGAGGAGATCCGTATACGAGTTCCGTCGAGAGAACTGCCTCTGCTCCATAGACTAGAGCAAAGGGTGTATGTCCGGTGGCTCGACTTGGTGTCGTTCTGATTGACCAAAGAGCCGCCGGTAGCTCCTCTATCCAGTTTCTTCCACACTTGCGTAGCCTTTCAAAGGTCCTTGTCTTGAGTCCGCGCAGCACTTCAGCATTTGCCCTCTCCGCTTGACCGTTGCTCCTCGGGTGAGCAACAGAAGCGAAACAGACCCTGGCGCCAAGGTCTTGGACGTATTGCATGAAGGTGCGACTAGTGAATTGTGTACCATTGTCGGTGATGATCCTGTTAGGGATTCCGAAACGGCAAACAATCGACCTGAAGAACCTGACCGCTGACTATGCTGTCACCTTTCTCACTGGTTCGACGGGAGCGCCCGGCGCGCCAAAGATGTCGGGGGAAACTGTCCACCACGAGCACCTATGGGACCGGAGCCCCTTTGTTCGTGCGGTGAGGGAGCGGAGGGAGCACAAAGAGCGGATCGTGGTGAGCACGCGGGCAGTTGACCCAGGTTCGGGCCGCGACGGACGCGTAAAACCCTACTCCTGCTTAGTTTGTATTGAGTTGGAGAGCTCGGGAGCTTGAAGAACTAGCTACACCGAGCGAATGAGCGATCTAGGTTCCGAACCCTTTCTACGTTGTGCATGGGCCTCCTTTTATAGCTCAAGGGGTCACCGACAGGTGTCAACGTAGGAGAAAGGGGTAAAAATGTAATAGCGGTGGTAGTTGTAACAGTGCAGGAATAGTGGAGCAACAGTGGATGAACAGTGGTCATCACCTACTTTGACAGTGGGGGACAAGAGCATTAAATGCCCGTCACCGTCGACTCCAAAAGCGCCCGCCCTTGCGTCTTCGTTTGCCACGGCGATGGCTTCGTCACCGTGGAGTGCCACCGTGTCCCCCAGGCTGCACAGCCATCCGCCACGCGTCCCTGGAATGGCCCCAGGGCGACGCGTGGTTCGATGAGCTGGAGCGCGGGCACACAGCGTAACTCTCCCCGGCAAGCACCTTGCCGGGGCCTTGATCTTGCCGGGCCCGGAAGCTTGCCGGGCTCTGAAGCTTGTCGCTTCCCGGGCCCTGCCGGGGCGCATGCTGCGCCGAGGCATGTCTTCTGTAATGTGATCTTCTGGTCTTCCTGGCAAGCTCCTCTCGCCAGGGTCTTGCGTTGATGAGGAAATCTTGAGCCTGGGACGGCCTTCCCGGCAAGCCCCACTTGCCGGGGTCTTGATCTTCTGTCTTGTATACTTTGTTTTTGAATGGTTTTATATGGAGCAGAAAGGTCTCCGACATGCACGTGGTAGGCCCTGCCGCGGGAAATTGCTACTGCCCGTGCACAAGTTGGGGTACTGAGGTACCCCTACCTTAGTACACCGACAGAGCGCAACTTAACTATCCCATCTATGATAAAGAGATTTATGCCTTGGTGAGAGTTTTACGTGTTTGGGAACACTATCTTAGACCTCATGAATTCATTCTTCATACGGACCATGAGACACTCAAGTATCTCAAAGGTCAAACTAAGTTGAACAAGCGTCATGCTAAATGGAGTGAGTTCATTGAGTCTTTTCCCTATGTCATCAAATACATCAAGGGCAAAGAAAATGTTGTGGCGGACGCGCTTTCCCGCAAATGCATGCTTGTAACACAACTTGAGTTGAATGTGATTGGCTTTGAGCATATTAAAGATTTATATGAGCATGATCCTTTCTTTGCTAATGCCTATGCTAAATGCTTGACTCACACTTCTTGGGAACATTACTACATCAAGGATGGATATCTTATGAGAGCTAACAAACTTTGCATTCCCGAGTCTTCGCTTCGTTTGCTCCTTTTGCAGGAATCTCATGGAGGAGGACTCATGGGACACTTTGGACGCGACAAGACGTTTGCTACCCTCTCTAAGAACTATTTTTGGCCCAAGATGCTTCGTGACATCTCACGGCTCACCAACCGATGTTCTACATGCCGCAAAGCTAAGTCCAAAGCTCAATCTCATGGTCTTTACATGCCCCTTCCTATTGCATACCATCCATGGGAAGACATAAGCATGGATTTCATACTTGGCTTGCCTAGGACTAAAAATGGCAAAGATTCCATGCTAGTTGTCGTGGATCGATTCTCTAAAATGGCTCATTTCATTCCTTGTAACAAGATAGACGATGCTTCACATGTTGCAACTCTCTTTTGTAGGGAGGTCATTCGTCTACATGGCGTGCCGAAAACGATCGTGTCGGACCGGGACGTCAAGTTCTTGAGTTACTTTTGGAAAACCCTCTGCGCTAAGCTCGGAATCAAGCTTCTATTTTCTTCGGCGTACCATCCACAAACGGACGGCCAGACGGAGGTGACGAACCGCACGCTTTCCACTCTTCTTCGTGTGTTGATCAAAAGGAACATCCGGGAATGGGAGCAATGCTTGCCCATCGCCGAGTACGCCTACAACCGCGCAAGACATTCGACCACCGGCAAGTCGCCCTTCGAGGTTGTCTACGGCTTCAATCCGTTGTCCCCATTGGACATTCTACCTCTACCTCTACAAGAGCGCATCAACATGGACGCAAGTGCACGAGCAAGCTATCTCAAGAAGGTGCACGAAGATACAAGGGCAATGATCGAGCGACAAGTCCAATGTCTCGCCACCAAGCTCAACGTCAACAAGGCACCAATGGTGTTCCAACCAGGAGATCTTGTTTGGCTTCATCTTCGCAAGGACCGCTTCCCACACGAGCGCAAGTCCAAACTTCTACCTCGCGCCGACGGACCTTTCAAGGTGCTAGCTCGCTACAACGACAACGCCTACAAGATTGACATTCCACGAGACAAGTACTCCGTGAGCGATACTTTCAACATCAAGGACCTATCTCCTTTCCATGGTGATGAAGATTTCGATCCGAGGTCGGATCTTTCCCAAGGGAGGGGAGATGATGCGGAGCATCCTAAGGTCATCCCCATGGATCCTTCATCGCCGCACCAAGTGCCCAAAGGACCAATGACTCGAGCCCGTGCAAGAGCTCTCGAGACCGAGGTGACTTCACTCCTTGCTCTAAATCCTTCCGATATGCATGAAACATGGCTTCTACCTTCATCAGAAACTCTATGCATACTCAGGTACTTGTATGAAGGCCGTGGGACAGCTCTGCACAATGTTCAAGACGGCGAGTCCGACAAGTACACGAGACAAGAAGAAGGAGGGCTGAAGATGCTACAGGCACCGGACGTCCGGCCTGCACCGGACAACCGGCGACTTCCAGGCACCGGACGACCGGAAGACATCGGACGTCCGGCCTCTCCCAGACGACCGGACGACCGGAAGCCACCGGACGTCCGTGGCAACGACCACAGAAGCTAAATAGCGGAAATCCGAGGATTACCGGACGTCCGGTCCCTCCGGAACCTCCGGACGTCCGGAAACCAGCGGACGTCCGCCCCGACGGCGACCACTCGTGTAATATATACCCGTTGACTTCCCCTCTTTCGAGGTAGCTGTTGGATAGCTCATTTTCAGACTTGTGTGGATTCTCCCCCACGAGACTGTGCGCCTCTTCGGAGAAGATCCACCACGGATTCAAGACCTCCACATCGGGGAAGATCCTACGGGATAACCAAGACCTCCTCACGGAGAAGACTACCCTTGTACCATCGACGTTGACTATGGATCGTGTAGCTCGATTATGTATCGTGGACCTAGCACTTGTGTGATTATCTTTGTGTTGAATTGAGTGTTTCCTCTCGTGTTTTCCCCGTTTTCCTCCTTGTGTTCTCCGTGTTCATCGTGGGATACTCTCCAAACGTGAAAGATCCGCTGATTAGGGTTCCACCCTACATCAGTAGGTTAGTCCCAAAAATAATATAAAAGTGTATAACAAAGCCCATTAAACATCCAAAACATCATAAATAATAACATGGAACAATAAAAAATTATAGATACATTGGAGACGTATCAAGCATCCCCAAGCTTAATTCCTGCTCGTCCTCGAGTAGGTAAATGATAAAAACAGAATTTTTGATGTGGAATGCTAACCAACATAGATTTTCAATGTAATTCTCTTAATTGTCGCATGGATGTTCAGACCTGAAAGATTCAAGACAAAAGTCTATATTGACATAAGAAATAATAATACTTCAAGCATACTAACAAAGAAATCATGTCTTCTCAAAATACTATGGCTAAAGAAAGTTATCCCTACAAAATCATATAGTCTGGCTATGCTCCCTCTTCATCACACAAAATATTCATATCATGCACAACCCCGATTTCAGCCAAGCACTTGTTTTCATACTCTATTCTTTCAAACCTTTCAACTTTCACGCAATACATGAGCGTGCGCCATGGACATAGCACTATATGGAATAGAGAGGTGGTTGTGGAGAAGACAAAAAAGGGGGGAGATAGTCTCACATCAACTAGGTGTATCAACGGGCTATGGAGATGCCCATCAATAGATATCGATGTGAGTGAGTAGGGATTGCCATGCAACGGATGAACTAGAGCTAAATATGTATCAAAGCTCAACAAAAGAAACTAGTGGGTGTGCATCCGACTTGCTTGCTCACGAAGACCTAGGGCATTTGAGGAAGCCCATCATTGGAATATACAAGCCAAGTTCTATAATAAAAATTCCCACTAGTATATGGAAGTGACTAAACATGAGACTCTCTATCATGAAGAACATGGTGCTACTTTGAAGCACAAGTGTGGAAAAAGATAGTAGCAATTGTCCCCCTTTTTTTCTTTTCTTTTTTTCTTTTTGGAGGGGCTTTCTTGATTTAGCCTTTCTTCACATGAGACAATGCTCTAATAATGATGATCACCACACCTTCATTGAATTACAACTAGATATTACAACTCAATATTACAACTCGATACTAGAACAAGTATGACTCTTTATGAATGCCTCCGGCGGTGTACCGGGATGTGCAATGACTCAAGAGTGACATGTATGAAAAATTATGCATGATGGCCTTGCCACAAATACGATGTCAACTACATGATCATGCATGGCAATATGACAATATGAAGCGTGTCATATGAACATAACGGTGGAAAGTTGCATGGCAATATATCTCAGAATGGCTATGGAAATGCCATGATAGGTACGTATGGTAGCTGTTTTGAGGAAAATATATGGTGGCTGTTTTGAGGAAGGATATATGGTGGGTGTATGGTACCGGCGAAAGTTGTGCGGCACAAGAGAGGCTAGCAATGGTGGAAGGGTGAGAGTGCATATAATCCATGGACTCAACATTAGTCATAAGAACTCATATACTTATTGCAAAAATCTACGAGTCATCAAAACAAAGCAATCAACGCATGCTCCTAGGGGGGAGGTTGGTAGGAGTTAACCATCGTGCGCCCCCGACCTCCACACAAAGGTTGGCACTTTATAAATACCTCATGCTCTAACTTTGTCACATAGCGGTTCACCATCCGTGCATGCTACGGGAATCACTAACCTTAACACAAGCATTTTTCAATTTCATAATAACCCCACTAGCATGACTCTAATACCACTATCCTCATATCTCAAAACAATTATCAAGCATCCAACTTCTCATCATATTCAATGCACTTAGTGTGAAAGTTTTTACTACATTGATATTGGATGTCTATCATGTGAAGGCTAGTTTTATAGCCAAAGCACATTACCATGCTGTTTTAATAGACTCTCAAAAGGATATAAGTGAATCATGAGAGATCAATAATTTCTACAAAATATAATCACCACCGTGCTCTAAAAAAATATAAGTGAAGCACTAGAGCAAAAACTATTCAACTCAAAAGATATAAGTGAAGCACATAGAGTGTTCTATCAATTACTAGGCCATATTTAACTCTCTCAAATAGGTGTGTCCAACAAGGATAATTGTGGCAAACTAACAAGCAAAGACACAAATGATACATGACGCTCCAAGTAAAACACATATCACGTGGTGAATAAAAATATAGCTCCGAGTATAGTTACCGATGGATGAAGACAAAAGATGAAGGAAATATGCCCTAGAGGCAATAATAAAGATGTTATTTGTATTTCCATATATCATGATAAATGTCTTTTATTCATGCTAGAATTGTATTAACAGGAAACTTAGTACATGTGTGAATACATAGACAAAACAAAATGTCCCTAGTATGCCTCTACTAGACTAGCTCATTGATCAAAGATTGTTATGTTTCCTAGCCATAGACATGAGTTGTCATTTAATAAAAGAGATCACATCATTGGGAGAATGATGTGATGGACTAGACCCATCCGTTAGCTTAGCACTATCGTTTAGTTTTACTGCTTTTGCTTTCTTCATGACTTATACAGGTTCCTATGACTATGAGATTATGCAACTCCCTTATACCGAAGGAACACCTTGTGTGCTATCAAACATCACAACGTAACTGGGTGATTATAAAGATGCCCTACAGGTGTCTCCGAAAGTATTCGTGGTGTTGGCATAGATCAAGAATAGGATTTGTCACTCCGAGTGTCGGAGAGGTATCTCTGTGCCCTCTCGGTAATACACATCATAATAAGACTTGCAAGCAAATGACTAATGAGTTAGTCACGGGATGATGTATTATGGAATGAGTAAAGAGACTTGCCGGTAACGAGATTGAACTAGGTATGGTGATACCGACGATCGAATCTCGGGCAAGTAACATACCGATGACAAAGGGAACAACGTATGTTGTTATGCGGTTTGACCGATAAAGATCTTCGTAGAATATGTAGGAGCCAATATGAGCATCCAGTTTCCGCTATTGGTTATTGACCGGAGATGAGTCTCGGTCATGTCTACATAGTTCTCGAACCGGTAGGGTCCGCACGCTTAACGTTTGATGACGATCAGTATTATGAGTTTATGAGTTTTGATGTACCGAAGGTAGATCGGAGTCCCGGATGAGATCACGAACGTGACGAGGAGTCTCGGAATATCCGGGATGTAAAGATTGATATATTGGATGACTATATTCGGCCACCGGAAGTGTTCCGAAAAAGTTTCGGATTTAACCGGAGTGCCGGAGGGGGTTACCGGACTCCCCCACTACAGGAATCAGCTTCTTTGCAGTCGGCAAAGGCATGAATGGCAGTCGGCAAAGCTCTTTGCCGACTGCTAGCAGTCGGCAAACAGTCCGGCTGAATTAGCGGCGGTAAAGGACTTCTTTGCCGTCTGCTTCATAGAAGCAGTCGGCAAAGCTCTTTGCCGTCAGCCTTTTGCGGCCAGCAGACGGCAAAGAGCGTAGACGGCAGTGATGTGAGGTGGGAGCCGTTAGGGGTTAACGGCGTGGTTTGCCGTCAGCCGGCAGACGGCAAAGAAGCTAAGGTCTTTGCCGTCTGCTGGCAGACGGCAAAGAGGCCAAATAGGAGTCACTGGGAAGCTGCCACGTGGCCTTTTTTGCCGTCTGCTGGCAGTCGGCAAAGACCTTTGCCTCTTTGCCGACTGCCGGCAGTCGGCAAAGAGCTGAGCCTCTTTGCCGTCTGCCGGCAGTCGGCAAAGAGCTGAGCCTCTTTGCCGTCTGCCGGCAGTCGGCAAAATGCCCAAATAGGCAACCAGTGTTCCCAGGTTGAACAGGGAGCTGCCACGTGGCGTTCTTTGCCGACTGCTTGCTGTCGGCAAAGAGCTTTGCCGTCTGCTAGCAGTCGGCAAA
>LR738714.1:630290050-630458040 GCA_902687465.1 Secale cereale
GGTTTTTTTAACCCAAAAAAAAATAGCCCCACCTCTTTGCCGACTGCCAGCAGATGGCAAAGAATTCTTTGCCGTCTGCCAGCAGACGGCAAAGAGGATAACCGTTAGCCCTTCCAACGCCGTTACACTGTGGGCCCCATCTTACCTCTTTGCCGTCTGCTGGCAGATGGCAAAGAAATCTTTGCCGTCTGCCAGCTGACGGCAAAGAAGTGGCCGGTGTGACCTAGCCAGTGCAGTACCCCATGGGGCCCACTTTGGTCTTTGCCGTCTGCTGGCTGATGGCAAAGACCTCTTTGCCGTCTGCCAGCAGACGGCAAAGATCTGGCAGATGGCAAAGACCCTCTTTGCCATCAGCTGGTTCTTTGCCGTCTGCTTTGACAAGACAGACGGCAAACAGCCTCTTTGCCATCAGCTGGCAGACGGCAAAGAGCTGGCAGATGGCAAAGACTTAGATTCCAGTAGTGCCCCCCCCCCGAGGGAGTATGGGCCATAGTGGGGCATTGAGGGAAAGAGAGAGGAAGCCCATAGGGCTGGCTGCACCCTCCCCCTAGGGATCCTAGTTGGACTAGGAAAGGGGGGAGGCGCCCCTCTTCTTCCTTCTTCTATTTCCCTTCCTTTCCTACTCCTAGTAGGAATAGGAAAGGGGATTCCTGTTCCTACTAGGAGTAGGAATCCTACTCCCATTGCGCGCCCTAGCCTGGCCGCACCTCCCCACTTGCTCCTTTATATACGGGGACAGGGGGCACCCAAAGACACAGAAGAAACATTTTTCTAGTCGTGTGCGGTGCCCCCCTCCACAGAAACACACCTCGGTCATACCGTTGCAGTGCTTAGGCGAAGCCCTGTGCTAGTAGCTTCATCATATCCGTCACCACGCCGTCGGCTGACGAAACTCTCCCATGAAGCTCAACTGGATCAAGAGCTCGTGGGACGTCATCAAGCTGAACGTGTGCTGATCGCGGAGGTGCCGTACGTTCGGTGCTTGATCGGTTGAATTGCAAAGAAGTTCGACTACATCAACCGCGTCACTAGACGCTTCCGCTTTTGGTCTACGAGGGTACGTAGACACACTCTCCCCTCTCGTTGCTATGCATCTGGTAGATAGATCTTGCGTGATCATAGGAAATTTTTGAAATACTACGTTCCCCAACAAAAGAGGGGATGCCTTCTCGGGGCATCCCCAAGCTTAGGCTTTTGGTTGTCCTTAAATTTTACCTTGGGGTGCCTTGGGAATCCCCAAGCTTAGTCACTTGCCACTCTTTGTTCCATAGTACATCAAAGAAATACTCAAAACTTGAAAACTTCACAACACAAAACTTAGACAAAAATCTCGCGAGCTCTGTTAGTATACGAAATCAAACCACTACTCAAAGGTACTATAATGAATTTATTCTTTGTTTATATTGGTGTTAAACCTACTGTATTCCATATTCTCTATGGTTCATACTTCCCAATACTACTCATAGATGCATTGAAATAAGCAATCAACACACGAAAAATAGAACCTATCAAAAACAGAACAGTCTGTAGTAATCTGCAGGTTTCGCATACTTTTGTAACTCCAAAAAAATCAAACTAAATTGGTAAACGTGAGGAATTTGTGTATTAATCATCTGCAAAAAGAATCAACTAAATAGCACGCTCCGGTAAATTCTGGTGACCATTCTAGCGAGCGCTAACGATTCTGTTTTTCACAGCAAGATCATATAAACTTCATACAAGTCTTCCCAAAGGTTCTACTTGGCACAAACACTAACTAAAACACAAAACCACATCTAAACAGAAGCTAGATGCAATGTTTATTCCTAAACATAAGCAAAAACAAAAAATAAAAAATTGGGTTGCCTCCCAACAAGCGCTATCGTTTTATGCCCCTAGCTAGGCACGATACATGGATAGATCTAGGGAATGCCGTAATGATACGATATATCATGAAAACTCATCTCATATTCCCTACGTTCAGCAGCAAGTTTCCTTTGTGGCAAGCAAAAGTAATCAAAAGGGCTAAATTTAATGGGACAGGAGTCCCCCATATCAAGTTCAGTAGGAATAGGTTCCTCTTTTGGCCCTTTATAGTGAACGACCAATTCATCATTATAGCCATTTTTTGGCAGAAGGTCATGAGCCTTCGCTCAAGGGAGAAGCCTAACCCATTATTTTGAATCGCAAAATCATCATCCAACTCGGAAATTCTATCAACCAAGACATCGGTAGGAACCTTTTTTCTAAGGTTTTCATTAAAAGCAACATGATCAGGAGATCGTAACCACATTATGTCTTCTTGATTAAATAAGATAGCCTCTATGGGAGGTCGGCCAGCATCTACCCCGTAATGAGCAAAAATTTCTTTGGCCTCTTTCATGATAAATCTAAATTCATGAGCCAAAAAGATAGTAGATGCACGCTTAATAGAAGAATGCTCAATGTTGGAAAATTCTAGAAAGATTCTCTGAATACAAGGATGCATATGGATAAATTGCCTTTCAACTTCAACTACAAGAATAGATACATCATCCGCAAGGCTACTAGTTCTGTGAAGAATAGAGCCATCGATAGTGGGCGAAGCACTGGCACAAGTAAAGAAGTCTTGAAGAACTCCATTTCCAATGATATTTCCACTACCAACCCGGAACTTCTTAATATGTAAAGTGGTAGTTTCATCCGGAAGGTCAACATAGACGTTGCCCTCAACATTACTACCCTTCTCGATGATATCTTCCCCCATCTCATACCTGAGGTCAAGCGAACGATAAACACCCGGCAGAAGAACGACAAATAAAACGGCAAGGGTGAAGTGGGGGAGAGGAAAACGAGAGGCAAATAAATGTAATGCAAAGGATAAGGGTTTGTGATAGGTACTTGGTATATGACTTTTGCATAAGCCTCCCTGGCAACGACGCCAGAAATTCTTCTTGCTACTTCTCGAGCTTGCGTTGTATTCCCTCGAAGAGGAAAGGGTGATGCAGCACAGTAGTGTAAGTATTTCCCTTAGTTTTTGAGAACTAAGGTATCAATCCAGTAGGAGACCACGCGCGAGTCCCTCGCACCCGCACAAACAAATAAGAACTTCGCAGCCAACGCGATAAGGGGTTGTCAATCCCTTTACGGTCACTTACAAAAGTGAGATCTGATAGAGATGATAGTTTGATATTTTTGGTATTTTTTATTACAAGAACAGAAAGTAAAAGCGGAAAAGTAAAGTAGATTGTAGATTGATATGTGGAGAATAGACCCGGGGGCATAGTTTTCTCTAGTGGCTTCTCTCATGATAGCGATATTCTACGACGGGTAAACAAATTACTGTCGAGCAATTGATAGAAAAGGGAATAATTATGAGACTATCTAGGCATGATCATTATATATAGGCATCACTTCCGAGACAAGTAGACCGAAACGATTATGCATCTACTACTATTACTCCATACATCGACCGCTATCCATCATGCATCTAGTGTATAGAGTTCATAAGAAAAGAGTAACGCCTTAGGCAAGATGACATGATGTAGAGGGAAAAACTCAAACATAGTGATATAAACCCCATCTTTTTTATCCTCGATGGCAACAATACAATACGTGCCTTGCTGCCCCTACTGTCACTGGGAAAGGACACCACAAGATTGAACCCAAAGCCAAGCACTTCTCCCATTGCAAGAACTATAGATCTAGTAGGCCAAACCAAACCAATAATGCTAAGAGACTTGCAAGGATATTATAATCATACATAAAGAGTTCAGAGAAGAACCAAATATTTCTCATAGATAATCTTGATCATAAACCCACAATTCATCGGATCTCGACAAACACACCGCAAAAACAGATTACATCAAAAAGATCTCCTCGAAGACCGAGGAGAACTTGGTATTGAGATCCAAAGAGAGAGAAGAAGCCATCTAGATACTAGCTATGGACCTGAAGGTCTGTGGTAAACTACTCACAACTCATGGTGAGGAGATGATGATGTAGAAGCACTCCGTGGTAGATCCCCCCTCTGGCGGAGGTCCGGAACAGGCCCCAAGATGGGATCTCACGGGAACAGAAGGTTGCGGCGGTGGAACTAGGGTTTTCTCTCCTCTTCTGATAGTTTCGGGGTACGTAGGTATATATAGGAGGAAGGAGGGCTCCAGGGGCCAGACGAGGTGCCCACGAGGCAGGAGGCGCCCCCCACCCTCGTGGACGCCACGTCAGCCCTACTCCGTGGTTCTCAAGTCTCCCGTGCGTATTTTGCTCCAAAAATATCTCTCCCGAAGGTTTCATTCCGTTTGGACTCCGTTTGATATTCCTTTTCTGTAAAACCCTAAAACAGGCAAAAAATAGCAATTTGGACTGGGCCTTTGGGTTAGTAGGTTAGTTCCAAAAATAATATAAAAGTGTATAACAAAGCCCATTAAACATCCAAAACATCATAAATAATAGCATGGAACAATCAAAATTTATACATACATTGGAGACGTATCAGTGATGCAGCACAGTAGCGTAAGTATTTCCCCTTAGTTTTTGAGAACCAAGGTATCAATCCAGTAGGAGACCACGCGTGAGTCCCTCGCACCTGCACAAACAAATAAGAACTTCGCAGCCAACGCGATAAGGGGTTGTCAATCCCTTTACGGTCACTTACGAAAGTGAGATCTGATAGATAGGATAGTTTGATATTTTTGGTATATTTGAATATAAGAACAGAAAGTAAAAAACAGCAAAGTAAAGTAGATGGTAGATTAATATGTTGAGAATAGACCCGGGGGCCATAGGTTTCACTAGTGGCTTCTCTCATGATAGCAGAATTCTACGGTGGGTGAACAAATTACTGCCGAGCAATTGATAGAAAAGGAATAGTTATGAGAATATCCAAGCATGATCATTATATATAGGCATCACGTCCGTGACAAGTAGACCTAAACGATTCTGGATCTACTACTATTGCTCCACACATCGACCGCTATCCAGCATGCATCTAGAGTATTAAATTCATAAGAACGGAGTAATGCTTTAAGCAAGATGACATGATGTAGAGGGATAAACTCAAGCAATATGATATAAACCCCATCTTTTTATCCTCGATGGCAACAATACAATACGTGCCTTGCTGCCCCTGCTGTCACTGGGAAAGGACATCGCAAGATTGAACCCAAAGCCAAGCACTTATCCCATTGCAAGAACTATAGATCTAGTAGGCCAAACCAAGCCTATAATTCGAAGAGACTTGCAAGGATCTTATAATCATACATAAAAGAATCCAGAAAAGAACCAAATATTTCTTGTAGATAATCTTGATCATAAACCCACTATTCATCGGATCTCGACAAACACACCGCAAAAAGATTACATCGAATAGATGTCCTCGAAAACCGAGGAGACCTTGGTATTGAGATCCAAAAAGAGAGAAGACACCATCTAGCTAATAACTATGGACCCGAAGGTCTGTGGTAAACTACTCACAACTTATGGTGAGGCAATGGTGTTGATGTAGAAGCACTCCGTGGAACATCCCCCTCTGGCGGAGCTCCAGAACAGGCCCCAAGATGGGATCTCACGAGAATAGAAGGTTGTGGGGGTGGAATTAGGGTTTTCTCTATTGCCTCGATGTTTTCAGGGTACATGGGTATATATAGGAGGAAGGAGGGCATCGGGGAAGCCAGAGGGGGCCCACGAGGGTGGGGGCGCACCCTGGACCCTCGTGGCCGCCTCCGTCATTCCCCCGCGTGTACTCCAAGTCTTCTGTGTTGATATTGTTCCAAAAATAACTCTCGCAAAGGTTTTATTCCGTTTGGACTCCGTTTGATATTCCTTTTCTGCGAAACCCTGAAATAGGCAAAAAAACAGCAATCTGCACTAGGCCTTTGGGTTAATAGGTTAGTTCCAAAAATAATATAAAAGTGTATGATAAAGCCCATTAAACATCGAAAACATCATATATAATAGCATGGAACAATAAAAAATTATAGATACGTTGGAGACGTATCAGATACTAGGGATCAAACCCTAACAAAACTAACTCGATTACATGGTAAATCTCATCCAACCCATCACTGTCCTGCAAGCCTACAATGGGATTACTCACGCACACGCACGGCGGTGAGCATCATAGAATTGGTGATTGAGGAAGGTTGATGATCACGACGGCGAGGATCTCCACTCTCCGGAGCCCCGAACGGACTCCAGATCAGCCCCCCCCCCCGAGAGAGATTAGGGCTTGGCGGCGGCTCCATATCGTAAAACGCAATGTTGAGGATATCACTTATCGTTATCGTCTCGGTCAGCTGGGGATTAGAGATTAATCGGAAATCGGTCGGTTAATCAATTTTATCGGTCGACTATTAATCGGCCATTTTTTTCAAATCCCAGGTTCCCAACACTAAAATATGCTATATTCAACACCAAAACAATATTGGGCAGAAGAGTTACCTTGAATCCTAGCCTTTGAATTCTGATATAATGACAAACAAAATAGGAAAACATTACATATTGCGTAACAAGGTCCACAAAACACAAATAAACATAGTGTTACAGATAGGCCCGATTTATCGGTAGATTCCCGATAAATTGCTTGTCATAGCAATAAATCGGCCCAAATGATAAATGATGAAGATAAGGCATAATATTATCGGTCACCCCACGAGTATCGATAAATCAGATGATAAATTGTTGAATCGGAAGATTTCTTGAACAGTGGTAAAACGCGATAATTCCTTCTCTCTGATTTTTTCTCCCCGAAAGTGAATATATGGAGTCGGGGAAGACATCGATGGAGCAACAGGGGGCCCACGAGGCTGGGGGGCGCGCCCCCCACCCTCGTGGACAGGGTGTTAGCCACCTGGTCTGGTTCTTTCCATAGATATTTTTTATATATTCCAAAATAAATCTCCGTTGAATTCCGAGAACTTTTGTTTCTGCACAAAAATAACACCATGGCAGTTCTGCTGAAAATAGCGTTAGTCCGGGTTAGTTCCATTCAAATCATGCAAGTTAGTGTCCAAAACAAGGTCAAAAGTGTTTGGAAAAGTAGATACGTTGGAGACGTATCAACTCCCCCAAGCTTAAACCTTTGCTTGTCCTCAACCAATTCAGTCGATAAACTGAAAGTGATAAAGAAAAACTTTGACAAACTCTGTTTGCTCTTGTTGTTGTAAATATGTAAAGCCAGCATTCAAGTTTTCAACAAAGATCATGAACTAACCACATTCACAATAACTTTCAGGTCTCATTTCTACTCATATCAATGGCATAATCAACTAGCGAGTAATAATAATAAATCTCGGATGACAACACTTCCTCAAAACAATCATAATATGATATAACAAGATGGTATCTCGCTAGCCCTTTCTGAGACCGCAAAAATAAATGCAGAGCACCTTTGAAGATCAAGGACTGACTAGACATTGTAATTCATGGTAAAAGAGATCCAGTCACAATCATACTCAATGCAAATTAATAACAATAAATGCAAATGACAATGGTGCTCTCTAACTGGTGCTTTTTTAATAAGAGTGAAAGAATCAATATGGTTCACTAGAGGGGGGGTGTGAATAGGCAACTAACATTTTTTAGCTTTTCTTAACCAAATTAAAACTTAGCAACAAAGTAAGTTTCCTAGATATGCAACAAGATGGACAACCTATATGATGCAACAATAACAACCACACAAGCAAGCAGGCTAAGGTATACAAAGAAAGCTTACACAAGTAAAGGTAAGAAATAAGCACAAGTGGAGCCGGTGAAGATGAAGATGTGTTACCGAAGTTCCTTCCCTTTGAGAGGAAGTACGTCTCCGTTGTAGCGGTGTGGAGGCACAATGCTCCCCAAGAAGCCACTAGGGCCACCGTATTCTCCTCACACCCTCACACAATGCAAGGTGCTGTGATTCCACTAGTGGTGCCCTTTAAGGCGGCGACCGAACCTTTACAAACAAGGTTGGGGAAATCTCCACAACTGAATTGGAGGCTCCCAACGACACCACGAAGCTTCACCACAATGGAATATGGCTCCGAGGTGACCTCAACCATCTAGGGTGGTCAAACACCCAAGAGTAACAAGATCCGCAAGGGATTAGTGGGGGAATCAATTTTCTCTTGGTGCAAGTGTAGATCGATGCCTTCTCAAGCAATCCCTAGGAAATCAACAAGTTTGATTGGCTAGGGAGAGAGATCGTGCGGAAATGGAGCATTGAGCAACAATGGACCTTGGGGAGGAAGAGGTGAGTCTTTTTGAGGAAGAAGACTCCCTTTATATAGTGGAAGGACAAATCCAACCGTTATCCACCAACTCTGCCCGCAACTCGCGGTACTACCGCATATAAGTTGCGGTACTACCGCTCCTGGTGCGGTACTACCGCTGGCGCGGCATGAGCTAGATCTAACCTTTGTTGCGTAAAGCAACGGGCGGTAGTACTGCCGTAGCGGTACTACGGCACGTCCTTACGGTACTACCGTAAGGCAAGGTCACACTGGTAGGGGAAGAGTGTGGACTAAATAAATTACGTCTGCGGGTACTTCTGCAGAGTTACGATCGAAGCAAAAACCCGACACGGTACTACCGCTTGCTAGAAGCGGTACTACCGCGTAGGACGCGGAAATTAAAAAATTACTTCTGCTCCTACTACCGTACTAGTTACGACACTGGTGCCGGTCACACAGTACTACCCTGTCCTTGGCACGGTACTACCGCAATGTGCGGTACTACCGTAACCCTGGAGCGGTACTACCATGGGGCCTTGCGGTACTACTGCCTTCTTTGAGCGGTACTACCGCATGCCTAAGAGTGATAGTAGTAGGACGCCACTGTTTTTGCAAAGACAAGGAAAAACAGCCGGAGCTCCAGAGAAGCGAAAGAAAGGTGGTGCGAATGAATAGATGTGTACGTGTTGATTCCACCCAAACCTTTTCGAAGCGGACCCCCTCTTAATAGCACGGCTTTCCTATGACTCAATTCCATCGAAAAGAAACAAAAGGAAACACCGTGTTCAATAGGTTGCGAGGGGCACTTAATCGTCTTGTGCCTAGGTGTGATATATCTGAAAAGCTCAGTGCACACGATTAGTCCGCAAAAGCATTGTCACCAATCACCAAAACTACTTTGGGAGAAATATGCCCTTACAATCTCCCCCTTTTTGGTGGATTGACGACAATACGGGATTTGCAGAAAGATATATATATAAAATAGTAGCAAACCCAGTATGATTATAAAATATAGGTAAGCTCTCCCTAGATGTGTGCATACTTATGAAGATGCTTTGGACTGTACAGCACACATACTAGGATCAACGCTTCCCCTATATTTTATAAACAAGATACTCCTTGCAACTAAGAATATGACCCAACACATGGATGCAAGGAGGATATCGTGAGCACATAATAACAGGGCAAGTGAAGCCAACGCTGACAACCTAGCAGATAGCACAAACATAATAATGGCATAAGGAGCAGAGTGCATATGTCTCACACCATATGATAGGTCTAACACACGCATGACACAAACCAATGAAAGCAAACAAGGTTCGACCAACGAAAGCAAATAAAACACAACGCGGCACAAGACACACACACGGAAATCCTACACTCTCCCCCTTTGGCATTGAGACACCAAAAAGGGCAGAGAGGACACCTAAGACATAGGTGGTAGCTCAGGCAGAAGAGATCAGTCGTCACGCGCCTCGTCAGTCTCCTGCTGCTCCTCCTCAGAATCTGACCACTTGTATCCCTGCTTGGCAATCCACTCAGCCTCTGGAGTAATGTTCTTCTCAAACCCACTAGACACGTCCTCGCCAAAAGTCCTTAGGATCATCTTATCGCGCCGGCGAACCTGCTTCTAAGCAATATGTGCCTTGTATTGGCCCTTGTCCTACATACAGAACACAACCTTCATCTTTCTCTTCAGCCTTTTAGCCCACGAGGGCTCAGACGATGGAGGAGCATACCCTCCAGAACTGTCTTCATCAGCTGCCTCCTCAGCAATTTCCTCCTCATCCACATCCATCTTAGCCGCGGCAGCCTTCGCACGGGTAGTGGTGTTAGCCCATCAACTCTTGATGCGAAGCTTCACAGGCTCATGACGAATCCAGTGAGGAGCCTCAAACACTTCATCAGGATAGAGCTTCTCCCAAGTCTTGGTGATCAGCAGAAACATATATGGGCCATAGATAGGCACTTTGCGGGTCAATATCGCAAAGCGGAGCTCACACCACATGACATGTGAGATATCAAGTGGTTGAGTCTGAGCACTACGGGCCTCCTCACTCATAAGCATCATGCCCATGAGGTATGAATGTACCTTGTCCTTGTCCCCAATGCGAGGAAACAGTGAGTTGCGGAAGAACCTATGCATAATATCCAGAAAAGGGTTCATCACCCAGGTCTTTTTGCCACTTGCGAGCGTCTTCTCCACATAGTAGGGTAGCAGCCGGTCCTTGTTGGCAGACTCTCGATTGGCATGAGGGCAAACTCCAACAGGAGTGTGGAGCCCCTCATCAGCAACCTGAAGCAGATCCATGAAATCCTTCCAAGTAGCAGTCATCTTGTGTCCATTGGTCATCCAAGTCATGTTGCGTTCCTCCTTAGGATGGAAGTGAACCGAAGCAAAGAACTGGGCCACAATCTCTGGGTCAATGTTCATATGAAAAGACATGATATGCTCAATGCCAAACTGCTCCACAAGATCAAGAGCCTCAGCAAAATTAGCCCGGTGCTCCTCCTTCCTTATGTGATTCATGTCAATCCAGTGTGCATCCACATATAAGTTGTGTTTGCTCTTGAGCACTTTTGTGAAGATAAGATACTGCTACTTGGTCCAGAACAAATCATCTCCATGGAACTGAGCCCAGGGATTTGCATAGGGATTGATCTTCCTCCTAGCGATGAACTCTTGTGATGGAATCTCGTCCATGCCCATTTTTGGGTCCTTGTTCTTGGTGGCAGTGGACTTGGTTCTGCGTTGGGGGCATTGGAGCCCTCAGGAACATCATCTTGGGCGCGCAGGCGCTTTGACCATTTGTCACGGCTAGGATTCGAACGACGGACATTGGAACCGGAGCCACCACCTATGACACAAACACAAGAACACGAAAGAGAAACAGAGAGAATCAATGCAAAAGCCACAACAAAGCACAAGAAACATGCAAAAATGATAATAAGTATGGGCTACGAAGAAGGTGTGGAGTGAACGGTAGTACTGCTCGAAGATGCGGAAGTAAAATTTTAGTGCCGCTCTAGGGGCGGTAGTACCGCACCCGAGTGGTAACGTAGTACCGCATCAGGAGCGGTACTAAAAAATTACTTCCGCGTCTAGCGCGGTAGTACCGCGTCAGGGAAGCGATAGTACCGTGACGCGTCAGAGCGGTAGTACCACGGGCAACCTGCGGTAGTACCGCTCGGGGCCAGTTCCGAATGCGAATCTGATCTATGAACGCGTAAGAAAAATGAGTGGTACTACGGTTGATCACAACTCCTTTGTAGCAACATACTGACTAGCATTTCTACTGCACAACTACTCTCCTACACACTAATCTTCCATGGATAAGGTCTACAAGAACACAAGAACAAGATGCATCTCCCCAAAACCTAGAGACAACAAAAGGGCAAAAGAAGAAGGAATTTTGGGGATAAACCTTGTTCCATGGCAAGAGGGCGAGGTGGGGAATGATCCCACTGGTCGGAATGCGAGGAGAGTGGCCGGAGAAGGAGATCCGGCGAGGTCCTCCGGCACCATTCTTGAAAGAGAGAGAGAGACGACATGGGGGAAACGAGTTGAATGGGTATGGGGGAGTTAGAACTCCCCCTGCCTGCTTATAACCCCCACCCGTTCAAAATGACGAGATAGTACCGCGTATCATTGCGGTAGTACCGCCCGGGCGAAAGTACTGCTCGCAGGGTGGTAGTACCGCTCTCTAGTGGCAGTAAAAATTTACTGTTGTGCTGGTTGCGGTAGTACCGGTAGGCTCTCTTGCGGTAGTACCGTGACTGACTACGGTAGTACCGCTCATCCAAGAAAGTGCAAGTTTCGATAAGGAAGGCTTAAGCACAACAACTATGGACAAGAGCACACAAACAGGGTAACATGAAAGAAGGACAACAGACCACTAAAACAACACACGAGACACCCCTCCTGAAAGAGGTCGGTGGCAGGAGCCACCTATGTTTGAGTTACTTGGTATGGCACCGCGAAGAATTATCCTTGGGCTCATGACCAACACTCGTGTTGAAGCACTTGTACCATCTGAAATGGCAAACAACAAAGACTCGATTGATTTATGCATAATGGGGGAAGGAAGAGTACATTGAGAGAACAATACTCCCCCTATGTCCATGCCTACACCTAGGCAAGATAATCAAGTTGAGTGGGAGGATTGTGTGCAAGTTTTCAATACACATTGCTCAAATCTATGATATTTAGCTCATGCCTTAACTCGCGAAATCTTGCTTCATCCAATGGCTTCGTGAAGATGTCTACAAGGTTGTCATGAGTGTTGACATAATGAAGCTCTATTTCTCCTCGCCGAATATGATCCCGGATGAAGTGATACCAAATCTCAATATGCTTCGTCTTGAAGTATTGCACCGGGTTGAGAGAAATCTTGATGTCACTTTCATCGTCACACCAAAGAGGGACTTTGTCATAAGTGACACCGTAATCCTTTAAAGTTTGCCTCATCCATAGAAGTTGTGCACAACAACTGCCAGCTGCCACATACTCTGCTTCGGTGGACGAGAGAGACACACAACTTTGCTTCTTGGAAGACCAACTTACCAAAGAGCAACCAAGAAATTGGCACCCTCCGGAAGTGGACTTCCTATCGACATTGTCTCCCGCCCAATCCGAATCAGAGAAACCTACATGGTTGAAGTTTGCTCCTCTTGGGTACAATAAGCCAAAGTTTGGGGTATGAGCCAAATATCGACAGATTCGCTTGACTGCCACAAAGTGACTTTCCTTAGGTGAGGCTTGAAACCATGCACAGATTCCCACACTCAACATAATATCCGGTCTAGATGCACAAAGGTAAAGCAAGGATCCAATCATAGAACGATATACCTTTTGATCCACCGCTTTACCATTGGCATCAATGTCAAGTTGGCACTTGGTAGGCATTGGAGTAGTAGCCGGCTTGGCATCACTTATATTAAACCTCTTGAGCATGCCTTGAGTGTATTTGGCTTGTTTGATGAAGATTCCTTCTCTTCTTTGTTTAATCTCAAATCCAAGGAAGTACTTCAACTCTCCCATCATGGACATCTCAAAATGCGTGGTCATGAGTGCGGCAAACTCATCATTAAAAGCTTTGTTAGGTGAACGAAAGATAATATCATCAACATATAGTTAGCATACAAATAACTCCCCTTTGACCTTCTTAGTAAAAAGAGTGGGGTCGATTTTCCCAATTTCAAACCCACGATCTTGCAACAACTCGGTAAGATGCTCATACCACACACGTAGGGCTTGTTTAAGGCCATAGAGCGCCTTATCGAGTTGATACACATGATTGGGGAACTTAGGATCCTCAAACCCCAGGGGTTGTTTGACATACACTAACTCATTAATAGGACCATTAAGAAACGCACTTTTCACATCCATTTGTTGCAATTTAAAGTTATGATGAGAAGCATAGGCAAGCAACAAACGAATAGATTCAAGGCGAGCAACGGGGGCAAAGGTTTCACCGTAGTCGATACCCTCGACTTGGGAGTAGCCTTGAGCCACCAAACGAGCCTTGTTGCGAATGACAATGACGTGAGCATCTTGCTTGTTCTTAAAGATCCACTTGGTTCCAATGACATTATGGTTCTCCTTTGGCTTTGGCACCAGACGCCACACTTTGTTGCGCTCGAAGTTATGGAGTTCTTCATGCATGGCATTGAGCCAATCGGGATCTTCGAGCGCCTCATAGACCTTTTTAGGTTCAACACAAGAGACAAAAGCTTGATGAGCGCAATAGTTTGCTAATTGTCTATGAGTGCTTACCCCCTTTGTGATGCTTCCAATAATATTCTCCATGTGATACTCTCTAGAAGCGAGCCTGGAAGCAACTTTAGCAGCACGATGCTCCAATTGTTCTTCAAGTGATAATTGATGAGCTCTAAGTTGATCATCTTGAGCGTCGTCAAGAGCTTGATCTTGATCATGAGCTTCCTCTTGATCTTGATCTTGCTTAGAGGAGGGAACTTGGCCTTCTGCATCATTTCATGGCTCACCACCATCTTGTGGTTGATCTTGCCCTCGGCCTTGTTCGTCCAGTTGAGGGCCTTCACTTTGTTCTTTGGAAGCGTGTGGGTCTTGGGTTGATGCTGGTTCCACTTGAGTGGAACATTGTCCTTCTCCTTCGGCCACAAGGGGTTCCTCAATGGGTAGGATATAACGAACACCCATTCTTCTTATGGCTTGATGAGGAATTTCATCACCTACATCACAAGTACCACTTTGCTCCACTTGGGAGCCGTTATTCTCATCAAACTCTATGTTACATGTTTCCTCAATGAGTCCATTGGACTTGTTGAGGACACGGTAAGCATGAGAGTTAGTAGCATAACCAACAAATATGCCCTCATGAGCTCTAGATTCAAATTTAGACAAACGAGCACCTTTCTTGAGGATGAAACACTTACACCCGAACACCCAGAAGTACTTGAGATTGGGCTTGTTACCGGTAAGAGTCTCATATGGAGTCTTGTTCAAGCCTTTGCGGATATAGAGCCGATTGGATGCATGACAAGCGGTGTTGATGGCTTCGGCCCAAAAGTTGTATGGAGACTTGAATTCTGCCATCATGGTCCTCGCCGCGTCCATCAATGTCCGGTTCTTTCTCTCCACTACACCATTTTGTTGAGGGGTATAAGGTGCAGCATATTGATGTTTGATCCCCTCATCACTAAGCAACTAATCCAAGGTGTAGTTCTTGAACTCGGTGCCGTTGTCACTTCGGATCATCGAGATCTTTGCCTCATGTTGACGTTGAGCTTCATTTGCAAAGTTGATGATGGTTTGTTGGGTCTCACTCTTCTTCTTGAAGAAATATACCCAAGTGTATCTTGAATAATCATCTACAATTACTAAGCAATACTTTCTACCCCCAAGACTATCAAAGGATGGAGGCCCAAAGAGATCCATGTGAAGGATCTCTAACGTTCTTTTTGAGTAGATGATAGTCGTGGGAGGGTGAGCCTTCTCATGTAACTTTCCTTCAATACAAGCACTGCAAGCACGATCTTTGGCAAAGCTAACATTCGTTAGTCCACGGACATGGTCCCCCTTGATAAGACTTTGCAAAGATCTCATATTAACATGGGCTAACTGGCGATGCCAAAGCCATCCCACATCAACTTTGCCATTAGGCACGTCGCAGTCTTAGTGGGTTGTTCTGAGAAGTTAACCACATAGAGACCGTTCTCGACATGCCCAACATAGGCTACTTTAAGAGTCTTGCTTCACAATAGGGCCACGGTATCAATATCAAAGAATGTAGCAAAGCCCATGAGTGCAAGTTGACGAATAGAAAGTAAGTTGTATGCAAGGGACTCAACAAGCATGACTTTTTCGATCGTGAGATCATGAGAAACAACAACCTTGCCAAGCCCCAATACCTTAGAAGATGAAGCATCATCCCATTCTACATTGATGGCCATAGATGAACCTTGATGCACGTCCACCACCAAGTCTTTGCTTCCGGTCATATGATTTGTGGCTCCACTATCAAGCAACCATGATCCCCCACCGGAAGCAAACTCCTACAAGAGATCAATGCTTGGATTTAGGTACCCATTTGGTAATGGGTCCTTTGAGGTTAGTAACAAGGGTCTTAGGAACCCAAATAGACAATTCAATGTACTCATAAGAAGAACCAACAATTTAGCAAAAACATGTCCATCACTAGCACGGTATAAAACATATGAAGGATTAAAGGCGCCGGCTATGTTTGATGGCATGGCGGGGTTTTTCTTGACTCCACCACTCTTCACATTGTTCTTCTTCTTAGGAGCACCCTCTCCCTCTTTCACAAAGATTTGCTTGAGAGGAGGAGGTTGCTTGGTCTTATTGTTCTTCTTCTTCTTGGGCTTGGGCAAACCCAATTCCTTCCTTTGCCACAACTTCCTTTTGATTGCTCAAAAGATCGTTGAGGTTCTTCTCACCTTGTATACATGACACAAGGCCTTTCTCAAGTTGTTTCTTCAACTTGGCATTCTCTTCAACAAGATGCACATGCTCGCAACATGGGTTAGTAACATTTGCATTATCAATTAAAACCATGTGAGGAAAGATGGCTTTCTCCTTGGTTAGCGAAACTTGAAGTTGATCATGAGACTCCTTGAGGCTAGTATGTACGCCTTGAGCCTTGTCAAGCGTAGCAAACTCCTCCTTGAGTCTAGCATGGTTAACCACAAGCTTTGCCTTCTCGGAATTGAGCACACGAGAGACAACTAAAGCATGATCAAGATCTTTCCTTAATTTAGCATGATCATCGTTGTGTGACTCCTCAAGAGCCAAACTAAGACCACGCTCTTCCTCAAGAGCATTAGAGAGATCCGATATCTCATCGACATAGTCTCGACTATAACCCTCCATTTTTGAGATGGTCTCCTCATGAGCCTCGATCAAGTCATTGGCCTCACCTAGTTATTCCAAGAGAGCAACGAAGTGCTTCTTGGGTTTGCCCTTGAGTTTACTCATAAACAACTCAAATTCAATTTATTCCTCCTCTACCCCCTCACTCTCATCAATACAATCCGTCAATGAAGGATTAGAGGTGATGGTAGAATTGATGTTGGGGGTTACCTTGTTGGTGGCCTTAGCCATGAGGCACTTGGCAATGATGTTCTCATTTGGCGAGTCAAAGAGAGATGAATGTGGAGTGGTTGCAATGGCAATGGTGGCCATAGTGACCATCTCATCATCGTCATCATCCTCAACATATTCTTATTGGGCCATCAAACCTTTTGGAAGGGTCTTCTTGTTGAGGTTGTTCTTGTTGGGATAAGACTTGGCTTTGTCCTTTCGGATAAGTTTGCCTCCATTGTCTTCTCTTTTCTCATATGGGCAATCTACAACAAAGTGGCTCACATTTCCATAGTTGTGGCACGTCCTCACTCGTTGCTTGCCCTTGTTGCCACTTGAATTGTTCTTGTTGAAATTTGGCCTTGAGTTCTTCTTGTTGCCCCAAAATTGTCGTGATGCAAGAGCCATGTGCTCATGATAGGCATATTTGGTGTCTTCGGGGCAACTATCATCTTCATCCTCTTCATCCTCTTCTTCCACACAAGTCTTGGCCTTCAAGGCAAGGTTAGGCTTCTTTGATCGTTGAGCTCGTAATACCGCATTGTAGGCGGTCTTGTCCAAGATCATCATGGCTACGAACTCATCCAACACTTCACTTGATGACAAAGTGTGGAAGTCCGGTCTTTGGCGAATGACGGAGGACATGACCTTGTGATAAGGCATCATGGCCTTGAGAAACTTGCGCTTGATCCAATTGTCATCCGTGTCCATGCTCCCATGATCTCGAAGTGAAACCGCAAGAGTCACTACTAGAAAAACGGCTATAGGTAATATCACTGTTAGTGGCGCACCAGAGATGTGGTGCGCCACTACTATATAGCAGTGGCGCACCACAAACAGTTGCTCCACTAATAGTGACATTACTAGTGGCGCACCAGGTGTGGGGTGCGCCACTAATATTTTTTTGAACAGTAGCCAGCCATGCCCCGGATTACCAGTGGCGCACCAGGCCAAGGTGCGCCACTACTATTTTTGATAGTAGTGGCGCACCTTGCCCTGGTGCGCCACTGGTAAGGCTGGGCATGGTGGTCAAAAAAAACATAGCAGTGGCGCACCCCTTCACTGGTGCGCCACTAGTATTCCTGGCTACTAGTAAGGCTGGGCATGGTGGTCCAAAAAAAAACATAGCATTGGCGCACCCCTTCACCCCACGTGCGCCCCTCGCTCCGCTCCTCCATCTCCCCCGACCAGACCCGACGCGCGCGGCCCTCCCCGACGGCTAGGGTTTCGGCCACCACGTCGCCGGGGTGGCTCCGGCGTTGCTCCGGTGAGTCCCTTCACTCCTTCTCCTCACACCCATCCCTCTCTTTCTTTCTTTCTCACCACGTCTCACCTCCGTCCCAGATCCAGATCCAGATCCACCACGCCGTCGCCGCTCGCGCGCCGGGACGCCATGGACTGGATGGGAAGGCTGCGCCGACGCCATGGAGGAGAGGACGCTGCTCCACCACTGCCACGACGGCGTCCAGGTCCGCCCCCTTCTCCTCTCCTCTCCTCTGCTCTTGGATTTCTTCTTTTCTTCCCTGAGATGACATGTCCTCATGCACGCAGCTGCAATACCAAATTACTGAGGTCCAAGGTGCAGATTCAGATGCCCAGCCATGGCCATGAAGTAACTCAATGTCAAGGTGCGCCCTCCCCTTCTCTGTTTGATTCGATGCTCGGCTGCCATGTGCTGCAGCTACTTTATTTGGATTGCTTTTCTCCGTTGATGAAGCTCCCTCTCTTGTAATGCAGGCTATACTGCAGGAGAGACAACCTCAGGGAAAGACGTTGCTTCACCCAACATGAAGCTCAACCTGGGAGGGTTTCTCTTCTGATGATTGTTGCATGTGATGTGTGGGTGCAGGAGATCCAACTTCCTTGTCAGCTGATGGGTGGGTAAGCTCCTCATCTACTCAAGTTCTGAACCAAATAAGAACAAATTATCAATCTTGTTTGCTGCATATGCAATATTGGTTGGGGATTCAGTTGTTCACTCCGCCATGAACTGGCACGACTCTGTTTGCTCTGCTCGAGGGCTGCCGTAGTTCGCTAGTTGTGATAGACAGGGTCCTTACTACGTACATATGCTGCTGGGATTTAATTTGACCTCTTAATAATCAGTCTCAATCAATCAATCACAAGGATATTAAATGCTTACTATTGATCATCCAACACAGTGATCGCTGTGCTGTGTATAGGTAAAACTAGTGCCGTCCTTGTCTACTTTTGAGGCATCATCAAGCGCTGCCAATTTATTTTTTGCCATGGTTTTGGTTTGCTCCTGCCTAGGCCGAATCGATCCAATGGCTTGGTTCAGTTTACATACAGCTCTCCTTGCCCAAGATCACTAAATTTTCTTACTGTCACATGACATGTGCCGCTGAACACTCCTCCTCTCTGTTCGATTCGATTCGATTCGATCCAGCAGCCCTCTCCGATGTGCTGCACCGCTACTTGATGTGGATTGCTTTTCTCTGTTGGTGATGCTCCTTCTCTTGTAATGCTATGCTGCAGGAGATAGAAGCTCAGGGACGGACGTTGCTTAACTGAAGATGAAACTGAACGTGGGGTTTCTCTTTTGGTGTTGCTGCATGTGTGAGTGCAGGAGATCCTTGTCAACCGATGGTGGGGTAAGCTCCTGATCCACCCAAGTTATGAACCAAAATAACAAAAAAATTATCAATCTTGTTTGCCGCATATGCAATAATGGTTGAGGATTAAGTTGTTCACTTGTGTAATTCTGCCATGAACCGGTTTACTCTGCTCGAGGGCTGCGGTAGTTAGCTAGTTTTGAAAGGGGCCTTACTACATATGTTCATGGGATTTAATTTGACTTGTTAAAAACGGGTGTCAATCAATCAAACACAAGGAAATTAAATGCTTACTATTGATTATCCACCATAGTGATGGTTGTGCTGTGTATAGGTAAAACTAGTGCTGTCCTTGTCCACTTTGGAGGCATCATCAGGTGTTGCCAATTTAATTTTTTCCATGGTTTTGGTTTTGATCCTGCCTAGGCCAAATTGATCCATTGGCTTGGTCAGTCAGTTTACATAGAGCTCTCCATGCCCAAGATCACAAAACTTTCTTACCGTCATATGACTTGTGCCGCTGAACATTGAACCTTTAATCTTTGCTTCTGTAAAACCGGCCTTTCTTCTGTTGAATGGAGTGTTTGCTTGCTTTGGATAAATAGCTAGCTGGCCCTGTTCTTTCTTTGGAGCTATGGGTAATGTTGCTGTTTTGCTGTGCTCGATGATAACGCTTTTACTGTCCGGCATGCCCGAGCATCGTTCGTCAACGCGAACAGCTCGGTGCATAGCCATAATTCTACGTATATGTGTGTTTGTATGTCTGGTCTGATCTGATGTGATGAACCACCATCCATCCATTTTGACAGATTGATTCATTGTCTGGTTGCCAGTTGCAGGTCTCCCATCTTTCAAGCTTTAACGCACCGGATTGAGTGATGGACCACTCTTGTTACGGTGAGGTTTATCTAGCCGTCTCTTGTTTTTTAGGCTTCATTGTTGTACAATCAAGGCTTCATATATAGCTCCTGAAGGTATCTTATGCCTGTGATTAGTTGGTTACCATGCTATCCAGGGGACATCCATTTGTGTGCTTGTGAATTCATTCTCAGTACGTGTGTATGTATGTTGGCAACATGATTATCTTCAGAGCTATGACTGATGGTCACACCACTATTTTGATGTGCTTGATAATTCTGGTAGACACACTGAGCGCAACTCTGTTTTGTTTTGTGGCACCTGATACTTAATGCCATTCTATTTTGCTGTGCTTGATAATTCTGGTAGACACACTGAGCCTGCTGTTTTGGTCCTAGTAGTATACATAGGTAGTACCCATATCAGTTCTGGCAGACACACTCATGCCATATGCTGTTGTTTCAATGGAATTAGTAGAATTTTCTGTTTCTGAATTTATAAACTCACTTTATATTCAGTTTATAAATTAACAGTAGCTTCAAAATTAAGTATCATTCGCATGGATCAACTGTTATTTTATTTTGTGGAGGATAAAGTTCAGATCATGAATAATGGCATCACAAAGGGCATATGGGTGGTAATGGGCAAAAATCACTCACATGAAGGCTCATAGATGAATTCATATCTTAGGCTGCAACCAGCTCATGGAGCAGATGGGAAGAGTGCAGGAAACATACAAGATTTCTAAGTTTAGAAATAGAAGAGCTTACACTCTAGCATACCATTACAAGTGAACTTGGCACAATTACACATGTCCTGAACCTCATAGAATCTGACACTAGCAAGTCTTCATTGGCATGCAAGTACTACTTTTACATTGTCATGAAAGGAACAATTAATTTGACATGTATCATTGGTACTGCTAAAACATTTCGTTCATGTTTCAACAAATTTGGTGAAGACCACTTCATATGTATTTTGCATATATGAATTATCTCCTGTTGCTTTCTAAGATGTTAGTTCTTTCAGTTCTAGCCCTCCTATCTTTAATTCCTGGCTGCTGGACTACCTGCAGGACAACGAGTTCATCTGCGGCAGCTATCGCTATGAGCAGTCCGTCCGCGACGCGCTCCGCAGCGTCTTCGCCGGGTACAACGAGATCCTCAACGTCTGGAAGTAAGTCGCTGGCCATCTGTTTCCTGATGAATTTTCTTTCTAGCTCAATGTGATCGGATCTGACTCATACGTTCAGATTTGCTCTTGTTTTCTTTTCAAATAGTACTAGTAGTCTATATTCCAGCTGTGCAACTACTTGTAGCCACTTGAACCGATGAGAATTCTTCAAGCCTACCTATAGCCACTTGAACAGATGTCTATCTCAGATCTGCTCATCTAAAAAATCCAAGTGGAGTAGTATACTGGTAGTATAGTATAATAATATTATCAAAAGGTAAATGCCCTGATTATTTAGCTCTGTCAGATAAATACTCGTCGAAAGTGGGCTCCTATCAAAATTCATTTCCATTATAATCTTACTCATACAATATTCACACCATGTAATTCTGGAAATATATGCTCATATCTAGTTCTGCATAAAAAATGACAGTATTGACATGTTATAAATAGTTTGTTTGTCTTTCTGTTTATTTTGTTACATTTTGCAGGGATAAAGTGAAGAAAAAGAAGAAAAGATTTCTAGAAGATTAGTTTTAGGATTTTCTTTTATTTCCTTGCAATTTTCCTTTTATTGGATACTTGTAAAGACATTGTAATATTCTTACTATAATAAAAATTATGATTCTATTTCATTTTTTGTTTTTAAATTATTTTTCCTTATAGGTTGTTTTCTGTAAATTTGTTTTTTTTTGTTTTCCAAATACATTACTAGTGGCGCATTTCAGCCCTTATTAGTGGCGCACCTTCCTTTATTACTAGTGGCGCACCTATAAGGCTATTAGTGGCGCAGCGGGAGGGAATACCAGTGGAGCACCAAAGGGTTAGTAGTGGCGCACTATGTGGTGCGCCACTGGTATTTGCATTACCAATGGCGCATCAAAGGTGCGCCATTACTAACAATTACTAATGGTGTGTTAATAGTGGCGCACCCATAGTGCGCCATTAATAGCAATATGTGGTGCGCCACTAATAGACTTTTTTCTAGTAGTGAGTGGTTAATCTCCGATAAAGTTCACGGGGATCTTCATCTTCGATCATGGCAAACTCATCGGCTTCATCTTGCACAACTTCATAGTTTGAGCGTTGAATGCTTGCGCTTCCCTTGTACACGAAACCAACATGCTCCCATGCTTCCTTGGCCACGGTGAAGGTTCGAAGATGTGCAATGTCTTCGGGAGGGATAGCATCTTGAAGTATGCAAAGAACGGACTCGTTGAATTGATGATCCGCAACTTCTCTCAGAGTTAAGTTATAGGGATCATGCGGGTAGAAACCTTGCTCAATGATTCTCCAAAGATTAGTAGAACAATGATTTAAATGACGTCTAATTCAAAACATCAAAGTAGCAAAATCAGAATTTTTCACAAACATAGGAGGAGGACCAACTGAATTTAAATGCGGAGTAGGAACGGGTCCTCCATAATGGGTGGGAGGATCGGAGTGGGCGAAAATGCCACTCCCATTCTTAGTACCCGAAACTTTCTCACTACTAGCTTCTCCCTTATCGGGAATAGCCCCCAACACGTTGGTAGTCGGACGAGCCACTTCCAACGGTGCGGTGGACAATTTGAGTCCCTCAAGTAATTCCTTAAAATGCCTTTGACCTCGGTCGCTAGTGAGTCTTTCAGTGTGTCCACAGCCACATTGAACTCCTCACGAGAGACCACGGTTCACCCATCGAACGTAGGCAAGGGCGGAGTTCCACCGGAGTGGCCCTCCGTCTCGACTACGTTGTCACTCATACTCTTTGGATGGTAAAGTCCTTAAAAAGAGATGAGGCTCTGATACCAATTGAAAGGATCGATATGGTTGACTAGAGGGGTGGTGAATAGGCAACTAATAATTTTTAACTTTTCTTAACCAAATTAAAACATTAGCAACAAAGTAAGTTGTCTAGATATGCAACTAGATGGACAACATATATGATGCAACAATAACAACCACACAAGCAAGCAAGCTAAGGTATACAAAGAAAGTTTGCACAAGTAAAGGTAAGAAATAACCACAAGTGGAGCCGATGAAGATGAGGATGTGTTACCGAAGTTCCTTCCCTTTGATAGGAAGTACATCTTCGTTGGAGCGGTGTGGAGGCACAAGCTCCCCAAGAAGCCACTAGGGCCACCGTATTCTCCTCACGCCCTCAAACAATGCAAGGTGACGTGATTCCAGTGCCCTTGAAGGCGGCGACCGAACATTTACAAACAAGGTTGGGGCAATCTCCACAACCGAATTGGAGGCTCCCAACGACACCACGAAGCTTCACCACAATGGAATATGGCTTCGAGATTACCTCAACTGTCTAGGGTGCTGAAACACCCAAGAGTAACAAGATCCGCAAGGGATTAGTGGGGGGAATCAAATTTCTCTTAGTGGAAGTGTAGATCGATGCCTTCTCAGGCAATCCTTAGGAAATCAACAAGTTTGATTGGCTAGGGAGAGAGATCGAGCGGAAATGGAGCTTTGAGCAACAATGGAGCTTGGGGAGGAAGAGGTGAGTCTTCTTGAGGAAGAAGACTCCCTTTATATAGTGGAAGGACAAATCCAACCGTTATCCACCAACTCTGCCCGCAACGCGCAGTACTACCGCACATAACTTGCAGTACTACTGCACGACCCTGCGGTACTATCGCTCCTGGTGCGCTACTACCGCTGGCACGGCATGAGCCAGATCTAGCCCCTGTTGCGTAAAGCAACGGGCGGTAGTACTGCCAGAGCGGTTCTACCGCACGTCCTTATGGTACTACCGTAAGGCAAGGTCAGACTGGTAGGGGAAGAGTGCGGACTAAATAAATTACGTCCGCGGCTACTTCCACAGAGTTACGATCGAAGCAAAAACCCGACACGGTACTACCGCTTGCTAGAAGCGGTGCTACCGCGTAGGACGTGGAAGTAAAAACTTACTTCTGCTCCTACTACCGTACTAGTTACGATGCTGGGGCCGGTCACACGGTACTACCGTGTCCTTGGCATGGTACTACCGCAATGTGCGGTACTACCGTAACCCTGGAGCGGTACTACTATGGGGCCGTGCGGTACTACCGCCTTCTTTGAGCGGTACTTCCGCATGCCTAAGAGTGGTAGTAGTAGGACGCCACTGTTTTTACAAAGACAAGGAAAAACAGCCGGAGCTTCGGAGAAGCGAAAGAAAGGTGGTGCGAATGAAAAGATGTGTACGTATTGATTCCACCCAAACCTTTTCGAAGCGGGCCCCTTCTTAATAGTACAGCTTTCCTATGACTCAATTCCACCGAAAAGAAACAAAAGGAAACACCGTCTTCAATAGGTTCCGAGGGGCACTTAATCGTCTTGTGCCTAGGTGTGATATATCTGAAAAGCTCAGTGCACACGATTAGTCCTCAAAAGCATTGTCATCAATCACCAAAACTACTTAGGTAGAAATATGCCCTTACAAAGAGGATGATGACTCAATATAAAAGTAAATAGATAGGCCCTTCACAGAGGGAAGCAGGGATTTGTAGAGGTGCTAGAGCTCAATTTTGAAATAGAGATGAATAATATTTTGAACGGTATACTTTCATTGTCAACATAGCAACCAAGAATCTCGATATCTTCCATGCTACACACATTATAGGCGGTTCCCAAACAGAATGGTAAATTTTATACTCCCCCAACCACCAACAAGAACACTCCACGGCTAGCCCAAAAGAACGGGTACCGTCCAAACCAGCAACAACCCTGGGGGGGTTTTGTTTAAATTATTATGATTTGAGCATGGGACTGGGCATCCCGGTTACCAACCATTTTCTCATGAATGATGAGCGGAGTCCACTCATCATGAGAATAACCCAGCAAGCATGGAAGATATAGACAACCCTAGTTGATACATGAGCTATTCGAGCATACAAAACAAAATTTTATTTGAAGGTTTGGAGTTTGGCACATACAAATTTACTTGGAACGGCAGGTAGATACCGCATATAGGAAGGTATGGTGGACTCATATGGAATAACTTTGGGGTTTATGGAAGTGGATGCACAAGTAGTATTCCCGCTTAGTACAGGTGAAGGCTAGAAAGGGACTGGGAAGCGACCAGCTAGAGAGGGACAACAGTCATGAACATGCATTAAAATTAATTAACAATGAGTGCAAGAATGAGTAGGATATAAATCACCATAAACATAAATATCGTGGAGGCTATGTTGATTTTGTTTCAACTACATGCGTGAACATGTGCCAAGTCAAAACACTTGAATCATTCAAAGGAGGATACCATCCTATCATACCACATCACAACCATTTTAATATCATGTTGTCACGCAAGATAGACCATTATAAACTCTTAGCTAATTAAGCTTGGCATGAGCAGCTTATGATCTCTAATCATTATTGCAAGCATGTTTCATTCATAACAAGCTGAATCAGAAATGATGAACCATCATATTTACGAAAACAAGAGAGGTCGAGTTCATACCAGCTTTTCTCATCCCAATCAATTCATCGTATATCGTCATTATTGTCTTTCACTCGCACGACCGAACGGCGTGGATAATAATAATAGTGCACATGCATTGAACTAAGCTGAAATCTGCAAACATTTAATACAAGAGAGAAGACAAAGTAATATGGCTCAAGGTTAAATCAACAATCTATACCTAATATTAAAGGAAGGAAGCTTTCATAGTTCTTCATAGGTCACCATTTTCTATCCGTTAATTTTATGTTAATCATAAAAATTGACGGCTAAGATTTAAAATCTCTCCTATATCTAAAAAAGGAACAACCCGTGATGAGCAGCCACCTAGCGCACGTAATGACCGATTTCAATATAGGACAGCCGCGTGAAACAAGCCCAGCCCACAAAAGCCAATCGACCTTGACCGATCTCGTGCTAGCTTCGCTCGAATTTGTTGAGAGCACAAAAGACACGTGAAAAGAAAGAATCGCCCGACGGGGCTTGGAGGGTTTCGTCCCAACTTCCAAGGGTAGGGATCGACGTCGTCGAGACCACCTCACCTGAGCTACATCCCAGTGGCTACCTGAGCGCCCTAGACCATCGCACACCAGGAGTCCATCTTCAAGAATAACGATCAGCCGTGCCGTCGATGGGAGATGCAGAAGCCTGCAGATCGAGGGAGCCGACATGTGTGATCCCAAATTGTAAGGCGTTTGAGCTGGCCTTGGCCTGTGGTGTGGAGGTCATCGTCGCCCTCATCATCTTCACCCCGTGCGGCCGCCTGTACAAGCACGCCTACACGGCGGGACGCCTCCACCCAGCCGTTGGCCGTCATCATCTTCCATGACCGGAGCTCCTCCGCCCAGCTGTCGGCCGTCGTCCACTTCCATCACCGGAGCTCTTCCGCCTGTTAGAGATAATTATGTTTATGTAATCTTAACTACTTTATCTATCCTCTCTCATCCTTATCCTACCGAATCCTAGCGACCGGTAGAATCCTTGTAAGCCACTGCAGGGGTAGTTCCTGCCCTCAATCAATATATACCTGCGGCTCCTCTACGGAGGAGTAGGAACGCTTCACCAGTTCAATTTAACATGGTATACAGAGCCAAGTCTCTTCCTATCGTCTAGCTAAACCAAAACCCTAAACACCCTTCCATCGCCATGGCTGCAAGCTCGAGCACCGTCGGCCTCAACCTAGGTGCCCCACCAACAGAGAAGCTCGCAAGGGGGAACTACCTCCTATGGAAGGCGCAGGTCATGCCGGCACTGCGAGGCGCGCAAGTGACCGGACTCCTTGACGGCAGCGACGCCGCACCGCCAAAGACAATAGAAGTCACCAAGGCGAATAAAACCACGGCCATCGAGCCCAATCCTCTGTATGGTCCGTGGTTGTCAAAGGATCAGCAGGTTCTGAGCTACCTGCTGAATTCGCTCACCTAGGAGATCCTTGCACAAGTCATCGGTAAGGACAACACCTTCGATCTGTGGACTGCTCTTACCACGTTGTTCACTGCGTAGTCGCAATCCCGCATAACCAATCTGCGGATGGCCATCTCCAACACCAAGAAGGGCAACATGTCGAGCAACGCCTTCATTGCCAAGATGAAGAACCTCGGGGACGAGCTAGCTGCGGCTGGACGTCCAGTAACCGATCCAGAGATGGTGGATTACATCCTGGCTGGCCTTGATCGGGACTATGACCCCATCGTGGCAGCAATCGGCGCCATCAAGAACTCAATCTGCGTTGACGATCTCTTTGCGCAGATCTCTGCGTTTGATCAGCGCATGGAGATGCTGGGGGACGGACCAGCAGGCTTCCGCTCCTCTGCCAACTCTGTCTACAGGGGACGTGGGCAGTCCCGTGGCAGGGGAGGCCGTGGTCGAAGCAACAGAGGAGGACGCGGTCGAGGAAACCGCTCCTCTCCTTCTCCAAGTCGCGGTGGTGGTGGCGGCTATCAGCAGCAACGTCTTCGTCCCCAGCCACATCAACAACAACAGCAGCAAGAAGGAGACTATCCAGAATGCCAGATCTGCTACAAGTTCCATGCTGGTGGTGCAAGAGCCTGCTGGCATCGGTATGATGATGATCATGAGGAGAAGAAAGCAGCCAACCTCGTCACCAACAACTACGGCATCGACACCAACTGGTATGCAGACTCTAGCGCTACTGAGCACATCACCGGGGAGCTTGATAAGCTAACAATGCGGGAAAGGTACCACGGCGGTGATCAGATACACACGACAAGTGGAACTGGTATGGATATTACTCATGTTGGAAAATCAATTGTTAAAACCCCTGTTAAAAATTTACACCTTAATAATGTCCTACATGTTCCACATGCTTCCAAGAATCTCGTTTCTGTTCATCATTTTGCTCTTGACAACAATGTTCTCATAACTTTCTATCCTCACTCTTTTGTGATCAAGGACTTGGCAACGAGGAGAGTCATCCTTAAGGGAAAGTGTGAGGGAGGCCTATATCCACTCATATCATCTTCATCTTCATCATGGTCGAATAAGCAAGCGTGGAGTGTCACCAAACCTTCCTCAGCAAAGTGGCACAGTCGTCTTGGTCACCCCTCTTCAGTTATAGTTCAGCATGTCCTTAGCAAGAATAATCTTCCCTATGAGTCTAGTGTCGAGTCAATTTGTGATGCTTGCCAGCAAGCTAAGAGTCATCAGCTACCATATCCTACGTCTACGAGTGTATCCACTGCTCCATTGCAGTTAATCTTTTCAGATGTATGGGGACCAGCTCCCACATCAGTTGGTAGATTTTCCTATTATGTTAGTTTCATTGATGATTATAGCAAGTTCACTTGGATTTATTTGCTAAAGAAACGATCTGATGTTTTCCAAGTGTTTCTTAATTTCCAAAACCTCGTAGAACGCCAACTAGATTCAAAGATTCTTGCTATGCAAACCGATTGGGGTGGTGAATATGAAAAACTAAATTCCTTTTTCCAAAAAAATTGAATCTCACACCATGTCTCTTGTCCCCATGCTCATCAGCAAAACGGGTCGGCTGAACGCAAACATCGTCATGTTGTGGAGGTAGGACTAGCGTTGCTAGCTAATGCTTCTATGCCCCTAAAATTCTGGGATGAAGCTTTTCTCACTGCCACATATCTCATAAATATTCGACCAAGCAAAGTCATAAAACTCGAGAGCCCCATTACACGTCTTTTTGGCACCAAACCAGACTTTAAATCTCTTCGAGTATTTGGTTGTGCATGTTGGCCGAATCTAAGACCATACAACACACGCAAACTTGCGTTTCGTTCAAAACAATGTGTGTTCTTGGGCTATAGCCCCATGCACAAAGGAGTTAAATGTCTAGATGTTCCCACAGGCAGAGTGTATATTTCTCGAGATGTTGTGTTTGATGAATCAGTTTTCCCGTTTGAATCTCTTCACCCTAATGCTGGCGCTCTCCTCCGTCAGGAGATTCTTCTTATTCCACCTACACTTAGAGATTTTGATCACGGGGGCAACGATTGCGCTAACCAACATGATGACAATATTCCTGCTGCAACCAGTTCTTGTCTTCCGTGTGTGCAGGTCTCTGAAGAAAACAGAGTTCAAAACGATCAAAATGATCAAAATCACGTCCAAAATGAAGCTATATTTCATGTGGAGGAAGAAGACGAAGCTGGCGCGGCGTACGAGGATGATCTGGCGGCGCCTGCCACACCTGCGCGCCAATCCTCCTCTGATCGGGGGCGGATATCCACCCCGGATCGCGAGCCGGTCGGGCTGCATGGCCAGGGGCGCGCCACGCAATCATCAACCGCCGCGTCCCCACACGGGGAATCCTCCTCGAGTACCGGCCCGCGCATGCAGCCAATTGCGAGGCGCGGCTCGCACATGCGGCTAACGGGCCCACCTGGCGCGGGATCAACTGCGGAGATGGATGGTGCGGCCATGAGTGAAAACGCCACACCAGCGGCCACTGGATCTGGTGCGGCATCTCCTGTTCCCCCCTCAGGATCTTCTGAAATCAGTAATGCTGCTCGCCCGCGTGTACAGCAATCTTCACCAGCCATATCAAGAGTTACAACTCGGCTACAAAAAGGTATTAAGAAACCAAAAATAAGAACTGATGGCACGATACCGTATGGCATGTTGTGTATTTCAGGTGAGCCAACCAAATTGGAAGATGCACTAGGAGACCAAAAATGGAGAAAGGCCATGGATGAGGAGTATACGGCCTTGATGAGAAACAAAACATGGCACTTGGTGCCAAAACAGAAAGGCAAAAATATCATTGATTGTAAGTGGGTATATAGGATCAAGAAAAAGGCAGATGGCTCCATTGACAAGTATAAAGCACGTCTTGTAGCTAAAGGTTTTAAGCAGCGGTATGGTATTGACTATCAAGATACTTTTAGTCCTGTGGTAAAAGCTGCAACCATAAGACTTGTGCTAGCTATTGCTGTGTCTAGGGGTTGGAGCCTAAGACAGCTAGACGTACAGAACGCGTTTTTGCATGGTGTTCTGGAAGAGGAGGTCTATATGAGGCAACCACCAGGATATGAAAACAAGCAAAAACCTCACCATATATGCAAACTTGACAAGGCTCTCTATGGTTTGAAACAAGCACCTAGAGCATGGTACTCCAGGTTAAGTATGCAGTTGAAACGTCTTGGGTTTCTTGCATCAAAGGCTGACACATCCCTCTTCATATACAATAAAGCAAATACTTTCATCTTTGTGCTTATATATGTTGATCATATTATAGTTGCAAGTTCTTCTCAGAATGCTACTAATGCCCTTCTACATGATCTAAGCTCAGAATTTGCCTTAAAGGATCTTGGAGATCTGAGTTTCTTTCTAGGCATTGAAGTTAAGAAGGTTCAGGATGGTATAGTGTTGAAACAGGAAAAGTATGCCAGTGAATTCTTGGCTCGGATGGGAATGAAGGATTGCAAGCCTTCACCCACACCACTATCTTCATCAGAACATCTGTCAGCACATGAAGGGGATCTACTTACAGAGGAAGAAAGCACCAAATATAGAAGTGTTGTTGGAGCCTTGCAATATTTAACCCTGACACGACCAGACATTTCATTTGCTGTTAATAAAGTATGCCAATACTTGCATGCTCCCACTTCTGCTCATTGGACAGCAGTAAAAAGGATTATACGGTATGTTAAGCACACTGTTGGTTTGGGACTACATTTCAGACGCTCCAATTCCACTCTTGTGAGTGCATTTTCTGATGCTGACTGGGCAGGCTGCAGTGATGATAGAAAATCAACAGGTGGCTTTGCTGTCTTTTTTGGTTCTAATCTCATCTCATGGAGTGCCAGGAAACAAGCAACAGTGTCAAGATCAAGTACTGAAGCTGAGTACAAATCATTGGCTAATGCTACTGCTGAAATTATCTAGCTTGAGTCTTTGCTTGAGGAGTTGGGTGTGAAGCAACATCGTATTTCATGTCTATGGTGTGATAATCTTGGTGCTACTTATCTAAGTGCTAATCCTGTCTTTCATGCAAGGACCAAGCATATTGAGATAGACTTTCACTTTGTACGAGAAAGAGTTGCAGAAAAGAAGCTGGAGATACGGTTTATTCCTTCCAGAGATCAAGTGGCTGATGGATTCACTAAAGCTCTATCATACAAGCCATTCGAAGCATTCAAGAATAATCTCAATCTAGGATAGATAGTTTAGATTAAGGGAGGGTGTTAGAGATAATTATGTTTATGTAATCTTAACTACTTTATCTATCCTCTCTCATCCTTATCCTACCGAATCCTAGCGACCGGTAGAATCCTTGTAAGCCACGGCAGGGGTTGTTCCTGCCCTCAATCAATATATACCTGCGGCTCCTCTACGGAGGAGTAGGAACGCTTCACCAGTTCAATTTAACACCGCCTAGCCGCTATCAGCCCCTTCTCCGCGGGAGCTCCTCTGCCCAGCCACCGCCCCGACAGCCTTCTTAGCTCCAGTTAGCAACTTAACCATCTAGACACAAGCTGCAACACGAACGTGTAAAGCTAGCCTCAAGCAGGCAAGCACACAACTTACTTGATGAACAATGCCTTAGCGCAGGCACGCGACCGCCGCCTATGGCCACAACGGGACACATCATATAATGGCGCAGCGAGTCAACCAGCTACGGCATGGCACAAGAAGTCAGTGCACTTAGCATGCACATGCAGACCAGAGTCACGACGTATCACACGCGGCGACAGTGCGCTCGGCAAGCACATCCAGAGTTCTAGACTGAGACGCGGCACCACCACACGCGGTTGAAGCTGATCCTCCCAGCTCGTTGGATCGAGGAGGCTCTTGGCCCCGACGCCGTTTCTCTAGGTACGTCGTCCCGCGGTGCGGCCACCTAGGCACCGGCGTGTAGTACCACCTCCCGCCCGCCATGACGTGCCGGAAGCTTGGCGCCTGTTGTTGCTCCGATGGACAGCGACGAGCATGGTGCACTGTCGTCAACTTCTGAAAACAACATAGTACCGGCGTCCTTCTTCCAGCCACCATTGCCATGAGCAGACTGCAAGGCTGACCACTCTTGAAGGAGCAGCGCGAGATCTCTCCGCTGCATGCTGCTCTAGCCAGCGGAGGAACCGAGCTGCCAATCAAGATCTTGGAGAAACATGTCTACAACCATCAGGTAATATACGTTGTAGGCTGCACTGCTTGATGGCTGATGTTATGTTCCAACTTAGGTACAGAAGGACTACTTGGTGCAGCATATATGCCGCCCATAACTAGATACCATACCGATCTCACATAGCCATACAAGCCTGAAGATTTAATGTAAGGGCTGGAGCTGAAAGAGCAACGATCTTGACATCCAGGACACTATTAGGAAAAGGGCTATAGATGGAATTGATACTAATGACGCACCAGACAAGCAGTGCGTCATTAGTATATACTAATGGCGCACCAACCTCAGATACGCCATTAGAGTTCAAACTACTAATGGCGTGCGCCATTAGTATCAAGAAGTTTTTTTTTGAACTAGTGCGCCTGTCCAAACATACTAATGGCGCATCCAGATAAAGTGCGCCATTACTAGTTGTAACTAGTAATGGCGCACCAGCAGTAAAGTCCGCCATTAATGTTCTTTTTTATTATATTTTTATTCTTTTTTTTGCAAAACTACTAATGGCGCACTGTGGGACAGTGCGCCATTAGTATTGTTTTTTTTCAAAACTAGTAATGGCGCACTAACTGATGATGCGCCATTAGTAACCTTGATTACTAATGGCGCATTTATAGTGGCTGCGCCATTAGTAAGTGGGCAGCAACAAGATATTTTGGACAGCCTCTCCTACCCACACTCACTTTCTCCCCACTTCATTCTCTCCACCTCCTCCTTGTCTCGGGTCCCTCCTCTTTTTCACCTCATTTCCACCATAGATTCATTCAAATTAAGTGGTTAAATTACCTTGTTTTGATAGGTAAGTAAGGGGGGAAACTATATTTATGTTGTTCTCCATACAACAGTGTGCACATGCACATTTTATGGCCTAGCTAGATCTATGTATGTTCGTGGTGTTGCATATGTTTGTTGTGTTGCATATGTGTTTGTGTTTGGAGGTGTACCGGTATTTGAAATGCGATAGTTGCCAATATTTTCCCGGAATGTTGATTCATTTCCTTTTCGGTGAGAATTTTGGCATTAAGCATTCTTTTTTGTCCTATTTTTAGGGAAAGTCATGGCAAATTTTTTCTTGGTTCTAAAATATCGTTTTGCTCTACCCCGCAGGCGACCATGGTGCGCACGATGACCGAAGGCATCGTGAATAGGTTTTTAAGGTCCACGAAGGCCGAGATGCTTCAAAAGAACGAGACGGAGATAAGATGTCCGTGTCGAAGATGCAAGCTGAAGAGCCTTATTGCGGACCCGGATTCCGGGCAGGTGCGGGACCACCTGCTCTTGCGTGGTTTCATGGATGGCTATCGATGGCAAGGTGATGAAGATGACTACGAAGTCGTCCATGGGGGCCGGGCAAGAAATCAGGAAGGGCAGCAAGACAACCACCGCGGCTCGGGCGGGCGAGAAGACGAAGAATCCCTAGGAGATGATCACGACGGTGATGCTGTACACAGTCATCATGTAGAAGATGCAGGACATGATGATGAGGAAGATGCCGGAGCAGACGACGGGCATGATCATGAAGATGATGATGCCGGCGGAGCAGACGACGCTGGACCATCGATGGGCTGGGTGCAGGACCCTCATATTCAAGAGCTGCTTCTCAAGCAGACCGATAACGCAAGAGCTGCTGCCCGAGAGAAAGCCAAGATGGATCAACTTGAGTTAGACGCGGTTACTCCATTGTATGAAGGATGCAGGCCCGAGGATACCCGCCTGAAAGTAACGCTCATGGCTCTGGAGATGAAGGTAAAACACAAAATGACCGACGCATGCTTCGACGAGAACATGTCATTCAGGCACGAACGTCTTCCCAAGGGGAACAAGTGCCCCACCAGTTTGGAGGAGGCGAAGAAAATCGTGTGTCCTCTGGATTTACCGCAAGTGAAATACCATGTGTGCATGAACAATTGCATCATTTATCGGGACGAGCACGCGGAGTCTACCATATGTCCGGTGTGCGGCGTCACTCGATACAAGAAGAGGAAGAAAGCTCCTCGAAAAGTGGTGTGGTACTTTCCGATCACTCCTCGTCTGCAGCGGTATTTCGCGGACCCTAAGGTAGCAAAGCTCCTGCGTTGGCACGCGGATAGGGAGGATAAGAAGCGAGAAGATGACGCAAATGATCCAGAGATAGATAAAAAAGACAAGATGCTGAGTCACCCTAAGGATGCGAGCCAGTGGCAAGCGTTGAACTTCGAAGACCTAGAATTTGGTAACGATCCAAGGAACATCATGCTGGGCGCGAGCACCGATGGAGTCAATCCGTTTGGCAGCCAGAGAAGCACACATAGCACCTGGCCTGTGTTTGTGTGGATGTACAACCTTCCCCCCTGGTTGTGCATGAAGAGGAAGTACATTCACATGAGTATGCTAATTGAAGGACCGAAACAACCAGGGAACGACATCAATCTGTATCTGGGGCTGCTGAAAGAGGAGCTAGACACGCTATGGAAAACGCCAGCCAATACGTGGGACGCCGCAAAGAAATAATATTTCCCTATGAGAGCCGCGCTGCTCACGACGGTGCACGACTATCTCGATTGCGGATATGTCGCGGGGCAGGTGGTCCACGGATTTTCTGGATGCGTCAGGTGCATGGATGACACAACGTATCGCCAGCTAGATAGAGATCCCGGGTCTTCGAAAACCGTGTTCATGGGACATCGAAGGTGGCTTCGCGACGATGACCTGTGGAGAAAACGCAAGGATCTGTTCGATGGTGAAACCAAACCCCGGGGACGCCTGCGTATGAGGAGCGGCGAGGAAATAGACGAGTTGTTGAAAAATTGAAAAGATTGCCCACTGTCGGGAAAGAAGCAAAAGGCGCCAGAGTCGGAAAAGAAGTGAAAGGCTCCAGAGCCGCTGCTGAAGGTATGGAAAACGAGGTCTGTTTTCTGGGACTTTCCGTACTGGAAGATCCACCGTGTGCCTCACAGCCTTGATGTAATGCATATCACGAAGAACGTGTGCGAGAGTCTGCTTGGTACCCTGCTCAACATGCCAGAGAGGACCAAAGATGGGCCGAAAGCAAGGGCAGACTTCAAATCAATGGGCATCAGGCAGGAGCTTCACGCTATATATGATGATCATGATGATGATGATGATGATGATGAGGCGAAGCAGGACACGGAAAGTCGTCGCAAAGGCAAAAATGCCAAGAAGACCGGAAATGACTACCCTCCCGCGTGCTTCACTCTAAGTCAGGAGGAGATCGAGCAGTTTTTCACCTGCCTCGTAGGAGTACAACTTCCTTACGGTTACGCGGGGAAGATAAGCAGATACCAAGGCCGGGCGAAGTTGAAGTTCAGCGGGATGAAGTCTCACGACTGTCACGTGCTGATGACGCAAATACTTCTAGTTGCAATCCGTGGGATCATGGACGCGCACGTCCGTGAAACCCTATTTGGCCTATGCAACTTTTTCGACGTCATCTCTCGGAAGTCTGTTGGCGTGAGGCAACTCAGAAGGCTACAGGAAGAGATCGTGGTGATACTATGCGAGCTTGAGATGTACTTCCCGCCCGCATTCTTCGACGTTATGGTGCATCTGCTGGTCCATATCGTGGACGATATCATCCAACTCGGGCCGACGTTCCTGCACAACATGATGCCGTTCGAAAGGATGAATGGTGTCGTCAAAGGATACGTTCGCAACATGTCACGTCCAGAGGGAAGCATAGCCAGGGGCTTTCTGACCGAAGAGTGCATCTCCTACTGCACGAATTATCTAGGCATCGAGAACCCCGTTGGTGTGCCCGTCAACAGGCACCTCGGCAGGCTCGCTGGATGGGGTCACCGTGATGGTCGCCGCGAAATGCATGTCGACTTCGAGGGTCGACTCGCCGACTTTGAAAGAGCAAACCTAGTCGCGCTACAAAACATAGACGTGGTCGATCCTTGGGTGGTAGAGCACAAAACCTTTATTGATAAGACGTACAATGACCGTGGCCAACAGAGGACGGACGGAGATATAATCAAAGAGCACAACTCATGTTTAACGCGTTGGTTCAAGCAGAAGCTTCTGTCGTACCCTTTACATGAGGATTCTTCCGCGGAAGAACAACTCATATTCGCCTTGTCACAGGGCGCCGAGCACAACCTGATGACCTATGAGGCGTACGATATCAACGGCTACACATTCTACACCTAGGCCAAGGACATGAAGAGCGATGGTTATCAGAACTCCGGGGCAACGATGGAATCCTACACCGGTAATGACAAGGACAGATACCACGGAAGGATCGAGGAGAACTGCGAGCTGAGCTACGCTGGAGAGAAGGTCCCGATATTCCGTGTCAGATGGGCCAAGAGCGTCCTAAAAGAAGACCGGTATTTCACCACCATGGTTATACCCGAAGCCAAATCCAAGACCGCGGGCGCAAATGTCACCGCGAAAAATGAGCCATGGGTACTGGCTTCCCAAGTTGACCAATGCTTCTTCATTACCGACCCGGCAAAGCCCAGTCGTGTTGTCATGAGGAGAGGAAAAAGGAAGATCATCGGAATGGATGGAGTAGCCAATGAGCAAGACTTCGACAAGTACGGTGACCCGAGGATCGAACATGACAACGATGATGAAGTAGCAGCATACACCACAAGAAGAAGCAGGACCACCCTACCTAAAGGACGTCCGTTCCACAGAAGAACTCCATTTGCGAAAAAGAAGGGCAAGAAGATTGTGAACAGATAGCTAGCTAAGATCGATTGTATTTAAATCGTAGCCTTCATTTCTCGATTGTATTTCATGGGCACTTTTAGAACTATCATGAAGATTTTGAACTATCAACCCGAGGATCGAATATCTCCCCTACTCAACCGCCGCCGCCGACCCCCCGCACCCCCGCACCCTCCCTCGCTCCACCGGCCGCCCCGCCGACCCCCCCGCACCCTTCCCTACTCAACCGCCGCCGACGACCCAGCGCACCCTCCCCCGCTCCACCGGCCGCCTCCGCCGACCCATGAACTCATGATATATTCAAAATAATAAATTTGATGATATTTTTTCATATTCATAAATATTTTCAAATAACAAATTTGATGATATTTTTAAAAAAATTATTATTTTTTTATAAAAAAATATTACTTTTATGATTTAAACAAGTTTGAACATATTTAAACACAAATAAGTATCAAACAGCATTTTAAATTCAAAAAAAAATTGGGGAGCCTGGGAATCGAACCCAGGACCTCCTAGTGGGTGTGCAGCGTGCTGACCAGTCGGGCTAGTGGGTGGGTTCTGATGGGTAGTGGGTTAGGTGGGATATATACCTGACCAGTCAGGCTAGTGACTAGAACACAATACTAATGGCGCAACAGGGGGTGGTGCGCCATTAGAATCTCCATACTTATGGCGCACATAGGTGCGGTGCGCCATTAGTAATCCCCCCATCCATATTGCCCCCCACCGGCCGCACCCTCCCTCTCTCTCCCTCGCCAGATCTCCCCTTCCCTCTCCCCGACGCCTCTCTCTCCCTCCAGCGCCCCGCCGCCGCCGCCCCCGCGCCACCCCCGCTGAGCCGAGCGCCGCGCCCCCGACGCCCTCGACGCCCGCGCCCCCGATGCCCCGGACGCCCCCGATGCCCTCGACGGCCGCGCCCTCGACGTCCGACGCCCCCGACACCACCAACGCCTCCCCACCCCCCCGAACGAGCCCCTCGCCCTCTGCCGCGGCCTCCCCCGACTCTGCAGCAACGCCGCCGCCCGGAGCTACGCCGGCGACCACTCCATACGCAGGTAGCCATCACTCCTCCCTCCTTCCTCTCTAATCACTAGGGCTTATTTTGATGGTGCGGATCAATGGGGCTTATTTGATAGGTGGGATGGGGGTCGGGGGTGGTGGTGGATCAGTATTGGGTTTGAACCCTAACCACTTTCCTATCCTTTTTCTTTTTTCTGCAGTTCATGTTTGGCAGTAGACCATATCAGTAGCTGCAGTTCATGTTTGTCAAATTTTTGTTTAAAAATTGAGTAAAATAGATGAGTATATGTAGTGTTCTTTCATATGGACTAAAACGAGGGAGACAGTCGATTTCAATGACTCGATCTTTCATATGGAATTTTGAAACAAGTACCCACTGGACGATAGCAGTCAGGCGAGCGATGAGATCAGCCACCCACTAGTATTCATTATCTTGAAAATGGTCTCAAGATCTTGCCAAAAGTACTTTTGGAATAAAAGAAAGACCCTCTGCCACAGAAAACCAAGTAGTTTCTCATGTCTTTCTTCTTTTTGTCTCCGTGAAATAGGTTCAGTGTAGTTGAAATAGGTTTATAGTCTCATATATATTGTATTTATACATCTCTGTGGAGCTTAATTTGATCCTAAATAAAAGATGCTTGAACATTGGTGGACCCTTAGCTAATGCTCTTGTTCTCCTGTTTACCAGCTTCAACTCTAGTTAATTTGGAGTTAGGGTTGGTTACGTTTATTCGCTGTCATCCCAAGTGAGATCTTTAGTTTGTTTAGCCGGTTGGTGGGCTTGATGTTCTGTTGGGGTTTTAGGTTTTAGGTTTTTTTTTCATGTACACTAGTACTACTTGTATGTCACACTAGCACAATGATAATAATGGTGGTCATGTATTTGGTTCCTTGTTGTAAATATTTGAACTTCAAAGTATTGTTTTACAAGCTTCTGCAACTTTTTCTTAACTATTGATGCTGTTGTTATGCCTGTATTCACTGATGTTGCTGCTGTACTTGTGATGATGTTGTACTTGTGATGATGTTGTACTTCTGATGATGCTACTTGTGATCTTCTCAAATGACCCATTGGCGACTTCATTAGGCGGGGACAATGAATTTGCAGGTACCCCGAGAGGCCCTTGAGTTTGCTGGAATGTCGATTAACTTCCGTTCCGGCAAATTCGGGTACTCCATATGTCCTATTTTCAGCAAAGGTCATGCTGAAATTTTCCGTGAATTTTAGCATGACTTTGCTAAAAATAGGACATATGGGGTACTTGTGACTAATGCATGGGCCGGGGTATCTTAGTAGTTAATTAAGTAGGATCAAGTGCCCCTTTATTCTAGCTGCATTAAACCATAGGCGGTAATAGAGCCAAGTGATTAGGCCCAACTTAGAATTCTCCTTCCCAGCTTAGCTTTTAGGATGCCTGAGTGTCGACAAACCATAAATTAGGAAACCTTGGCTTTTAGGGTGCCTCGGTGTCGATAAAAACCGAAATGATGAAAGCTTAGGCTTTTAGGGTGCCTCGGCGTCGAAAAACCCTCAATTATAAAAGCTTAGCTTTTAGGATGCCTCGGTGTCGACAAACCCTAAATGATGAGACCATGATCTTGTTCCTTGACAATAACCAACTTTTTGACCAAACTTTGTTCCTATTTAAAGAGAAACATGGCCAACAACGATGAGGTCGGGGGTTCGGGCGGCAAGGCATTCTGGGAGCTGTCCCAGGAGATGGAGGAACAACCTCACTTGTATGAGGACGCCGCCTTCCCCACCGATCCTGAGACCACTGATGGTACCGCCGAGGATGACCCCAGTGATGCCACCACTGATGGTGCCGCCGAGGATGCCACCACTGATGATGGTGGCGCACGCACAGATGGCAGCCAACCGAAGAGGCAACGGAAGGACCGGCGCTCGACCGTGCTCCGCACCCTCAAGGAGGAAGTTACTGAAGTGGACTCCGACGGGAATCCAACGCCGCCCGAACGAATAGTCAAGGGGTACTCGCTTCAGCTCGGGTGCATTCTCCGGAGCACCGTCTCCATCAACACCGAGAACCTGAGGCATCCTGACCGAGGGAATTTGCGCAACCTTCTCTTCACGAAGGTCCACAAACAATACAAGTTCCCCGCTGAATTTGAAAACACAAGCCTCAAAGGGAATAAAGTCAACAATGCTGCCCTCACGAAGATGAGCAAGGCCCTGTCTACTTGGAAAAGCAATGTGAAGAGAATGACCAAGAAAGGTGAGAGTTATGAGAAGATCAAGGAGAAAAATCCTTCGATCACCGAAGATGACTACAACGACTTCAAGATCAATTGCTCGAGCACCGCACACTCTGAATCAAGTCAGTGGGGGAAAGAAATGAGGGAGGTGAACTTAGGGGAACACACACTCGGTCCCGGCGGTTACAGAGTGGCGGAGCCTATATAGGACAAGGAGGAGGCGGACCGTGCCGAGAAAGGCCTACCGCCCCTCTTCGATAAATACGGTGACAAGCAGACCAGGAACTTTGTCAGGGCCCGGTACAAGAAGGACCCGAAAACAAAGGAGCTTACCACGGATCCGAAGACCAGGGCGCTTGAGCTTGTTCTGGTAAGGAATACACCCCCGCGTAATTAGCTCCGTATGGTTGCATTCTAATTAATGAAGCCAAATTTCTAAATGGTTCACATTCCTTCCGCAGGCGACTAAAAGCAGTAGCGCGGGGTCGACTAAGAGCAACCCTTGGGACACGACTCTAAATAGGGCGTTGAATGTAATGAAGAACAAGGATAAGCTCAGTAAGCCGACGTCAGCTGGTCGTGTGGCCGGCAAAGGCTTGTCGACAAAATGGTCGTCATACTATAACGCTGGTGGGCGAAAGGAGAAAAAGACCAGGTCGGAAACCCAGGCGCGCGAGGTTCAAGAACTCAAGGCACAGGTGGCGCGGATTCCGGAGATTGTCCAAGAGCAAGTGCAACAACAGCTCGGAGCGACGATCACCGCCATTGTGCCTACCTTGATCGAGGGGTTGAGTGCGTGGATTGCGGGCGGCCAACAGGGGCCTCCCCCGATTCCTAGCTTCACGGCCAGCAACTCGCAGAACGTGATGGCGAGGCCATTGGTGTCTCCGGCGGAGGCGGCATTGGTGTCTCCGACGCCGGCACGGGAGCTTAATGCACCCGGGTGTACGCCGGCCGGCACCTCTGCAGCAAGCGGCCCCTCCGTCAACTGCACGCTCGCCGTTGGCGGTGCCTCGACATTAGCCGAGCTCGACGCCATCATCACAGTAACTAATTAAGCCTCTCTCGGCCGAGGACTTCAGCTCCTTGCCTTTGACTAGGCATCCCTGACGCCCTACATGTTTTCGCAGGGCGCCGCCGACGTTCCGTGCACTCTCCTGCACTTCGTGAACAACGAGTTGGTCGATGTTGCCAAGGGCAAAATCGTTCAACCGGGAAACCCCTTGTTCCACGGTACCCAGGTGCCACCCAACTTGTTTAGGGTTCAACTGGTTCGGGTGCTGCCAGGCTACGACGAGGTGTTACCTCCGATTCGACCCGTCGGGGCCGACGATGATGACGTGATGACCCTCAGCGCCTGCCTGAGCTGGCCCCTGCTTTGGCCGAAGAGCCAGATTCGTTTGGGGGCGAGGGACACCACCCCAAATACAACACCACCAGTCGTGCCGGCGCCAAGTCGGCCCCATGGCAAGACCGCCGCAACGGTGTCGGACATCCCTATGCCACTGGATCCAAACATGCATATGGCACAGGATCAGAACGACGACCACGACGATACATTTGGCAACGTCGATTAGTACTTTGCTGATCATGGGTACGGTGGCGACTTCATGGGGCCTCCTTCTCAAGAACCCAACCCAACAAAAGACGTGCGCGATCTAGCTGGTACCGCGGAGAAGCCAAGTTGCAACAGGCGTCGTCTGCCGTTCAGCTCTCAGGAGACGCCTCCAGCTGCCGACTTCACCGAGCCTCAGATAGGCGAGGTGCGAAATATTATCAGCCCCAAACACACTCAAGAAGGCGGTCTGTGAGCAGAACTCGGTCCCAATTCAGGAGAAGAAGAAGGCACGCAAAAGAAAAACTAACAAGGGTGCGAGCCAGCCGGCACCGAGTACGATCCGTGCTCAGGATGGGCCACCGACACCTGAGGATCTAATGAGGAGGGTGCATGAGGCGGGTACGCCGATTCTACCGACAAATATGCTTGATGCTGCAACCGGTGCTATGCGGAGTCTGCATGACAGTGTTCTTTGGAGAAGCGGCGTCTCAGAGAGAAGGATGTGGCATACCCGGTTTTCGCGGCCAAGGTGTCAGAGGGCAAGGGCTTTGTGGATAACTCCATCGGGGGTACGATCGTCCTGCGGTTTGATGACATCCACGCTATGTTGAACCTTCATCCGCTGCACTACACCTTCGTTCGGCTATTTTCGCTGAGTATGGAGATGCGGATCATTCGCGACAAGACCCCGGACATCGTGATAGTCGACCCTTTCTACATGTGTGCCAAGATCTTGGGCAGCGTTGGGGACCGGCAAGTCGCGAGTTCTTACCTCAAAGGCGTCATTCTGGCAAACCAAGATAAGGATAACTTCCTCGTGCCTTACTTTCCCGAGTGAGTCCTCCCCCTCAACCTCCCCGTAACATATGCATTCTTACATTTCGATCGTTTTTCTTTTAACATTCCGTGTTTTCTGCAGTGACACACATTGCACGGTCATCCTCCTAAGCCCCAAATATTCCATGGCCACGTATTTCGACCCGGACCGTCAGTCGAACGTAGACTACACAAATGTCAAGAAGGTTCTTGATGATGTTCTCCCCGGCTACGCCAAATCTGGAGGCACCTTCACCAGGACAGTTCGTAAGAACGGCAAGCACGTGTTCTCCCACGATACGACGTTCTGCTGCGTCAAGCAGCCGCCTGGCGGTCAGATGGGTGCCTACTACGCCATCCATCACATGCGGGCGATCGTACGGGACCATCATCAACTTCTGCTACCGAGTAAACTCAAAGATTGGGCCGCGAGCGTGTCGGCAATCCAGGACGCGGACATCAGACAAGAATTCTTTCGCATCCAGTTGGAGTTTGCAGAAATCATCCATCAAGATGTCTTTCGTTCCTCGGGGCAGTTCTTCCTCAGGAACCAACCGTCCAACAGTGACATCGACACAATGCTACAAATGCAGGCTGACAACGCCCGTGATTTCATGACTCCGACGATAGACGGCGGCTTCATCCACGCTCCGGTCCCTTGAGTCGAGTCGAAAGCAGTGATGCTGTGTCTAGTTCTGAAACATCGATTGGCTCATGTTGTAATTAAACTTTAATGAACTTGTAGTATGTCTCTTTGGTTTCGAGAGTCGTTCAACTTAGATGTAATCGATGCTATTAATGTCTTGTTTTTCTCTTTCAATCGTTCTGTTGCATACTTATATATTGCTTATGTATTGTCTGTGAATTGGTACTAACGTTTCGTTTGGCTAGTGCATAGCGATGCCGTCGTATGTCGTGTACAAGGGTAAGGTTCCCGGAGTCTACGACGACTGGGAGGAGTGTCGGAGACAGGTTCACCGATTCAGCGGTAACAGTTACAAAGGGTACACCACTATGGCCGAGGCCGAATCTAGATACGCCCGTTATGTAGTGGGAGAGGGGAGGGAGCATTGGAGGAACCGGATGAAGACGAGTTTGATCGTGATGATGCTCATCGTGATGACCGCAGCTCTCTTCTATGTGATGGTAGTTTAGATGATCGATATCGACTTGTAATGTGAAGACAAACTCGCTACTCGCGGTCTCGAAACTTGTAATATAATGTTCTATCTTTGTTCGGTCTTTTCAATTCGGAGACTAATATGATGAATTATATTCGGAGACTAATATGATGAATTGTATTCAGAGACTAATCTTCTATTGTATTCAATGAATCTGTTGTTGATGTGTGCTGTCTATATTCTGTCCAATTATACATTTTGTAACCTGTGCAAAAAACAGAAAATAAAAAAAACCTAATATTCATACTAATGGAGCATCACATCACAGTGCGCCATTAGTATGCCAAAGGATACTAATGGCGCATCATTAGAGTGTGCGCCATTACTATGCCGAAGTTACTAATGGCGCATCTTGCCGGCGTGCGCCATTAGTATGCCAAAGCACCTGGGTATACATGGCCCCCTGGGAGGCATACTAATGGCGCATTACTGTGCATACTAATGGCGTATCTGTGGTGCGCCATTAGTATACCAGATACTAATGGCGCACCAGAGGTACGCCCTTAGTAAAATATACTAATGTCGTGGCACTAATGGCGCACCACTAATGCGCCATTAATGGCCAAATTAGGTGCGCCATTAGTAGGCCTTTTCCTAGTAGTGGGAACTGTAAAGGGGTGACGATACCGGTCAACAGTTGATGCAGATGTGATATTGAACCTCGTGGTTTTACATGGCTGCGAATAAGCCTGACAGAAGCTATTAGGTAGACATACTTTTCTTCTAAAAAGCCTATACGGCATGCTGTTCTTATGTTTCATCTGTCAACTATGTGTACTTCTTATGATCTGATTTTTGCAGTTCTCGAAAATTGTGCATGCATTAGGAGGAAATAGCTTACTCAAAGTCGAATTCTTGGAGGTGGAACTATTAAACCTTTACTATTCCCTCCCTTCCAAAATAAGTGTCTCAACTTTAGTACAACTATGTAGACATTTATTTTGGGACGGAGAGAGTAGCACTTAACAATTGTCAAAACTAATGGTTTATTTTAATTTTAAAATGCCTTACTTCTCAATAGCCATATAATCAATCAGTGATATGTTCTTCGTGTTTGGTTTTAGTTTTTAAGTTATCATGGCCGTTAGATCCTTTGGTTTGCAGCTAGGCATTAAATTAGTGATATGTTCTACGATAAATTCAACAATTCTTATTGTAGAGTTGATCGTGTTTGTAATATTTTGGGATATTAGACATATTGCAATATTTAGGTCTGAAAAAAGGTATGGTGTGCATTTTTTTTGTTTATCTAAAGAGTTTCTTTTTTATGCTCCTTTTTTCCAGCTCCAGTTGTGATGATGTTTACTCTGCTTCACCCTACATATGTCATGTTTCGAACTTAAGTGTTAATGGGGAGTAATTAGGTTTGTGCGTTGCAACATAGCACTATGTAAGTTTTGTGCTTTGGTAGAAGAGGGCTATATCGTGATTCATGATGCTTAAAGCCTTTTGTTATGTGCTTTATATCTTTGAATATGACCTGTTTACTTTGTGACCTACTAACTGAGATATTTTTAATAGCTTCCATTATTTGTCCATATTCAATCTATACAACCCATATTAAAAGTAATTAAGTAATATTTTTGTGCTCGCGCAGTTAATCTGTGACCCCAATGGAAGGATTGGTATTCTAGGAACACATCTTCCAGGTTGTTTAATGCATTTTGATGTAAGATTTAATTATTATATACAACAATCAAATTTACTCTGCATTGAGTTTATGTTTTTCTCCAAACATCTCAGTAACACTATTACCACATGGCCGATGTGCTCAACATCTTTTGTAGCACTAATTTATATCAAATGATTCTCTCAATGTGTAGTTATTTCTGGATTGATTTTTAATTTCCTTAGAAAATACATCAAATGTGTGTTTCGGGGCGACAATTCATGATATTGCATTTTTTACAAACAGAAATTGAAGGATGCGTGATTTTTTCTCCCGTTGCAACGCACGGGCATCTTACTAGTAATGCATATAAAAGCCACTAAACATTTCCATCATGGTCTTCTCCTCTTGACCCTCAAAGAAAAGAAAAGAAACTATTTGCACGGGAAAGCTTCCAACAAGCAAAAGAAGAACGAGAATTTTTTTGGGGTTTTCTTTTAATTACTACTACTACTACAGGCATGGAAAGTAAACTAACTAAAAAGCTGCAACTCATTTTTTGTTTTTCTTAAGGTTTTTCTAACACACAAGAAAAATACTAAGAAAAGATATGAAACTATCATGGGTAGTACAATGAAAAAGTGTGAGCACCGACTACTGGAATAAGTGTGTGAACATGAATGTAATGTCGGTGAGAAATACGTACTCCCCCAAGCTTAGGCTTTTGGCCTAAGTTGTTCTATGGCTAGTACTGGCCTGACGGATATCCAAAGTCGTAGTTGGGGTTGTACTGAGATGTAGCGGCTACCGCCTGACGAGCTGCATCCTAAAGATGAGCTGCCCTCGTCGACTCTTGATACTCATTTGCCTCCTCTCTGGTTATAGTATATCTCCCTTTTGCCTGAAAGTCAAAGAAGGTAGGAGCAGGGAGAGCAATATGGATAGTGCGACGCTTGTCAAAGATTAGTCGATACTGGAGGGATTGTTCATCCCTCTCAAGGAATTGATGGCGAATCATGGCATTATAATCTAGATAAGCATGAGGCAAGTCTGCATCATTCTCGTGTATGGGCACATGAAGATAATTAGCCAAGCGAGTTGCATAAATTCCACCAAACAGATCACCATTGAAATCATTATGATGTAACCTACGTGCAACAATGACCCCCAATTTATATTGTCTATCACCTAATACCGCACTTTTGAGGACACTAAGATCTGGTACACACATGTGGCAAGCTTCATCTTTACCGTTAATGCATCTACCAATGAAGAGAGCAAAATAATGTATAGCGGGAAAATGAATGATTCCTATGGTAGCTTGGGTGATTTCTCTAGATTCCCCAACAGTGATACTAGCTAGAAAGTCCTTATACTCATATTTGCGAGGTTCACCAACACTACCCCATTGTGGGAGTTTACAAGAATCATTAAAATCTTCTAAGTCCATAGTATAAGATTTATCATAGAGATCAAACAAGACAGTGGGAGAGTTACGTGAAGATGTAAATTTAAACCTTCTAACAAAGGTATCAGTTAGGTACTGGTATTGGGGGCACTTATCTAACTCGAAATTCTCAATATCCGCATTACGCACATACGTGTAAAATTCTTCCTTGATACCTGCCCAGATCATAAATTCTTCTGACGGCCATTCGCAGGGCCGCACTTGAGCTTCCCTTGGTAACTCATCGTCTGGCTCGCGTATCGCGAGCCTTGGTCCTTGCTTCCTTGAGGAACCACCTTGAAAGATTTTCCTATGCATATTTTTCTGGAATATTTCTGAAATTTTAAGTGACTCAAAATAAAATTGAACCAAAGTCAACAAGATTGATAGGAACTACTCCTACAAGTGCCTAGAGACTATATCATGCATTAGAACTACTTGGAACGACCTAAATTTGACATGCAAGCTCAAGAACAGGGTCACCTAAGCAGCAAAAATTTGCAATAAATAAAGCACTAGAACAAAAACTAATTGGACCAATGGAGGAGTCACATACCAAGGAACAATCTCCCCAAACAGTTTTGTGAATGGAGCTTTGAGCAAGGAGATTGAAAATGGCAGCAAGATGAGCTAGAACTCGTGCTTGAGCTAGATATTGATTTTTTTGAGAGGAAGAAGGAGTGTGTGGGTGCTAGAGTAAGTGGAGGGGGGCCACGTGGGGCCCACGAGGCAGGGGGCGCGCCCTGCACCCTCGTGGCCAAGTGCTGGCTCCCCTTGCTATGTTCTGAGTGCCAAATATTCTTAAATATTCTGGAAAAATCATAATTCATTTTCGGGGCATTTGGAGAACTTTTATTCTCGGGGTATTTTTTATTGCACGGATAACTCTGAAAACAGACAGAAAATACTATTTTTGCTTTATTTAATCTAATTAACATAAAGCAAAAGGAGGGTACAGAAAGTTGTGATATCTAGATTCACCCATTTCATGCTCATCAAAAGGAATCCATTAACAAGGTTGATCAAGTCTTGTTAATAAACTCTTTCCGAATAACATGAAACTGGAGAATTTTCGAATAACACTAGGTTACCTCAATGGGGTTATGCATGTCCCCAACAATAAGAATATCATATTTCTTCTTGACAGAGGGAAGACGAAATTCAAAACCTCCAATAGTAATCGTTGAAAATTTTCCAATAGAATTGATACTATGGATCTGAGGTTCTTTCCTCGGAAAGTGTACCGTATGATCATTACCATTGACATGAAAAGTGACGTTACATTTGTTGCAATCAATAACATCCCCTACAGTATTCAAAAAGGGTCTACCAAGGATAATGGACATACTATCGTCCTCGGGAATATCAAGGATAACAAAGTCCGTAAAATGGTAACATTTGCAACCACAACAGGCACATCCTCAAAAATACCGACAGGTATAGCAGTTGATTTATCGGCCATTTGCAAAGATATATCAGTAGGTGTCAACTTACTCAAGTCAAGTCTACGATATAAAGAGAGAGGCATAACACTGACACCGGCTCCAAGATCACATAAAGCAGTTTTAACATAGTTTCTTCTTATGGAGCAAGGTATGGTTGGTACCCCTGGATCTCCTAGTTTCTTTGGTATTCCACCCTTAAAAGTGTAATTGGAAAGCATGGTGAAAATTTCAACTTCAGGTATCTTTCTTTTATTAGTAATAATATCTTTCATATACTTAAAATAAGGATTTGTTTTAATCATATCAGTCAAACACATACACAAAAAGATAGGTCTAATCATTTCAGCAAAGCGCTCAAAATCCTCATCATACTTTTTCTTCGATGGTTTAGGAGGAAAAGGCATGGGTTTCTGAACCCATGGTTCTCTTTCCTTATCGTGCTTCCTAGCAACAAAGTATCTCTTATCATAACGTTGATTCTTTGATTGTGGGTAATCAAGATCAACAGCAGGTTCAATCTCTACATCATTATCATTGCTAGGTTGAGCATCATCATGAACATCATCATTAACATTATCACTAGGTTCATGTTCATTACCAGATTTTGTCTCAGCATCAGAGACAGAGGTATCATTGGGATTCTCAGGTGTGTCAGCTACAGGTTCACTAGAAGCATGCAAAGTCCTATCATTTTTCTTTTTCCTTCTTCTTAGAAGAACTAGGTGCATCTACATTAGCTCTCTGAGAATCTTGCTCAATTCTCTTAGGGTGGCCTTCAGGATACATAGGTTCCTGATTCATTTCACCACCTCTAGTCATAACTCTAACAACATTATCATTTTTCTTACTATTTAATTCATTGAGCAAATCATTTTCTGCTTTAAGTACTTGTTCTACTTGAGTGGTCACCATAGAAGCGTGTTTACTAATGAGTTTCAATTCACCTTTAACTCTAGACATATAATCACTCAAGTGTTCAATCATATAAGCATTACGTTGCAATTGTCTACCAACATAAGCATTGAAGTTTTCTTGTTTCACAATAAAATTTTCAAACTCATCTAAGCATTGGCTAGCAGACTTACAACGAGGAATATCACCTTCATCAAATCTATAAAGAGAATTTACCTTTACTACCTGTGTCGGGTTATCAAGACCATGTATTTCTTTATAGGTAGTAAATTCTTAACATCTTCAGCTTTAATACCTTTCTCTTTCATAGATTTATTTGCCTCTTGCATATCTTCAGGACTGAGAAACAGAACACCCCTTTTCTTCGGAGTTGGCTTAGGGGCTGGTTTAGAAAGTGTCCAATTGTTTTCATAGGTCAACATATTATTCAGTAGTAATTCAGCTTGATCAACTGTTCTTTCCCTGAAAACACAACCAGCACAACTATCCAGGTGGTCTCTGGAAGCATCGGTTAGTCCATTATAAAAGACATCAAGTATTTCATTTCTCTGAAGAGAATGATCAGGCAAAGCATTAAGTAATTGGAGAAGCCTCCCCCAAGCTTGTGGGAGACTCTCTTCTTCAATTTGCACAAAATTATATATTTCCCGTAAGGCGGCTTGTTTCTTATGAGCGGGGAAATATTTAGTAGAAAAGTAATAAATCATATCCTAGGGACTACGCACACAACCAGAATCAAGAGAATTGAACCATGTCTTAGCATCACCCTTTAACGAGAACGGAAATAACTTAAGGATATAGTAATACTGAATCTTTTCCTCGTTGGTAAACAGGGTGGCTATATCATTCAACTTAGTAAGATGTGCCACAACAGTTTCAGATTCATAGCCATGGAAAGGATCAGATTCAACCAAAGTAATTAACTTAGGATCAACAGAGAAATCATAATCCTTATCAATAACAAAGATATGTGAGGTAGCAAAAGCAGGGTCATATTTCATTCTAGCATTCAAAGACTTTTCTTCCAGCTTAGCTAATAATTTCTTAAGATCATATCTATCATTGCAAGCAAGAAAGTCTCTAGCCATTTTTTTCATCCATAACATAACCGTCATGAATAACAGACAATTCATATCTAGTGGGAGAATCTTCATCATCACTTTCATCAATTTTATCAGTTTCAACATTTGCATTCTCCCTAACCTTAGCAATTTTTTCATCTAGAAATTCACCTAGTGGTACAGTATTATCAAGCATAGAAGTAGTTTCATCATACATAGCAGAAGTGGCATCATCAAGAACATGCGACATAATAGATTCAATAGCAGGAGTAGGTGTCGCGAGTTTACTCATAAAAGAGGGTGAATCTAGTGCAGAGCTAGATGTCAGTTCCTTACCTCCCCTCGTAGTTGAGGGATAAATCTTGGTTTTTGAGTCTTTCAAGTTCTTCATAGTGATCAACAGATATAAATCCCAAGTGACTTAAAGAATATAGCTATGCTCCCCGGCAACGGTGCCAGAAAATAGTCTTGATAACCCACAAGTGTAGGGGATCGCAACAGTTTTTGAGGGTAAAGTATTCAACCCAAATTTATTGATTCGACACAAGGGGAGACAAAGAATACTCTCAAGTATTAGCAGCTGAGTTGTCAATTCAACCACACCTGGAAAACTTAGTATCTGCAGCAAATTAATTTAGTAGCAAGGTAATATGGAAGTAACGATAACGGTAGCAAAAGTAGCGATAGTGGTTTTGTAGTGATTGTAACAGTAGCAGCGAAAAAGTATTTAAGCAACAAGCAATATGTGAAAAGCTCGTAGGCATTGGATCAGTGATGGATAATTATGTCGGATGCGATTCCTCATGTAATAGTTATAACATAGGGTGACACGGAACTAGCTCCAGTTCATCAATGTAATGTAGGCATGTATTCCGAATATAGTCATACATGCTTATGGGAAAGAACTTGCATGACATCTTTTGTCCTACCCTCCCGTGGGAACGGTGTCCTAATGGAAACTAAGGGATATTAAGGCCTCCTTTTAATAGAGTACCGGACCAAAGCTTTAACACATAGTGAATACATGAACTCCTCAAACTACGGTCATCACCGGGAGAGGTCCTGATTATTGTCACTTCGGGGTTGCCAGATCATAACACATAGTAGGTGACTATTGACTTGCAAGATAGGATCAAGAACACACATATATTCATGAAAACATAATAGGTTCAGATCTGAAATCATGGCACTCGGGCCCTAGTGACAAGCATTAAGCATAGCAAAGTCATAGCAACATCAATCTTAGAACATAGTGGATACTAGGGATCAAACCCTAACAAAACTAACTCGATTACATGGTAAATCTCATCCAACCCATCACTGTCTAGCAAGCCTACGATGGGATTACTCACGCACGGCGGTGAGCATCATGGAATTGGTGATGGAGGAAGGTTGATGATGACGACGACGACGATCTCCACTCTCCGGAGCCCCGAACGGACTCCAGATCAGCCCTCCTGAGAGAGATTAGGGCTTGGAGGTGGCACTGTATCGTAAAACGCGATAATTCATTCTCTCTGATTTTGCTCTCCCCGAAAATGAATATATGGAGTCGGGGAAGACGTCGGTGGAGCAATAGGGGGCGCACGAGGCAGGGGGCGCCCCTGGGGCGCCCCCCACCCTCGTGGACAGGGTGTGGGCCCCCTGGTCTGGTTCTTTCCGCAGATAATTTTTATATATTCCAAAATAAATCTCCGTTGAATTTCAGGTCATTTCGAGAACTTTTGTTTCTGCATAAAAATAACACCATGGCAGTTCTGCTGAAAACATCGTCAGTCCGGGTTAGTTCCATTCAAATCATGCAAGTTAGAGTCCAAAACAAGGGCAAAAGTGCTTAGAAAAGTAGATACGTTGGAGACGTATCAGCGCACTTGTTAACCCTGGTACCCCTGACACAGATTCTGCCCTTGCTTTGCAAATTCTTGTTGGAGATTTCTGTTGACTGGCTCTTGTGGACTACCTGTATATGCCTGGACCGATGTCGTCGGTGGCGCACTATCTACTCCCTACCCTGAACATGCTGGAGTCACTACTTCAGTTTTCTGGCTTCCTAACGACAAGCTTTGCAGAATCAGGTTCAGAGTTTTCTGAATATCATTGTTCATATCTGTCAGTTTGGCCTCCACTCATGGCATAGTCACCATTTCTGCCCGCATTTGACTAACCTCCTTTTTCAGATCCTTCAAGCCTTCCAATTCTGTCCTCAGATCTGTCACTTCTGATTCCAACCGATCTACTGTAATCTGTACTTTTGCTCGAGTATCCATCTGGTCGCTTGCTGGTCTCTGGCTCTTCTTAATTTCTGCCAGAGATCGACGAGATGACGCACGGATCTCATCGGAGACCGGGATTTTACTACTAGGAGAGGATCTCCCAGCAACCGTCTCGGACTTGAATTTTCTCCGCCTCCGCATCCTTCTCCGTGCCGTCGTTGCCGCCGCAAACAGGGAGCGACGGGAGGGATTTTATGAGAGATCCCAACCTCTCGCCCGTCTCTGTTCGAATCATCGCCGTTACTCCTCCTTGAAAGGAGAAATCGACTGCGCTCTGATACCTTTGTGAGGATCAAATTGTAGACAACGCAAGAGCTAATCGATCCTCTTTGAATATATGGGGAATTTCATAGAATAATTAGGTGGATAGGTATATCAGGAGCACAGAGACCCCGTCTTAAGTACATGTGCTAGGGTTCTAAGCTAAATGAATTACTTGGGAAATTTCTATCTACCTACCACGAATCCCCTGGCGAGGCTTATAAGCCCGAGCCAGCTCATATTACAGCAGAGTACACTAAATGTAAATGGAGGTTACACAGTAACGGCGTTTAACACTAGTAACTCTTCCAAGTTGATCTGGACCATCGATTTCTCTTGGAGGGTTAAGTGCTCATCTTGGCCGTTGCTTGTCTGAATTTGACTTGACTGTCGATTCTTCAGTATCTCCTGGGCTTGGGTTCTGACAGGAGGATTGCTGTCGTGGGGCGCGGGAGAGCTGCCTGGCCAAAGGGTTGGCTATCCTTGGCTGGGCAGATCCGGCGACGGAGAGCTAGCGTGGGGCAGGTCTCTTGGCGGGGCAGATCCGGCGACAGAGGGCTGGCGCGGGGCGGCGCTCTTGGTGGGCAGATCCAGCGATGGAGGGCTGCGCGGGGCGGGGTTCCGGCTGCGGTTCCCATGCAAAGGATGGATTTGCGGGAGAGGAGGCGGCGGTCGACGGCGTCGGGGGACCGTGAAGGGAAGAGGAGCGGCGGCCATTTGAGTGTTGCGAGCTTGCAACAATGGCGAGAGGAGACGATTGGATCGGCGGACGATATTGTCATGGAGAATTTCCCAAAATAAATGACCAATCTACCCCTGGAATAACTAACTGGCCCTACCAAAATTTTGTAACGGCCCCACCGTTTCATTTAATTTCTCGTAATTTTAATTTTTGTAACTCTTCGTAACTGCTATTTTTTCACCGTTGGATTATGATGGATGGACGGCTCCTAAAATTGCCAATCACCGTAACAGTTGTATTTAAAGATAGGTTGTTTCAAAGATTTGTGATCACCAACATATATAACAACACAATTGATTTGCTAAGGCTGAGGGAGTGACTATAGAATGCGGGTACAAATAATGAACAAAGTCAAGCTTTGAGTGTTTGTGGGCCACCACCAACTACCTACAAATTGGAACGCCGATGAGCATCCTTTCATAGTCATGAGAAGGAAGTGAAGCATACGAATGGCAAAATATAGTTGAATAATAAAGACATATACCAGGGTCAATAATTAAGTTGAACTTATTAATTCTGATCAGAATGATGGCCGTCTGGCATTTTGGGAGCGAGAGGGATCATGATTCTGCATTTTCTTTGTGAGTAGAACTATCGTTCTTTGGTACAGTAGTTCATTGCACGTGCGTGCTGCACTTTGGCTAACGAAAGAGCGTGCTGCACAGATGATTACAACTGTTTTCATCTTGGCTTCACCCGCCGATACTTATAATGCAAAATGCGATAATACGATTCCTCATGCTTTCTGTTGTAGTACCAAGTCATGGTCAGATGATCTACCATATGTAATTTGCTGCACGAAAGATCAAAGAATGGTAAAAAAAAAAAGTAATAGCAGAAGCCATTTGCCTTTTTTGGGGTTAGTTCTTCACCTTGTGATGCTTCTCTCGAGCCTTCCGCCTTTAACTTCCCCAAGCGGTTGCAGCAGCCAGCACCCCATCAAGGTACTACTCCCGCCGTTTTAAAATAGATGACCCAACTTTATATCAACTTTAATACAAAGTTGGGTCATCTATTTTGAAACAGAGGAAGTAGTAGCAAGGCTAGACACATTGAGGATGGAAGAATCCCTGTCAGGGGCGAAGCTATGTACAGCTAGCCGGTGTCATCGACACCGGGTGCAATTTGCACATATTTATTGGTTTAGTGTGTTGGTCATTGAATTTTTTGATATGTAGGCATGTGTTTTTCTATGTAGACACGGGGTAATTTTAAATTTGGATCCGCCCCTGATCCCTGTTATGGTCATTGCACGTGGAGCACATTGCCTTGCTAGAGGAAAATGAGGTAGCAAAAGCAGTGTGTAAAAGATAGTACATGTGATGTGAGATAAACAGTAAAAGATGAGATGTCGTATCATCAATAATTCATAACCATTCGTCCAAGCCACCGATCTGATAGGAAGAAAAGAAGCTAGTGTGACGTTGTATACAAGTTCTTTTTCTTCAATATACGTACACGTGTACATAGATTTATTTTATTTTTTTGTGACAAAATGTCCAAGTGGTTGGAAATGCAATCTCTACGTACGTGAGAAAAACAAATGTGGCTGTAAAAGGAATCTGGTTGCATGTTTGTTTGTGTCTGCAAAGGATTGATGGGACTAAACTCAAGTCAACAAACTCGGCTTTAATGCCAGTGATTATCTTTTTCTAGAGAAAATATTGGGTGATGAGACTGGTATAAATGAGTTGGTAATAACGCTGCGTCTACACTTACGGAATTCCTACTACAGAATCCCATTACGGACTGACGTGGAGAAATCATGGGGAGCCGGTTAAAATCACGAGGTGGGGTCATGCTGAAATCAAGAGATGGAGTTATTGCGTACGTCTAGTCCGTAGTTTTCAGTCTGTAAGTGTAGCATTTTTGTCTCAACACTACTACCTCCTTTCTGGTTTATAAGGCTTGCATGTATATCTGGGTTAAAAAATAAACCAACGTAATATAAGTTATCTGTCACAAAAAATATATCATTAAAAACTTCAAATCTTCTACTTTCTAATGGTGTAATTTTTAGATTATACAATTTATTTTTATGTTGGTCAAATTATAGACCTAGGGATACACACAACCCTTATAAACCAGAAAGGAGGTAGCAGTATCCCATCCAGAAAAATGACAATGTTCGAAAGGCCATAGGCCGATCTTAATTAGATAGAAAAGAAAGTACATCATGGACAGTCTAGGAAGCTTAGACTGAACCCAGAGTTTACAAACAGCCCTGCCAAGAGCCGGCCTCCCAAAAACAGGAGCGCCCCAGCAATAACTACGATCTCAAAATAACCCAGGTGAGGGCCGGCCTCCCAAGACATGAACACCCCAACAACAACTAAGTTGGCAGATCAACGATGCATCCGGCGGCCCTCCACATGGCCACATCTTCTCGTACCCGCTCCAAAACGCCGGACGGCGAACATGCCACATGGTCAAAGATCCTGGAATTTCTTTCTTTCCATATCCTCCAATGCATCAAGATCACCACTGTGTCAAAATTCTTGCGGATGTGCTTGGGAATGGCAGCCCTAGCCTGCAACCACCACTCCCGAGTGGAGGCAAAGGTGTTATCGAGCATAAGGAAATCGGCGCCAGTCCAAGATCTGAAGCGCACCCAAACTTGTTGTGTAAAGCTGCAGTGTAGAAACAAGTGGGTGCAGTCTTCAGGCGCCTGAAGACATAAGGGGCATGTTCCATTGGGAGGCCAATTCCTTTTCTGCAGGTTGTCCGCCGTAAGGCAACGACGGTGCACCACGAGCCACGTGAAGAATTTGCCACGGGTAGGCGCCTTGGATTTCCAAATAGGCTTGTAGCAGTCAAAGCGAACGTTGCCCAAAAAGAACATGCGGTATGCACTTCGGACAGAGAACTGCTGGTTTTCCGTCAGGAGCCACCGCGGCGTGTCTCTCGCCTCAGGATGTAACATAGTGGCATGTGCAATATCCCAGACCATGAGGTACTGAGCTATGGCAGGGAGGGAGAGCCCACCCGCAATGTCTTGTACCCAAGCCTGCCCGGTCAGCGCCTCCTTGACAGATTGTCCCCTGTCCTTGACAAAGGAGTAGAGTTGTGGTGCAGTTTGAGCAATTGAGCAGCCGGTGTCAAACAAAAATGACAATGTTATGCTATCAAGTGCAAATTTCTTCCCCTTTGAGTTGTTGATCCATGCCAAGTGTTGCATTTGGCCAATTAATTGTTGTTCATGTTCTTGTAATACTCCATCCAAGAATGCTATGCTCTTTTTTCCTAAGGAAAGTCATCATGGCCTTTATTCATTATATGAAATGGTTACATCCTTCACAAGACTCTAAAATAAAGGTAGGGGCGTCATCGTCCCGATACAGGTATTAGTCGAAACTGAAGCATCCTAGCAGGCTCATGCAAGCATATTATTAAAACTGAAATAAGCATATAGCAATCAGCATACACTGTTGCCGCTGAAGTCGCCAAGAAACCTCCATCTTTCATAATTTGAACTACCTGAAGACAATATGTATGAACAGTGAAGGAATTTTACCAACATGTTGTGCTAGAAGGAGGCCTTCTCTCAACGCAAAAGTTTCTGTCATAGCAGCATCAGCAACATGAGTTCACTATGCTCTTAAAATTCACTAAAAGACTAAGCAATATTTGTCAAACTAGTTCAACTTAGCTCACGTGTATGTGGCTGCGGTGCGCACACAAAAGAATTCACTTGTCACTCGGTATCTCCCTTCACCCGCTAACATCATACACCGCCTCCTAGTCGGTCCGTGCCATGGCGTCACCTCTGGTGCTCGATAGCGCCCGCAAAACATTTCCAGTGTGTGACCTTTATCCTTGTGTACATATACTTTTACCTCCTAGCCGACTCTCAACCAGTGTAATTTGGATGTGCAACACGAGAGACTGATTAACCCATGGCATTCTTCTGGCCCAAACCACATCATAATGCTTAAGAACTTCACATAAGCAAAATACATATAGAAAAAGAATGCCACTACAGCGTTACACGCTGACACCGACGGAGGTTTCCACGTTGTTGTGCTGATATCACAGTTCCATCATGATCATGCATGTGAGCAGCTATGAAGCAAATCTATGACGAATATTGTGTCAGAAAGCAAGACTACCAGGAGAAGCGTTCGTTCTCTAAATTCTTCAATAGAAAAATTATACACACGTTTTACCCGCTAAGCATTTGGGGCCAGAAGTCTCACTTGTATTAGATGTTGTTAGATAATAACGAGAAATAAACGGGACACGAGAGACACGGATTTAACGTGGAAACCCTTGCGGGAGAAAACCACAGACGCACGAAGGCGCAATCACTATGAGGAGGAGTATTACAAGCACGAGACGACATGCCGTCTTAGGTGCGACTACGTGGGGTATATAAGAGGACAATACATGAGAGTCCTTGGAGGACAAGTAAACGAGTTGTACTCGTACGCGTCGGCGCCAACAGAAAGGCCCACACCTGTTGTACTACGTCTAGTCCAACACGGTATAATTTGGATCACAATTTAACAATCTCCACCTTGATCCAAATTCCCTCCAGTAGTCGGAAAAAGTAAATAACTCCATCCAAATCAGTATAAACACCTTTTGCGTCAAAGTCCATAGGACTAGTGAGAAATACCAACTAAGCCTGAGCAAAGCTCAAACTTATTGGTAGGAACTGGCTTTGTCATCATATCAGCAGGATTATCATGAGTACTTATCTTGCATACCTTCAAATCACCTTCAGCAACAACATCTCGAATATAGTGAAATCTGACATCAATGTGCTTCGTTCTCTCATGATACATTGGATTATTTGTAAGGTATATAGCACTTTGACTGTCACTAAATACGGTAGGGCAAGATGAATCTCCACAAAGCTCAGTGTATATACCTCTCAACCAGATAGTTTCTTTGCATGTCTCAGAAATAGCCATATACTCGGCATCAGTAGTGGAACAAGCCACAATAGACTGCAAAGTTGCTCTCCAACTCACAACACAACCACCAATGGTGAAAACATAACCTGTGAGTGATCTTCTCTTATCCAAATCACCAGCAAACTCAGAATCAACAAAACCAACAAGTCCATCTCCAGTTTTCCTAAACTGTAAATAAGCATTAGAAGTACCTCACAGGTATCTGAAAATCCACTGAACTGCTTTCCAATGCTCTTTTCCAGGATTAGCCATGTATCTACTGACAACACTCAATGCATATGATCAATCCGGACGGGAACAAACCATGGCATACATAAGTGAACCAACTGCACTCGAATAGGGAACTCTAGACATGTACTCAATACCTGCATCTGTAGGACATAAAGCTGATGATAATTTGAAGTGTGCAGCTAACGGAGTACTTACTGGCTTGACATTATGCATATTAAAACAATGAAGAACTTTATTAATATATCCCTTCTGACTTAGATATACTTTTCCAGATGGTCTATCTCTGGATATTTCCATGCCAAGAATTTTCTTTGCTGCACCCAAATCCTTCATCTCAAATTCGTTACTCAGTTGCTTCTTTAGTTCATCAATATCTGACATACTCTTTGCAGCAATTAGCATATCATCAGCATAAAGGAGCAAATAAATAGTTGAACCTTTGACAGTTTTCAAATAAACACAACTATCATAATTAGACCTTTTGAAACCTCGAGAGAGTATAAAAGTGTCAAATCTCTTGTATCACTGTCTAGGGGATTGCTTCAATCCATAAAGAGATTTCTTTAACTTGCAGACAAGCTTTTCTTTTCCAGGAATAATAAAACCTTCAGGTTGTTCCATATAAATATCCTCTTCTAATTCTCCATGTAAGAGTGCAGTTTTAACATCAAATTGTTCAAGCTCAAAATTATTCATGGCAACAATACTGAGTAAAGTACGAATAGACTTCACAACAGGAGAAAAGACTTCGTTATAGTCAATACCTGGAATCTGGCTATAACCTTTAGCAACTAACCTTGCTTTATATCTTGTCTCATCATTAGGGGAAACACCTTCGTTCCTCTTGAAAACCCACTTGCAACGAATAGGTTTCTTCTCTCTCGGTAATTTTACTAAATCCCAAGTGCCATTCTTTTCAAGTGATTCCATCTCATCATGCATAGCGGTCATCCACTTATTACTATCACCGGAAATAATAGCCTCAGAATATGAAGAAGGCTCAGCATCACCTTCAATTTCCTCAGCAACAGATAAAGCAAAAGAAACAATATTGCACTCTTTAATTAACCTTTTAGGTTTATCAATACCCCGCCTAACGCTGTCATGTGCAAGATTCCAACCGGGTGGAACAATAGGCTTATTTGGAGTGGGGGTGACATGTTCATCATTAACGACGGGTTCATCATGTGCATCAACAATTTCATTACCAGATGTATCACCTGAATCAATAACATGCTCCACCTGAACAGTAGGATGCTGAATAGTAGGCTGTTGTTCACTCTCAACAGGAACATTAATAGATGGAACATCATGTAACATAGCAGATTCATTAAAGATAACATTTCTGAAATAACAACCTTCTGGGTTTCAGGATTCCACAATTTAAAACCTTTAACACCAGACTTATAACCAAGAAAGATGCACTTAGTAGTCCTAGGCTCCAATTTTCCATTATCAACATGAGCATAAGTAGTGCAACCAAAAACTCTCAACTATGAATAATCAGCAGGTGAACCAGACCATACCTCAATTGGAGTTTTCTTATTAAGAGCAATAGATGGTGAACGGTTAATGAGATAACAAGCAGTGGAAGCGGCCTCAGCCCAAAAACGCTTATGCAAACCTGCATTAGACAACATGCAATGGGCTCTGAAAATAATGGTCATGTTCATACGTTAAGCAACACCGTTTTTTTGAGGAGTATAAGGAACAGTGTAGTGTCTGACAATGCCTTCGGACTTGCAATAATTCTTAAATTGCTCAGAACAGAATTCCATACCATTATCAGAGCGAAGTATTTTTACCTTCTTTTATGTTTGTCTTTCAATCATAATCTTCCATTCCTTAAAAGCTGAGAATGCCTACCATTTATGCTTCAAGAAATAAGGCCAATTTTTTCTTGAATAATCATCAATTATAGCCAGCATGTAACTAGCACCACCTAATGACTTCTTGCGAGATGGTCCCCATAAATCAGAATGCACATAATCAAGAATACCTTCAGTTGTATGAGTCGAAGTATTGAACTTCACCCTCTTGTGCTTGCCGAGGATACAATGCTCACAAAATTTCAATTTTCTAGTTTCATATCCTTTAAGAAGACCTCTCTTATTTAACTCTGCCAAACCAAGTTCACTCATATGTCCAAGACGCATATGCCAAAGGTTAGCAGCATCACAATCAGAATTCTTTGAAATAACTGGAGTAGCGTTACCTGAAACGGTAGAACATCGAAGGTAATAAAGACCATTGGTCGAACTTAAGTCACCTTTCATCAATATAAGGGAACCTCTGGTGACCTTCAAAACACTATCTCCACCTGAATACGTGTACCCCTTTGCATCAAGGGCACTCATAGAGATAAGATTTCTCTTCATCTTTGGAATATACCGAACATCTGTCAAAGTTCTGATTGTGCCATCAAATATCTTGATTCGAACGGAACCTATGCCTTCAATCTTGCATGGTGAATTATCAAAACCCAAAACGGAACCAGCAGCAGTAGTGGAACCAAAAGTAGTAAACCAATCTCTATGCGGGCACATATGAAAAGTACATGCAGTGTCAAGTACCCACTCATCATTGGTCTCAACACATCCAGCAGTAATGACAAGAGCATCATCAGAACTATCATCACGAGCAACGTTAGCAGAATTTTCACCTTGTTTATTACCTTTTCTCTTTTCCTTGTTCTGCAACTTGAAACACTCGGAGATGTCATGCCCGTCTCTCTTGCAATATCTGCAATACTTCTTGTTTCTGGATTGCGACCAGCCCCTGTGGCCGTTCTTACTTTTGCCTCTGTTTCCATTATTGGAGTTCTTCTCCTTTGTTCTGCCACGAACAGATAATCCCTCGGCTTGGGATGAACTCGAACCATCATGAGGCACCATTAATTTCATCTTCTCCTTAGAGTTGAAAGCTTCATACACTTCATTAAGCGTGAGAGTATCACGACAGTATAATATGGTGTCTCTAAAATTGGTATAAGAACTTGGTAGTGAACAAAGTAACATTAAAGAAGTATCTTCCTCTTCATACTTAACCTCCATTGCAGCTAGATCGGATACGATCTCTTTAAATTCTGAAATATGATTCAAAACATTACCTTCCTCGGGTAACCTGTGCAGGAATAATTTTTGCTTCAGATGCATCTTGCTGGTAAGAACTTTTGTCATGCAAATGCTTTCCAGCTTTAACCATAGAGCGGCGGCAGTTTTCTCGCTCAAAACTTCCTGCAAAATATTATTATGCAAATGGAGTTGAATTTGTGATAAAGCCTTACGATCCCTTCTTTTCTCATCGTCGGTCCAGTCATCAATTCGGTTCTTCCCAAAACTATCCAGTGCATCGTCATAGTCGGCCTGTGCCAACAACGCCCGCATCTTGACTTGCCATAGGGTAAACCTTTTGTTACGGTCCAGCAACGGAAGATCGTACTTCATGGAGGCCATGAATAGATGAATCTGTGCACAAAGTAATACAAGCCGGTAGAAAAATTCTCGACAGAATTTAATATTGCAGGACAAAGAACTAGAGAGATAGCACCTGGTAGTCGCTGGTGACCGTAGAAATTGAAAGAAAAACAAAATCCGTTATGAGTTTTGACCTTCACGTGAGAAGTACCACAGTACTAGTAGTACTAATGATCGGGTTGAAGCAAACCAGCAGCAACGTAGCCTTGTAATCTCACGTGAGTACTAGTATTGAACCTCCTCGGGACTTGGTCGTGTACGAGAAGGCGTGACGCTGCAGCAACAATGATGGATTCCCTCGGGACTTGAAGAAGCAGCGGCAACGTGCAGACGAACGGCTGCGGTCTTTGACGATCTGTACGTGAACGCCAAAATCGATCTTATCGCTGCGGCAGGTACGGAAGATAAGGACGCCTGCTGCACGAACAAGCGCCACGCAAACTTGTAGTTTGTCGGTCTCGACTTCTTGCAGATCGATTCGGCTCCGGATTCGACGAATCGCCAATCGCGTGCGGCCGCGTAAGACGCAACCCTAATCCTCCCAATCTCGATCTTGTATCTAAACCTTAGCTCTGTATACCACTTGTTAGAAAATAACGAGAAATAAACGGGACACGAGAGACACGGATTTAACGTGGAAACCCTTGCGGGAGAAAACCACGGACGCACGAAGGTGCAATCACTATGAGGAGGAGTATTACAAGCACGAGACGACAAGTCGTCTTAGGTGCGACTACGTGGGGGTATATAAGAGGGCAATACATGAGAGTCCTTGGAGGACAAGTAAACGAGGTGTACTCATACGCGTCGGCGCCAACGGAAAGGCCCACACATGTTGTACTACGTCTAGTCCAACACGGTATAATTTGGATCACAATTTAACAGATGTCTCGTTTATCTAGGCTTGGGAGGGATTATAACCATGGTATTAAATCTCCCGCAAAATAGCCGCGATAGCTGTCTGGGAGCCTCGCCGGTGCGCCATGGTCGTGTTTCCAGCACGTGTTGGCATGCTTAAGAAATGCAATATTATTGTTGATAGTAGTGATGCTGGTTGATTATTTGAACAAGTACACCGTACATACAGCGGTAACAGGAAATAAGCGAGTCTGCTCACCAACTATTGTTGGTGAACTTGAAGTTTCACCGAAAGTGCCTTTCTGCTTCCGGGCTCAAATGAGCCTGGTGAACAGTAAAATTGAAAAAATCCAAAAGTTTTTTTTGGTGAAACATTGATAAAAGTTTTAAGTGCGTGCAAAAATTTGTCAAGGAATCACATTTCTGTAAGGCGTGGCAAAAAAACAAATTCAGTGCTCCAAAATGCTTTTGAAAGTAGCATTTTCAGAGTACTGATTTTGTTTTTTTTTTTTTGCCACGCCTTCTATGAATGTTATTTCATGACAAATTTTTGCAAGCACTTACAACTTTTATCAATGTTTCACCTAAAAATTTTGGATTTTTTTTAAATTTTTTCGATTTTTTTTATTTTACTGTTCACCCGAGCTCATTTGAGCTCGGGTGCAGATACTCCACGTCCAAGTTTCACTAGCTTATCTGATCCCACTATATTCATCTAACTCAAGAGTTAAGTAACCTTTTCTTCGTGCATCTTCGCATAGCCTCCAGTTAAGTAGAGGAAGAGCACTTCAGTGTTTGAATGATCATAGTGCCCGGCTCAACACTGGTATTGCACTATGGTCATCTCTTTGATCAAAACAAATCAAATCATAAGCATACTATGGTCATCTCTACCAATTTCGTACCTCATTTTTCTCTCAGAAAGGCCATGTGCTCCACGTACCATGATCGAAACCCTCTCAACGAGTATGAATGGCTACTGCACCCCTTTAAATGTTCTGGAGTATTCCAGTAACCAGAACATGGGACAGAACAGAACCACCTCACCCTTGTCCTAAAAAAGCAATGCAATAATTATGGGTATAATTATCCAAATAACATGCAAGGGTGTAAATCACTAAACATAATTCAAAGGATACTATCCATGTACTTGGCTAGCCATTTTGAGTCTGCTTCAGCATATCCGTGTGCTTAGTCCCATCTTTCTTCATTTTTGGAAGAGCAGCATTATGTTCCATCAGCTAGCATTTTACAGTATAAAGTACTCCCTCCGTTCCTAAATATTTGTCTTTCTAGACATTTCAAATGATTACAATATACAGATGTATGTATACATATTTTAGAGTGTAAGATTCACTCATTTTGCTTCGTATGTAGTCACTCGTTGAAATTTCTAGAAAGACAAATATTTTGGAACGGAGGGAGTATAAACTAATCTTGAAGCTACCATAACCAAATACTCTACTACCAAACGTACGTGAGCAGGTGAAGCATATCTAATGCCAGTTTTGAGGAATAAAAATAAATAACTGACTTGAAGCATACCCACATTAGGAAACACGAAGGCTGGGAGAACCTGTCCATCTGTAATTTTAGTTTTGTAAAAGAGAGAACCTGTCTATTGAGATGGTGCATCTGGCCTGATTACAGTGATATGTTGATGTGCTGGTCCATCTTGAGAGAATAACGACACAAATTAGAGAGTAAAAACTCTAAATCCAACAGTATAAGTATTTGCAACTTTGCAAGTTTACGACAAAAAAAGTCATTAGTTTAACAAACTGCCCTCGCGTGTTCTTTTGTGTACATACCCACCGCAGTATATTTAAGGACATCAAAAGCCAATTCTCAACTGAAATCTCAACACAGAGCCCAGCTCATTTAGGTTGCAATAGTTACACCAAATAGAGAGCAAAAGTTTTTCTTTGGCTGCTGTCAAGGTTGATCGATCAGATGCCAAATTAAACAGGCAGCCACACGGATACATACATATGCACTAGCGAGAGTACTCACGGCAATAAGAGCTGGTATGATTGAGACATGACCTACTCTCGTTGTATCTCCAGCAATGAAAAAAATAGCGTGCTACAGCAAAATAACGCCGGCATAAAAATACGTTATTAGCGTGCTATATCGCGCTATAGCGTGCTATTAGCGAGGCATTGTACATATATTTATTTAGCGAGACAATTCTTAGGATGCTATAACGTGCTATTAGCGGCGATATAGCGTGCTATTTTTTTCAGTGATCTCCAGTGGACATAGAGTACAAGATATTCGTCAAGGTTGTAGGGTCTGGCAGCAGGAATTAAACCCAGGGTTACAACGAAGACGAACTTGTGCTTGGGTTCAGTCCTCCTATGCTTCTTCTTGTTCTTGATATGATAGATGCTGAACCCACAAATTTGCTGATGATAGCGACCCAGGTATATCAAGCCGACAGAAATGGAGGGGAATGTCTCAGTAGAGATGTGCAAGCAACGAAACAAATATAGCGCTATTTCGGCGTTTAAACTTCGCTATAGCATATTTGAGGGTGTCACGTTACGTTGTAGCCATTTCACACGTTTGTTGGGGAACGTAGTATTTCAAATTTTTTCCTACGATCACGCAAAATCTATCTACTAGATGCATAGCAACGAGAGAGGAGAGTGTGTCCACATACCCTCATAGACCGGGAGCGGAAGCGTCTAGTGACGCGGTTGATATAGTCGAACTTTCTTCGCGATCCAACGGATCAAGCACCGAATGTACGGAGCCTCCGCGTTCAGCACACGTTCAGCTTGATGACATCCCACGAGCTCTTGATCCAATAGAACCTCGTGGGAGAGTTTCGTCAGCACAACGGCGTGGTGACGGAGATGATGAAGCTATGGGTGCAAGGCTTCGCCTAAGCACTGCAACGGCATGACCGATGTCTGTTTCTGTGGAGAGCGGCACCGCACACGGTTGGGAGAGATCAACTGATCAACTTGTGTGTCTATGGGGTGCCTCTACCCCGTATATAAAGGAGGAGGGGAGGGAGGGGCCGACCCTCTCTATGGCGCGCCCTAGGGAGTCCTACTCCCACCGGGAGTAGGACTCCCCCCTTTCCCTAGTAGGATTAGGAGAAGAAGGAAGGAGGAGAGGGAGAAGAAGGAAAGGGGGGCCGCCCCCCTCCCAATTCGGATTGGGATGGTGGGGGGCACGCCCCCACCTTGGCCGCCTCCTCTCCCCTTCCCCTATGGCCCATTAAAGCCCATTAACTCCCCCGGGGGTTCCGGTAACCCCCTGTTACTCCAGTATATGCCCGAAACCTTTCCGGTTGTCCAAACATAGTCGTCCAATATATCGATCTTTACGTCTCAGACATGCCGAGACACCTCGTCATGTCCGTGATCTCATCCGGGACTCCGAACTACCTTCGGTATATCAAAACTCATAAACTCATAATACCGATCGTCATCAAACGTTAAGCTTGCGGACCCTACGGGTTCGAGAACTATGTAGACATGACCGAGACTCATCTCCGGTCAATAACCAATAGCGGAACCTAGATGCTCATATTGGCTCCTACATATTCTACAAAGATCTTTATCGGTCAAACCGCATAACAACATACGTTGTTCCTTTTGTCATCGGTATGTTACTTGCTCGAGATTCTGTTGGTGTACAAAAAGGGGGTACACTTTTTGTACCCCTATGACTGTGCACGGGCAGTCTGAGCCACGGGCACCACCACACCAAGCAAGGCAAGGGAGGTGAGCCAGGGTGAGACCGAAGCTCGATGGAACTGGAGCAACACCAAGAAAAAGACCACAAAGAGCAAAGGGACAAAGCGGGTTCCCCCGGCAAGATCCTTGCCGGGAGCCAGTTTTAGCAGCCCCGACAAGATCCTTGCCGGAGCCGGCTTTAGCAGCCCCGGTAAGACCCTTGCTGCGGCAACTCGCCCCACGCCTACGTGGAAAATCACCCTTGAGTCCACTGCCCCCATGGGGCAAGGATTCGGGAGACATCCCCATGGTGGCATGCAGATCTTTGTGAAGACATTCAAGATCAGACACGCACTAAGAAGACGACGACCCTTGGCGGGATCCCAGCCAAGGAAGACCACAAGACCTCCGGCAAGCACCTTGCCGGGGATGGCAATAGGCGCCGCGGCAAGACCCTTGCCGGGGCCCCGGCAAGACCCTTGCCGAGGACATCCGCGGGGCCACCATCAGGCCCACGCCGACTAAACTTCCACCGCCTTACGCAGCTGCCGACCCAACCAGCTGGGCAGGCACCTGCCTGGTGACATGCAGATCTTCATGAAGACCCACCATTGCGCCACCTCAGTTGCCTGCCTACCTACATGGCATCTCAGGCATCGCTGGCCAGGGCGCGTGTCGACACAAGAAAGAGCGGCGATGGACGAGACGGATATCTCCCCCGTCCCCGATAAAGCAAGGACACCTAAGCAAGACGCATTAAATGTGCCTTGTCATGTAATGCAAGGGATAACCTCGCATCACTGTACCCTTTCCACCTCCTGTGTGCCACTGTGGCAACCCCTTTTCCCTACAAAAGGAGGCCCGAGGCGACCAGGAGGAGGATTCGGCTTTTTGGAGCTCCTCACGCCCCATAGCTAGCTGAAGAACATAGATATACAGTCCACCAAAGCAGGAGTAGGGTTTTACGCATCCTCGCGGCCCGAACCTGGATAAACGAACCGTGTGCTATCTGTTTGATCCGCTCTTCTCTCAACCCCGCGCCCCGCTAGCCGTAGTAGGGATTCTTGTGATCCCATAGGTGTCGTTCCCAATACACTGACATCTTTGGCGCGCCAGGTAGGGGAAAGCAGTTGTGAGAATCGGCTTTAGCAGTTAGTTCGACGCTTCTTCATCATCATGGCGCCCAAGAAGAAGACGACGGGCGGTTGGCCAGTCGGAAGCCGGATAGCCCGTCCCGACGCGGGCGAGCAGCGGACCGGTCGCGGAAAGGACCCGGGGCGCTGCTCGCGAACACCAACACCGTCCTAGCAGCCCGGAGTTTGGGAGGTGGCGATGTTTGTGCGCCTGGTAGCGGGCCACACACCGCAAAATCCAAAGACGGAGCCAGGCCTCCGCGGGTGGCGCGGGGCCCTCCAGGATCGCTTCCGCATCACCCGAAGGCGACACAAGGGCCTCCAGGACTCCCACGCCGGCGCTAACAGTGCGCTCCTCCCAAGCAGCGCGCGGCGAACGGCGTCATCACACCGAAGATCCCGGGCGTCGCCGCGGGAAGAGCCCCGAGCGCCACTTCCGAGATGTAGAAGACCTGTCCGCCCGCTGAAACGCTGGTGAAAACGGCATGCGACCGCGGGATTGTGATGGAGCTCCTCCTGACATGGTCGGGGGTCGAAGCGCGTCGCGGTCCGTGCAGGTCTCGCTACCGCTAACCCCAGCAGAAGCCCTGGCGCACGCGCAGTTGCTCCTCGACTTTCCTCCCGTTATGGGGAAACTCGACGAATGGAGAGCCACCATCCGAAGCCTTGTCGCGGTCGCCAACAAGGATGAACCAAGTCCAGCGAGGCCCCCGGGTCGGCGCTCCGATGGGGTCCCACGCACCGGCGGCGGGAGGACCGGCAGCACCGTGGCCACGATGTATTCGCCTCCTCCTCTCCCTGTACCGCGTGTGTCGACTCGTCGAGACGTTGCGGGTGACAACATCTCCATAGCGTCATCCGACCCACGGACCCACGGCGATCAGCGTCAAGTTCTTCAGGAGCGAGCTCATGAAGACGCTCGAACCACCATCGAGCGCCGGCGCGGAGCGTGCCACCAGTCAGACAGGCGAGCAGGGCCTGTTGTGAACCGCCCAGCACCGGAGAGCCCTGGAGGTCTACCTTATTAGGTAGGCTGTCCGGCTTTTACCCGTGAGCTGCGGCAGTTCCAGTGGCCCACTCACCGCACCTTCAAGCCTGACGTTGGCGAGAAGTACAACGGCAAGACCCACCCATCGGAGTTCCTCAGCATCTACACCATCGCGATGCAAGCTACCGGAGTCCGCGACGATAAGGTGCTTGCGAATTACTTCCCATTGGCTCTTAAATCCAACGCCATGTCGTGGTTGATGCACTTGCCGGTAGACTCTATTTCCTCCTGGTCGGATTTGTGCCATGGGTTTGTTGGCGCCTTTACTGGAGGTCACCAAGCCCATGGCCAAGCAAGTGACCTGCACGTCATTCCCCAGAAGGAAGGCGAGAGTCTGCGCAAGTACATACAGAGGTTCAGCTGGGTACAGTACAATATCCCTGATGTTCACCCTGCCCCCATCATTAGCGCGTTTCATCAGAACGTGCGTAACCGCAAGATGCGCGAAGAGCTGGCAATGACCAAGGTGAAAGACGTGGCGGAACTCTACGTTCTTGCTGACAGATGTGCCCGGGCTGAAGAGGGAAGGAAGTACCCCAGCGAAGATGCCGGCGTGGAAACCGACTCTTCAGATGAGGATGCTGCCGCCTGATACGTCCAAAACGTATCTATAATTTCTGCTTGCTCCATGCCTCTTTTGTGTGATATTGCTATGATATTTATGCACTTCCATACACTTTTGATCATATTTGGACTAACCTGTTAACTCAGTGCACCCCAGTGCCAGTTTCTGTTTTCTGCTGTTTTTGTATTTCAGGTTTTCCCATTACGTAAACTGCCAGAAAAATTCCGGGAAAAATATATAAAAAATCAGCGTTCCGGAAGCTTCCATGCGGCCAAAGTAGGGCCGGAGGGGGGCCACCAGGGCTCCAGGCGGCCAGAGGGCGCGCCCCCCCTCCTGGCCGCGCCGCCAGGGCGCCTGGGCCCCCCAGGCCTCCTCTGACGCCCCCCTTTGGCATATATTTACACCGCGTCCCGAAACCCTCGAGGACGGAACCCTTTTTCGCGATCTCATCTCTGTTCCGCCGCCACCGCGCTTCCAAGATCGGGAGCACCAGGAGAACTCTTCCCGGCACCCTGCCGGAGGGGAGGATCACCACCGGGAGCCTCTCCACCACCATGGACGCCTCCCGGATGAGTTGTGAGTAGTCTCCCTTGGACCATGGGTCCATGACCAGTAGCTCTGTGATGTTCTCCTCCCCTCTTTGTTCTTCACCGATTAGACCTCGTGAGCTGCCCTACATGATCGAGGCACATATGTAATCCTTATGCTGTTGCTATGATGAGTTTGCTGGGATCCGATGGATTATGAGATTATGTTCAGATTGTGTGTGAGTAATATATTTGATTTACCTCTTTTATATTTATGTTCTTGAGTAATTTTTGCATGTTCTCCGTTGCTGTTTATTGCTTTGGCCAAGTAGTAGATAGTAACTCCAAGAGGGAACGTTATGCTTGATTGTGGGTTCATGCCCCTCGATGACTAGCTTGAGTGACAGAAACATGAGTCTAGGGGATGTGCTGTTGCCACAAGGGGGAAAACAACGGTGCTTGTACTCGCGGGTGCAAGGATTGTTTACTTTACGCAAAGTTCTTTTAATGCAGTTGTCTGTTGCTTTGAGTTTACACTATGGGTGGGACTCGCAACTTAATACCAGCGAGATGTTCTGGATAGATATCTCATGGTGGATGATTAGTAGTAGATGCAGATGGATTTCGGTCTACTTGCCTTGGCGTACCGCCCATGCTTTTGAGCCTCTACCTTTCTTTGCAGCATAGTTAGCATTGGTTTGCGCACATAATCCTGTCAATTGCCCAGCTGTAATTTGTTTACCTCGCTTAGCTGTTTTATCGTCTTTTGGGAGAGAGACATCACTAGTGAACATCATGGGACCCCGGTCCATATTACCATCACTGATCACATCCGTTATTTACTTTCTGTTTTTACTTACTAGTTGCAGTCATACCTATCACTATTATCTCTTGTGTTTGATCCTTTGTAAACGACAAGGCCGGAGGGATTGACAACCTCTCTGTACTCGTTGGGAGCAAAGTTATTTGTATCTGTGTGCAGGTCCGGTCAATCGCTAGTTGCGCCGCTAGCAGTTGACACCTTCTTGTTGAACCTCGGAGTCTCAAGGGAATTCGATCCTTGGTATCTTTGCCAAGGGAAAACTACCGCTACACTGCATCTCAAACCTTCCACTTGGGGTAACCAACGAGGGGCGAGAAGCCATCAAGCAAAGCTTTCTGGCGCCGTCGCCGGGGACTCCACTCTTCAAGATAGGGGAGTTGCACGCTATCTTTTACCTTTGCTTTTTTTAGTCTTGTTGTAATGCCCAGGATGGAGTTATACCTTCTACGTGTCGAGGCACGACTTAAAGGCATAAATCCATCCTAGAATGATCTCAAGTTTGGTAATCTTTGCACAACTCATGTAAAAGAGGGGATAGTAAACTGAAAATAGTTGGCTTACACTCGCCACGTCACAGAATTACAGTACAAGTCTCAAACATCATACATTAAGACATCACAGCCCTCTAAGGGCAAAAGCCAAAAGTCAAAGTACCAAACTTAGATAAATAAACCACAGGCGGATCGAATCCTAGTAAGAGACTCCACTACTGATCGTCCGGGTAGCGCACGTAGTATCGACTACGCTCCTCGTCGTACTCCCAATCCAGCTCGGTGCCATCACCTGGATAGCTCACAGCTGGACCTGCATCTGGTGTGTGAAGTAACTGTGAGCCACGGAGGACTCAGCAATCCCGTCTCCGGGTAACAAGACTATCAAAGCCTTTGGGTGAGGATAAGGCTGAAGAAAAGAATAAGTGTCTGCAGCAGCAACTAGCATCTAGCTTACGTAAGTTAGAGCAAGAAGAGAAGGCCTCGGCGAGAAGTGATCACAAAGTGATCCTAGCTACAAGCTCACAAACATAACCCCTCCGTGTTCAACTCCCGAATCCCTATTCGGAAACTGACAGTCACGGAACACACGCTGGTAGTGTATTAGAAACATTGTGTCAAGTTATCTACAACCGGAATTAACAAGCTCCCATCTGCCACATAACCGCGGGCACGGCTTTCGAAAGTTCAAACCCTGCAGGGGTGTTCCAACTTGACCCATTACAAGCCCACGATCCGCGGATTCGCAACTCCAAAGTGGGAAGACCCGAGTATCCTCGGAATCCCGTGCTCAAGATACACCAAGCTAAGGTAAGGCTAATCCAGCAAATCCTCCCGGCGTGTCGACACCCTGATAGTAGCCGCGCGTATCTAAGTCTCAGGACATGACCGGATGGGCGATTCTACGGGTGTATACCAGATACCTCGGGTTGCCCCAAGGCGGCCCCGCAGACTCCCCGTTTCGGACCAACACTCATGTGGAGCACTGGCCCGGGGTTGTTGATTAAGAAAGAGGGTTAATTACTCCCTATGCAAGTTTAGTTTGTTATTAGGCAAATAGTACCAATGTTGGGACTTGCTGGAGAAAAGACCTAGCACTTAGCGGTTTATCGAGGGGGTCCCATACACCCCAACCGTGTTAGGAACGCATAATAAAGGAACATAACACCGGTTTATACGGTTCCTAACGGCATGAGTGGAACAAATCACCAAGCAAAAGGCTTAGCCTTCCACCCTTGCCAATATATAGATGATTTCATTTAAAGCATTTATATAGTGTGATATAACCCAACCAAACTTCAACATGAAGCAAGCATCTTCGATCTTCACCTGCAACTAGCAATGCTATAAGAAGGGCTGAGCGAAGCGTACTTAGCCAAGCAACGGTTTGCATAGGTAGGTTGGTTAAACATGGCAATTGGTTACAAGTAGGAGGCTGACAAGAAGATCATGGGCATCGAGGCAAAACTATAGATCGAGACTACTAGCAATAGGCAAAGATAGTAATGTTATCGGGGTTCGGTCATCTTGCCTGAAGAGAAGTCGTTCGGATCGTAAGAAGGGTCCTCGTGCTCAACCTCGTTGGAAACCTCGTGCTCAACTTCGTACTCGGTCTCAGCTTCCGGCTCTAAACAAAACAATCACACCAAGCACCAATCAACACGATGCAATGCGCACTCGGAAAAGATGAATGCATGATGGATGCACTAAGGATGCACATGGAGCACGTAAAATATCACTCAAGCAAAACACCTCAAAACATGATAACAATCTGATATTATTAATCTACACAGAAAATCAATCAAGTTTGATATAAGATTCGCTGAAATTGGAGTTACGGGCTAAAAGTTATGCCCGAAACAAGATTTGAGCGAAAGCTGAAAATTACAGCAACATAGCATCTTCGGAGCTCAAAATAATTGAGCTACAACACCCAAATAACATGGCTAAGGACATGAACACAAACTAGACATATATTACAGCAACTAAGTCCAAAGGTGCACCCCAACGGAGCCATGGATCAATAGCAATGATCTTGGACATATTGAACTTGACAATAAAATTCTGGCAGCAGAATTTTATTGAAACTTTAGAGCAAGAGATAAACATGCTACAGCCACTTAAATGGACATGTGAGGACATGAATGGAAAGACAACAATATATACTACAAGGAACAATCAAAAACCACTCCAAAACTATCATGCTTTGTCCTAGAACATCACACGAACATGGCATCGGAACGTTACAGATTTCAGACTTAGTGAAAAACCACCAAGTCCTAAAACAGCAATATCATCATGGCATATAAAAGAGCATGTTTAAGTCACCCCGAAACTAAACATGGCAAAGGGTAAGCACCTCATTAAAGTACACATGAAGGTGATCCCGAAACACACAAGCATGCATCATAGAGGTGAACACAACGATTGCAACGAGCTCAACAAGATGGCATTTCATAACAAGTGAAAACACATCACAGCCACATGGCACTTTGCAACGATGATAACAAGGCAATAATAAATCTACCATGCAACCTATCACAAGCAACACGTAGTTCGTGGCAAGACGAACACGTGGACATGTCATTTGCATCATTCGGACAAACGAGCTAAAAGATATCACATGACAAAGGTGGCATGAAAATAACACATAACAGCAGTTTAACTCACGATGCACTCTTGCAACAGCAAAACAAGCACTTAGATGATCTCTAACATGCATGACAACAACAGGTAAAACGTAGAGCACATCTCCACGAACGTCTGGACATATTACACGCGCAAAACGGAGCAACAGGCGAAAAGTTAGAGCAGTTCAAACTTTGCATTTCAGAACAGAAACAGCAGGGACTTAGTGAAAACGGGGCAACCTCAGATCTGGGGAAAAACTTCCACGGGCTTCGGATCCGGAGGAACTGCAGCGGCGGCGGCCCAGTGGGGTGGATCTGCAGCGCGGCCTGGGAGGGAGGAGGCGGCGGCCCGCGGCGCGGCTGCGGTGTACGGGCCAAATCGCCCGGCTGGCGCGGCGTACGGCCCGGGAGCAGGACCGGGCCCAGGAGGCGAGCGCTGGGGCGGAAGGCAATGCGGCGGCCCGCGGGGAAGGGAGATCTGGCGGGCGGCCGGCGCGGGTTCGGCGGCTGGGCCTCCCTGCGGCCCAGGCGGGGCGATGAGGCGGCTTGCGGGCGTCGAGGGGAGCGGCGGCCCGCGAGGAAGTGGTCCCGCTGGACCACTTCGACGGATCGGTGCGGTTGGGCTGACGAAGCCTGGCGCGCTGGGAGCCCAGGTGGTGGGCGGTCGAAGCCTCGCGGCGCTGGACTGGTGGATCGGGGGCGCTGGCGCGTTGACCTCGCGAGGCGATCGAGGAACTCCGGTCGACGCGGTGCGGGTTGATCGAGGGAGCTGGCCCGGCTGGTTCCCTCGGGATCCAGAGGATATTTTCAAGTGGAGAAGAAGGGAAAGATTGGATCTGAGAAAAAAAAATAGGGGATGCCAAAATAGACCTAGAGGGGTCTATATATAGCAGTTTTTCTAGGTTTAGGGGGATTTAGGGGCGTTAGGAACCCTCCGATCGCGATCCGACGGATCCGATCGCGGGGATAGTTTTAAAGGGCCTAGGAGGAGATAACAGACTGCAGAAGGGGTGTTTCCGGGACACGAAGTGAAGGCACTTTGGACCCACACGAGCAACGGATGGAAAAACTGACGGAGTCCAAACGAGACGAGATTTGAGAGGCGGGTTGCACACAACAAAACAACAACACAGACAACAACCTCGCGGCACACCGGTAACGTTAAACGCCCGAACAACAAAGTAGGCCTACGGGACGTCACGGACACGTGAGGGAGCTCCGGAACGCGAAACGGACAACGGGAAGGAACACGTGGAACCGGATGCAACCGACAACACAAATGCAATGCGATGCACATGTCTACATGATATGAATGAATGCCACACACTCACACAACAAAACGACGAAAACCCGAAAGACAAAGAACCCGGAATGGAAATAGATGAAGCCGGAGATATATTATATACCCAAAAGGGAAAGTATTACATCCGGGGCATTACAAACTCTCCTCTACTACAAAAAGATCTCGTCCCGAGATCTAGGACTGGAAAAAGGAAGGGTACTCGGAACAAAGATGATCTTCTCGTTCCCAGGTAGCTTCTCGGTCTGTGTGATGTGACCACTTGACTTTCAGAAACTTGATGGACTTGTTGCGTGTCTTGCGTTCGGTTTCTTCGAGAATTGCAACTGGATGCTCTCGATAGGAAAGGTCTTCTTGAAGATCAATCTCCTCAAATGGAATCATGCGCTCAGGTGCCTTGAAGCATTTGCGAAGTTGAGACACATGGAAGACATCATGAACATTTGCAAAGTTGGGAGGGAGCTCAAGCTGATAGGCTAGATCGCCTCTTTTGCCAAGAATCTTGAAAGGCCCGACGTATCTAGGAGCAAGTTTTCCTTTGATACCGAATCTTTGGGTTCCTTTCATCGGAGAAACTCGGAGATAGACATGATCACCGATGTCGAAAGCCAAATCACGATGCTTTCTGTCATAGTAGCTCTTCTGACGCGACTGAGCGGCCTTGAGATTCTCACGTATGACTTTGCACATTTCTTCGGCTTCTGAGATCAAGTCATTGCCAAGAAGTTGGCGTTCGCCTGTTTTCAGACCAGTTGAGAGGGGTACGGCACTTTCTGCCATAGAGAATTTCAAACGGTGCTTTGCCTGCACTTGCTTGAAAGCTGTTGTTGTAAGAGAACTCGGCAAATGGAAGGCAGTCTTCCCATTTCATGCCGAAGGAGATGACACAGGCTCTGAGCATGTCTTCTAGAATCTGATTCACACGCTCGACTTGACCACTAGTCTGAGGGTGAAAGGCAGTGCTGAACCTGATCTTAGTGCCCATGGCGGACTGAAAGGAGTCCCAGAACCTTGATGTGAACAAGCTTCCACGGTCTGAGGATATCACTTGAGGAATGCCATGTAGGGACACAATTCTGGAAGTGTACAACTCTGCAAGTTGAGCTGCATTGATTGATTCTTTGACTGGAAGAAAGTGAGCGACTTTGGTAAGCTTGTCAATCACCACAAAGATAGCATCATTGCCTCGCTTGGATTTAGGAAAACCAGTGACGAAGTCCATTTCAATGTGGTCGAACTTCCACTCAGGAATAGGAAGAGGTTGGAGAAGACCGGCTGGACGTTGATGTTCTGCTTTCACTCTTCTGCATACATCACATTCATTCACGAATTGGGCAATCTCCCTTTTCATGCGTGTCCACCAGTAAGATTGCTTGAGGTCTTGATACATCTTGGAACTGCCAGGATGAATTGAAAGGATAGAATCATGAGCTTCTTCCATTATGAGCTTCCTGAGATCACCTTTGGGAACAACGAGTCTGTCCTCGAAGAACAAGGTATCTCTCTCATCAACACGGAAGCACTTGTATTTTGGAATGCCCTTTGCAATCCCATGTTTCACCTTCTTCACCATGGTATCACTGAGCTGGTCCTCACGGACTTGATCTTCCAAGGTAGGAGCAATTTGGAGATTTGCAAGAAAACCCTGCGGAACAACTTGAAGGTTGAGTTTCCTGAATGCTTCACAAAGCTCAGGCTGATATGGCTTGATAAGAAGGCTGTTGCAATATGCCTTTCTGCTCAAGGCATCTGCAATCACATTCGCCTTGCCAGGAGTGTATTCAATGCTGGGATTGTACTCTTGGATCATTTCAACCCAACGAGTCTGACGGAGGTTCAGATGCGGCTGTGTGAAGATGTACTTCAAGCTCTTGTGATTAGTGAAGATGTCGACCTTTCTGCCCAACAACAGATGTCTCCACGTAATCAGAGCATGTACCACAGCTGCTAGCTCGAGATCATGTGTGGGATAGTTCTTCTCACTTGGCTTGAGCTGACGAGAAGTGTATGCCACAATTCTCTTATCTTGCATAAGCACACCACCAAGACCTTGAAGAGAAGCATCACAGAACACTTCATAGGGCTTGGATTCATCCGGAGGAGTCAGAACTGGAGCAGAGACAAGCTTCTCTTTGAGGGTTTTGAATGCAACTTCACACTCTGGAGACCAAAAGTATTTGACATTCTTCTGAAGCAGGTTGGAAAGAGGCTTGGCAATCTTGGAGAAGTTCTCAACAAACCTTCTGCAATAGCTGGCAAGACCCAGAAAACTGCGGAGCTGCTTGACGTTCTGAGGAGCTTCCCAGTTGACAATTGCTTCAACTTTCTCGGGATTAACCGCAATACTGTTAGCTGAGATGATGTGGCCCAGGTACAAAACCTTATCGAGCCAAAACTCGCACTTTGAGAACTTGGCATAGAATTTATGCTCTCGGAGTCGATCAAGAACCAGACGCAAGTGCTTTTCGTGATCTTCTTCATTCTTGGAAAACACCAGAATATCATCCAGATACACAAGCACAAACTCGCCAGTATAGGGGTTGAAGATGTAATGCATCATCCTTGAAAAGGTAGGAGGAGCATTGGCGAGACCGAAGGACATGACGGTATACTCGTATGAACCGTAGCTCGTTCTGAAGGCCGTCTTGGGAATGTCTTCCTCGCGAATGCGAATTTGATGATAGCCCATTCGGAGGTCAAGCTTAGAAAACACTTTAGCTCCTTTGAGCTGCTCAAAGAGTTCGTTGATGTTGGGGAGCGGATACTTGTTCTTAATCGTCTTCTTGTTTAATGGTCGGTAGTCAACACAGAGACGCTCCGTGCCATCTTTCTTCTTGACAAATAAGACACCACAGCCCCACGGAGATGTACTCCGTCTGATGAGACCCATACTCTCCTGCTTATCAAGCTGCTTCTTCAATTCCTTCAATTCATCTGGAGAGAGCTTGTATGGACGCCGGCACGCAGGCTCAGTGCCCGGCTCGAGTTCAATGACAAACTCCACCTGACGGTGTGGAGGCATGCCTGGAAGTTCTTCTGGAAAGACGTCTTGATATTCGTTCACCACCGGAATTTGATTTATGGCATTAATTTCGCCCTTATCATTAAGAGAGAAAAGCCGGATTGTATTATCCCTTGAAGCAAAGATAATCACATCTTCATCAGAATGAGTCAACTTGACTTCCTTTTGAGCACAATCAATGTGAGCATCATGCTGAGAAAGCCAATCCATTCCGAGGATGAGGTCAATATCAGAATGACCAAGAATCACCGGTTTAGCCAGAAAACGATAATCTCCCATGCGAATAGAAACATCCGAAGCATAGACACTAGAAGTCATAATCTTGCCCGGAGAAACAACTTGCAACTTCTGAGGCAAATTTGAAGTAGCAATATTGTGCTTGGATGCAAATGGTTGAGACATGAAAGAGCATGAAGCACCCGAATCAAATAACACTTTAGCTGGAAAAGAGTTCACTGGAAGGTTACCCAAAATGACATCAGAAGAAGCCTCCGCTTGTGCTGCATTCATCAGATTGACCCTTGCAGCCTTTGGATCATGCCTGACAATAGCTGAACTCACAGGTGGAGGAGGAGGAAGACGCTTCGGATTCGGACATCTGTTGGCATAATGACCCTTCTGGCCACACTTGTTGCACACCACTTCAGAGAGAGGACGGAAATGAGAGCCACTGGACTTGGAGCCTTGAGACTGAAACTGCTTCTTCGACTGGTTGCTCAGGTTGGGTGGGTGGGAGAAACCACGACCACTAGAGTTCTTGTTGTTGGAGTTGTTGAAGTTGTTGGAGTTGTTGAAGTTGTTGTATGGAGCTCGAATCACTGGAGGAGGAGGAAGCCAGAATTTCTGTTGTTTTGCAGCCAACTGAGACGATGAGGAAGAGTGAACAGCATCTCGAATTCTCTTCTTAGAAGCCTCCATCTTAAGCTGAGCTGCTTCTTGTTTCAAAGCCATGTTATAGAACTTGTCGAATTCATCCGGCTCGAACAAAGTGAGAGCAAGCTGAAGTTCATCTTTGAGACCTCCACGGAACTGATAGATTTTACTCTTGGCATCAGGAATGTCTTGCTTTGCATAGCGAGCGAGGTTTTGGAACTTGACATTATACAGATAGACTATCATGGAGCCCTGCTTGAGGTTGCGGAATTGCTCACGCATACCCTCGATGACACTTGTAGGAATGTGGTGCGAGCGGAAATCCTTGCAGAAATTCTCCCAAGAGATCACTTGACCCGGCCTGGAGTCTTTGTACTGCTGCCACCAGTCAGTTGCTTGATCTTTCAGTTGGAAGGCTGCAAACTTCACATAGTCATCTTCTTTCACGTTACTGCACTCAAAATGCTTCTTTATGTCGGTCAACCAATCCTCAGCATCAAGAGGGTCGACACAGTAACTGAAAGCTTTAGGATTGTTAGCCAAGAACTGATTGAGGGTAGCATGGTGCGGCTGATTGAATAAGTTGCCTTGATTCACTGGAACACCCTGATTAGCTTGATTAGCTTGCATCATCTGCATCATCAACTGAGTGTTCTGAGCTGTAGTCTCCATAATTGCTCTCCAAGCCTCAGGCGGAGGAGGAGGGGAAGGAGGATGCTCTGGGACCTCTTCCACCTCTGGGTTAGCGTTTGGAACCTTTTTCGGAGCCATCATGTAAGAGATGACCACGAATCAGCAATTGATTGACAAAAGGCATAAGCTGAATCAATGGAATGAATTGCAACAAGTCTTCACAATAATCATTCGAACAATAGAACGAATGAAAACATCCGAACAAGAGGAACGAATGAATTCTCAGTTATATGATAACATCAGTCTTCACGAGAAGCCACATAGGGGACAAAAGGATAAAATAAGTAAACAACAAGGTACGGAAAGGAACAAACACAAGAGAGGAGTTTCGTTCTAACATCTTTGTGCTGAAAGCATATCAACGCGTTACGAAAAGGTTTTGCAATCCCCGGATCAGCATAGCCAAGGATCCTTTAAGATGCAACTCCTGATAGTAACATCGGTCATATAACCCCTTCACTCAATGTCGAACCCGGAACTCACTAACCTGCATTCGTTGGAAGAATGCCTACGATCAACTGGATAAAACCCACCTATAGATTTCCGAAAGATTCCAGTTATGCAATCAGGTGTTGGGGATACACGGGAAGCACCGCGCAATCAACTCTAACCTACATCCAGGTCTATCCATCCTTCAACACATAACCAGTCTTTCTCGGAAACTGTGTACCTCGGACCTTCGAAAAGCATCCACTATAACAAGCTATGGCAATACTCCCGAACTACCTCCCCAGTACTGGGTGATGTCGGGGTTATCTTGCCACTGGCCGTATAGGGGAGATTTTCGATGTCGGCCGTCTTAAGTATTTAGTACTGTCGCGATAAGCTTGTTACAATGATACCCCGAAGCTCAACTCCTCGGTAACAGGAGGCATCGAGAACAATATCCTTGTCACAAGAACATCGAAACAATCCCAGAATACTCGCGGGATTCCTAAAAAAAATTGTGCAATTTTTGAAGATAGGAGAGACAAGAGTAGACGTCAGGAGTCCTCACCAGAGAGAAAGGGGATGAGAAGCAAAGAAATCCTACTCTCCGATATAGTATAGGACTCAAAAAGTTTTTAGTGTGTGCCTAGACTCGACCGTCAACGATTCGATCAAACAGTGGGGGCTCCTAGGTCGGAGAAGGCTCTGAATACCAACTTGTAATGCCCAGGATGGAGTTATACCTCCTACGTGTCGAGGCACGACTTAAAGGCATAAATCCATCCTAGAATGATCTCAAGTTTGGTAATCTTTGCACAACTCATGTAAAAGAGGGGATAGTAAACTGAAAATAGTTGGCTTACACTCGCCACGTCACAGAATTACAGTACAAGTCTCAAACATCATACATTAAGACATCACAACCCTCTAAGGGCAAAAGCCAAAAGTCAAAGTACCAAACTTAGATAAATAAACCACAGGCGGATCGAATCCTAGTAAGAGACTCCACTACTGATCGTCCGGGTAGCGCACGTAGTACCGACTACGCTCCTCGTCGTACTCCCAATCCATCTCGGTGCCATCACCTGGATAGCTCACAGCTGGACCTGCATCTGGTGTGTGAAGTAACTGTGAGCCACGGAGGACTCAGCAATCCCGTCTCCGGGTAACAAGACTATCAAAGCCTTTGGGTGAGGATAAGGCTGAAGAAAAAAATAAGTGTTTGCAGCAGCAACTAGCATCTAGCTTACGTAAGTGAGAGCGAGAAGAGAAGGCCTCGGCGAGAAGTGATCACGAAGTGATCCTAGCTACAAGCTCACAAACATAACCCCTCCGTGTTCAACTCCCGAATCCCTATTCGGAAACTGACAGTCACGGAACACACGCTGGTAGTGTATTAGAAACATTGTGTCAAGTTATCTACAACCGGAATTAACAAGCTCCCATCTGCCACATAACCGCGGGCACGGCTTTCGAAAGTTCAAACCCTGCAGGGGTGTTCCAACTTGACCCATTACAAGCCCACGATCCGCGGAGTCGCAACTCCAAAGTGGGAAGACCCGAGTATCCTCGGAATCCCGTGCTCAAGATACACCAAGCTAAGGTAAGGCTAATCCAGCAAATCCTCCCGGCGTGTCGACACCCTGATAGTAGCCACGCGTATCTAAGTCTCAGGACACGACCGGATGAGCGATTCTACGGGTGTATACCAGATACCTCGGGTTGCCCCAAGGCGGCCCTGCAGACTCCCCGTTTTGGACCAACACTCATGTGGAGCACTGGCCCGGGGTTGTTGATTAAGAAAGAGGGTTAATTACTCCCTATGCAAGTTTAGTTTGTTATTAGGCAAATAGTACCAATGTTGGGACTTGCTGGAAAAGACTTAGCACTTAGCGGTTTATCGAGGGGGTCCCATACACCCCAACCGTGTTAGGAACGCATAATCAAGGAACATAACACCGGTTTATACGGTTCCTAACGGCATGAGTGGAACAAATCACCAAGCAAAAGGCTTAGCCTTCCACCCTTGCCAATATATAGATGATTTCATTTAAAGCATTTATATAGTGTGATATAACCCAACCAAACTTCAACATGAAGCAAGCATCTTCGATCTTCACCTGCAACTAGCAATGCTATAAGAAGGGCTGAGCGAAGCGTACTTAGCCAAGCAACGGTTTGCATAGGTAGGTTGGTTAAACATGGCAATTGGTTACAAGTAGGAGGCTGACAAGAAGATCATGGGCATCGAGGCAAAACTATAGATCGAGACTACTAGCAATAGGCAAAGATAGTAATGTTATCGGGGTTCGGTCATCTTGCCTGAAGAGAAGTCGTTCGGATCGTAAGAAGGGTCCTCGTGCTCAACCTCGTTGGAAACCTCGTGCTCAACTTCGTACTCGGTCTCAGCTTCCGGCTCTAAACAAAACAATCACACCAAGCACCAATCAACACGATGCAATGCGCACTCGGAAAAGATGAATGCATGATGGATGCACTAAGGATGCACATGGAGCACGTAAAATATCACTCAAGCAAAACACCTCAAAACATGATAACAATCTGATATTATTAATCTACACAGAAAATCAATCAAGTTTGATATAAGATTCGCTGAAATCGGAGTTACGGGCTAAAAGTTATGCCCGAAACAAGATTTGAGCGAAAGCTGAAAATTACAGCAACATAGCATCTTCGGAGCCCAAAATAATTGAGCTACAGCACCCAAATAACATGGCAAAGGACATGAACACAAACTAGACATATATTACAGCAACTAAGTCCAAAGGTGCACCCTACCGGAGCCACGGATCAATAGCAATGATCTTGGACATATTGAACTTGACAATAAAATTCTGGCAGCAGAATTTTATTGAAACTTTAGAGCAAAAGATAAACATGCTACAGCCACTTAAATGGACATGTGAGGACATGAATGGAAAGACAACAATATATACTACAAGTAACAATCAAAAACCACTCCAAAACTATCATGCTTTGTCCTAGAACATCACACGAACATGGCATCGGAACGTTACAGATTTCAGACTTAGTGAAAAACCACTAAGTCCTAAAACAGCAATATCATCATGGCATATAAAAGAGCATGTTTAAGTCACCTCGAAACTAAACATGGCAAAGGGTAAGCACCTCATTAAAATACACATGAAGGTGATCCCGAAACACACAAGCATGCATCATAGAGGTGAACACAACGATTGCAACGAGCTCAACAAGATGGCATTTCATAACAAGTGAAAACACATCACAGCCACATGGCACTTTGCAACGATGATAACAAGGCAATAATAAATCTACCATGCAACCTATCACAAGCAACACGTAGTTCGTGGCAAGACGAACACGTGGACATGTCATTTGCATCATTCGGACAAACGAGCTAAAAGATATCACATGACAAAGGTGGCATGAAAATAACACATAACAGCAGTTTAACTCACGATGCACTCTTGCAACAGAAAAACAAGCACTTAGATGATCTCTAACATGCATGACAACAACAGGTAAAACGTAGAGCACATCTCCACGAACGTCTGGACATATTACACGCGCAAAACGGAGCAACAGGCAAAAAGTTAGAGCAGTTCAAACTTTGCATTTCAGAACAGAAACAGCAGGGACTTAGTGAAAACGGGGCAACCTCAGATCTGGGGAAAAACTTCCACGGGCTTCGGATCCGGAGGAACTGCAGCGGCGGCGGCCCAGTGGGGTGGATCTGCAGCGCGGCCTGGGAGGGTGGAGGCGGCGGCCCGCGGCGCGGCTGCGGTGTACGGGCCAAATCGCCCGGCTGGCGCGACGTACGGCCCGGGAGCAGGACCGGGCCCAGGAGGCGAGCGCTGGGGCGGAAGGAGACGCGGTGGCCCGCGGGGAAGGGAGATCTGGCGGGCGGCCGGCGCGGGTTCGGCGGCTGGGCCTCCCTGCGGCCCAGGCGGGGCGATGAGGCGGCTTGCGGGCGTCGAGGGGAGCGGCGGCCCGCGAGGAAGTGGTCCCGCTGGACCACTTCGACGGATCGGTGCGGTTGGGCTGACGAAGCCTGGCGCGCTGGGAGCCCAGGTGGCGGGCGGTCGAAGCCTCGCGGCGCTGGACTGGTGGATCGGGGGCGCTGGCGCGTTGACCTCGCGAGGCGATCGAGGAACTCCGGTCGGCGCGGTGCGGGTTGATCGAGGGAGCTGGCCCGGCTGGTTCCCTCGGGATCCAGAGGATATTTTCAAGTGGAGAAGAAGGGAAAGATTGGATCTGAGAAAAAAATAGGGGATGCCAAAATAGACCTAGAGGGGTCTATATATAGCAGTTTTTCTAGGTTTAGGGGGATTTAGGGGCGTTAGGAACCCTCCGATCGCGATCCGACGGATCCGATCGCGGGGATAGTTTTAAAGGGCCTAGGAGGAGATAACAGACTGCAGAAGGGGTGTTTCCGGGACACGAAGTGAAGGCACTTTGGACCCACACGAGCAACGGATGGAAAAACTGACGGAGTCCAAACGAGACGAGATTTGAGAGGCGGGTTGCACACAACAAAACAACAACACAGACAACAACCTCGCGGCACACCGGTAACGTTAAACGCCCGAACAACAAAGTAGGCCTACGGGACGTCACGGACACGTGAGGGAGCTCCGGAACGCGAAACGGACAACGGGAAGGAACACGCGGAACCGGATGCAACCGACAACACAAATGCAATGCGATGCACATGTCTACATGATATGAATGAATGCCACACACTCACACAACAAAACGACAAAAACCCGAAAGACAAAGAACCCGGAATGGAAATAGATGAAGACGGAGATATATTATATACCCAAAAGGGAAAGTATTACATCCGGGGCATTACACTTGTTAGCTTACCTTTCAGTTTTTGCTTTAGTGTCTTTTATCAAAAAACACAAAAATAGTTATCTTGCTTGCTTGCTGCTATGGGTTCCACCGAGAACACCAAGTTGTGTGACTTCACTAGTCATAACAACGATGACTTTATCTGCACACCTATCACTACACCTGACACTTCAGCACCTTCTTATGAAATTAAACCTGCTTTACTGAACTTGGTTATGAAAGATCAATTCTCCGGTGCTGGAGATGATGCTGCTTTACACTTAAACAACTTTGTTGAACTCCGTGATATGCAAAAGTACCAAGAAATAGATGGTAATATTGTTAAGCTTAAGCTTTTTCCTTTCTCCTTGAGAGGAGTAGCTAAAATTTGGTTTCAATCTTTGCCTAGAAATAGCATAGATTCTTGGGACAAGTGCAAAGATGCCTTTATTGGAAAGTACTATCCACCTGCTAAAATTATCCAACTAAGGAGTAACATAATGAATTTCAAACAATTGGATAATGAACACGTTGCCCAAGCTTGGGAACGCATGAAATCTCTTGTCAGGAACTGCCCTACTCATGGTTTGACTACTTGGATGGTTATCCAAACTTTTTATGCAGGCTTGAACTTTACCTCGCGGAACTTGCTAGATTCGGCAGCGGGAGGAACCTTTATGTCAACTACACTTGGTGCTGCCACGAAGCTTCTCGATGAGATGATGACCAATTATTCCCAATGGCACACCGAACGCGCTCCAACAGGTAGGAAGGTAAACTCTGTCGAGGAGATTTCCTCCCTAAATGAAAAAGTTGACTTGATCATGTCTCTACTTTCCAAGCAATCTTCTGTTGATCCTCATGATGTTCCTTTGAATTCTTTGATTGCTCAAGAACAAGTAGATGTGAACTTTATCTCTAGAAACAATTTCAATAACAATGCTTATAGGAGTAATTTTGGTAGCAATCCTAGACCGTTCCCCTCTAATTCCTATGGGAACAACAATGCTTATCCTAGCACCAAGAACTCCACTTCTGAACTAGAGATTATGCTTAAAGATTTCATCACTACCCAAAAAGCCTTCAACAAGAGTGTAGAAGAAAAACTAGGCAAACTAGATGATCTCTCTTCGAAGGTAGACAATTTAGGCCATGAGGTAGAGTTGCTTAAAATTAGAACTTCCCCTCTTGAGGAGAGGAAGACCACTCCTATGAATGCTATTCAAGTGCAAATTAATGAAAACATTAGGATGTTGGCTAAACTTAAAGAGAGATGGGCTAGAGAAAAGGAGGAAGAAGATAGAATTAAGAACCTTCCTACCCACCACACTGTTGCTACTATCCAAGTTGTTGAGGATATCCAAACTCTGAGCACCCAATGCACTCCTGGTCCCATTGGACCTATTAATGGTGATGCTATGACCATAGAAACTACCAAACAAGTGAGCCTAAAGGACACCACTACCACTTTACTTGATAGTAGTGACCTTGATTTTGATAATTGCACCCTTACCGAAGTTATTGATTTCCTTCACAAGATGTCTAGAGATCCCCGTACTAGCACACTTAGCCTTGCCTTCACCGAGCATATCACTAATGCTCTCATCAAAGCTAGGGAGGAGAAACTTAGAATAGAAGCCTCCATACCTAGAAAGCTAGAAGATGATTGGGATCCTATGATTAAAATTAAGTTGAATAACTTCTCTTGCTATGCTTTATGTGATGTTGGAGCTAGTACCTCCGTTATGCCCAAAAGAATATATGATATGCTTAAATTGAAACCTTTTGATTCTTGTTCTTTTGGTGTTCGTCTTGTTGATTCTTCCATAAAGAAACCCTTGGGGAGGATCGACGAAGTTCTTATCATTGTCAATGACAATTATGTTTCCGTTGATTTTACTATTATGGATATTGAATGTGAACCTTCTTGTCCAATTATTTTGGGACGTCCTTTTCGTCGCACCGTTGGTGCTATTATTGACATGAAAGAGGGGAATATAAGATTCCAATTTCCTCTCAAGAAAGGGATGGAACACTTCCCTAGAAAGAAGATTAAGTTACCTTTTGAGTCCGTTATACGGGCTAGCTATTCTTTTACCCTTGATAAGACTTGATCTCTTTGCATTATGCCTAGCTTAAAGGCATAAAAGAAAGCGCTTTTGGGAGGCAGCCCACAATGAATAAAATTTTATTTTGCTTTTGTTGTGTCTTGATGTTGTTACTACAGTAGCATCATCATTGTACCTTTACTTTTCAGCTTTGTGCCAAGTGTAGCCTCTGATTGCAAGAAAGTTCAAAAGTTGTGACGTGCTGTCCAGGAAACAGATTCTGTCCTTGGACAGAAAAATTCGTATAAAATCACCAGATCATCTTTTTGGTCTGAATTTTTTCGACAGCGTGCTCTGTACAATTTTCTTTCGGGCGTCTGTTCTGAGTTTTTTGATTTGAGTCGCAGAAGTGCCCCGAAATAATTATTTACTACCTGCTGGTCTGTTTTTCACAGATTCTGTCCTGTTTTGCCTTTTCTTTGTTTTGCAAACCTTGAGCTTGCTTTTTCTTTGCAAAAACCTTTTGGCAATCTTAAGAAACAGTAGACCTTCAAGAATATCTTTATTTCCAGCAAGGAAAAATTATTTTATTATGGGTACTAACCTCGCTAATCAGATTATGATGAGTTATGTATGAAGGGAGTTTTCAAGTGTGCGAGGGAAGATGATAAAAAGATTTAGGAGTGTCAAACGCTCAAGCTTGGGGATGCCCCCATGCACCCCCAAGAAATACTCAAGAAGACTCAAGCATCTAAGCTTGGGGATGCCCCCGTGCATCCCCTTCTCCATCAACAATTATCAGTTCGTTTTTCGTTCCACTATATTTTTATCACTTCATGTGTTATGTGCTATGCTTGGAGCGTCTTGCTTTTAGTTTCCTTTTTAGTTTTCTTTAGCTTTGCTTGCTTTTCATAACGAGTTGGAACTCAGCCTTCTTTGTGTGGGAGAGAAACACGCTCCACTTCAACCTAGAACACAACATAGAATTTCCATGTCTATCTTTGCTGTGTGTGTTCTTTGTCTTTCAATAGCTACTGTCATGCTTAGCTCTTAGCTTTCACGCTTTTCTTTTTCAAGAGCTTTTGTTTAGTTGGTCACTGGAACTCTCTTGAGTTATCATGCTTATCTTGTTAAGAGAGTTGGCTTCTGTTGCACTGGTTGATATGTCTATGATAAAAATGCTATGTGCATAATGGTGCTTAGTAGTTCATGTTTTCTTATGGTTAGTCTCAAATAGCTGGGGGGTTCTCAATGTGTTATTGGAGTATGAACATGATTTGTTTGCCTATGATGTGGTATGGTCTAGTGATATCTTCCTCCAAGAATTTATTTTGATTGACTTGGCATATGCTCACGCATATTTAAGACTGTAAAGAAAGTCTCTCAAGCCTTGATGATCTTTAATTTCTGAGTAGCGATATAACTTCCATGCCCGATTCAATGTTGCTTTGTCGCTCTGCATGATTATGACCGTCATTGCTCTCTTAATTGGTCGCTCCCAGTCTTTTGCTAATTAACCTTCGCCTGTACTAAGCGGACTGACTGCTTGTGCATCCAAAATCCTTTAAACCAGTTATGCCATATGAGTCCACCATACCTTCCTATACATGGTATTTACCTGCCATTCCTAACAAAGACTATCATGTACCATCTCGAAATTATTCAAAAAAAAGCATTTCTCTTTTGTGCCTCTGTTTTAGCTCATGAGGAAGTGGTAGCTAATTCATGATCTTTTTAAGTTGGACAAGCTTCACCCCGGGATTGCATGTCTAATGTGCAAACCCATAATACGAGAAGGAACTGGCAAAGAGTGCGCCCGGCTCATTTAAAAATATACAACAAACAAACCCTCTTCATGAGAACTCAGAAAACTTTGGCAGTGATAAACAAAGGAGATTAAGAGGATGTGATCGTCCTCATTCGGGAGCCGTTCCTCGAAACTTGTCCAGCTCAAGAAGTAATTGAGTTATCTGCTAGCATTCGTTGACGAAACATGCATATTCTAAAAAATAATTATTACCTCTGTTTTTAAAACCAAGAGCTCTGGTACATGTTTAGTTTTTGTTTCTGACCACGGGTTTTCAACCTTGCCATCAAAAGCCACGGTTCGAGAGTCTCCACCTTCTTTAAAGCACCAACTATTGAGAGCATGATTCTCATTCTGAGTGTAATGTGCATTGTCCCAAAGTACCATTGTCTTCTGCATGATTATGATATCGTTTATTCTGAAATCATTGTATCTAGTCGTCATTTAAACCTTGGAGGTGCCCCTGCATTTATGTTTTGCTTCACTAAAGGGGGCAAGCGAGGTACCACTTTATCATATTTGCACACCATGCTCACTACAAATCTATTGAGTGTTTCAGTATCATATTGTAAAACTTCCAGTTCTTTGTGATTTTCTCATGAGGCAACTTAATTACTACAGATTCATTGTCTCAGTAAGCATTTGTCATGTGACTGTGAAAAGTTCTTATATGGTTAATAGCATGTCACCACAGAAATTATGCTTGTTATCATTTACTTACTCCAGGACGAGCAGGAATTAAGCTTGGGGATGTTGATACGTCCAAAACGTATCTATAATTTCTGCTTGCTCCATGCCTCTTTTGTGTGATATTGCTATGATATTTATGCACTTCCATACACTTTTGATCATATTTGGACTAACCTATTAACTCAGTGCACCCCAGTGCCAGTTTCTGTTTTCTGCTGTTTTTGTATTTCAGGTTTTCCCATTACGTAAACTGCCAGAAAAATTCTGGGAAAATATATAAAAAATCAGCGTTCCGGAAGCTTCCATGCGGCCAAAGTAGGGCCGGAGGGGGGCCACCAGGGCTCCAGGCGACCAGAGGGCGCGCCCCCCCTCCTGGCCGCGCCGCAAGGGCGCCTGGCCCCCCCAGGCCTCCTCTGACGCCCCCCTTTGGCATATATTTACACCGCGTCCCGAAACCCTCGAGGACGGAACCCTTTTTCACGATCTCATCTCTGTTCCGCCGCCGCCGCGCTTTCAAGATCGAGAGCACCAAGAGAACTCTTCCCGGCACCCTGCCGGAGGGGAGGATCACCACCGGGAGCCTCTCCACCACCATGGACGCCTCCTGGATGAGTTGTGAGTAGTCTCCCTTGGACCATGGGTCCATGACCAGTAGCTATGTGATGTTCTCCTCCCCTATTTGTTCTTCACCGATTAGACCTCGTGAGCTGCCCTACATGATCGAGGCACATATGTAATCCTTATGCTGTTGCTATGATGAGTTTGCTGGGCTCCGATGGATTATGAGATTATGTTCAGATTGTGTGTGAGTAATATATTTGATTTACCTCTTTTATATTTATGTTCTTGAGTAATTCTTGCATGTTCTCCGTTGCTGTTTATTGCTTTGGCCAAGTAGTAGGTAGTAACTCCAAGAGGGAACGTTATGCTTGATTGTGGGTTCATGCCCCTCGATGACTAGCTTGAGTGACAGAAACATGAGTCTAGGGGATGTGCTGTTGCCACAAGGGGGAAAACAACGGTGCTTGTACTCGCGGGTGCAAGGATTGTTTACTTTACGCAAAGTTCTTTTAATGCAGTTGTCTGTTGCTTTGAGTTTACACTATGGGTGGGACTCGCAATTTAATACCAGCGAGATGTTCTGGATAGATATCTCAAGGTGGATGATTAGTAGTAGATGCAGATGGATTTCGGTCTACTTGCCTTGGCGTACCGCCCATGCTTTTGAGCCTCTACCTTTCTTTGCAGCATAGTTAGCATTGGTTTGCGCACATAATCTTGTCAATTGCCCAGCTGTAATTTGTTTACCTCGCTTAGTTGTTTTATCGTCTTTTGGGAGAGAGACATCACTAGTGAACATCATGGGACCCCGGTCCATATTACCATCACTGATCACATCCGTTATTTACTTTCTGTTTTTACTTACTAGTTGCAGTCATACCTATCACTATTATCTCTTGCGTTTGATCCTTTGCAAACGACAAGGCCGGAGGGATTGACAACCTCTCTGTACTCGTTGGGAGCAAAGTTATTTGTATCTGTGTGTAGGTCCGGTCAATCGCTAGTTGCGCCGCTAGCAGTTGACACCTTCTTGTTGAACCTCGGAGTCTCAGGGGAATTCGATCCTTGGTATCTTTGCCAAGGGAAAACTACCGCTACACTGCATCTCAAACCTTCCACTTGGGGTAACCAACGAGTGGCGAGAAGCCATCACCGCCCCGGCGAAGAAAGGCCGGTGCCGCAACAAGAAACGCAAAGGTAAAGCCGTGCTTGCTGTCGAGGGATCTGATGACGCCAGCTCCGCCAAGAAAACCAAGGCGGATGACCCCAGCAAGGAAATTGCCGGGTGTGTCGCCTTGTGACGCCCGAAGACCGACGTCCCAGAAGATTCCAGATGTTCCGGGTTCTCCCGTGTGTTTCATTTGGGCTTGTATTATTTATTTTGCATTGCATCATGTCATCATGCCATCATGTCATTAATCTTTGCATCTCAACTAAATAAATGGCATAGATCTTTTGATCTATTTAAATCGAGGGAAGAGTGACTTCTCTTTATAACATATCCTCCTAATATTATGGAGCTATTATAAATAAATATCCCATTAGTTTGGGATCACCGAAACACACTTGCAAATATTCCCCATGCCTATTTCACTCCAAGTTTCTACTCCCAAACCTTGCCAACAATTCTTATCCTTTTTTATCGAGGTTCCTCCAAAATCCGAACATTTTGGGCACTTTAAAAACATGTCCTAGCTCAAACCTTTCGAATTAAATTCAAAGGATTTTGAATTTAATCTTTCAATCTTGGCCATTCCTAATTTCTTGCATAAACACATTTTTGTGTGAGTCCAAGATATTTATCCTCTTGCTCAAATTCTTTCACTAAACCTCTCCATCTTTTCTTCTATCTATCTTTTTTTCGTTTATTTTCTTTTCTCTTTCTTTTTCCTTCTTCTAAGGAGTTTTAGAGAGAGGGAGAAGGGAAGTCTGGCTGGCCCAATGGCCCAGCCCACCGGCGGCCTAACCTAGCTCAACCCCGAGCCCTCTCGTCCTCCCATCTCTCCCCTCGCTCTCCTCCCGAGCCGCCGCCAGGCTTCGCCCTCTGCCTCTTCCTCGCTCCCGCACCTCAATCTCTCGTCCCCATCTCTCGATCTCCCTCTCCTCGTGCCCTCGAGCAGCGCCGCAGCCCTGCCGCGTCCCCGTGGGTGGCGTGCCTTGCTCCCGACACGCCGGCTCCGCCGTCCCCCCGAACTACCAGGGCGTCGGCCGCCCGTCCTCGCCACTGCTTCGTGCCGAGCGCCATCCTCCTCGACGGATCGAGCCACCTCGACATCTTTCCTTCCCCGTCGCGCCAAGAGGCCGAGGCCACCCTCCGGCCTCCTCCGCGCCAAGGCCGCAGCTCCACCTCGCGCCCCGTCCTCAAGCCGCGCCTTCCCTGTCCGCGTCGTTCACCGGCCGTCTCCTGCTCCTCGCCTCGAGCACCAGCGCTCCAAGGCGGGTCTCCTAGTGCTCGTCATCGCCCGAGCTCCCCCACACCAGCAGACAGCCACACCTCCACCTCGTGTCCAGTCACATCAGGACCGTCCCCGGCCTAGCCTACGCCCGCGACCCCGTCCCTGCCGAGCCCGGCCATGGATGTGCCTCCTCGGCCCGAGTCGCTCCTGTGTGCCTCCCAGCACGAGCACCTCGACCTCGCCGTTGGCAGCAGCAGTAGCTGCACCCTCGCGCCTGCACCATATCGACCCTGATGTGTTGTTGTCCACCCGAGGCCCCTTGTGTTGCTTCGTTTCGGATCATCAAGACCGGCAAGATCGACAAGACCGAGACCGCCAAGTACCTCGTCGACAAGTGCACCACTACCGTCGCCAACCCCGAGACCGGCAAGTCCGAAGACCCCAAGTACCCCTACCGATGACATGAACATCTACGAAACGGGAACGACTACACAAGACGACGCGTCAAGTACCACTACGTCCGATGCCGCGATAAGTACCCCTACGGAACATGTACGACGACCGTGAACGAAGACGCCAACGTGAACGACTACCGTCGCCCCGGAAAACGATGGCTTCGTCAAGTACCTCTCCGAAACGGAATGTGAACGACTACTTCGTTGACGACCTCATGAACAACTACTTCCTCTACGACCCGTGTACCACTACTACCACTACGAACTCGAACCGCTTCGAGAACGACGCTTCGAAGGTATACCCGAGTCGAATGCCGATGACCCGTGGACGAATGCTTGTTGTGTTGTATGAGATGCTCCACTTGTGTGCTCCGTGCCCGTATCGTCTTTTGTCGTGCTCCTCGGTTGCCTCATCGCCGACCCGTGGGAACCCGGTGACGGGATCACCCCACTTTTCTTCTTGCATGACACGCTCTCCGTCATCTTTTGCACCGGTCTCTCAACGGGTTACCGGAACCGAGATGTTGCCGTTGCATCATTTTCGGATCGTTGCCGTGGCACCTTTTTCCTTCCACCACGGTGACATATACTCCTTATCTCTTCATGTTCACTTTTAATAAAAATTGCATAAACTTGATCATGTCATCCGCATCATGTTAACAACATTATATGTGTGAATTGTTGTTTGCTTAAAATTTCTAAACATGCACATGGGGATTTTCCGGAATTGTCGTTGTTATTTTCCGGCCTCATTTAAATTGCCTAGATAGGTAGTTTGCTCTTGCTTCACCTCTTGCCATGTTAACAAACATTTAATCTTGTCTTGTAAATAAACGAGAGCCAATTAAATAATTAAAATGTGGTGTTTCGTCAATATGCAACTCGTTGCATATTGAGCTCCACTTAACTTGTAGTACTTGTTTGTGCACTTTGCCATGACATGCATATTTAAACCGGAGATGCATCATACTTGTTTGTGAAGGAAATATGCCCTAGAGGCAATAATAAAGTTGTTATTTATATTTCCTTATATCATGATAAATGTTTATTATTCATGCTAGAATTGTATTAACCGGAAACTTAGTACATGTGTGAATACATAGACAAAACAGAGTGTCCCTAGTATGCCTCTACTAGACTAGCTCATTGATCAAAGATGGTTATGTTTCCTAACCATAGACATGAGTTGTCATTTCATCAACGGGATCACATCATTAGGAGAATGATGTGATGGACAAGACCCATCCGTTAGCATAGCACTATGATCGTTTAGTTTTACTGCTATTGCTTTCTTCATGACTTATACATGTTCCTATGACTATGAGATTATGCAACTCCCGAATACCGTAGGAACACCTTGTGTGCTATCAAACATCACAACGTAACTGGGTGATCATAAAGATGCTCTACAGGTGTCTCCGAAAGTATTCATGGTGTTGGCATAGATCAAGATTAGGATTTGTCACTCCGAGTGTCGGAGAGGTATCTCTGGGCCCTCTCGGTAACACACATCACAATAAGCCTTGCAAGCAAAAGACTAATGAGTTAGTCACGAGATGATGTGTTACGGAACGAGTAAAGAGACTTGCCGGTAACGAGATTGAACTAGGTATAGAGATACCGACGATCGAATCTCGGGCAAGTAACATACCGATGACAAAAGGAACAACGTATGTTGTTATGCGGTTTTGACCGATAAAAGATCTTCGTAGAATATGTAGGAGCCAATATGAACATCCAGGTTCCGCTATTGGTTATTGACCAGAGATGAGTCTCGGTCATGTCTACATAGTTCTCGAACCCGTAGGGTCCGCACGCTTAACGTTTGATGACGATCGGTATTATGAGTTTATGAGTTTTGATGTACCGAAGGTAGTTCGGAGTCCCGGATGAGATCACGGACATGACGAGGAGTCTCGGAATGTCCGAGACATAAAGATTGATATATTGGACGACTATATTCGGACACCGGAAGTGTTCCGGAAAAGTTTCGGATTTAACGGGATTGCCGGAGGGGGTTACCGGAACCCCCTACGAGGGGGATGGTCCATAGTGGGCCTTAAGGGAAAGAGAGAGGCAGCCCATAGGGGCTGGCCGGCGCCCCACCTAGGGTTCCTAGTTGGACTAGGATTGGGGGGCGCCACCTCTCCCTCTTTTCCTTTCCCTCTCTTCCTTCTTTGGTGATTCCTACTAGGAATAGGATTGCAATCCTATTCCTAGTAGGATTGCATCCCTAGCCGCACCATAGGAGTCCGGCCAGCCCTCCCCCCTTGCTCCTTTATATACGGGTGCAGGGGGGTACCCAAAGACACACAAGTTGAATTGTTCCAGCCGTGTGCGGTGCCCCCCTCCACAGAAACACACCTCGGTCATACCGTCGCGGTGCTTAGGCGAAGCCCTGCACCGGTGAATACATCATATCCGTCACCACGCCATCGTGCTGACCAAGCTCTCCCATGAAGCTCAACTGGATCAAGAGCTCGTGGGACGTCATCAAGCTGAACGTGTGCTGAACGCGGAGGTGTCGTACGTTCGGTGCTTGATCGGTTGAATCGTGAAGAAGTTCGACTACATCAATCGCGTCACTTGATGCTTCCGCTCCCGGTCTACGAGGGTACGTAGACACACTCTTCCCTCCCGTTGCTATGCATCTGGTAGATAGATCTTGCGTGATCGTAGGAAAATTTTAAAATACTACGTTCCCCAACAGTGGCATCATGAGCCAGGTCTATGCGTAGATGATATGCACGAGTAGAACACAATGAGTTGTGGGCGATACTAGTCATACTGCTTACCAGCATGTCATACTTTGCTTCGGCGGTATTGTGAGATGAAGCGGCCCGGACCGACATTACGCGTACGCTTACGCGAGACTGGTTTCACCGTTATGAGCACTCGTTGCTTAAAGGTGACTGGCGGGTGTCTGTCTCTCTCACTTTAGCTGAATCAAGTGTGGCTACGCCCGGTCCTTGTGAAGGTTAAAATAGCACATACTTGACGAAACATCGTTGTGGTTTTGTATGCGTAGGTAAGAACGGTTCTTGCTAAGCCCGTAGCAGCCACGTAAAACTTGCAACTACAAAGTAGAGGACGTCTAACTTGTTTTTGCAGGGCATGTTGTGATGTGATATGGTCAAGACATGATGAGTTATACGGTTTTGTATGAGATGATCATGTTTTTGTAATGTTATCGGCAACTGGCAGGAGCCATATGGTTGTCGCTTTATTGTATGAAATGCAATCGCCATGTAATTGCTTTACTTTATCACTAAACGGTAGCGATAGTCGTAGAAGCAATAGTTGGCGAGACGACAACGATGCTACGATGGAGATCAAGGTGTCGCGCCGGTGACGAAGGTGATCATGAAGGTGCTTTGGAGATGGAGATCAAAAGCACAAGATGATGATGGCCATATCATGTCACATATTTTGATTGCATGTGATGTTTATCTTATTATGCTTCTTATTTTGCTTAGAACGACGGTAGCATTATAAGATGATCCCTTACTAAATTTCAAGGTATAAGTGTTCTCCCTGAGTATGCACCGTTGCGAAAGTTCGTCGTGCCGAGACACCACGTGATGATCGGGTGTGATAAGCTCTACGTTCAAATACAACGGGCGTAAGCCAGTTTTGCACACGCAGAATACTCGGGTTAAACTTGACGAGCCTAGCATATGCAGATATGGCCTCGGAACACTGGAGACCGAAAGGTCGAGCGTGAATCATATAGTAGATATGATCAACATAAGATGTTCACCATTGAAACTACTCCATCTCACGTGATGATCGGACATGGTTTAGTTGATTTGGATCACGTGATCATTTAGATGACCGGAGGGATGTCTATCTAAGTGGGAGTTCTTAAGTAATATGATTAAATTGAACTTTAATTTATCATGAAGTTAGTCCTGGTAGTATTAGCATATCTATGTTGTAGATCAATAGCTCGCGATGTTGCTCCCCGTTTATTTTTCATATGTTCCTAGAGAAAACCAAGTTGAAAGATGTTAGTAGCAATGATGCGGAATTGTTCCGTGATCTGAGGATTATCCTCATTGCTGCACAGAAGAATTATGTCCTTGACGCACCGCTAGGTGACAGACCTATTGCAGGAGCAGATGTAGACGTTATGAACGTTTTGACAAAAGCTCGATATGATGACTACTTGATAGTTTAGTGCACCATGCTTTACGGCTTATAATCGGGACTTCAAAAATGTTTTGAAACGCCACGGAGCATATGAGATGTTCCAAGAGTTGAAATTAGTATTTCATAGTCATGCCCGTGTCGAGAGGTATAAGACCTCTGACAGTACTTTGCCTACAAGATGGAGGAGAATAGCTCAACCAGTGAGCATGTGCTCAGATTGTCTGGGTAGTACAATTGCTTGAATCAAGTGGGAGTTAATCTTCCAGATAAGATAGTAATTGACAAAGTTCTCTAGACACTATCACCAAGTTAGTAGAACTTCGTGATGAACTATAATATGCAAGGGATGACGAAAGTAATTCCCGAGCTCTTCACGATGCTGAAATCGGCGAAGGTAGAAATCAAGAAAGAGCATCAAGTGTTGATGGTTAACCAGACCACTTGTTTCAAGTAAAGGGCAAAGGGATAGAAGGGGAACTTCAAGAAGAATGACAAGCAAGTTGTCACTCCCGTGAAGAAACCCAAAGCTAAACTCAAGCCTGAAACAAGTGCTTCTACTGCAAAGGAAATGGTCACTACAAGTGGAACTGTCCTAGATATTTGGCGGATAAGAAGGATGGCAAAGTGAACAAAGGTATATTTGATATACAGATTATTGATGTGTATTTTACTAGTGTTCATAGCAACCCCTCGGTATTTGATATTGGTTCAGTTGCTAAAGAGTAGTAACTCGAAATGGGAGTTGCATAATGAACAGAAACTAGTTAAAGGATGAAGTGACGATGAGTATTGGAAGTAGTTCCAAGATTGATATGATCATCATCGCACACTCCCTATACTTTCGGGATTAGTGTTGAACCTAAATATGTGTTATTTGGTGTTGAGCATGAATATGATTTGATCATGTTTATTGCAATATGGTTATTCATGTAAGTTAGAGAATAGTTGTTGTTCTGTTTACATGAATAAAACCTTCTATGGTCATACACCCAATGAAAATGGTTTGTTGGATCTCGATCGTGGTGATACACATATTCATAATATTGAAGCCAAAAGATGTAAGGTTAATAATGATAGTGCAACTTATTTGTGGCACTGCCGTTTAGGTCATATTGGTGTAAAGCGCATGAAGAAACTCCATAGTGATGGACTTTTGGAATCACTTGATTATGAATCACTTGGTGCTTGCGAACCATGCCTCATGGGCAAGATGACTAAAACTCCATTCTCCGGAACTGTGGAGCGAGAAACAGATTTGTTGGAGATCATACATACAGATGTATGTGGACCAATGAGTGTTGAAGCTCACGGCGGGTATCGTTATTTTCTGACCTTCACTGATGATTTGAGCAGATATGGGTATATCTACTTAATGAAGCACAAGTCTGAAACATTTGAAAAGTTCAAAGAATTTCATAGTGAAGTGGAGAATCATCGTAACAAGAAAATAAGAGTTTCTACGATATGATCATAGAGGTAAAATATTTGAGTTAGCGAGTTTGGCCTTCAGTAAAAACAATGTGAAATAGTTTCACTACTCACGCCATCTGGAACACCATAGTGTAATGGTGTGTCCGAACATCATAACCGTACTTTATTAGATATGGTGCGATCGATGATGTCTCTTACCGATCTACTACTATCGCTTTTGGGGTTATGCATTAGAGACAACTACATTCATGTTAAATAGGGAACCATCTAAATCTGTGGAGATGACACCGTATGAACTGTGGTTTGACGAGAAACCTAAGCTGTCATTTCTTTAAGTTTGGCACTGCGATGCTTATGTGAAAAAGTTTCAACATGATAAGCTCGAACCCAAATCGGAGAAGTAAATATTCATAGGATACCCAAAAAGAAACTATTGGGTACACCTTCTATCACAGATCCTAAGGCAAGGTCTTTGTTGCTAAGAGTGGATCCTTTCTAGAGAAGGAGTTTCTCTCGAAAGAAGTGAGTAGGAAGAAAGTAGAACATGATGAGGTAATTGTACCTTCTCTCGAATTGGAAAGGTAGTACATCACAGAAACTCGTTCCAGTGATTCCTACACCAATTAGTGAGGAAGCTAATGATGATGATCATGAAACTTCAGATCAAGTTTCTGCTGAACTTCGTAGATCGACCAGAGTTCGTTCCGCACCAGAGTGGTACGGCAACCCAGTTCTGGAAGTCATGTTACTAGACCATGATGAACCTACGAACTATGAGGAAGCTATGATGAGCCTAGATTCCGCAAAATGGCTTGAGACCATGAAATCTGAGATGGGATCCATGTATTAGAACAAAGTATGGACTTTGGTTGACTTGCTCGATGATCGGCAAGCCATCGAAAATAAATGGATCTTCAAGAGGAAGACCGACGCAAATGGTAATGTTACTGTTTACAAAGCTCGACTTGTTGCGAAAGGGTTTCGACAAGTTCAAGGAGTTGACTACGATGAGACTTTCTCACCCGTAGCGATGCTTAAGTCTGTCCGAATCATGTTAGTAATTGCCGCATTTTATGAAATCTGGCAAATGGATAACAAAACTGCATTCTTTAATGGATTTATTAAAGAAGACTTGTATATGATGCAACCAGAAGGTTTTGTCAATCCTAAAGGTGCTGACAAAATGTGCAAGCTCCGGTGATCCATCTATGGACTGGTGCAAGCATCTCGGAGTTGGAATATACGCTTTGATAAGTTGATCAAAGCATATAGATTTATACAGACTTGCGGTGAAGGCTATATTTACAAGAAGTGAGTGGGAGCACTACAACCTTTTTGATAAGTATATGTGAATGACATATTGTCGATCGGAAATGATGTAGAATTTTCTGGAAAGCATAAAGGAGTGTTTGAAAGGAGTTTTTCAAAGAAAGACCTTGGTGAAGCTGCTTACATATTGGGCATCAAGATCTATAGAGATAGATCAAGACGCTTGATAAGACTTTCGATGAGTACATACCTTGTTAAGATTTTGAAGTAGTTCAAAATGGATCAGTCAAAAAAGGAGTTCTTGCCTGACTTGTAAGGTGTGAAGTTGAGTAAGACTCAAAGCCAGACCACGGCAGAAAAATATAGAGAGAATGAAAGTCATTCCCTATGCCTCAACCATAGGTTCTATAAAGTATGCCATGCTGTGTACAAAACACGTTGTGTACCTTGCCATGAGTTTGACAGGGAGGTACAATAGTGATCCAGGAGTAGATCACTGTACAGCGGTCAAAATTATCCTTAGTAATTGGATGACTAAGGAAATGTTTCTCGATTATGGAGGTGATAAAGAGTTTGTCGTAAAGGGTTACGCCGATGCAAGCTTTGACACTAAATCCAGATGACTCTAATTATCAATCTGGATGCGAATTGAAAGTGGGAGCAATTAGCTAGAGTAGCTCCATGCAGAGCATTGTAGACATAGAAATTTGCGAAATACATACGGATCTGAATGTGACAGACCCGTTGACTAAACTTCTCTCACAAGCAAAACATGATCACACCTTATTACTCTTGGGTATTAATCACATAGCGATGTGAACTAGATTATTGACTCTAGTAAACCCTTTGGGTGTTGGTCACATGGTGATGTGAACTATGGGTGTTATTCACATAACGATGTGAACTATCGGTATTAAATCACATGGCGATGTGAGCTAGATTATTGACTCTAGTACAAGTGGGAGACTGAAGGAAATATGCCCTAGAGGCAATAATAAAGTTGTTCTTTATATTTCCTTATATCATGATAAATGTTTATTATTCATGCTAGAATTGTATTAACCGGAAACTTAGTACATGTGTGAATACATAGACAAAACAGAGTGTCCCTAGTATGCCTCTACTAGACTAGCTCATTGATCAAAGATGGTTATGTTTCCTAACCATAGACATGAGTTGTCATTTGATCAACGGGATCACATCATTAGGAGAATGATGTGATGGACAAGACCCATCCGTTAGCATAGCACTATGATCGTTTAGTTTTACTGCTATTGCTTTCTTCATGACTTATACATGTTCCTATGACTATGAGATTATGCAACTCCCGAATACCGTAGGAACACCTTGTGTGCTATCAAACGTCACAACGTAACTGGGTGATCATAAAGATGCTCTACAGGTGTCTCCGAAAGTATTCATGGTGTTGGCATAGATCAAGATTAGGATTTGTCACTCCGAGTGTCGGAGAGGTATCTCTGGGCCCTCTCGGTAACACACATCACAATAAGCCTTGCAAGCAAAAGACTAATGAGTTAGTCACGAGATGATGTGTTACGGAACGAGTAAAGAGACTTGCCGGTAACGAGATTGAACTAGGTATAGAGATACCGACGATCGAATCTCGGGCAAGTAACATACCGATGACAAAAGGAACAACGTATGTTGTTATGCGGTTTTGACCGATAAAAGATCTTCGTAGAATATGTAGGAGCCAATATGAACATCCAGGTTCCGCTATTGTTTATTGACCAGAGATGAGTCTCGGTCATGTCTACATAGTTCTCGAACCCGTTGGGTCCGCACGCTTAACGTTTGATGACGATCGGTATTATGAGTTTATGAGTTTTGATGTACCGAAGGTAGTTCGGCGTCCCGGATGAGATCACGGACATGACGAGGAGTCTCGGAATGTCCGAGACATAAAGATTGATATATTGGACGACTATATTCGGACACCGGAAGTGTTCCGGAAAAGTTTCGGATTTAACGGGATTGCCGGAGGGGGTTACCGGAACCCCCTACGAGGGGGGATGGTCCATAGTGGGCCTTAAGGGAAAGAGAGAGGCAGCCCATAGGGGCTGGCCGGCGCCCCACCTAGGGTTCCTAGTTGGACTAGGATTGGGGGGCGCCACCTCTCCCTCTTTTCCTTTCCCTCTCTTCCTTCTTTGGTGATTCCTACTAGGAATAGGATTGCAATCCTATTCCTAGTAGGATTGCATCCCTAGCCGCACCATAGGAGTCCGGCCAGCCCTCCCCCCTTGCTCCTTTATATACGGGGGCAGGGGGGTACCCAAAGACACACAAGTTGAATTGTTCCAGCCGTGTGCGGTGCCCCCCTCCACAGAAACACACCTCGGTCATACCGTCGCGGTGCTTAGGCAAAGCCCTGCACCGGTGAATACATCATATCCGTCACCACGCCGTCGTGCTGACGAACCTCTCCCATGAAGCTCAACTGGATCAAGAGCTCGTGGGACGTCATCAAGCTGAACGTGTGCTGAACGCGGAGGTGCCGTACGTTCGGTGCTTGATCGGTTGAATCGTGAAGAAGTTCGACTACATCAACCGCGTCACTTGACGCTTCCGCTCCCGGTCTACGAGGGTACGTAGACACACTCTTCCCTCCCGTTGCTATGCATCTGGTAGATAGATCTTGCGTGATCGTAGGAAAATTTTAAAATACTACGTTCCCCAACAGTTTGTGCATCATGCCATGGTTATGATATGTGTGTTTACCGGGTTGCCTGTTTCTTTCCGGTTTGCTTCCCTCGTTAGCTTTGGGTTCGTTCCGGAGTTGTGAGGTTCTGTTCGACTACTTCATGGACCCGTTCTTCTTCCTTGTGGAATTCCAGGCAAGATGATCATACCCTTGGATACCTTTACTACCATTGCCATGCTTAGTTGTCTCGATGCTATCGTTACATGTCGCGCTACCCATCTTTTATATCAGCCTCTCCTTATTGCCATGAAGCCTCTAACATTTGACACCTTCCTAGCAAAACCACTGTTTGGCTATGTTACCCGCTTGCTCAGCCCCTCTTATAGCGTTGTTAGTTGCAGGTGAAGATGAAGATCGTTCCAGGAGGGAACTTGTTGTGGAATATCACAATATCTATTATTATTATTAACACACCTATATACTGGGCATGGGTGGAAGGCTTGGCCTTTTGCTCGGTGTTTTGTTCCACTCATGCCACCTTAGGCGCCGATAAACCGGCATTATGTTCCTTGATTTTGCGTTCCTTACACGATGGGTGGATGGGGACCCCTTGACAGTTCGTCTTTGAGTAAAACTCCTCCAGCAAGGCCCAACATTGGTTTTAATTTGCTCATAATAACAACTTAATTAATTAATTAATTGCATAGGGGGTCATGTCCCCGGGTTCTTAATTCTACATAACAGGGGGGCCAGTGCTGATGGTGTTGGTCCCAAACTAGAGCCACTTGCGGTGCCACCCAGTTATCTGGGGTCTTCGGTTACTGTACGTAGCGCTCATCCGGACGTGGCCTGAGACGAGATGCGCACGGCTACCATCAGGGTGTCGGCACGCCGGGAGGTCTTGCTGGACTAGTTTTACCATTGTCAAAATGTCTTGTGCACGGGGATGTCGAGCCTGATCGGATTTCCCTAAGATAAGGGGTGATGATATTATATTTATCACTTCAGCTAATCGTGGGAGCTTGTGATGGGCTAAGTTGGGACACCCCTGCAGGGTTATGATTTTTCGAAAGTCGTGCCCGCGGTTATGTGGCAGATAGGAATTTGTTAATGTCCGGTTGTAGAAAACTTGACAGAGGATCCGAAGTAAAACACACAACTATGTGAGTAACCGTGACTGTCTCTTTTCACTTTGAGAAGAGAACACAGTGGGGTTATGGTTGTCTCGTATGTAGTTCAGGATCTTTAGCGATCACTACTAGTTGCGACCGTTTGCGTAGATGCTCATCTTATTCTTGTACTCGTAAGTTAGCCACCATATTTTTGATTAGCCACTACTGCAACCTCACCACCTTACCTCGTCCTACCCTTAAAGCTTTGCTAGTCTTGATACCCATGGTTATGGGATTGCTGAGTCCTCGTGGCTCACAGATACTACAACACCAGATGCAGGTTCAGCCGAGAGTGATGCAGGAGCTGGTTCAAGTACTTCGGGGAGTTCCATGAAGAGAGTGGCGTATGCTTGTGACGTTTTCGACGATCAGTAGTGGTTTCTACTAGGGGCGATTCGGACCTGTGGCTTTATGTTTTGGTATCTTTCTTTTGGATCCTCGCCCGTAGTCGGGTTGTGATGTTTTTGAATGATGTTTTGCTTATGTAATATATTGTGTGACGTGGCGAGTGTAAGCCAACTATCTCTTTTTGCATTTTCATCCCTATTTTTACATGAGTCGTGCAAAGATACCAAACTTGAGATCATTCCAGAATGGGCTTATACCTTTAAGTCGTGCCTCGACACGTAGGAGGTAAAGTCCCATCCTGGGCATTACAAGTTGGTAATCAGAGCCTTCTCCAACCTAGGAGCCCCCACTGATTGATCGAATCGTTGACGGTTGAGTCTAGGCACACACTTGAAATGTTTTGAGTCCTATATATATATATATCGGAGAGTAGGATTTCTTTTGCTCCTCATCTCTTTTCACTCTGGTGAGGACTCCTGACGATTACTCTTGTCTCTTCTACTCTCAAATTGCACAATTTTTTTTATAATCACGCGAGTATTGTTTGGATTGTTCCGATGTCTTTGTGACGAGAACATTGTTCTCGATGCCTCCTGTCATTAGGGGTTGTGGCAGTGTCCCGGGGAGTTGAGCTCCGAGGTGTTGTCGTTACAAACATATCGCATTAGTTCTGGAATACTTAAGACGGCCGACATCGAAAACTCTCCTATGCGGTTAGTGGCAAGATAACCCCGACATCACCCAGTACTGGGGAGGTAGTTCGGGAGTATTGCCATAGCTTGTATAGCAGATGTGTTTTGAAGGTCCGAGGTAAACGGTTTCCGGAAACAACTGGTTATGTGTTGAAGGATGGATACAGCTGGATGTAGGATTAGAGTTGAGTGCGCGGTGCTTCCCCTGTATCCCCAACACCTGATTGCATAACTGGAAACTTTCGGAAATTAATAGGTGGGTTCATCTAGTAGCTCGTAGGCATTCTTCTAACGAATACATGATATGGAGTTACGGGTTCTACATTGAGTGAAGTGGTTTTATGGGCTTGTTCCGATCGGGAGTTGCATCTTAGAGGGTCCTTGGCTATGCTGATCCGGGGATTGCAAAACCCTTTTGTATCACGTTCCATGAGCTTTCAGCACGAATATGTCGAATGAAACTTCTATCTTGTATTTGTTCTATCTGCTCCTTGTTGCTTTTTATTTACCTTTTGTTATTCCAAGTGGCTTCTCGACAAGTTGATGTACCTACGGAATTCATTCGTTCAATTCTCTATTCGAATGATATTGTGAAGATTATGTTGCAACATATCCATCCGTTGTTTTCGTTTTGATTCTGGTATTCGAGTTGCTTCGATGTCAAGTGTTGATTCCATACCTTCCTAATCGGTGTTCTCATATTTCTATGGGAGTGCTAATTCATCTTGATCATCAAGGTTTTCATGGTAATCCTTTTCAACCGGTGTGCCTTCTCTTCAAGTTATTCCATACGGACGCCGCTGAGAAATCTGACGATTTGTCTGTTTCATTCATCCCAAGTTGTCTTTGTTTCCCCACCCTCCCACCCTTCTTCTTCTTGGAGTCAGAAATTCTCAAACGAAATATCCATTTTATTCATGTGATGTTTCTTCATTTATTTCCTTCAATGTTCTTACCCGGTGATTTATCGTGAAGATGCTCAAGAGCTTCAAGTTCATCATTCTTTTGTTCTCAAATTCTGCCGGTGGATGTAATTCAAGATTTCGGTGTTGATCTTATCCTTTTCCTCTTTTCACAATGCTTTCTTATTCCGGTGCACCAATTAATCATTCTCCTCTTGCTATTCATATCCGGAGTGCTGAAGATTCATAATTCCATTCATGATCCGTTCAAGCTATTTTGAATATTATCATCTTATTCAAGCCATTTAATTCAACCGGTGCAATATCTCTTCAGCAATCTTTTTCAACGGCAATTTCTTTAGTGGGCCCTAACCCACAGGTCTTTTTTCAGGATCTTACCTGACTCTTCTATTTTTTCTGGAGTTATACTCAAATTATTTTCAAAGTGTGACGTAAGAATGATTTCCATCAGTCACATGCCTTCTCCAAGCTTGTTTTCAATTATTTCCATCTTTAGCTCCACCTTCCTCTTGTCATTCGTCCGGAGTATCTCAAAATTCTTCATGGCATTTCTCGTCTTCATTCTCAACATTTGAAGACCGGAGAAGAGTTTCTCTTAAATCTTGGCCCGTTCTCTTGAAGATTCGTGGTTCTAGCTTCATGCCATCCTCATTATTGTTTTGATTGTGAGGAATTATTTTCCTACCCATCCGAAGCATTTCATGAATTCTTTTCTTTGTGATCCTCCAAAGGCCATCATTTCAGAAGATTTCTTCGTTCTCAGTTTTCAACTTCGTCCTCCAAATATTCTTCATTGATGCCTCTTCGTTCGTCTCCATATTCTACCGGTGCTTTGTCAAGTATTCTTTAATTGGTTCGCGATCTCTTCGTTCTCTTGTAAATTTTTCCTCAAGTGCTTATTCTTCTCGGTGGATTATTCTCTTTCTTCACCCGGTCTCAATTCTTACGGTGGTTCGTTGAAGTTTACTCTTCCTTGTTATCGTATTAATTCACCCGTTTTTTTTCATAACCCTACGGGTGCTTGTTGAAGATTTATCCAAGTTTGTGCGAGATCTCTCTTTAATTCTTTCCAACGAGAATAAGTAGTATGCAAATCCATTGCTTGTCATCAATTTAATTTGGTGAAGGATAAGCATACAATAAATCTTATTCTTATTTCCCCGAAGTGACTAATCTCTTTTCCGGAGCTTGTTCATCATATCATATTCTCGGTCCTAAGTTGTTCATCTTGTTTTCCGGAGCTTCAAGTTATTTCTGTTATATCATTTCAAACCTCAATCTAATTCATCGCAGGCCTTGAATCTTATTCTTTTCATCTTTCACTTCCCATGTTTTCATTACCGGAGTTCTTCATGGTGGTTCTTATGTTTAATTCATCTTTGAAGTTTTCATCAAGATTCTTGTTGGAGCTCAAGCATTCTTCATCATGCTTTCCAATTGCAATCCTTTCTACCTTATCTTTTCAGATGGTGTTATGTCATTCTTGACAATTCCTTCATGTTTCATGATTCACGAGTTATCAAGAATGAGATAATTAAAACCATAATTTCTTTCTCTTTAGGAGATCCTTTCAACCCCTCATTTTATCTCTTGGAGTTATCTTGGGTTGTATTTCACCTAAAAGCTTTCCCTGAGAATTGTTGCTATTATGGTGCTTATAAATGACCCAAGTTCTTCATTTATCATTCCGGCGAAAAAGTTTATCGTCTCCTTGTTGATCTCAATCCAATTAAATGTTTCTGTCAGTGGCTGGTTGTCAACTCTTAATTTTGAGATGTTTTCCATAAGCCCACATCAAGCTTATTCGTTTCGTTGTTGATTTTCTGCATCAACCACATTCAACCCTTCTTTGTAAGGAGGATTTCCAAATTCATTCGTGGGAGAAGTTGTCATTTTTCTTCTCTATTCATTTCTTTCATTGATTATATGCTATTCTTTCATTCCGGAGGCATTGTGATGTTGCTCTCTCCAAACCATAATCTCGTTTTGTCAAGATCATGTTCTTTTCCTTGTTTATCTATTTAACCGGAGTGTTGTATTCTTCATTCAAGTTACGTCATCTTATCTAGTTTTTCCTATCTTTTCAACCAGAGTGCTGTGTGAATCCTTCTTACCCTTGTGCCATTCTTTCGATGGTTTCAGAGGCAATATGCTGTCGATTTCGTCAAGATCATCCATCTTCTCAAGTTCTTGTTAATTCCTTCCATTTTCAGACGGAGTGCTGTCCAAATTCTGTCATTCTTATTCCTTGGCTATACCATTGCGGTTTCTTATTCTTTTGGTTCGTAAGCTCTTGTTTCATGTCTTTCAACCTACAAGGTTCTCATAATGTTCCGTGTTCCTCTTTTCTAACGGAGTTTTCATATTCGTTCATCTCCGTTGTATTCTTCTTTCATTTTGGTCAACCTCTCAGGTTCGTGGTTTCACTCGTCTGTCAAAGAAGCTACTTTGTTTTACCTCTTCTTTTTCGTTTCTACCCGGTGCCATCTCTAGGATCTCGGGTCGAGATCCTCTGTTAGTGTGGGAGAGTTGTGATGCCCGAAGACCGACGTCCCAGAAGATTCCAGATGTTCCGGGTTCTCCCGTGTGTTTCATTTGGGCTTGTATTATTTATTTTGCATTGCATTATGTCATCATGCCATCATGTCATTAATCTTTGCATCTCAACTAAATAAATGGCATAGATCTTTTGATCTATTTAAATCGAGGGAAGAGTGACTTCTCTTTATAACACATCCTCCTAATATTATGGAGCTATTATAAATAAATATCCCATTAGTTTGGGATCACCGAAACATACTTGCAAATATTCCCCATGCCTATTTCACTCCAAGTTTCTACTCCCAAACCTTGCCAACAATTCTTATCCTTTTTTATCGAGGTTCCTCCAAAATCCGAACATTTTGGGCACTTTAAAAACATGTCCTAGCTCAAACCTTTCGAATTAAATTCAAAGGAATTTGAATTTAATCTTTCAATCTTGGCCATTCCTAATTTCTTGCATCAACACATTTTTGTGTGAGTCCAAGATATTTATCCTCTTGCTCAAATTCTTTCACTAAACCTCTCCATCTTTTCTTCTATCTATCTTTTTTTCATTTATTTTCTTTTCTCTTTCTTTTTCCTTCTTCTAAGGAGTTTTAGAGAGAGGGAGAAGGGAAGTCTGGCTGGCCCATTGGCCCAGCCCACCGGCGGCCTAACCTAGCTCGACCCCGAGCCCTCTCGTCCTCCCATCTCTCCCCTCGCTCTCCCTCCCGAGCCGTCGCCAGGCTTCGCCCTCTGCCTCTTCCTCGCTCCCGCACCTCAATCTCTCGTCCCCATCTCTCAATCTCCCTCTCCTCATGCCCTCGAGCAGCGTCGCAGCCCTGCCGCGTCCCCGCGGGCGGCGTGCCTTGCTCCCGCCACGCCGGCTCCGCCGTCCCGCCGAACTACAAGGGCGCCGGCCGCCCGTCCTCGCCACTGCTTCGCGCCGAGCGCCATCCTCCTCGACGGATCGAGCCGCCTCGCCATCTTTCCTTCCCCGTCGCGCCAAGAGGCCGAGGCCACCCTCCGGCCTCCTCCGCGCCTCGCGACGGCCACCGGCGCGCCAAGGCCGCAGCTCCACCTCGCGCCCCGTCCTCAAGCCGCGCCTTCCCTGTCCGCGTCGTTCACCGGCCGTCTCCTGCTCCTCGCCTCGAGCACCAGCGCTCCAAGGCGGGTCTCCTACTGCTCGTCATCGCCGGAGCTCCCCCAGACCAGCAGACAACCACACCTCCCCCTCGTGTCCCGTCAGATCAGGACCGTCCCCGGCCTAGCCTACGCCCGCGACCCCGTCCCTGCCGAGCCCAGCCATGGATGTGCCTCCTCTGCCCGAGTCGCTCCTGTGTGCCTCCCTGCACGAGCACCTCGACCTCGCCGTTGGCAGCAGCAGCAGCTGCACCCTCGCGCCTGCACCACATCGACCCTGACGTGCTGTTGTCCATCCGAGGCCCCTTGTGTTGCTTCGTTTCGGATCATCAAGACCGGCAAGATCGACAAGACCGAGACCGCCAAGTACCTCGTCGACAAGTGTACCACTACCGTCGCCAACCCCGAGACCGACAAGTCCGAAGACCCCAAGTACCCCTACCGATGACATGAACATCTACAAACCGGGAACGACTACACAAGACGACGCGTCAAGTACCACTACGTCCGATGCCGCGACAAGTACCCCTACGGAATGTGTACGACGACCGTGAACGAAGACGCCAAGGTGAACGACTACCGTCGCCCCGGAAAACGATGGCTTCGTCAAGTACCTCTCCGAAACGGAATGTGAACGACTACTTCGTTGACGACCTCATGAACAACTACTTCCTCTACGACCCGTGTATCACTACTACCACTACGAACTCGAACCGCTTCGAGAATGACGCTTCGAAGGTATACCCGAGTCGAATGCCGATGACCCATGGAGGAATGCTTGTTGTGTTGTATGAGATGCTCCACTTGTGTGCTCCGTGCCCGTATCGTCTTTTGTCGTGATCCTCGGTTGCCTCGTCACCGACCCGTGGGAACCCGGTGACGGGATCACCCCACTTTTCTTCTTGCATGACATGCTCTCCGTCATCTTTTCCACCGGTCTCTCAACGGGTTACCGGAACCGAGATGTTGCCGTTGCATCATTTTCGGATCGTTGCCGTGGCACCTTTTTCCTTCCACCACGGTGACATATACTCCTTATCTCTTCATGTTCACTTTTAATAAAAATTGCATAAACTTGATCATGTCATCCGCATCATGTTAACAACATTATATGTGTGAATTGTTGTTTGCTTAAAATTGCTAAACATGCACATGGGGATTTTCCGGAATTGTCGTTGTTATTTTCCGGCCTCATTCAAATTTCCTAGATAGGTAGTTTGCTCTTGCTTCACCTCTTGCCATGTTAACAAACATTTAATCTTGTCTTGTAAATAAACGAGAGCCAATTAAATAATTAAAATGTGGTGTTTTGTCAATATGCAACTCGTTGCATATTGAGCTCCACTTAACTTGTAGTACTTGTTTGTGCACTTTGTCATGACATGCATATTTAAACCGGACATGCATCATACTTGTTTGTGCATCATGCCATGGTTATGATATGTGTGTTTACCGGGTTGCTTGTTTCTTTCCGGTTTGCTTCCCTCGTTAGCTTCGGGTTCGTTCCGGAGTTGTGAGGTTCTGTTCGACTACTTCATGGACCCGTTCTTCTTCCTTGCGGAATCCCAAGCAAGATGATCATACCCTTGGATACCTTTACTACCATTGCCATGCTTAGTTGTCTCGATGCTATCGTTACATGTCGCGCTACCCATCTTTTATGTCAGCCTCTCCTTGTTGCCATGAAGCCTCTAACATTTGACACCTTCCTAGCAAAACCACTGTTTGGCTATGTTACCCGCTTGCTCAGCCCCTCTTATAGCGTTGTTAGTTGCAGGTGAAGATGAAGATCGTTCCAGGAGGGAATTTGTTGTGGAATATCACAATATCTATTATTATTATTAACACACCTATATACTGGGCATGGGTGGAAGGCTTGGCCTTTTGCTCGGTGTTTTGTTCCACTCATGCCACCTTAGGCGCCGATAAACAGGCATTATGTTCCTTGATTTTGCGTTCCTTACACGATGGGTGGATGGGGACCCCTTGACAGTTCGTCTTTGAATAAAACTCCTCCAGCAAGGCCCAACATTGGTTTTAATTTGCCCATAATAACAACTTAATTAATTAATTAATTGCATAGGGGGTCATGTCCCCGGGTTCTTAATTCTACATAACAGGGGGGGCAATGCTGATGGTGTTGGTCCCAAACTAGAGCCACTTGTGGTGCCACCCAGTTTTCTGGGGTCTTCGGTTACTGTATGTAGCGCTCATCCGGACGTGGCCTGAGACGAGATGCGCGCGGCTACCATCAGGGTGTCGGCACACCGGAGGTCTTGCTGGACTAGTTTTACCATTGTCGAAATGTCTTGTGCACCTGGATGCCGAGCCTGATCGGATTTCGCTAAGATAAGGGGTGATGATATTATATTTATCACTTCAGCTAATCGTGAGAGCTTGTGATGGGCTAAGTTGGGACACCCCTGCAGGGTTATGATCTTTCGAAGTCCGTGCCCGCGGTTATGTGGCAGATTGGAATTTGTTAATGTCCGGTTGTAGAAAACTTGACAGAGGATCTGAAGTAAAACACACAACTGTGTGAGTAACCATGACTGTCTCTTTTCACTTTGAGAAGAGAACACGGTGGGGTTATGGTTGACTCGTATGTAGTTCAGGATCTTTAGCGATCACTTCTAGTTGCGACCGTTTGCGTAGATGCTCATCTTATTCTTGTACTCGTAAGTTAGCCACCATATTTTGCTTAGCCGCTGGTGCAACCTCACCACCTTACCTCTTCCTACCCTTAAAGCTTTGCTAGTCTTGATACCCATGGTTATGGGATTGCTGAGTCCTCGTGGCTCACAGATACTACAACACCAGATGCAGGTTCAGCCGAGAGTGATGCAGGAGCTGGTTCAAGTACTTCGGGGAGTTCCATGAAGAGAGTGGCGTATGCTTGTGACGTTTTCAACGATCAGTAGTGGTTTCTACTAGGGGCGATTCGGACCTGTGGCTTTATGTTTTGGTATCTTTCTTTTGGATCTTCGCCCGTAGTCGGGTTGTGATGTTTTTGAATGATGTTTTGCTTATGTAATGTATTGTGTGACGTGGCGAGTGTAAGCCAACTATCTCCTTTTGCATTTTCATCCCTATTTTTACATGAGTCGTGTAAAGATACCAAACTTGAGATCATTCCAGAATGGGCTTATACCTTTAAGTCGTGCCTCGACACGTAGGAGGTATAGTCCTATCCTGGGCATTACACGCCTGCCGGGCCTTGGCGGCTGCCGAGAAGCCAGGAAACTCTCACAAGCAATACTGCAAGATCCATCGCACCAAAGGCCATGATCTCCAGAACCGCTGACAGGTTGAGCTCCTTGCTAAGAAGCAGAGGGCTGGATATCAGAGGCGGGACAAGGAGAAGGGCCAGGATGGTACTGAGGGGTCCGGCAAGAAGCGTGACGGCCAAGCAGGCCGTCGCGGCAAGGATAAACAGCAGGAAAGGCCCGCTCGAGGCCGTGACAGAAAGCCAGAAGACGACGATCACGAAGAGGACGACGAGTCCGGCGACCTAGAGTTTCAGAAAGCCACGGAGGCCATGTGCGTCGATGGAGGCGCCTCGTTGCATACTTCCCACCACCAGCTTAAATAGTGGGCGCGTGAGATTACAGCGGCGGAGCCGTCGTCTGGTGCCCAAAAGCCGCTGAAATGGTCCAGCACGCCTATCATTTTTGACACTGAGGATCAGCCTGATCGCACTACTGCGGTCGGGTGCTTGCCATTGTTGGTTTCACCGACAATACGCAACCTCAGGGTGACAAAGATGCTAGTTGATGGTGGGGTCGGTCTAAACTTACTCTCGCCCACCGTGATCGAGAGGCTGCAGATTCCTGATGGAGACCTCGAAGAGACGGGCACATTTCAGGGGGTCAGCCCGGGGAGAAGTCAACCGAAGGGGAAGGTCACGCTGCCCGTGACTTTTGGAAGTGATCTGAACTACAGGACAGAAAGGATCGTGTTCGATGTCGCCAAGATCCCCTTGCCCTACAACGGGATCCTTGGCCGCCTAGCGTTGGCCAAGTTCATGGCAGCGTCACACTACGCCTACAACACCCTGAAGATGCAAGATCCTGTGACGATCATCACCATCCCCTCCGATAAAAAAGATGTGCTGATTTGCACTGACCAACTATACCAACAAGTAGTTGCAGCAGCTGCCACCACTAGGGCACTTGCTCCTACCACTGGAGCCCCGGGCGGGAAGAAAGAGAAGAAGACCGGTGAGACCTCGGACACCCACTCCGGCAAGCGCACCTCTTCGGAGTGTAGTGCTCCCATCGAGGACGTGCCAGAGAGCTCCACCGGCGGAAACAAGAAGTCCAGGGCCACACCGCCGGGAACCAAGAAGGTTTCCGTCAAGGAGGACGACACCGGAGGGGCTTTCACCATAGGCTCCACCCTTGACGACAAATAGGAAGACGCGCTCGTCACCTTCCTGCGGGCAAATGTCGATGTGTTTGCATGGCAAGCATCCGACATCCCCGGCGTTCCCAGGGAGGTGATTGAGCACCACCTTGCTGTTTGTCCTCATGCGTGGCCCGTCAAGCAGAAGGTCAGGAAGCAAGATTTGGAACGACAAGAGTTCATCATAGAGGAGATCCGGAAACTGGAAGCAGCGGGTTTGGTAAGAGGAGTGCTCCATCCAACGTGGTTGGCCAATCCGGTGGTAGTGCGCAAGGCAAATGGGAAGTGGAGGCTGTGTATTGATTACACAGATATCAATAGGGCTTGCCCCAAAGACCCCTTCCCGTTGCCGCGCATCGACCAGATTGTTGACTCCACGGCTGGGTGTGACCTGTTGTCATTTCTCGATGCCTACTCCGGCTACCACCAGATCTTCATGACAAGAGAAGATGAAGAGAAGACAGCATTCATCACCCCATGTGGTACATATTGTTTCGTACGAATGACTTTCGGGTTGAAGAGTGCTGGCTCAACGTTTGCAAGGGCAATCCAGATTGGTTTTGAACCCCAGCTCCATAGAAATATGGAGGCTTATATGGATGATATAGTGGTCAAAACCGAGAACAGGGCAACCCTTATACCGGACCTACAAGAGACGTTTGCAAACCTACGCAAGATCAATCTCAAGCTGAACCCTGAGAAGTGCGTCTTCGGCGTCCCGTCCAGCAAGCTTCTCAGGTTCTTTGTGTCATAGCGTGGGATAGAGGCCAATCCGGATAATATCAAAGCTATAGAACAGACTGAAGCACCCAAACGGGTCAAGGATGTGCGTCGGCTTGCTGGCTGCGTTGCCGCCATGAGAAGATTCATTTCCAAGTCTGCCGAGCGCGCCTTCCCCTTTTTCAAGATTTTGAAAAAGGCGGGCCCAATGGAGTGGACGCCAGAAGTCGAAGCAGCATTGCAAGATTTGAAGAGGTATCTTTCCTCCACGCCAGTACTAGTTGCGCCTAGACCACAAGAACCGTTGCTGCTATACCTGGCGGCAACGAACCAGGTGGTCAGCGCCGCACTAGTCGCGCAGAGAGAAATTGATGATGAGGTGATAGCAGCGACATAGCCTGATGCCATTGGTGCAGAGATGACACGGCCGGTTGGAGTGCCGCCAAGGAAGAAAATGATGCAGCACCCGGTCTACTTTGTTAGCTCCCTCTTGCAGGGGGCTAGATCAAGGTACTCTGGTGTGCAGAAATTGCTCTTCGGCCTTCTTATGGCCTCGAGGAAGCTGCGTCACTACTTCCAGGCGCACGAGATCACTGTCGTCACTCGCCTCCCTCTGCAACGGATATTGCACAATCCAGATGCAACGGGAAGAATTATAGAGTGGGCACTGGAGCTGTCCAGCTTTGGCCTCAAGTTTGAAAGTACCTCCACGATTCAAAGCCGAGTCCTGGCGGAGTTCGTTGTAGAATGGACCGCGACGCCTGATGAAGAAGCCCAGGAAACCGCTCTCTCCGGCAAAGAGGCGAGTTGCAATTGGATCATGTACTTTGATGGAGCTTTCTCCTTACAGGGCGCCGGGGCTGGCGTACTGCTTGTCGTGCCCATCGGAGAGCACCTCAAGTACGTGGTCCAGATGCACTTCCCCAGGGAGGTGTCAACAAACAACACTGCTGAATATGAGGGGCTGCTTGCTGGTCTTAGGATCGCGGCAGACCTCGGAATCAAGAAACTCATTGTCAGGGGCGATTCGCAGCTTGTCGTCAAACAAGTCAACAAAGATTACCAGAGCCCGTTGATGAAGGCCTACGTCGATGAAGTGAGAAAGCTGGAAGAGCGCTTTGATGGTATACAGGCGGAGCACGTTCCCCGAGCAAAGAACGACATCGCCGATTACCTGTCAAAGCGCGCTGCCCTAAAGTTGCCTGTGGAACCAGGTACCTTTGTGCTTCGGCTTTCTCAGGCATCCATTGATCCATCAACAGAGAAAAACAAGAGGAGGAAATCAGGACCCGGCAAGTACTTTCCCGCCGAGCTCCCCGGAGCCGCCGGCAAGGATGTTGCCGGGGACACTGAGCCCGCCACGGGACGGCTAGCTCCGGCGGAGCATCGAGCTCTTGCCGTCGAGACAGCCGCTCCTATAGCGGAGGAAATGCCTTTAGTCCTCGCCGTCGAGCCTCAGGCTCCAGCGTGGGCACAGCATACCGTCCGATTCCTCCAAACTGGGGAACTTCCTGAGGAGCAGGAGGAAGCGGAAAAAGTAGCCCGTCGGTCTGCTATGTACCAGTTCGTCGATGACGTCCTGTACAGAAAGAGACCGAACGGCGTGAAATTGAAGTGTATCCCTCGAGAGGAAGGACTGGGGCTGTTGGCAGAGATACATGGAGGCATATGTGGATCCCACATAGGGTCAAGAGGCCTTGCCGGCAAGGCATTTCGACAAGGCTTCTTCTGGCCCACCGCCCTCCAGGATGCGACGACACTGGTCACCAGGTGTGAAGCGTGTCAGTTCCATTCAAAGAAACTTCATCAGCCAGCTCAAGCCCTTCAAACCATTCCTCTCTCCTGGCCCTTCTCGGTCTGGGGGCTCGACATACTGGGCCCTTTCCCCCGCGCTGTCGGGGGCTTTGAGTACTTGTACGTCGCAATCGACAAGTTCACAAAGTGGCCGGAGGTGGAGGCAGTGAGGAAGGTCACAACTCTGTCAGCCATCAAGTTCTTCAAGGGACTAGTATGCCGTTTTGGTGTACCCAACAGGGTCATCACCAACAATGGCACGCAGTTCACAAGCCGCACCTTCATGCAATATACCCAAGACCTCGGCAGCAAAGTCTGTTTCGCTTCCGTTGCTCACCCACGAAGCAATGGTCAAGCCGAGAGAGCAAACGCTGAAGTACTGCGAGGCTTAAGGACAAAGACCTTTGACAGGCTGCGCAAGAGTGGAAGGCGCTGGATTGATGAGTTGCCGACGGTTCTTTGGTCGATCAGAACGACGCCAAATCGAGCCACTGGCCAGACACCCTTTGCCCTAGTATACGGGGCAGAAGCAGTTCTCCCCACTGAACTCATATACGAGTCACCTCGAGTGCTCGCTTATGATGAGCTTGAGCAAGAGCAACTGCGGCAAGATGGTGCAACGCTCCTTGAGGAAGATCGTCTTCGGGCGGTTGTGAGAGCAGCACGCTACCAGCAAGCCTTGCGCCGCTACCATAGCCGCAAGGTCCGTGCCCGAAGCTTTGAGGAAGGTGACCTTCTTCTTCGGTGCGTTCAATCGGCCAAGAATACCAACAAGTTGACGCCGAAGTGGGAAGGCCCTTATCGGGTAATACGAGTCACCAGGCCTAGCACAGTCTGCCTGGAGACCGAAAATGCCATTCCGGTGAGCAACTCCTGGAACATTGAGCATCTTCTCATGTTTTACTCATGAGGCGCGGCTTGCCGGGCCCCCCGGCAAGCCACCTTTTGTAAAAGCCTTGCCGACAAGGCATGTAACCCTTTATACAAAGCCAGGCGCAGACCCTGAGCATAAATAAATGAAGCGCTGGCGCCCTAAGTTATAGCATGCATGCTAGGTCGAGTCTCGTCCTTGGTTAGGGTTGATAATGCTTAGCGGCGGCTAACCCCTAGCTTAGAGGTCGAGTTTGCATCCCTTTGTCTTTCTTTCATCTTCTTTGGTTCACAGGACACACAGATATCCTTGCCGAAACCACTCGGAGAGAAGAAAAAAGAACAGACCAGCATCTAGGCCCCGGCAAGCCAGTATTGCCGGGGGCTGCAAGAGCAAAGATTCACCCACGGCAAACCAGGGTTGCCGGGGGCTGCAGCTTCAGATAAGTTCTTCATCCCTTATCATGCATTCCATTGTGGACTGAGGTATGTGAAACCTCGTTTCTTTCCTTAAAACTACTGTGCTCCCATAACTTTAGGCCCCCGGGCTCGTTCTTGGGACCAAGTTTGGTCGTAGTCGCGGCAGCGAAAGGATGAAACAAGGAGCCTAAACCCACTCCATCCCTGCCTCCGCCAAAGGCGTGAGAAAGGTCGAGCGAAGTGGGGGGATGGCGACTCCTGTTACCGGGCGAGAAAATGTTTATCTTAGAGATATCAGGGATTTGTTCCCTGTTGTGGGTTCTACCTGCGAACAAATGACCCGGCAAACATCCCTTTTTCATTAAAAACATTCCACTCAGGTACAGTCCATAGGGAATAAAAAACATGAACAAGGGGATTACAAGTTTTAAATTTAACAGACTCCCGAAGGCTTACAAACTAAAAAGAGATAAGATGTCGTAATCCCTTTCTTGTCCCTCTCCTCAAGAGGCAGGTCAATGTAATGCCCAGGATGGCACTATACCTCCTACGTGTCGAGGCACGACTTAAAGGTATAAGCCCATCCTAGAATGATCTCAAGTTTGGTATCTTTGCACGACTCATGTAAAAGAGGGATTAAGTTGCAAAAAGAAATAGTTGGCTTACACTCGCCACTTCACACAATACAATACATAAACAATACATCATTCAAAACATCACAACCCGACTACAGGTAAGATCCAAAAGAAAGATACCAAAACAACATAAAGCCACAGGTCAGGTTCGAATCCTAGTAGAAACCACTACTGATCGTCGAAACGTCACAAGCATACGGCCACGCTCTTCATCGAGCTCCTGGTGAAGTACTTGAACCAGCTTCTGCATCAAACTCGGCTGAACCTGCATCTGGTGTTGTAGAATCTGTGAGCCACGAGGACTCAGCAATCCCATAACCATGGGTATCAAGACTAGCAAAGCTTTATGGGTAGGAAGAGGTAAAGTGGTGAGGTTGCAGCAGCGGCTAAGCATAATATGGTGGCTAACTTACGAGTACCAGAATAAGATGAGCATCTACGCAAACGGTCGCAAAAGTAGTGATCACTAAAGATCCTAACTACATACGGTCAAACATAACCCCACCGTGTTCTCTTCTCAAAGTGAAAAGAGACAGTCACGGTTACTCACACAGTTGTGTGTTTTACTTCGGATCATCTGTCAAGTTTTCTACAACCGGACATTAACAAATTCCAATCTGCCACATAACCGCGGGCACGGCTTTCGAAAGATGATAACCCTGCAGGGGTGTCCCAACTTAGCCCATCACAAGATCTCACGATTAGCTGAAGTGATAAATATAATATCATCACCCCTTATCTTAGGGAAATCCGATCAGGCTCGGCTTCCCGGTAGCACAAGTCATTTCGACAATGGTAAAACAAGTCCAGCAAGACCTCCCGGCGTGCCGACACCCTGATGGTAGCCGCGCGCATCTCGTCTCAGGCCACGTCCGGATGAGCGCTACATACAGATACCGAAGACCCCAGCGAACTGGGTAGTATCCGCAAGTGACTCTGGTTTGGGACCAACACCATCAGCACTGGCCCCCCCCTGCTATGTAGAATTAAGAATCCTCGGGGACGCGACCCCCTATGCAAATTTAATTAATTAATTAAGTTGTTATTATGAGGCAAATTAAAACCAATGTTGGGCCTTGCTGGAGGAGTTTTATTCAAAGTCGAACTGTCAAGGGGTCCCCATTTCACCCATCGTGTAAGGAATCAAGGAACATAATGCCGGTTTATCGGCGCCTAAGGTGGCATGAGTGGAACAAAACACCGAGCAAAAGGCCAAGCCTTCCACCCATGCCCAGTATATAGGTGTGTTAATAATAAATATAGATATTGTGATATGCCAACAACAAGTTCCCGCCTGGAATGAACTTCATCTTCACCTGCAACTAACAACGCTATAAGAGGGACTGAGCAAGCGAGGCTGAGCAAGCGAGTAACATAGCCAAACAGTGGTTTTGCTAGGAAGGTTTCAAGGTTAGAGGTTTCATGGCAACAAGGAGAGGCTGACATAAAAGATGGGTAGCGCGACATGTAACGATAGCATCGAGACAACTAAGCATGGCAATGGTAGTAAAGGTATCCAAGGGTATGATCATCTTGCCTGGGATTCCACAAGGGAGAAGAACGGATCCATGAAGTAGACGAAGAAGAAGCCTCACAACTCCGGAACGAACCCGAAGCTAACTAGGGAAGCAAACCGGAAAGAAGCAAAACAACACGGTAAACACACAAGCATAAACATGGCATACGATGCACATCCAAGTATGATGCATGTCCGGTTTAAATATGCAAGGCATGGCAAAGTGCACAAACAACACTACAAGTTAAGTGGAGCTCAATATGCAACGAGTTGCATATTGACAAAACACCACATTTAAATATTTAGTTGACTCTCATTTAATTACAAGACAAGATTAAAAGTTTTTAGCATGGTAAGAGGTGAAGCATAATAAAACTACACTATTAAGACATTTTAAATGAGGCCGGAAAATAACAACAACAAGTTCCGGAAAAATCCCCATAAGCATGTTTAATAATTATTAAAGCAACAACAAATCACACATATATAATGTTGTTAACATGATGCGGATGACATGAACAAGTTTATGCAATTATTAAAAGGTTGACTTAAAAGAGGTATGAAGCATTTGTCACCGTGGTGGAATGAAAAGGGTGCCACGGCAACGATCCAAAGATGATGCAACGGCAACATCTCGGTTCCGGTAACTCGTTGAGAGTCCGGTGCAAAAGGAAAGATGGCGTGAGCGAGTCAAACGAGATGAAAGGTGGGGCGATCCCGTCACCGGGTTCCCACGAGTCGGTGACGAGGCAACCGAGGAACACGACAAAAGGTCGGAACGGGCACGGAGCACACAAGGGAGACATTTCATACAACACAACAAGCATCCACGGTCATCCACGGGGTCGTCTTGTTATACCTTTGAAGCGTGCGTTTCGGGGCGGTTCGAGACGTAGAGGAAGAAGTCGTTCTCGTTTCCGAAGAGGAAGTAGTTGTTCACGGGTCTTCGGCGACGGTAGACGTTCACGTTACGTGTCGTGGTACTTGCGACGTCGTGTAGTTGTTCCCGTTCGTAGATGTACTTGTCGTTCACGAGGTCGCCAACGAGTAGTCGTGGTACTTGGTGCTTCCGGCAACGGTAGTGGAAGTAGTGGTACTTGCCGAGTCGGTCGTCATTGTACTTGGGGGTTCTCGATCCCGCGACGGTAGTGGTACTTGATCCGAGTAGTCGTTCGTTCGTAGTCGTTCATGTCATCGATGTCGGGGTACTTGGTCGGGTCGTCGTGTAGCCGTACTCGTCACGGTTCGTAGACGTTCGGGTTTTTCCGTAGAGGAACTTGATGCATCCCCGTTTTCCGGTCTCCACTTGGCAAACGAAACGGTTCCTGGACACTTGCAACAGCTCACAGCAACATAACAAAACAAACAAAACAGCAAGGGAGGCGACGCGGCCATGGCAGCGACAGCAACAGCAGGAAGAACAAGATTGAGCTGGTGAGGCCGGCGGCCTCGAGAAGAACGGAGGGAGATGGTGCGGGACGACGGGGCGCAGCCTGGGGCTGACGCAGGGCGGCGCCGGTGCTGGACTGGACTTCGGAGGGAGGAGGCCGCGGCTTGCGGCCACGAGGAGGGAGCGGGGCTCCTGGAGGCGCTGGCTCCTGGCCAGAGGCAAGGTGCGGGACCGGCGAGGGGGGGACGCCGGGGCGGCGAGGCCCTTGCCCGACGACGGCGGGGCGCGCGGCACCTTTGGCCGGCACTGGACGACCTGCAGGACGGAGGAGCGATGGGGCCCTCGGGCGCTGCGGGATCTGGCCGCTGCGGCCTTGGAGGCGACGGAGGCGTCGGTCGCGGGGCTGCAGAGGCTCGGCCCTGGGAACGGGCGCTCGGGGCCGGAGGGGCTCGAGGGGCCGGAGCAGGGAGGCTCAGAGGGAGGCGGATGCGGGCGACGAGGGGAGGGGCTCGGGCAGAGGCGAGCGATGGGAGGCTGCGAGCGGCGGGGAAAAGAGAGCGAGGGAAAGAGATCGGGCAGAGAGCGAGGGGGAAGAGGCTGGCGGCGCATCGGGAGTGAGCGAAGGGGAAGAGGAGATGCGGTCGAGGCAGTCAGTCGCTAGGGTTCGGTCGGCTGGGCCTGGGCCAGTGGGATGGCCTTTGGCCAGGAGGGAGGAGGAGATGGGCCTATTGGGCCAGGAGATAAAATGACTGGGAGGTGGCTGCTCTTAATAAAAGAGAGAAAAGAAAGGAAAAAAAAGACAAAGAAAGAAAAGATAGAGGGGGTTAGGAGCAGAATTGCACAAGGGAATATTTTTCTCGGGCATCATGAAAAGAGCACGGTCCGAGAAAAATATAAAAGGCATGATCGGAAAAATAATTCAAACATATTTGAATTTAATTCAAATAGGTTTGAACTAAGACGTGATTATTGAAGTGTCCAAAAATGTTCGAATTTTCGGAGGAACCTCGAAACAACGGAAAAGAATTATTGGCAAGGTTTTTGACGATGAAGCTCGAAGTAGCAAAGGCATGGGGAATATATGCAAGTGTGTTGCGGTTAATTCCAACAACGGAATAATTATTTATAATAGCTCCATAATATTTGGAGGATATGTTTTGAAGAGAAGACATCCTTCCCTCGATTTAAATGGACCGAAGGTCCACACAATTTATTTAGGTTGAGATGCAAAATAAAATATGACATGATGGCATGATGACATGATGCAATGCAAAAAATAAATACACAAGCACAACTGAAACACACGGGAGACCCCGGAACATCTGGAATCTTCTGGAATCTTCTGGGACGTCGGTCTCGGGCGTCACAACTCTCCCACACTAACAGAGGATCTCGACCCGAGATCCTAGAGATAGCACCGGTTAAAAAATGGAAGAGGAAGAGGTAAAACGAAGTTGCTTCTTTGACATACGAGTGAAACCACGAACCTGAGAGGTTGAACAAGTTGAAAGAAAGAAAGCAATGGAGATGAACGAAGATGAAACACTCCGTTGGAAAGAGGAACAAGGAGCATTATGAGAACCTTGAAGGTTGAAAGACATGAAACAAGAGCTCACGGACGAAAAGAAGATGAAACCGCAATGGTATAGCCAAGGAATAAGAATGACATAATTTGGACAGCACTCCGTCTGAAAATGGAAGGAATTGAAGATGAACTTGAGGAGATGAGATGATACTTGATGAAATGAACAACATCTTGCCTCCGAAACAATTGAAAGAATGCACAAGAGGTAAGAAAGATTCAGACAGCACTCCGGTAAAAGAATAGGCAAAACTTGATAAGATGAGAGAACTAGAATGAAGAATACAACACTCCGGTTAAAATGACAAGCAAGGGAGAATATGATGTTGATAAAAACGAGATGATGGTCAAAAGAGCAACATCACAAGCCTCCTGAACGAAAGAATATGCTAGGTCGTTGGAAGAAAAGAACGGAGAAGAAAATGAAAATTTCTCTCAAAATTGAATTTGAAAGAGCATCCTTACGAAGAAGGGTTGAATAGAGTTGTTGGAATTTCAACAACGAGAAGAATAAGCTTGATGTGGGCTTATGGAAAACATCTCAAAATTAAGAGGTGACAACCAGCCACTAACGGAAACATTTGATTGGATTGAGATCAACAAGGAGACGAAAAACTTAATTCACCGGAATGACAAATGAAGAACTTGGGTCATTTATAAGCACCACAATAGCAACAATCCTTAGGGAAAGCTTTTAGGTGAAATACAACCCAAGATTACTCCAACGAATAAATTGAAAGGTTGGAAAGATCTCCTGAACACGGAAAATGATGGTTTTAAATATCTCACTCTTGATAACTCGTGAATCATGAAACATGAAGGAATTGACAAGAATGACATAACACCATCTGAAAAGACAAGGTAGAAGAATAGCAATTGGAAAGCATGATGGAGAATGGTTGAGCTCCAACAAGAATCTTGATGAAGACTTCGAGGATGAATTAAAACATGATGAACCACCATGAGAACTCTGGTAATGAAAGCATGAGAAGTGAAAGATGAAAAGGATAAGATTCAAGGCCTGCGATGAATTAGATGGAGCTTTGAAATGATACTTGAAATAACTTGAAGCTCCGGAAAACAAGATGAACAACTTGAAGCCTAGAATTTGTTCCTCATGAGTAAACTCTAAACAAAGGAATTAATCCACTTGGATGAAATAAGAATAAGAATTATGTTATGCATATCCTTCATCAATTTAAATTGACGACAAGCAATGGATTTGGCATACTACTTATTCTCATTGGAAGAATTAAGAGAGATCTCGCACAAACTTGGGTAAATATTCAACGAACCACCGGTAGGATTATGAAAAGAACGAGTGAATTAAAACGATGACAACGGAAGAGTAAACTTGAATGAACCACCGTAAAAATATGGAGACGAAAGAAGAGACATCAATGAAGAATATTTGGAGGACGAAATTGAAAACTGAGAACGAAGAAATCTTCTGAAATGATGGCCTTCGGAGGATCACAAAGAAAAGAATTCATGAAATGCTTCGGATGGTATAAAAGAATTCCTCACAATCTGAACAATAATGAGGATGGCATGAGGCTAGAACCACAACTCTTTAGAGAACGGGCCAAGATTTAAGAGAAACACTTCTCCGGTCTCCAAAATCTGAGAAAACAATGAGATACACCACCATGAGTTGTTGAGCACTGCGGAATGAAGAATTAAAAGGTTGAACCAATGATGAGCAAGAATTTGAAAGCGGTCCTGAAGAAGGACTGTGACTGATGGAAATCATTCTTACATCACACTTGAAAAGAATTTGAGTATAACTCCAGAAAAATTAGAAGAGTCAGGTAAGATCCTGGAAAAGACCTGTGGGTTAGGGCCCACTCAAAAGAAATCACCGTTGGAAAAGATTGCTTAAGAGATATTGCACCGGATGAATTAAATAGCTTGAATGAGATAACAATGTCAAAAATAGCTTGACAGGATTAAGAATGGAAACATGAATCTTCTGAGATATCTTCAACACTCCGGATACGAATAAGAGAGGAGAATTATTAATTGGTACACCGGAATAAGAAAACATTGTGAAAAGAGAAAAAAGGATAAGATCAACACCGAAATCTTGAATTACATCCACCGGCAGAATTTGAGAACAAAAGAATGATGAACTTGAAGCTCTTGAGCATCTTCACGAGAAATCACCGGATAAGAACATTGAAGGAAAAGAATGAAGAACCTCACATGAATAAAATGGATATTTCATTAGAGAATTTCTGACTCCAAGAAGAAGAAGGGTGGGAGGGTGGGGAAAACAAAGACAACTTGGGATGAATGAAACAGACAAATCGTCAGATTTCCCAACGACGTCCGTATGGAGTAACTTGAAGAGAAGGCACACCGGTTGAAAAGGATTACATGAATATCTCGATGGTCAAGAAGGACTAGCACTCTCGTAGAAATATGAGAACGCCGATTAGGAAGGGTATGGAATCAACATTTGACATCGAAGCAACTCGAATACCAGAATCAAATCAAAACAAAGGATAGATATTTCGCAGCATCATCTTCACAATATCATCCGAGCAAGGAATTGAACGAATGAATTCCGTAGGTACATCAACTTGACGAGAGCCACTTGGATAGCAAAATGAAAATAAAAAAGGAACAAGTAACAGATAGAACAAATACAAGATAGAAGCTTCGTTCGACATCTTCGTGCTGAAAGCTCATGGAACGTGTTACAAAAGGGTTTTGTCATCCCCGGATCAGCATAGCCAAGGACACTTTAAGATGCAACTCCCGATCAGAACAAGTCCATAAAACCACTTCACTCAATGTAGAACCCCAAACTTCATATCGTGCATCCGTTGGAAGAATGCCTAGAACTACTGGATGAGCCCACCTATAGATTTCCGAAAGTTTCCAGTTATGCAATCAGGTGTTGGAGATACACGGGAAGCACCGCGCAATCAACTCTAAACCTACATCCAGGTGTATCCATCCTTCAACACATAACCAGTCTTTCTCGGAAACTGTTTACCTCGGACCTTCGAAAAGCATCCACTATACAAGCTATGGCAATACTCTCGAACTACCTCCCCAGTACTGGGTGATGTCGGGGTTATCTTGCCACTAACCGTATAGGAGAGTTTTCGATGTCGACCGTCTTAAGTATTCTAGTACCGCCGCGATGGATTTGTGACGACAACACCTCGGAGCTCACCTCCCCGGGACACTGCCACAACCCCTAATGACAGGAGGCATCGAGAACAATGTTCTCGTCACAAAGACATCGAAACAATCCAAACAATACTCACGAGATCCTAAAAAAAATGGTGCAATTTTTGAAAGTAGAAGAGGCAAGAGTAGTCGTCAGGAGTCCTCACCAGAGTGAAAAGAGATGAGAAGCAAAGAAATCCTACTCTCCGATATAAATATAGGACTCAAAATGTTTTTAAGTGTGTGCCTAGACTCAACCGTCAACGATTCGATCAATCAGTGGGGGCTTCTAGGTCGGAGAAGGCTCTGATACCAACTCGTAATGCCCAGGATGGGACTATACCTCCTACGTGTCGAGGCACGACTTAAAGGTATAAGCCCATCCTAGAATGATCTCAAGTTTGGTATCTTTGCACGACTCATGTAAAAGAGGGATTAAGTTGCAAAAAGAAATAGTTGGCTTACACTCGCCACTTCACACAATACAATACATAAACAATACATCATTCAAAACATCACAACCCGACTACGGGTAAGATCCAAAAGAAAGATACCAAAACAACATAAAGCCACATGTCAGGTTCGAATCCTAGTAGAAACCACTACTGATCGTCGAAACGTCACAAGCATACGGCCACGCTCTTCATCGAGCTCCTGGTGAAGTACTTGAACCAGCTTCTGCATCAAACTCGGCTGAACCTGCATCTGGTGTTGTAGAATCTGTGAGCCACGAGGACTCAGCAATCCCATAACCATGGGTATCAAGACTAGCAAAGCTTTATGGGTAGGAAGAGGTAAAGTGGTGAGGTTGCAGCAGCGGCTAAGCATAATATGGTGGCTAACTTACAAACCAGAATAAGATGAGCATCTACGCAAACGGTCGCAAAAGTAGTGATCGCTAAAGATCCTAACTACATACGGTCAAACATAACCCCACCGTGTTCTCTTCTCAAAGTGAAAAGAGACAGTCATGGTTACTCACACAGTTGTGTGTTTTACTTCGGATCATCTGTCAAGTTTTCTACAACCGGACATTAACAAATTCCAATCTGCCACATAAACTCGGGCACGGCTTTCGAAAGATCATAACCCTGCAGGGGTGTCCCAACTTAGCCCATCACAAGCTCTCACGATTAGCTGAAGTGATAAATATAATATCATCACCCCTTATCTTAGGGAAATCCGATCAGGCTCGGCTTCCCGGTAGCACAAGTCATTTCGACAATGGTAAAACAAGTCCAGCAAGACCTCCCGGCGTGCCGACACCCTGATGGTAGCCGCGCGCATCTCGTCTCAGGCCACGTCCGGATGAGCGCTATGTACAGATACCGAAGACCCCAGCGAACTGGGTAGTATCCGCAAGTGACTCTGGTTTGGGACCAACACCATCAGCACTGGCCCCCCCTGCTATGTAGAATTAAGAATCCTCGGGGACGCGACCCCCTATGCAAATTTAATTAATTAATTAAGTTGTTATTATGAGGCAAATTAAAACCAATGTTGGGCCTTGCTGGAGGAGTTTTATTCAAAGTCGAACTGTCAAGGGGTCCCCATTTCACCCATCGTGTAAGGAACGCAAAATCAAGGAACATAATGTCGGTTTATCGGCGCCTAAGGTGGCATGAGTGGAACAAAACACCGAGCAAAAGGCCAAGCCTTCCACCCATGCCCAGTATATAGGTGTGTTAATAATAAATATAGATATTGTGATATGCCAACAACAAGTTCCCACCTGGAATGAACTTCATCTTCACCTGCAACTAACAACGCTATAAGAGGGACTGAGCAAGCGAGGCTGAGCAAGCGGGTAACATAGCCAAACAGTGGTTTTGCTAGGAAGGTTTCAAGGTTAGAGGTTTCATGGCAACAAGGAGAGGCTGACATAAAAGATGGGTAGCGCGACATGTAACGATAGCATCGAGACAACTAAGCATGGCAATGGTAGTAAAGGTATCCAAGGGTATGATCATCTTGCCTGGGATTCCACAAGGGAGAAGAACGGATCCATGAAGTAGACGAAGAAGAAGCCTCACAACTCCGGAACGAACCCGAAGCTAACTAGGGAAGCAAACCGGAAAGAAGCAAAACAACACGGTAAACACACAAGCATAAACATGGCATACGATGCACATCCAAGTATGATGCATGTCCGGTTTAAATATGCAAGGCATGGCAAAGTGCACAAACAACACTACAAGTTAAGTGGAGCTCAATATGCAACGAGTTGCATATTGACAAAACACCACATTTAAATATTTAGTTGACTCTCATTTAATTACAAGACAAGATTAAATGTTTTTAGCATGGCAAGAGGTGAAGCATAATAAAACTACACTATTAAGACATTTTAAATGAGGCCGGAAAATAAAAACAACAAGTTCCGGAAAAATCCCCATAAGCATGTTTAATAATTATTAAAGCAACAACAAATCACACATGTATAATGTTGTTAACATGATGCGGATAACATGAACAAGTTAATGCAATTATTAAAAGGTTTACTTAAAAGAGGTATGAAGCATTTGTCACCGTGGTGGAATGAAAAGGGTGCCACGGCAACGATCCGAAGATGATGCAACGGCAACATCTCGGTTCCGGTAACTCGTTGAGAGTCCGGTGCAAAAGGAAAGATGGCGTGAGCGAGTCAAACGAGATGAAAGGAGGGGCGATCCCGTCACCGGGTTCCCACGAGTCGGTGACGAGGCAACCGAGGAACACGACAAAAGGTCGGAACGGGCACGGAGCACACAAGGGAGACATTTCATACAACACAACAAGCATCCACGGTCATCCACGGGGTCGTCTCGTTATACCTTTGAAGCGTGCGTTTCGGGGCGGTTCGAGACGTAGAGGAAGAAGTTGTTCTCGTTTCCGAAGAGGAAGTAGTTATTCACGGGTCTTCGGCGACGGTAGACGTTCACGTTACGTGTCGTGGTACTTGCGACGTCGTGTAGTTGTTCCCGTTCGTAGATGTACTTGTCGTTCACGAGGTCGCCAACGAGTAGTCGTGGTACTTGGCGCTTCCGGCGACAGTAGTGGAAGTAGTGGTACTTGTCGAGTCGGTCGTCGTGGTACTTGGGGGTTCTCGATCTCGCGACGGTAGTGGTACTTGATCCGAGTAGTCGTTCGTTCGTAGTCGTTCATGTCATCGATGTCGGGGTACTTGGTCGGGTCGTCGTGTAGCCGTACTCGTCACGGTTCGTAGACGTTCGGGTTTTTCCGTAGAGGAACTTGATGCATCCCCGTTTTCCGGTCTCCACTTGGCAAACGAAACGGTTCCTGGACACTTGCAACAGCTCACGACAACATAACAAAACAAACAAAACAGCAAGGGAGGCGACGCGGCCATGGCAGCGACAGCAACAGCAGGAAGAACAAGATTGAGCTGGTGAGGCCGGCGGCCTCGAGAAGAACGGAGGGAGATGGTGCGGGACGACGGGGCGCAGCCTGGGGCTGACGCAGGGCGGCGCCGGTGCTGGACTGGACTTCCGAGGGAGGAGGCCGCGGCTTGCGGCCACGAGGAGGGAGCGGGGCTCCTGGAGGAGCTGGCTCCTGGCCAGAGGCAAGGTGCGGGACCGGCGAGGGGGGGACGCCGGGGCGCCGAGGCCCTGGCCCGACGACGGCGGGGCGCGCGGCACCTTTGGCCGGCGCTGGACGACCTGCAGGACAGAGGAGCGATGGGGCCCTCGGGCGCTGCGGGATCTGGCCGCTGCGGCCTTGGAGGCGACGGAGGCGTCGGTCGCGGGGCTGCAGAGGCTCGGCCCTGGGAACGGGCGCTCGAGGCCGGAGGGGCTCGAGGGGCCGTAGCAGGGAGGCTCGGAGGGAGGCGGATGCGGGCGACGAGAGGAGGGGCTCGGGCAGAGGCGAGCGATGGGAGGCTGCGAGCGGCGGGGAAAAGAGAGCGAGGGAAAGAGATCGGGCAGAGAGCGAGGGGGAAGAGGCTGGCGGCGCATCGGGAGTGAGCGAAGGGGAAGAGGAGATGTGGTCGAGGCAGTCAGTCGCTAGGGTTCGGCCGGCTGGGCCTGGGCCAGTGGGATGGCCTTTGGCCAGGAGGGAGGAGGAGATGGGCCTATTGGGCCAGGAGATAAAATGACTGGGAGGTGGCTTCTCTTAATAAAAGAGAGAAAAGAAAGGAAAAAAAAGACAAAGAAAGAAAAGATAGAGGGGGTTAGGAGCAGAATTGCACAAGGGAATATTTTTCTCGGGCATCATGAAAAGAGCACGGTCCGAGAAAAATATAAAAGGCATGATCGGAAAAATAATTCAAACATATTTGAATTTAATTCAAATAGGTTTGAACTAAGACGTGATTATTGAAGTGTCCAAAAATGTTCGAATTTTCGGAGGAACCTCGAAACAACGAAAAAGAATTATTGGCAAGGTTTTTAACGATGAAACTCGAAGTAGCAAAGGCATGGGGAATATATGCAAGTGTGTTGCGGTTAATTCCAACAACGGAATAATTATTTATAATATCTCCATAATATTTGGAGGATATGTTTTGAAGAGAAGACATCCTTCCCTCGATTTAAATGGACCGAAGGTCCACACAATTTATTTAGGTTGAGATGCAAAATAAAATATGACATGATGGCATGATGACATGATGCAACGCAAAAAACTAAATACACAAGCACAACTGAAACACACGGGAGACCCCGGAACATCTGGAATCTTCTGGAATCTTCTGGGACGTCGGTCTCGGGCGTCACAGTCAAGGAGGCGAGAAGGGCAAAAGGAGCACCTAGGCGAGCTATGGGTGGCAGAAGACACCAAGAGAACATCTTGGTGGCCGCCCAAAGGCTGGATGGTGATGGCGGCGCCGGAAGCATAGCTCGAAGACGAGGCGGCAGGACGTCAGTACGCGTCGAAGGCGTCGGTGCCCGCGTACTCCGACATGACGACCTTGCCGCCCGCCCTCTTCCTCTTCCGCAGCCCCCCCAACGCCAGCCGCCCAAGGGGACGTCCCCAAGAAGTTCAAGGAGCCGGCGACACGGATGATGGGGTCGCCGGTGCCACAAGGAGCGGCGCCTGACACCTAGTTGGACCCGTCATCCTGCCGCCTACCGCCCTCGTCATCGCTGCCGCTGTCCTCCTCGTCACTCTCGCTCGAGGAGGAATCTTCACTATCAGAAGAGCTCTCCACGCAACACCTTGCATGAGTCCCGAAGTGCCCGAAGACCTTGACGGAAAGAAGCCCACCCTCCATCAACTTAAAATGGAGAGTGAGCCCATCCGTCAAGCTGTGGATGCGAGCAAACGTCTTCCATCCCTGACGAAGATACATCACATGAGGAGCAGGGAAGTCGACGCGAACCCGCATGCCACTGATCCCACAGCCCCTCATGTGCAGCCGCAACGACTCCGGCGGATCCAACTCCATCTCCCGCGCAAATGGAGTCGGGAGACGAAGGCGACGGCGCGGCGGCCGGCGCAACCTGATGAAGAACTCACAAGGGTCATCCCCAACATGGCCCTCCATTGGAGGAGGAGCTGCTGGCGGGGGCGAGGCCGGTGGGCCACCCCGTCCTCCTCTTCCCCGAGCGCCCCGGCCTCGCCCACGGCCTCGCCCCCTCCTCCTTCCCCTCGTGGCCGGCTCTGCCACCCCAGGCGCAGGAGAAGGAGGGACGCGTTGTCGAGCGGCGACCCTCGCCGCCACCGTTGAAGGGCCGGGATTTTCTCTCTCCATGACGAATGTAAGAGAGGAGCAGAAGCTGAAGGAGAAAGAAGATGGAAGAGTGCGAGACGCCGTCCATCCCCCCCGCTCTTTATAAAGGAACGGGGTTGGGGCTCGACCGCCCCGCTCGGCCAATCAAGACACGGAAGGCGCAGGGAGCCAGGGCCGACCCGCCACCCCAACCAGCGATGGCCCGGTTTCCCGCCTCCACCGTTTGCCACCCCAAGCGCATGGGAGACACGTGGCAGACGTGCGGAACAGAGGGGACGGGTGAGGCGACCTCTCCCCACCCCGTGATCGTGGGGAGTGGACGCCTTGAGGACCGCGCCTCGGCCCCATTCAGTAAATGGGCCGCGCCTCCATGCCTCCCTCCGTTTATGGGGAAGGCGTGAACCGCCCCTTTACTACGACGTGATGCCTGCCTGCGGGAACCAACCCCACGCATGCCGCCCACGTCACGCACACCCCTCCACACGGCGCCACGCGCGCGGATCATGGGAGGCGCACCGCGCGAAAAATCTTATCACGGTGAAAACCGTCCCGCCTGCCCGCGCACCGTTCTGGGGCTAGCCCAACAACACGTCACGCTTATGTGAGCCCCAGGCCCGGGGGCTCCTGTCGGTGTACAAAAAGGGGGTACACTTTTTGTACCCCTATGACTGTGCACGGGCAGTCTGAGCCACGGGCACCACCACACCAAGCAAGGCAAGGGAGGTGAGCCAGGGTGAGACCGAAGCTCGATGGAACTGGAGCAACACCAAGAACAAGACCACAAATAGCAAAGGGACGAAGCGGGTTCCCCCGACAAGATCCTTGCCGGGAGCCAGTTTTAGCAGCCCCGGCAAGATCCTTGCCGGCGCCGGCTTTAGCAGCCCCGGCAAGACCCTTGCCGCGGCAACTCGCCCCACGCATAAGGGGCAAATCACCCTTGAGTCCACTGCCCCCATGGGGCAAGGATTCGGGAGACATCCCCGTGGTGGCATGCAGATCTTTGTGAAGACATTCAAGATCAGACACGCACTAAGAAGACGACGACCCTTGGCGGGATCCCAGCCAAGGAAGTCCACAAGACCTCCGGCAAGCACCTTGCCGGGGATGGCAACAGGCGCCGCGGCAAGACCCTTGCCGGGGCCCCGGCAAGACCCTTGCCGAGGACATCCGTGGGGCCACCATCAGGCCCACGCCGACTAAACTTCCACCGCCTTACGCAGCTGCCGACCCAACCAGCTGGCAGGCACCTGCGTGGCGACATGCAGATCTTCGTGAAGACCCACCATTGCGCCACCTCAGCTGCCTGCCTACCTACATGGCATCTCAGGCATCGCTGGCCAGGGCGCGTGTCGACACAAGAAAGAGCGGTGACGGACGAGACGGATATCTCCCCCGTCCCCGATAAAGCAAGGACACCTAAGCAAGACGCATTAAATGCGTCTTGTCATGTAATGCGAGGGATAACCTCGCATCACTGTACCCCTTTCCACCTCCTGTGTGCCACTGTGGCAACCCCTTTTCCCTATAAAAGGAGGCCCGAGACGACCAGGAGGAGGATTCAGCTTTTTGGAGCTTCTCACGCCCCATAGCTAGCTGAAGAACACAGATATACAGTCCACCAAAGCAGGAGTAGGGTTTTACGCATCCTCGCGGCCCGAACCTGGATAAACGAACCGTGTGCTATCTGTTTGATCCGCTCTTCTCTCAACCCCGTGCCCCGCTAACCGTAGTAGGGATTCTTGTGATCCCATAGGTGTCGTTCCCAATACACCGACAGATTCGATCGTCGGTATCTCAATACCTAGTTCAATCTCGTTACTGGGAAGTCTCTTTACTCGTTCCGTAATACATCATCTTGTGACTAACTAATTAGTCATATCCTTGCAAGGCTTATTATGATGTGTATTACTGAGACGGCCCAAAGATACCTCTCCAACATTCGGAGTGACAAATCCTATTCTTGATCTATGCCAACACCACGAATACCTTCGGAGACATCTATAGAGCATCTTTATAATCACCCAGTTACGTTGTGACGTTTGATAGCACATAAGGTGTTCCTCCGGTATTCGGGAGTTGTATAATCTCATAGTCATAGGAACATGTATAAGTCATGGAGAAAGCAATAGCAGTAAAACTAAACTATCATAGTGCTAAGCTAACGGGTGGGTCTTGTCCATCACATCATTCTCCTAATGATGTGATCTCGTTGATCAAATGACAACTCATGTCTATGGTCAGGAAACATAACCATCTTTGATCAATGAGCTAGTCTAGTAGAGGCATACTAGGGACATACTGTTTTATCTATGTATTCACACATGTACTAAGTTTCCGGTTAATACAATTCTAGCATGAATAAAAGACATTTATCATGATATAAGGAAATACAAATAACTTCTTTATTATTGCCTCTAGGGCATATTTCCTTCAAGGTTATGCCGCTATTCATGTTATAGCACGCTATAACGGCGCTTGATGTCTACTACACGCTTCTATTCCTGTAGACAGTGTTGGGCCTCGAAGAGCAGAGGTTTGTAGGACAACAGCAAATTTCCCTTAAGTGAGTAACCTAAGGTTTATCGAACTCAGGGAAGTGGAGGTTGAACGTACCCCTTTCAAGCAACCCTGCAATCAAGATACAAGAAGTCTCTTGTGTCCCCAACACACCTAATACACTTGTAGATGTATAGGTGCACTAGTTCGACGAAGAGATGGTAAAATATGGATGATAGGAGTGGCAAAGCAAAGTAATATAAATCTGTAATAAAAAGTGCAGCAAGCAAACAAGTGGTAAACGTGAGCACAAATGGTATTGCAATGGTGGAAACAAGGCCTGGGCTTCATACTTTCACTAGTGGCAACTCCCAACAACATTAACATAATCGAATCACATGATATTTCCCATAAAACATGCAAGGGGGACGCACTCGGAGGTCATTCCTTTGTGGTCAAGAGAGGACGAGAATTATGTAGGGCTACAAAAGCACGCCTCAAAGTTCGTAGTTCTCAACCTATGGATTTCCCAATGTCACCGCGGCCATCCAAAGACAGTACCACAATCACCACAACATATCTCAAGGATAGTCAAAGACAAGCACCAAGAGACTCTCAATCTTCAATCCACACACAAAAGAGGAAATCACTCATGAAAATATTCTTCTAATCTATGTCCAATAGACCGCTGTCACCTTGGTCTCGGAGATTATACTAGATAAAGACAAGTGAGTACATCAATCCAATACATCGAGGAAGGGGAAATATCATGGGATCACCCTAGATTAACATAGCCTATGATCACAACGAAGATCACATCATAGGAGAGAGAATTGACCACATAGCTACTGGTAGACACCTCAGCCCCGAGGAGGAACTACTCCCGCATCATGGAGGGAGGAAGCAACGTCGATGGAGATGAATCCGGGGGCACTTTCCCGTCCCGGCAGGGTGCCGGCACAGGAATTCTGGTCCCCCGAAACTTGATGGCGATGGTGGCGGAGATCGGAATTGCGTCTGGAGGAAAGGGGTCCGTCCTCGAGGGTTTCGGGACGCGGTGTAAATATATGCCAAAGGGGGGCGTCAGAGGAGGCCTGGGGGGCCCAGGCGCCCTGGCGGCGCGGCCAGGAGGGGGGCGCGCCCTCTGGCCGCCTGGAGCCCTGGTGGCCCCCCTTCGGCCCTACTTTGGCCGCATGGAAGCTCCCGGAACGCTGATTTTTTTATATATTTTTCCCGGAATTTTTCTGGCAGTTTACGTAATGAGAAAACCTGAAATACAAAAACAGCAGAAAACAGAAACTGGCACTGGGGTGCACTGAGTTAATAGGTTAGTCCAAATATGATCAAAAGTGTATGAAAGTGCATAAATATCATAGCAATATCACACAAAAGAGGCATGGAGCAAGCAGAAATTATAGATATGTTTTGGACGTATCAGCGCTAAATGCAAAAATGTTTTAGCGTTTTTAGCGTGGAGCGATAGAAACAGGGCAGACGCTCAGCCCATAGCAGCCCATTGGGCATCGGCCCAATGCAACACAACAATAGGCCCATCTAGGATGGAAATATTGCTTTTGTCTGGACGAAAACAAGAAGAATTCTCTTAAGTGCATCTAATGTCATAATGTGTACACCAGCGGTATGCAAGTATAGCTCCTAGACAAAATTTTAGACGTTGAAATCCTTATTTTCTGTGATATATCTGGCATTTTTTTCAAAACACTATTTTGAAAATAACACGTAATAACTTGTATAGCATTTGGAGAAGGGCCATGCTATTTTAGATAGCGCGCTATTTTTTTCGCTGTGTGCAAGCAGTGCGTCAGGCCAAGAAACACCGCATGCCGGCCAAGGCTCATCACGGGGACCAGCCTCCTACCGGCGACGTCCACCTCCAACACCTCAATGCGTCTGGTGATGCCGCCCACTGTGAATATCTCATTTGGATTGTAAGCCTCGACGCCGCCGAAGCACTCCATGCCTCTCCAGTACCGCACCATCAGCATCTTCCCGCCTGTGCCACGGACCAGGAACGAGATTATGTGATGTTTCCAAATGTAGTCTTTCTTGGCATGGCGGCGCTGGTTAACCAGCCTCACCAGCCGAGGTATCGGCTGCAGCTCAAGAAGGTAGACCGAACCCTATGGCGAGTGATGGCTTCTCGCCCCTCGTTGGTTACCCCAAGTGGAAGGTTGAGATGTAGCGTAGTGGCAAGTTTCCCTTGGCAAAGATACCAAGGATCGAATCTCGTGAGACTCCGAGGGTCGACAAGTAGGTGTCAACGGCGCCAGAAACTTAGCGGTTGACAGGACCTGCACACAGATACAGATAACTTTGCTCCCAACGAGTACAGATAGGTTGTCAATCCCTCCGGCCTTGTTGTTTACAAAGGATCAAACACAAGAGATAATAATGATAGCTATGACTGCAACTAGGAAGTAAATAGAAGGTGTGATCAGCGGTGGTAATATGGACCGGGGTCCCATGATGTTCACTAGTGATGTCTCTCTCCCAAAAGACGATAAAACAGCAAAGCGAGGTAAACAAATTACAGCTGGGCAATTGGCAGGATTATGTGCGCAAACCAATGCTAACTATGCTGCAAGGAAAGGTAGAGGCTCAAAAGCATGGGCGGTACGCCAAGGCAAGTAGACTGAAATCCATCTGCATCTACTACTAATCATCCACCTTGAGATATCTATCCAGAACATCTCGCTGGTATTAAGTTGCGAATCTCACCCAAAGTGTAAACTCAAAGCAACAGACAACTGCATTAAAAGAACTTTGCGTAAAGTAAACAATCCTTGCACCCGCAAGTACAAGCACCGTTGTTTTCCCCCTTGTGGTAACAGCACATCCCCTAGACTCATGTTTCTGTCACTCAAGCTAGTCATCAAGGGGCATGAACCCACAATCAAGCATAACGCTCCCTCTTGGAGTTACTACCTACTACTTGGCCAAAGCAATAAACAGCAACGGAGAACATGCAAGAATTACTCAAGAACAAAGATATAAAAGAGGTGAATCAAATATATTACTCAAACACAATCTGAACATAGTCTCATAATCCATCAGATCCCAGCAAACTCAACAAAGTAACAGCAGAAAGATTACATATGTGCCTCGATCATGTAGGGCAGCTCACGAGATCTAAACCATGAAGAGCAAAGAGGCGAGGAGAACATCACATAGCTACTGATCATGGACCCATGGTCCAAGGTGGACTACTCACGACTCATCCGGGAAGCGTCCATGGTGGTGGAGAAGCTCCCGGTGGTGGTTCTCCCCTCCGGCAGGGTGCCGGGAAGAGTTCTCCTGATGCTCCCGATCTTGGAAGCGCTGCGGCGGCGGAACAGAGGCGAGATCGCGAAAAAGGGTTCCGTCCTCGAGGGTTTAGGGACGAGAGGAATATATATGCGAAGGGGGGCAACCAGAGGCGGAGAAGGGGCCCCAGGCGCACCCCTGGCGCGGCCAGGGGTGGCGCCGTGCCAGGTGGCCACCTGGGCCTCCCCTGGCTCCCCTCTGGCCCCGCTTTGGTTCTTCGCGAAGCTTCCTGTACGCTGACTTTTCCTGTATTTTTCCCGGAATTTTTGGGGCACTTTTAATATGGGTGAAACCTGAAATAGAAAAACAACAGAAAACAGGAACTAGCACTATGGTGCACTGAGTTAATAGGTTAGTCCAAATATGATCAAAAGTGTATGGAAGTGCATCAATATCATAGCAATATCACACAAAAGAAGCATGGAGCAAGCAGAAATTATAGATACGTTTTGGACGTATCAACATCCCCAAGCTTAATTCCTGCTCGTCCTCGAGTAGGTAAATGATAACAAGCATAATTTATGTGGTGACATGCTATCAACCATATAAGAACTTTTAAGTAAAGCAATCAAGGCATGTAATTCAATTCAAGTCATAACAAGCAAGAGTCTATATTAGCATTGTAACAAGCAACATAAGAACATAAAGGTGCAAGAGCTCTCGCTGTCCGTGACTCGAATGTCTCCAAATGGTGTTTGCGTGCAAGAAAGGGGATAGGGATATACGAGAGAGTAAAACATAGTTTTTGTATTGTTGAGAACTTAATCTACTAAAGTTTCACACTTGGTTTGGAATCTTATCTTGACTCATCCCCAGACCACTAGCCAGGTACAAGTCAAAATGATCCACTCCCTTTCGATATTTTGAGCACTCATGCAATGGATGAGCGTAAGCAAGAAAGTTGACACTTAGGATGGCAAAGAGAGAAAAATGGTGAAGGGGGGAGACAAAAAAAAGGTGTGAAAGGCTCACATCAATGAGGACAATCATAGGCGAGAGAAAGCCAAATGATGGATATGATGTGAGGAGTAGGGATTGCAATGCAACGGATGCACAAATGAGCTAAGGTAAGCTCCCCAATGGAACTAGTGGGGGTGCATCCAACTTGCTTGCTCAAGAAGACCTAGAGCTCTTTTGAGGAGGCTCATCATTGGAATATACAAGCCAAGTTCTATAGTGTGAAGGTCCCCACATAGCTATATGCATGACTGATAATCTCTATGGAGTACAAGGTATAATATGGAGTACGAGTGTGGATCTCTCAAAAGGAATAGTAGTGTGCCCCCTTCTCTCTTTTTATTTCTTTTTTCTCTTTTTCTCTTTTATTTTTATTTTTTTTGTGGCCTCAATGGCTCTTTCTATTTAACTCTCATTTGTCCTCTTCGGGATCTTTTGATTTTTTCCTCTTTGGGATCTTTTCCTCACTTTAGGGGCAACACTCTATGTATTACAAGAAGTATAGAAGATCTTTCACACTTTACAAAAGTACTCAACATAAAGAAAATAAAACTATCATGATGTATGCAAATGTATGCCTCTGCCAGTGTAGCAGGATATGCAATGATACTAGCGCGTCATGTAGCAATGATTAGGGCAAGGCCCAACTAGCATGCGGCTCATCGATCAAGCAAAAAGCATGTATGACATGAAGATCAAGTCATGAGAAGATGGATGTTGCATGGCAATGTATCTCGGGAAGGCTATGGAAATGCCTTGATAGGTAGGTATGGTGGCTGTTTTGAGGAAGGATATAATGAGGCTTATGATGACAGAGCGTATCGTGCCAAGGATTTGGATGCACCGGCGAAGTATGCGCCAACTCTCGAGGTGAGAAAGGGCAATGCACGGTACCGAAGAGGCTAGAAAAATATGGCTAGGTGGAAGTATCAACTTTCGAATACTCACATTAGTCCGAAGAACTCATGCACTTATTATCGGTAACTCTCAATCTAATTAGGAGGTTCACAAAAAGACAAGTACCCCGAGGAGGAGTGTATGGGGGTTTGGTTATCCTTGCGCATCCTCGACTCATGGTACGTGAGTGTACTCTAATATTCGATCCCTCCAAAGATTAGTGATCCATCTAGTAGCTAAAGTTCTCAACTATTTTGTAGGTTTTCGAAAATAAACACGGATTGCCCAAAATACGACATCTATCACTAATAGGCTAAAACTCTTGACACGAAAAGTTCAGACATTACTCATGGCAATACCTCAAAACTATTGCAAGTTACTACTAAAATTAAATAGCAACCTCAATTACCTACTTTAAGTTAAGACACACAACTCAGTGCAACAGGCAAACTCTCTTAACAAGATAAACATGAAAACTCAAGAGAGTTCAGCAACCAACTAAACAAAAGCTCTTTAAAAAAATAAAAGCATGAAAACTAAGAGCTAAACATGACAGCAGCTATGGAAAGACAAAGAACACACACAGCAAAGATAAGCATGAAAATCCTATGTTGTGTTCTAGGTTGAAGTGGAGCGTGTTTCTCTCCCATACAAAGAAAGCTGGGTTCTAACTTGTTATGAACAGCAAGCAAAGCTAAAGAAAACTAAAAAGGAAACTAAGAGCAAGACGCTCCAAGCATAGCACATAACACATGAAGTGATAAGAATATAGTGGAACGAAAGACGAACTGATAATTGTTGATGGAGAAGGGGATGCATGGGGGCATCCCCAAGCTTAGACGCTTGAGTCTTCTTGAATATTTCTTGGGGGTGCACGGGGGCATCCCCAAGCTTGAGCATTTGACCCTCCTGAATCTTCTTTTATCATCTTCCCTCGCACACTTGAAAACTCCCTTCATACACAACTCATCATAATCTGATTAGCGAGGTTAGTACCCACAATAAAATGATTTTTCCCTACTGGAAATAAAGATAATCTTGAAGAGCTACTGTTTCTCAAGAATGCCAAAAGGTTTCTGCAGAGAAAAAGCAAGCTCAAGGTTTGCAAAACGAAGAAAAGGCAAAACAGGACAGAATCTGTGAAAAACAGACCAGCAGGTAGTAAATGATTTTTTCGGGGCACTTCTGCAACTCAAATCAAAAAACTCAGAACAGATGCTTGAAAGCCAATTGTATAGAGCACGCTGTCAAAAAAATTCAGATCAAAAAGATGATCTGGTGATTTTATTCGAATTTTTCTGTCCAAGGACAGAATCTGTTTTCTGGACAGCACGTCACAACTTTTGAACTTTCTTGTAATCGGAGGCTAAACTTGGCACAAAGCTGAAAAGAAAAGATACAATGATGATGCTACTGTAGTAACAAACATCAAGACACAACAAAAGCAAAATAAAACCTAATTCATTGTGGGCTGCCTCCCAAAAGCGCTTTCTTTTATGCCTTTAAGCTAGGCATGATGCAAAAAGATCAAGTTGTATCAATTGAACCATCATCAAGATCATCAAACAGCTCTTCAATAGTACAACTAGTCTTAAGAGGACTTTCAAATAAAGGCCTAATAAAGATACTTCTAGGGAGAAAACCAAAAGGTGGAAAGTCAATGGGAGATTCATTTATAAATTTATCAAAGAGAGGTATTTCTTCCAAAGTCTTCACAGTTTCAACCCCTTTGGCAATAGATGGATTACTAATGGAACGAGGAGCCTTTGGAACGTAAACGAACTTAGGTTCCTTCTTTGCCGGAGTTTCTACCTTTTTGGCTTTGATTGAGGAGATAGTAGTTCCTAAAGTGTCAAAGATTTCCTCAATCTTGTCTATCCTAGAAGAATCCAAGTCATGGAATTTGATGGTCTCCAAAGTTTTGAGAATTTTATGCATGGAGCTATCAAGCCTATTCAAATTCCCTTGGATCTTATGGTCCAACTCATTTATCCTATTAATGCTTGGCATCTCTAGCTCTATCTTTTCAAGTTTTTTCATAATGTGAGCTAGGGTAATGTCCTCTTGAATGCTAACAACAGGGGGATTTCCAACAAGATTTTCCATAATACTAAGAGATTCCCAAACTGGGGCTTCTAGGAAATTCCCATTGATAGCAGAATCTAGAATAAACCTATTCCAAGAAGTAATTCCAACATAAAAATTTCTAAGCAGGATAGTAGTAGACTGCTTCTTGGTGGCTCTTTTTTGAGAATCATTAATTCTATACCAAGCATTCACCACCTCTTTGTTTAAAGGTGAGCACTTCTGCCTCACCAAAGGCAAAAGGACCAGACATAATGCCAACTAAAAGCAAGATAATTATTTTTGTGATTTTTGGTAAGGGACACTAAAGCAAAAACTGAAAGGTAAACTAACAAGACTAAAAAGCAAAGATAAAAGATAGCGTGCAACTCCCCTATCTTGAAGAGTGGAGTCCCCGGCAACGGCGCCAGAAACTTGCTTGATGGCTTCTCGCCCCTCGTTGGTTACCCCAAGTGGAAGGTTGAGATGTAGCGTAGTGGCAAATTTCCCTTGGCAAAGATACCAAGGATCGAATCCCGTGAGACTCCGAGGGTCGACAAGTAGGTGTCAACGGCGCAAGAAACTTAGCGATTGACAGGACCTGCACACAGATACAGATAACTTTGCTCCCAACGAGTACAGAGAGGTTGTCAATCCCTCCGGCCTTGTTGTTTACAAAGGATCAAACACAAGAGATAATAATGATAGCTATGACTGCAACTAGGAAGTAAAAACAGGAAGTAAATAGAAGGTGTGATCAGCGGTGGTAATATGGACCGGGGTCCCATGATGTTCACTAGTGATGTCTCTCTCCCAAAAGACGATAAAACAGCAAAGCGAGGTAAACAAATTACAGCTGGGCAATTGACAGGATTATGTGCGCAAACCAATGCTAACTATGCTGCAAGGAAAGGTAGAGGCTCAAAAGCATGGGCGGTACGCCAAGGCAAGTAGACCGAAATCCATCTGCATCTACTACTAATCATCCACCTTGAGATATCTATCCAGAACATCTCGCTGGTATTAAGTTGCGAATCCCACCCAAAGTGTAAACTCAAAGCAACAGACAACTGCATTAAAAGAACTTTGCGTAAAGTAAACAATCCTTGCACCCGCAAGTACAAGCACCGTTGTTTTCCCCCTTGTGGCAACAGCACATCCCCTAGACTCATGTTTCTGTCACTCAAGCTAGTCATCAGGGGGCATGAACCCACAATCAAGCATAACGCTCCCTCTTGGAGTTACTACCTACTACTTGGCCAAAGCAATAAACAGCAACGGAGAACATGCAAGAATTACTCAAGAACAAAGATATAAAAGAGGTGAATCAAATATATTACTCAAACACAATCTGAACATAGTCTCATAATCCATCAGATCCCAGCAAACTCAGCAAAGTAACAACAGAAAGATTACATATGTGCCTCGATCATGTAGGGCAGCTCACGAGATCTAAACCATGAAGAGCAAAGAGGGGAGGAGAACATCACATAGCTACTGATCATGGACCCATGGTCCAAGGTGGACTACTCACGACTCATCCGGGAAGCGTCCATGGTGGTGGAGAAGCTCCCGGTGGTGGTTCTCCCCTCCGGCAGGGTGCCGGGAAGAGTTCTCCTGATGCTCCCGATCTTAGAAGCGCTGCGGCGGCGGAACAGAGGCGAGATCGCAAAAAAGGGTTCCGTCCTCGAGGGTTTCGGGACGAGAGGAATATATATGCGAAGGGGGGCAACCAGAGGCGGAGCGGGGGCCCCAGGCTCCCCCCTGGCGCGACCAGGGGTGGGGCTACGCCAGGTGGCCGTCTGGGCCTCCCCCGGCTCCCCTCTGGCCTCGCTTTGGTTCTTCGCGAAGCATCCTGTACGCTGATTTTTCATGTATTTTTCCCGAAATTTTTGGGGCACTTTTAATATGGGGGAAACCTGAAATAGAAAAATAGCAGAAAACAGGAACTGGCACTGTGGTGCACTGAGTTAATAGGTTAGTCCAAATATGATCAAAAGTGTATGTAAGTGCATCAATATCATAGCAATATCACACAAAAGAAGCATGGAGCAAGCATAAATTATAGATACGTTTTGGACGTATCAGTGAGCTGATGTAGCAACGTCCTCCCAGGGACAGCAATGAGGAGAATGGTACCTTGCGACGCTCATCATAAAAGGGGTGGGAGACAAGGCCTGGGCCGACCAGCGTCCAGTGCGGATCCCCCGGTTTGGCGAAGATGACGATGGCTACACCGGCTCTCACGCAGAGGATGAGTGTGGGCGGCGAGGTGGAGTCGTCAAAAGCTATGCCATTCATCATGTGCGGAACAAAGGCGAGGGGATTCTTCAACACCGGCAGGAGATGGAGGCAGTGCCGTAGCCAGGATATAGCTACGCCCTGGGCCAGTTTCGTGGAACAGTAAACACTGTAGCTACAGTACGCTGCTGTAGCTACAAATATACATAGCGTTTTGCTTCCACGCCCAGGGCAGCCCGGGGCCTGGCTACACCCCTGGATGGAGGCTATCTTCACTATAGGGGGGGGGACGGCGACAACGATGCTGGAGACGACCGGGAACTCGGTGAGGGCGTTGGTGAGTGGGTCGAGGAGGCGAATGGTCTCCTTATTGTGCTAAGAGATCATCTCTTGTCTTCTCGAGAAGACAAGTCTTTTCTTATGATTTCTGTCTCCTCCACCTCACCATTTCTCCTGCATGGCATTCTTAAGATAGAACCATTGTACATGCCCTTAGTTGCATTGTACACGTCCTTAGTTGGAGGAAGCAACGCATCAAAAGAGATAGCAGAGAGTAGTGCGCTTGCTACACGGAGCAGTTACAATGAAGAAGTCAATTAAGGAACCAACCGAGCAAATCTCGCATGGGCCTATTAATGAACAAACCCAGCAAATATCGTGGGTGCCTAACTACTAGATCGGACGACTCACATGCATTTGATCGAACGGGCTCTGACTGGTCTGATAGGAAGCAAAGCATCTATAGTCTGATGCATAGTGCTGCCCATTCTTGAAGCATTTATCCGCACGTCACAAGTTCTAGCACTAAAGTGATCATTCATGGCAAATTTCAGTTTCAGGCTAGTGATTATATTAACTCTCAACAACTACAAACTGGTACTGCACTCCCATAAACGTTGTCGAGTTTTTTGGTACCCAGAATACCTCACACCTTGTCCAAACAACATACAAGGCTGTAAATTACTCACTCTGTCCATAATATAAAAGTGTTTTTGACACTACACTAATGTAAAAAACGCTCTTATATTATGGGAGGAGGGAGTAGTAGACTTCAGCATATCCGTATGCCCAGTCACACAATCATTCCCACATTTCTTTAAAAATCACCAGGGTGATTTTCCTCACCAGAATTTTGATTGAAAAATGGGCGTACAGATCAATCGTTTACCTTGACAGCACGTTTGTTTCATGGGAATTAAAGATGGGGAATTGGAGTCTAGGGGTAAAAAGAATAAAAGTCCACTGATTGTTTGGAGGGAATGGGAGTTTTAAGTAGGAAGGGGAATGGCAGTTAGACCAAACAAGGGAATAAGAGTGAAATTCTATTTCACATGCCTACTCCCTCGTGCTAACTCCCCTTCCCCTTCCCAAAGTTTACCAAACAGGCTGAGGAAAAGAAATCACGCCACAGACTGGCATGAGTCCCCAGGTGTTTCTAGGCGATGCGACCAGAGTGAGATCATCAGAATATTAGCAATTACAGTAGTACATCATTTGGTAGTAGTCTATGTTTCCTGCATTTTTGGAAGAGCAGCATTGTGTTCCATCAGCTAGCATTACTGCACCAACTGCTCTTGAAGTTATCATATCCAAATACTACCAAACGTACCCGTACGTACAATGAGCAGGTGAAGCATATTTAATGCCAGTTTCAAGGAAGATTAATAAAGGGATCCCATTAATAAATGATTTGACACATACATACATTAGGAAACAAGAAGGCCAAGAGAACTTGTCCATTTGTATTTTTATTTTTCCGACCGAGAGAACTTGTCCATTGCAATGGTGCATCTAGCATGGTTATAATGATATATCATTGTGCCGATAAATCTTGAGAGCACAACTACACAAAATAGAGAGAAAAATACTACCAGGTCTGACAAGTATTCACAAGTTTACGACAAAAGAAACAAAAGTCATGTCTAACAAACTGCCCTCGTGTGTTCTTTTGTCTACATACCCTGTGCAGTATATTTAAGGACGTCAAAAGTTCATTCTCAATTGAAATCTCAACAAAAAGCCCCAGCTGATTTAGGTTGCAAAGGTTACACCAATTCAAGAGCAACATTTCTCCTTTAGTTGCTGACATGGTTGATTGATCACATGCCAAATTAAACAGGCAGCCACACGGATATATATATATGCACTAGAAAGAGTACTCTAGATAAAGCAAGAGTTGATATGATTCATGCATGACTTGCCCAAGCTGTGTCTATGGCCGACATAGTGTACAAGATACTCGTCAAGGTTGTAGGGTCTGGCATCCGGAGTATAACCCTTTGTCATATCGTAGACGAACTTGTGCTTGGCTGCAACCCTCCTGTGGTTCTTCTTCTTGTTGATATGATAGATGCTGAACCCATAAGTATACTGCTGACGGCAGCCCAGGTATACTGAGTCGGCAGAAATGGAGGGGAATGTCTCCGTGGAGATGTGCAAGCAGTGCGTCAGGCCGACAAACACCGCGTTCTGACCAAGGCTCCTGACAGGGACCAGCCTCCTGCCGGCGATGTCCACCTCCAACAGCTCAATGCGGCTGGTGATGCCGTGCACTGTGAATAGCTCCTTTCGATTGTATGCCTCAACGCCGCCGAACCGCTCCATGCCTCTCCAGTACCGCACCATCAGCATCCTCCCACCGGTGCCACGGACCAGGAACGAGGTAATGTGATTGAACCAAACGTAGTCTTTCTCGGCAAAGCAGCGCTGGTCAACCACCTCCACCAGCCGAGGTAGCGGCTGCAGCTCAAGAAGGTAGACCGAACCCTCCGGCGAGCTGATGTAGCAGCGTCCTCCCAGGGACAGCAATGTGTGGAATAGTACCTTGCGATGACTGTCGTACATGGGGTGGGAGGTCCGGCCTGGGCTAACCAGCGTCCAGTGCTCATCGCCGGGTTTGGCGAAGATGATGGTGGCTACACCGGCTCTCAGGCAGAGGATGAGTGTGGGCGGGGAGGTGGAGTCGTCAAAACATGCGCCATTGATCGCCATTGGAACAAAGCGGAGGGGATTCTGCAACAACTTGGGGATGTAACCTTCACTATAGGGGGGAACGGTGACAACGATGTTGCAGACGGCTGGGAACTTGGTGACGGTTTTGGTGAGTGGGTCGAGGAGGTGAATGGCCTTGGTGGGCTTGTGGAAGAGGATGAGGAGGCCGTCGGCGGCGCCGATGTGGCAGTGGGTGGAGAGCGCCGGGAGGTGGACGCCTAGGGAGGCCGCGGTGGCCAGGTTGAGGAGGCGGCGGTGGGGCTCGGCCTCGTGGTTCATTGAGAGCACCATCCAGTTGCGGGGGCGGAAGCGGCTGTCGAGGAGCCCTGCCGTGCGCGGGTCGGCGGTGAGTCCGCGCCACGGCCTGCACACGGCACGGAAGCGGAGGTACTCGGCCACGTCGAGGGAGAGGAGCCGGCCGGAGATCTCCTCGACGAGGTCCAGAGGAAGCAGGTTGGCCCAATCCCTCCATTCCTCCGGACCGTAGTGGACCTGACGCGCTTCTGTCGTCTTCATCGTCGCTGATTCATCTGACGCGCCAAGATCGCCCAGTCGCTCGCGCTCGGAAGATTCTGCGAGGAGGCAAAGCCGCCGACGCCGCGCTCGGGTCATCATCCCTTGAGATCCGTCGTCACCGGATCCCGCAGCCACAGGTGGGACGGCGAGGCTCCGGCGCAGCGACAGTTGCCTCGCCATCGTAGCGCACGTTGGGCGGCGGCGGCGGAGACAGGGAGAGGGAGGGAAAAATATTGAGCATCCGGAGGCAGGCAAATATGCGGGCGGGATTCGTGCGTTGTGCGTGGCTGCGGGCTTCTCGCAGCAAGTATCTCCGCTTCCAGGCCCAAGAATTAGTGGCCCGTTGGCAAATACTCGCCAAAGCATAACACTTACTCCCTCCGTTTCCCTCAAAAAAAAAAGAAAATTTACTCACTCCGTTCTCAAATATAAGTCTTTTTAGAGATTTTAATATAGACCATGGTTTTGGGTACCGGGAGGTAAATTCGGTTACCGCCCGGTAACCGCGTTTCCCACTCCCTCACGATAATTGGGTATACCGAGCAAAAAAAATCGAACTTTTGAATTAAAACTCCTAAAGCCTTGTTAACTAGGATACATCTTCATGAAAAGCAAATGCATACTCGTGGCTTAGTGGTAGGGATGTTCAGCGAGCAACTGCGAGTGGTGTGTTTGAGGATTGACAGACGCACTTTTTCCTTTTTGATTTTTGTAGAATGCACGCCACACTGTATATGCTGTAATTTCAATAAAAAAAATGAGCGTCCGAGGGTCGAACTCGCGACCTGCTTGCGCGCGGAAGTGGAGCAGACGTACTACCACTGCGCCACTACTAGTGCAGATAATGTTTATTGTTTAAAACTTACATATCGTGTCTTAAAATTTTTGAATTCAAATTTTAAATTTAAATTTCGCTCGAATTTTTTTTGGAATTTCGTGGTTACCGTGGTAACCGAGTTTATCGCCCCCCCTCGAGAAAAATGTTCCATTCGGGATCCAAAACCTTGATATAGACTACATACAGAGCAAAATGAGTGAATTTACATTCTAAAGTAGATCTATATACATCGGTATAAAGTTCGTATTGAAATCTCTAAGAAAACTTATATTTAGGAACGGAGGTTGTATGTCTAAAAAAAAAGCGTAACACCTTTTTTTTGCGGGGTATTCAAAGCATAACACTGTATATTCATATCATCAGATGGACTATAGTATTTGCTCATAAAAAGATAGATACTCACTCTGTAAACTAATATAAGAGCGTTTAGATCACGATTTCAGTATTCTAAACGCTCTTATATTAGTTTACGGAGGGAATACTAATATTCTAAAAGAAAAAAACTATAGACAAATAATGATCCTTTTATCATGAGGGTTGAAAGTGCACCCGGCGGTTGATTTTTCTTTAAATAAACACTGATTGTAGGCTTAACTTTTTTTAACAAATGGTAGGTTTTCATCTCACTACTGCTTGACCCAAATCTTATGTAAGTGTACACATTAACATTCTTGAGAAAGTTCGTGAGAATTATGGAACCGCTTGCAGCCTTGGAGGGATGGAGGGACTGAGCCAACCTGGGGCGAAAATATAAGGACACAGATAAGTGGGCTGGATGAGAGGCAGATTTTTCAGGTGGGGGCACTGAAAGCCTGAAGTGGTCTGCTCTGGGTGATCCGAGTGCAAACATGGCGAAAATTGTATTTGTTGATGGAGCGTCCATTAAGCGCACCCAGATGGTGTACTGAACAAAAGAATTGATGTTTGCCGCGCATTAAAAAAAGACTTGATGTTTATTTTTTATTTTGAATTTGCTACTACACATAGTCTTGCGTTTTATCCTATGATTCAATTTTGGAAATGGCACATGAGAAACAAATATTTTATAGTCTATCTATTGTTGCTGCATAACATGCAAGGTTTCATGATATACTGTCGCAAAAAAAAAAAGGTTTCATGATATTTTTTTCAAGCAAATTAGGTTCGCACGATTGCCGTAGGATATCTCACGTCATTTATATTTTTTTTCCATTTTTTTCATCTACTCGTCTTGGTGCTTCACCCCGCCCCCCTGGCTACAAGTAGAGCAGCACCACGAGCAGACTAGCGCCCACACGATGCAGTTTTTTTGTACAAAGAAACATCGCCACCGGTTGCCGGTGCCGATTCCGCTGACTCTTTGTGTTTCGACCAACTGTCATTGTGAGTAGGCAGATGAGAATAACCCATTCGAACGAAGAAGTGCCGGACTGTGGCCCCATGAAGGACAATCTTCTTTTATTGTGGTTGTAGGGAGTGTAATTGGCTACCCTGCCTAGTGGCAACACAAACACTAGAGTAGTCTAGAACTCTAGATTCTACTCCCTCCGTACTATTTTACAAAGTTAGTACAAGAGTTGGGTTATCTATTTTGGAACTTTTTTTAGGATCATCTATTTTGAAACCGAGGAGTAGAATTGTTGATGCTATTTTCCCGGCATGAGCAAAGCAGCACGGCCGTGCGTTGCATGCTTTATGGCGGAATAAATTTTCAACGCAACGGCAAAGCCATCCTTGATGGGCCGGCCAAGAGCCGGGTGGGGAAGGAGCTGAAAGGGGCAGCCCATGCCCGCCATTTGATGGAATCGGAACAGTCCACGTTTGATGATTAATCGTGTGAACAATTACTGACCGTATTTATTGGATTTAGTTATAAAACATGTAAAAGGGAATGTAGCTCAATTGGTAGAGTGCTAATCAATGCTGAATAGAGGCACGGGGTTCTTTTCGGGGTGTCTCTAGACTTACACGAGGTAGAATACGTAGAATGTTCTTTAACATCTCATGAGTTGGATGTTTAGAGGCTGTTTGGATGGGAGCCATATGCTACCCTGCCAATATATTGGCGTTGACTAACGAGGTTGTATCCCATTTGGATTGAGACCAAAAATGTGGCGTGCCACCTCACCCCAGCCTTTCCTTTCCACTTCTGCGCGAAAGCGCTGGCAACACGGGGGCAACCGAATTGGCCGCCAATTTTTTTTTTGGCGCGCCCATGACGCCCGTGATTTGGCAGGGCAGTCTTGGGCAGGAACCAAACAACTCCTTAGCCTTCACACCTTCCTTGCTACAAACAACATATTTTGAAGATAAAGTCCGATCTGCTCTTACTTTTTTGTGACACTTTATGATGTAGAATCCTTTGCCTTTAGCATATGAATTATAGAATGTGTATGGTTCTTCTGATTGAAAGCACATTCCAACTTTTGGCACCTACCACACGAAAACATTATAACATATGTTAAGTAATGGTGGATACACTTCATATACAAAAATGTGGGCCACATAAATCAACAAAGTACCTTATCACCTTCGATCCCCACTAACTACAGATCATACGACAATGTGCTACTTGCGCGGGCAACCTTCATCGGTGTAACAGGTTCACGACTAGCATTGCCTACTGTCGCACTTGTTAGTACGGCATTCGTTCGTCCCCTTGGCATGGCTCTCTGTCTCCGGTGCAGCCGGCTGATCCAAGATCATTTCCTCCACCATATGTATACCCTGGTTATTTTGCAGTTGATTCAACTTTGATAAGACAAATACTAATAATCAAACCAAGCACTGTTCTCTTATTCAAGCACATACTGCTATACACTCGCCATGATTGGACCAGCACTGGGCAGAGATGCCACCATTTCCACCGTCCGGAGGAATGACTACTATACTTCCGCCGTGGCAGAGCACGGGCATGTCGCCGTCTACAACGCACATGAATATTCGTCCACCGGGGAACTCAGCCGCCATACCAATGGAAAAAAATATATCAATCAAGAAGCATGAGATGTGGGAAAAAGGAATCGGGAATGGCTAATCAATGATTGAGATTTGCAGCCTAATGACGGGATTAATGTGGACGGGAGGATGCTTTGAGATTAGCAGTGCCACTTATAATGTTCTGGAAGGGGTCTTTCTTGATGAAGAAAAATACCAGGTACTATATGATTTTCTTTGCAGCAACATCACATTTTGCACTACAAGTATCCATCGATGTTGTAAAAGGAAGCAAAGTTGTAATCAACCGTGACACAAGGAGGAGTTGCCATGATATTCCTAGGACACAAGCTCTTTAGTTAGCCAAAGTGCAGCACGTACGTGTAGCGAACTACTAAACAAAAGGGTGATAGTTATACTCACAAAGGGAATGCCGTATCCTGATCTCTCTCATTCCCAAAGGGCTAGATGGCCATCATTTGGATCATAATACTTCCAAGTTAATAATTGACTCTGAAATATGTCTCTGCTATCCAACCATATGCTTTCACTCATATATGAGAGTGGTATTTATAAGCATGAAAAAGAGCGTCTTACTCAGTTAATCGAGACATTAGACTTAAAGGCCGAACACACTCTTCTCTCGGCTGATGAGCAAAGGACTAAGTCCGAGGCTGAGCAAGGCCTACGCGTGCTCCTGAGGGAGGAGGAGCTTAAGTGGGCGTTACGCGCTAAGACACTCAAAGTGGTTCAAGGAGATGATAATACACAATTCTTTCATATGATTGCGAATGGCAAACACAGGAAGAAGAAAATTATCCAACTTGAACAGGACGAGGGGACAATAGTGGGGCATGAAAATTTGAAAGCATATATCTCAAACTATTATAAACAACTCTTTGGACCACCTACTGCAAATACTGTAACCTTAAATGAATCGGTGATTGAGGATATTCCCCAATTACACGCAGCGGAGAATGATGTTCTCTCTGCACCATTTACTGAGAAAGAGGTTCTTCAGGCCATTTCACAAATGAAACCGAATAAAGCACCGGGGCCAGATGGGTTCCCTGCTGAATTTTATAAGAAATGCTGGCATATTATAAAGGATGACCTTATGCCTATGTTTCAAGATTTTTTTAACGGCCATTTAGAGTTGTTCCACCTAAATTTCGGTACGATAACATTGCTTCCAAAGACAGAGGAGGCAATTCGGATTGAACAATTTAGGCCCATATGTCTTTTGAATGTGAGCTTCAAAATTTTTACTAAGGTTGGAACTAATCGCTTAACACAAGTAGCCCATAACGTAGTCCAACCAAGTCAAACTGCTTTCATGCCCGGACGACACATTATGGAAGGAGTCGTCGTACTACATGAAACACTTCACGAGATTCATTCGAAGAAACTAGATGGGGTTATCTTCAAAGTGGATTTCGAAAAGGCTTATGATAAAGTCAAATGGCCATTCCTTCAACAGGCAATGCGCATGAAGGGTTTTAGTGAACGTTGGAGAAACCAAGTAGACACCCAAGTACAGAAGGGCAGTGTCGGAGTCAAGGTGAATGATGACATTGGTCATTATTTTCAGACTCATAAGGGGTTGAGACAAGGAGATTCCATGTCTCCTCTACTGTTTAATATTGTGGCTGACATGTTAGCCATAATTATAAGCAGGGCCAAGCAACGCGGACATGTAGATGGATTAGTTCCTCACCTAGTCGATGGAGGGGTATCCATCCTACAGTATGCTGATGATACTGTCCTTTTTATGGAACATGACTTGGCTAAGGCACGTAACATGAAACTCATATTGTGTCTCTTCGAACAGTTGTCTGGCTTAAAAATAAATTTCCATAAGAGCGAGTTGTTCTGTTTTGGGAAGGCTAAAGACGAGGAACACAAATATAGACAACTGTTCGGATGTGAGTTAGGTACGTTACCTTTTAATTACTTGGGCATACCGATTCATCACCGTAAATTATCCAATAAAGAGTGGAAATGCATTGAAGAACGATTGGAAAAAAAACTGAGCTGTTGGAAAGGAAAGCTTATGTCATATGGAGGTCGGCTAGTCTTGATTAATTCGGTCTTGACTAGTATGCCGATGTTCCTACTTTCGTTCTTCGAAATTCCGATAGGAGTCAGAAAGCGCCTTGATTTTTTTAGGTCTCGCTTCTTTTGGCAGTGTGATGAGGTCAAAAGAAAATATCGTCTAGCGCGATGGGATATTCTTTGTCGACCCAAAGAGCAAGGGGGCCTTGGTATCGAGAACTTAGAAATCAAGAATAAATGCCTTATGTGCAAATGGTTGTACAGGCTAGAGACCGAACCGGAGAGTATGTGGTCACAAATTTTGCGCAATAAATACCTACAATCTAAAACTTTAGCCCAAGTAACCATGAGACCAACGGATTCACCATTCTGGAAGGGCCTTATGAGAACGAGGGATTTGTTCTTTCATAGGGTTAAATTCTTGGTAGGCAATGGTTTGTCCACGAGATTCTGGGAAGATACGTGGTTAGGAGACACGCCTTTGGCAGTCCAATATCCGTCACTTTATAACATTGTGCAACGAAAGGAGGCTTACGTAGGCACAATTATGCAAACCACTCCCCTTAACATCCAGTTTCGACGTGCGTTAGTTGGTCATAGATGGAATGCATGGTTACACTTGGTTCGGAGATTGATGGACGTTCAACTCTCTGACCAACCGGACACGATACATTGGACGCTTACTAGAAAGGGGATTTTTACGGTGAAATCTTTTTATTTAGACTTGATTAATTCTGGCCCAATACCAAGATCATTACACATCTGGAAGGTTAAGGTTCCTTTGCGGATTAAAATTTTTATGTGGTTTGTGCACAAAAGAGTGATACTCACTAAAGATAACTTAATCAAAAGAAGATGGGTGGGAAGCTCGCGGTGCTGTTTTTGTGATCATGATGAAACAATACAACACCTCTTTCTTGATTGTCCTTTGGCGAAATTATTGTGGAGGACAATTCATATAGCTTTTAACATTCAACCACCGGCTGATATTGCGTCATTGTTTGGGACGTGGTTAGCTGGGGCTGATCAGATTACTGCAGCTCGTATTCGGATTGGAATATGTGCGCTTTTGTGGGCTATATGGAACTGCAGAAACGATATGATCTTTAACAGACAACATAATTTAAATTTCTTGCAGGTTATCTTCAGGGCTACAGCTTGGATCCGTACGTGGTCCTTACTCACTCCTATGGACTCCAGGGAGCCTTTGGTTACTGGGTGCAACCGATGGGAGATGGTCGCTCGGGCTATATTCAACCGGTTTGGATGGCGATCACATAATAGGATAGGAGTCTAGGGAATCCATCCTATATTCTTTATATCTCCGGTTGCTTGAGACATGATGTAATTTGGTTTTTCTCACTTTTTTTGCTCCGTTTGCGAGCTGTAAGACCTGTCTTGGATTGACCTTCTTTTAAATTTTTTAATAATATGGCTGCATGCATCTTCATGATGCAGAGGCCGGGGGTACACCTCCATTTCCAAAAAAAAAAACGTTTGACTTCCTTCTCATGGCTATGTGTATGCTCATGGGACTTTCAATTTGTAGGCAATTGGTGGTGGCTCATCAACATTCAAAGCTTGTCTTTGTTTATTATTTATACCAGCATTCGATAGTCACTCTCCCAGTCTCATCAAGCTAGTTGGTATTGTATAGGACGTTGATCACAATTCCAATTCACTTATAGAATTTACGTGTGACGCCCGAGACTGACGTCCCAGAAGATTCCAGAAGATGCCCGAAGATTCCAGATGTTCCGGGTTGCCCGTGTGTTTCTTTTGTGCTTGTGTTTTTATTTTTTTTGCATTGCATAATGTCATCATGCCATCATGTCATATTTTATTTTGCATCTCAACCTAAATAAATCGTGTGGACCTTCGGTCCATTTAAATCGAGGGAAGATGTCTTCTCTTTAAAACATATAAAGCCTCTCAATATTATTAGGGAGCTATATTTAAAATATTCCAATTGGTTGGGATCACCGTAACCCACTTGCAATATTTCCCCATGCCTATTCCATATCAAGTTTGACTTCAAAATCTTGCCAATAATTCTTTTCCGTTGTTTCGAGGTTCCTCCGAGAATTCGAACATTTTTGGACACTTCAATAATCAAGTCTTAGTTCAAACCTATTTGAATTAAATTCAAATATGTTTGAATTATTTTTCCAATCATGCCTTTCTTATTTTTCTCGGTCCTTGCTCATTTTATGATGCCCGAGAAAAATGCTTCCGTGTGCTATCTTTTCCCTAACCCCCCTCCTTTTTTTTCCTCCTTCTCTTTTGTTTTCTGCTAAAAGGGAATAAAAGAAGTGCAGCCCAGGCCCCCTGGCCCATCCTTCCCTCCAGCCATCTAACCCTCTAGGCCTCCTCCCAGCGATCAAACTCCCAGGCCCATCTCACCCTTAGGCCCATTCGGCCCAAAACTCCCTCCCGAACCCTAAGCCCGATCCCTCGCTCTCCCTCTCCTGTCCCTCGCTCTCTTCCCCGCCGCCAAGTCCCGATCCCCTCTCCCGCTCATCCCGCTCTGCCTCGCTCCCACTCCCCTCGGCTCCCTCCGTCCCTCGCGGCCGAGCCCCGCGCAGCACCTCGCCTGCGCGCCCCTCCCTCCAGGCTGGCCAGGCCGCCTCCCCTTCGTCCCTCCCGAGCGACGCAGCGGACGGGATCCCGTCGCGCCCGGCCTCGTCCCTGCGACCTTCATCGCCCTGGCCCCGTCGCGCGCCAGCAGCGTCCTCCTCTGCGGCCAGGAGCCACCCCGACGCGCCGGCCGTCCTCCAGCGCTCCTCCAGAGACCCTCCTGCTCTCTTCTTCAAACTGCGCCTTGGAGCCTTCCTCCCGCGCGCCAGGACTCCGGCCGCGACCGCAGCTCCCTCGCCATGGGAGCCGGCGACCGCCCTCCCTCCGGTCCTCCTCTCCAGGAGCAGCGCGTCCGCGCGCCTCCCTCGCCGCGGCTCCCTCCCCATCCTCCAGGGCCGCCGCGCCAGAGCCCTCCTCCAGCCAGGCCGGCCCGCGACCGCGGCTCCTCCTCCGCGCTGAACCGCGGCGTCCTCCCTCCGCCGTCCCGTCCAGCAAGGCCGGCCAGCTCCCTGCGAGCCGGGCGCTGCGTCCCCAAGCCGCCCAGCGCCTCGTTGTTTTCCTGCCAGCCGCCGCCGCGCCAAGGGCGCCTGCCTCCCTCCGTCCTCCGTGCCGTGGTTGTTTTGTTGCTGTAGTTTTTTTTTTGTTTTGTATTGTGTTGCTTCTGTTGACTTGACAGATGACCGAACGAGTACCCGGCGAACCGACCAAGTACCTCTTCGAAACAAGTTCCTCTACGGTTTTGTGTACATCTACGGAAATGAGTACATCTACGAACGAGCTCCGTGAACATCTACAAAACGCCCCGTGTACGACTACCGACGCCCGGAAAACGACCAAGTTCCACTACTTCCCACGACGACCACGTGTACAACTACGATATCGAGACCACAACCTTTTGTCAAGTACCACGACGACCGAACGAGACGATGACGAGTACCTCTACGGATCGTGTACAACTACCGTCGCTCGATGACCGCGAGTACCACTACCGTCGCCCGAGTACAACTACCGCTACGAGTACGACTACCTTCGGTGAAGAGATGAGAACGACTACTTCCTCTCCGAACGGAACGCCTCCTTCCTCTACGTCTCGAACCGCCCCGAAACGCACGCTTCGAAGGTATAACCCCGAGACGACCCCGTGGATGAACGCTTGTGCTTGTTGTGTTGTATGAAATGTCTCCCGTGTGTGCATCGTGCCCGTTCCGACCCTTGTCATGTTCCTCGGTTGCCTCGTCACCGACTCGTGGGAACCCGGTTACGGGATCAACCCACTTTCATCTTGTTCGACTTGCTCACGTCGATTCTTTCTTTTGCACCGGTTCCTCAACGAGTTACCGATACCGATATGATGCCATTGCATCATTTTCGGATCGTTGCCGTGGCACCTTTTCCTTTCACCACGGTGACAATGCTTCTTATCCTCTTAAGTCAACCTTTAATTAATAAATTGCATAAACTTGATCATGTCATCCGCATCATGTTAACAACACTAAAATGTTTAATTGTTGTTGCTTTAATAATTATTAAACATGCTTATGGGGATTTTCCGGACTTGTTGTTGTTATTCTCCGGCCCCATTTAAAATGCCTAAATAGTGTAGTTTCTTTATGCTTCACCTCTTGCCATGTTAAAAACATTTAATCTTGTCTTGTAAATAATGAGAGTCAACTAAATAATTAAATGTGGTGTTTCGTCAATATGCAACTCGTTGCATATTGATCTCCACTTAACTTGTAGTATTTGTTTGTGCACTTTGCCATGCCTTGCATATTTAAACCGGACATGCATCATATTTGGATGTGCATCGTATGCCATGTTTATGATTGTGTGTTTACCGTGTTGTTTGTTTCTTTCCGGTTTGCTTCTCTTGATAGCTTCGGTTTCGTTCCGGAGTTGTGAGGTTTCTCTCGTCTGTGTTGCTCCGTCTACTTCGTGGATCCGTTCTTCTCCCTTGTGGAATCCCAGGCAAGATGACCGAACCCGGATACCATTACAATCTTTGCCTATTGCTAGAGTATCGTTCTTTAGTTTTGCCTCGATGCCCATGTTTTCCTGTCAGCCTCCTATTGTAACCATTGCCATGTTTAACCAACCTACCTATGCAAACCGTTGCTTGGCTAAGTACGCTTCGCTCAGCCCCTTTTATAGCATTGTTAGTTGCAGGTGAAGATTGAAGATGCTTGCTTCATGTTGAAGTTTGGTTGGGTTATATCACACTATATAAATGCTTAAAAATGAAATCATCTATATATTGGCAAGGGTGGAAGGCTAAGCCTTTTGCTTGGAGATTTGTTCCACTCATGCCGTTAGGAACCGTATAAACCGGTGTTATGTTCCTTGATTTTGCGTTCCTAACACGGTTGGGGTGTATGGGACCCCCTTGATAAACCGCTAAGTGCTAAGTCTTTTCCAGCAAGTCCCAACATTGGTACTATTTGCCTAATAACAAACTAATAAAACTTGCATAAGGGCCTTGCAAACCCTCTTTTATTTTAATTCCACAACCCCGGGCCAGTGCTCCACATGAGTGTTGGTCCGAAACGGGGAGTCTGCGGGGCCACCTCGAGGAAACTCAAGGTTTGGTAAAAACCTGTAGAATCGCCCATCCGGTCGTGTCCTGAGACTAGATACGCGCGGCTACCTATCAGGGTGTCGACACGCCGGGAGGATTTGCTGGATTAGCCTTACCTTAGTTCGGTTTAACTCGAGCACGGGATTCCGAGAATACTCGGGTCTTCCCACCTATGGAGTTGCGACTTCGCGGATCGTGGGCTTGTGATGGGCCAAGTTGGAACACCCCTGCAGGGTTTGAACTTTCGAAAGCCGTGCCCGCGGTTATGTGGCAGATGGGAGCTTGTTAATTTCGGTTGTAGATAACTTGACACAATGTTACTAATACACTACCAGCGTGTGTACCGTGACTGTCAATTTCCGAATAGGGATTCGGGAGTTGAACACGGTGGGGTTATGTTTGACCGGCTTTAGCTAGGATCACTTCGTGATCATCTTTCGACCGATGCTCTTCTCTTCTCGCTCTCTTTTACGTAAGTTAGTGCTAGTTGCTGCTGCAGACTCTTGTTTGTTCCTTCACCTCTCGTTCTTTCTTCAGCCTTGTCCTCACCCAAGGCTTAAATAGTCTTGTTACCCGGGAAAGGGATTGCTGAGTCCTCTGTGGCTCACAGTTACTTCACCACACCAGATGCAGGTTCAGCCGAGTTTGATGCAGGAGCTGGTTCAAGTACTTCATCGGGAGCTCGATGAAGAGTTTGGCTGTTTGCTTGTGATGTTTCGACGATCAGTAGTGGTTTCTACTAGGATTCGATCCTGACCTGTGGCTTTATGTTGTTTTGGTATCTTTCTTTTGGATCTTCACCCGTAGTCGGGTTGTGATGTTCTGATTGATGTTTTGCTTATGTAATGTATTGTGTGAAGTGGCGAGTGTAAGCCAACTATCTCCTTTTGCTTTTAATCCCTCTTTTACATGAGTCGTGCAAAGATACCAAACTTGAGATCATTCTAGGATGGATTTATGCCTTTAAGTCGTGCCTCGACACGTAGGAGGTATAACTCCATCCTGGGCATTACAAGTTGGTATCAGAGCCTTCTCCGACCTAGAAGCCACCACTGATTGATCGAATCGTTGACGGTTGAGTCTAGGCACACACTGAAAATGTTTTGAGTCCTATATACATATCGGAGAGTAGGATTTCTTTTGCTTCTCTTCTCTTTCTCTCTTGTGAGGACTCCTGACGATTACTCTTTTCTCTTCTACTTTCAAAAATTGCACCAATTTTTTTTTAGGATCCCGCGAGTATTCTGGGATTGTTTTGATGTTCTTGTGACAAGGATATTGTTCTCGATGCCTCCTGTTATCGAGGAGTTGAGCTTCGAGGTATCACTGACACAAGCATATCGCGGCAGTACTAAATACTTAAGACGGCCGACATCGAAAATCTCTCCTATACGGCCAGTGGCAAGATAACCCCGACATCACCCAGTACTGGGGAGGTAGTTCGAGAGTATTGCCATAGCTTGTTATAGTGGATGCTTTTCGAAGGTCCGAGGTAAATAGTTTCCGAGAAAGACTGGTTATGTGTTGAAGGATGGATACACCTGGATGTAGGTTTAGAGTTGATTGCGCGGTGCTTCCCGTGTATCCCCAACACCTGATTGCATAACTGGAAACTTTCGGAAATCTATAGGTGGGTTTTATCCAGTTGATCATAGGCATTCTTCCAACGAATGCAGGTTAGTGAGTTCGGGGTTCGACATTGAGTGAAGGGGTTATATGACCGATGTTACTATCAGGAGTTGTATCTTAAAGGGTCCTTGGCTATGCTGATCCGGGGATTGCAAAACCTTTTCGTAACGCGTTCATATGCTTTCAGCACAAAGATGTCAGAACGAAACTCCTCTCTTGTGTTTGTTCCCATCCGCACCTTGTTGTTTTCTTATTTTATCCTTTTGTCCCCTATGTGGCTTCTCGTGAAGATTGATGTTATCATTTAACTGAGAATATCATTCGTTCCTCTTGTTCGGATGATTTCATTCGTTCTTATTGTTCGGATGATATTGCGAAGATCATGTTACATATCTATCCTTTGTTCTTGTTGATTCTGGTATTCGAGTTGCTTCGATGTCAAATGTTGATTCCATACCTTTCCTAATCGGTGTTCTCATATTTCTATGGGAGTGCTAATTCTTCTTGATCATCAAGATCTTCATGTTAATCCTTTTTAACCGGTGTGCCTTCTCTTCAAGTTATTCCATACGGACGTCGTTGAGAAATCTGACGATTTGTCTGTTTCTTTCATCCCAAGTTGTCTTTGTTTTCCCCACCCTCCCACCCTTTTCTTTTGGAGCCATAATTGTTGATGAAGTATCCATTTTATTCATGTGATATTTCTTCATTCTTTTCCTTCAATGTTCTTATCCGGTGATTTATCGTGAAGATGCTCAAGAGCTTCTAGTTCATCATTCTTTTGTTCTTTAATTCTTCCGGTGGATGTAATGCAAGAATTCGGTGTTGATCTTATCCTTTTCCTCATTTCACAATGCTTTCTTATTCCGGTGCACTAATTAATCATTCTCCTCTTGCTATTCATATCCGGAGTGTTGAAGATTCGTGATTCCATTCTTAATCCATTCAAGCTATTTTGAGTTTGTCATCTTATTCAAGCCATTTAATTCAACCGGTGCAATATCTCTTAAACAATCTTTTCCAACAGTGATTTCTTTGAGTGGGCCCTAACCCACAGGTCTTTTCCCAGGATCTTACCTGACTCTTCTATTTTTCTGGAGTTATACTCAAATTCTTTTCAAAGTGTGACGTAAGAATGATTTCCATCAGTCACATGCCTTCTCCAAGATCGTTTTCAAATTCTTGTTCATCACTGGTTCAACCTTTTAATTCTTCATTCCGGAGTGCTCAATAACTCTTCATGGCATTTCTCGTTTTCACTCTCAACGTTGGAGACCGGAGAAGAGTTTCTCTTAAATCTTGGCCGTTCTCTTGAAGATTTGTGGTTCTAGCTTCATGCCATCCTCATAGTTGTTTCGATTGTGAGGAATTCTTTTATACCCATCCGAAGCATTCTTGAATTCTTTTCTTTGTGATCCTCCGAAGGCCATCATTTCAGAATATTTCTTCGTTCTCAGTTTTCAACTTCATCCTCCAAATATTCTTCATTGATGTCTCTTCGTTCGTCTCCCTATTCTTACGGTGGTTCATTCAAGTTTACCCTTACGTTGTTATCGTTTTAATTCATTTTGTTCTTTCATAATCCTACCGGTGGTTCGTTGAAGATTTACCCAAGCTTGTGCTAGATCTCTCTTTAATTCTTTGCAACGAGAATAAGTAGTATGCCAAATCCTTTGGTTGTCATCAATTTAAATTGGTGAAGGAGATGCATAACATAATTCTTATTCTTGTTCCTTCAGGTGATTTAATTCTTTTGTCTGGAGCTTGTTCATCATATCATATTCTCGCTTCTAAGTTGTTCATCTTGTTTTCCGGAGCTTCAAGTTATTTCAATTACATCATTTCAAGCCCCATCTAATTCATCACAGGCTTTGAATCTTTTTCTTTTCATCTTTCACTTATCATGCTTTCATTACCGGAGTTCTCATGGTGGTTCATCAAGATTTAATTCATCCTCGAAGTCTTCATCAAGATTCTTGTTGGAGCTCTAGCATTCTTCATCATGCTTCCAATTACAATTCTTTCTACCTTTTCTTTTCAGGTGGTGTTATGTCATTCTTGACAATTCCTTCATGTGTCATGATTCACAAGTTGTCAAGAATGAGATATTTAAAACCATCATTTCTTTTTCTTCAGGAGATCTTTTCAACCCTTCAACTTATTCGTTGGAGTAATCTTGGGTTCTATTTCACCTAAAAGCTTTCCCTGAGAATTGCTGCTATTATGGTGCTTATAAATGACCCAAATTCTTCATTTATCATTCCGGTGATATAAGTTTATCGTCTCCTTGTTGATCTCTATCCAATCAATTGTTTAAGTTAGTGGCTGGTTGCCACCTCTTAATTTTGAGATGTTTTCCATAAGTCCACAACGAGCTTATTCGTTTCATTGTTGTTGTTTTTTCAACAACTCCGTTCAACCCTTCTTCGTAAGGATGTGTTTCATATTCATTCGTGGGAGAAGTTGTCATCTTCTTCTTCGATCTTTTCTTTCCAACGATCTAGCATCTATTCTTTCGTTCCGGAGGCTATGTAATGTTGCTCTCTCCAAACCATCATCTCGTTTTTTTATAAGGATCATGTTCTTTTCATTGTTTATCTATTCAACCGGAGTGTTGTATTCTTCATTCAAGTTACGTCATATTATCAAGTTTTAACTCTCTTTTAACCAGAGTGCTGTCTGAAATCTTTCTTACCTCTTGTGCCATTCTTTCAATTGTTTCGGAGGCAATATGTTGTTGGTTTCATCAAGTATCTTCCCAACTTGGCAGTTCTTGTTAATTCCTTCCATTTTCTAACGGAGTGCTGTCCAAATTCTGTCATTCTTATTCCTTGGCTATACCCTTGCAGTTTCATATTCTTTTGGTCCGTGAGCTCTTGTTTCATGTCTATCTACCTATAAGGTTCTTGTAATGTTCATTGTTCCTCTTTCTAACGGAGTGCTTTCATCTTCGTTCATCTCCGTTGTATTCTTTCTTTCAACTTGTTTAACCTCTCAGGTTCTTTGGTTTCACTCGTCTGTCAAAGAAGCAACTTTGTTTTACCTCTTCCTCTTCGTTTTTACCCGGTGATATCTCTAGGATCTCGGGTCGAGATCCTCTGTTAGTGTGGGAGAGTTGTGACGCCCGAGACTGACGTCCCAGAAGATTCCAGAAGATGCCCGAAGATTCCAGATGTTCCGGGTTGCCCGTGTGTTTTTTTTTGTGCTTGTGTTTTTATTTTTTTTGCATTGCATCATGTCATCATGCCATCATGTCATATTTTATTTTGCATCTCAACCTAAATAAATCGTGTGGACCTTCGGTCCATTTAAATCGAGGGAAGATGTCTTCTCTTTAAAACATATAAAGCCTCTCAATATTATTAGGGAGCTATATTTAAAATATTCCAATTGGTTGGGATCACCGTAACCCACTTGCAATATTTCCCCATGCCTATTCCATATCAAGTTTGACTTCAAAATCTTGCCAATAATTCTTTTCCGTTGTTTCGAGGTTCCTCCGAGAATTCGAACATTTTTGGACACTTCAATAATCAAGTCTTAGTTCAAACCTATTTGAATTAAATTCAAATATGTTTGAATTATTTTTCCAATCATGCCTTTCTTATTTTTCTTGGTCCTTGCTCATTTTATGATGCCCGAGAAAAATGCTTCCGTGTGCTATCTTTTCCCTAACCCCCCTCCTTTTTTTTCCTCCTTCTCTTTTGTTTTCTGCTAAAAGGGAATAAAAGAAGTGCATCCCAGGCCCCCTGGCCCATCCTTCCCTCCAGCCATCTAACCCTCTAGGCCTCCTCCCAGCGATCAAACTCCCAGGCCCATCTCACCCTTAGGCCCATTCGGCCCAAAACTCCCTCCCGAACCCTAAGCCCGATCCCTCGCTCTCCCTCTCCTGTCCCTCGCTCTCTTCCCCGCCGCCAAGTCCCGATCCCCTCTCCCGCTCATCCCGCTCTGCCTCGCTCCCACTCCCCTCGGCTCCCTCCGTCCCTCGCGGCCGAGCCCCGCGCAGCACCTCGCCTGCGCGCCCCTCCCTCCAGGCTGGCCTGGCCGCCTCCCTTTCGTCCCTCCCGAGCGACGCAGCGGACGGGATCCCGTCGCGCCCGGCCTCGTCCCTGCGACCTTCATCGCCCTGGCCCCGTCGCGCGCCAGCAGCGTCCTCCTCTGCGGCCAGGAGCCACCCCAACGCGCCCGCCGTCCTCCAGCGCTCCTCCAGAGACCCTCCTGCTCTCTTCTTCAGACTGCGCCTTGGAGCCTTCCTCCCGCGCGCCAGGACTCCGGCCGCGACCGCAGCTCCCTCGCCATGGGAGCCGGCGACCGCCCTCCCTCCGGTCCTCCTCTCCAGGAGCAGCGCGTCCGCGCGCCTCCCTCGCCGCGGCTCCCTCCCCATCCTCCAGGGCCGCCGCGCCAGAGCCCTCCTCCAGCCAGGCCAGCCCGCGACCGCGGCTCCTCCTCCGCGCTGAACCGCGGCGTCCTCCCTCCGCCGTCCCGTCCAGCAAGGCCGGCCAGCTCCCTGCGAGCCGGGCGCTGCGTCCCCAAGCCGCCCAGCGCCTCGTTGTTTTCCTGCCAGCCGCCGCCGCGCCAAGGGCGCCTGCCTCCCTCCGTCCTCCGTGCCGTGGTTGTTTTGTTGCTGTAGTTTTTTTTGTTTTGTATTGTGTTGCTTCTGTTGACTTGACAGATGACCGAACGAGTACCCGGCGAACCGACCAAGTACCTCTTCGAAACAAGTTCCTCTACGGTTTTGTGTACATCTACGGAAATGAGTACATCTACGAACGAGCTCCGTGAACATCTACAAAACGCCCCGTGTACGACTACCGACGCCCGGAAAACGACCAAGTTCCACTACTTCCCACGACGACCACGTGTACAACTACGATATCGAGACCACAACCTTTTGTCAAGTACCACGACGACCGAACGAGACGATGACGAGTACCTCTACGGATCGTGTACAACTACCGTCGCTCGATGACCGCGAGTACCACTACCGTCGCCCGAGTACAACTACCGCTACGAGTACGACTACCTTCGGTGAAGAGATGAGAACGACTACTTCCTCTCCGAACGGAACGCCTCCTTCCTCTACGTCTCGAACCGCCCCGAAACGCACGCTTCGAAGGTATAACCCCGAGACGACCCCGTGGATGAACGCTTGTGCTTGTTGTGTTGTATGAATTGTCTCCCGTGTGTGCATCGTGCCCGTTCCGACCCTTGTCATGTTCCTCGGTTGCCTCGTCACCGACTCGTGGGAACCCGGTTACGGGATCAACCCACTTTCATCTTGTTCGACTTGCTCACGTCGATTCTTTCTTTTGCACCGGTTCCTCAACGAGTTACCGATACCGATATGATGCCATTGCATCATTTTCGGATCGTTGCCGTGGCACCTTTTCCTTTCACCACGGTGACAATGCTTCTTATCCTCTTAAGTCAACCTTTAATTAATAAATTGCATAAACTTGATCATGTCATCCGCATCATGTTAACAACACTAAAATGTTTAATTGTTGTTGCTTTAATAATTATTAAACATGCTTATGGGGATTTTCCGGACTTGTTGTTGTTATTCTCCGGCCCCATTTAAAATGCCTAAATAGTGTAGTTTCTTTATGCTTCACCTCTTGCCATGTTAAAAACATTTAATCTTGTCTTGTAAATAATGAGAGTCAACTAAATAATTAAATGTGGTGTTTCGTCAATATGCAACTCGTTGCATATTGATCTCCACTTAACTTGTAGTATTTGTTTGTGCACTTTGCCATGCCTTGCATATTTAAACCGGACATGCATCATATTTGGATGTGCATCGTATGCCATGTTTATGATTGTGTGTTTACCGTGTTGTTTGTTTCTTTCCGGTTTGCTTCTCTTGATAGCTTCGGTTTCGTTCCGGAGTTGTGAGGTTTCTCTCGTCTGTGTTGCTCCGTCTACTTCGTGGATCCGTTCTTCTCCCTTGTGGAATCCCAGGCAAGATGACCGAACCCGGATACCATTACAATCTTTGCCTATTGCTAGAGTATCGTTCTTTAGTTTTGCCTCGATGCCCATGTTTTCCTGTCAGCCTCCTATTGTAACCATTGCCATGTTTAACCAACCTACCTATGCAAACCGTTGCTTGGCTAAGTACGCTTCGCTCAGCCCCTTTTATAGCATTGTTAGTTGCAGGTGAAGATTGAAGATGCTTGCTTCATGTTGAAGTTTGGTTGGGTTATATCACACTATATAAATGCTTAAAAATGAAATCATCTATATATTGGCAAGGGTGGAAGGCTAAGCCTTTTGCTTGGAGATTTGTTCCACTCATGCCGTTAGGAACCGTATAAACCGGTGTTATGTTCCTTGATTTTGCGTTCCTAACACGGTTGGGGTGTATGGGACCCCCTTGATAAACCGCTAAGTGCTAAGTCTTTTCCAGCAAGTCCCAACATTGGTACTATTTGCCTAATAACAAACTAATAAAACTTGCATAAGGGCCTTGCAAACCCTCTTTTATTTTAATTCCACAACCCCGGGCCAGTGCTCCACATGAGTGTTGGTCCGAAACGGGGAGTCTGCGGGGCCACCTCGAGGAAACTCAAGGTTTGGTAAAAACCTGTAGAATCGCCCATCCGGTCGTGTCCTGAGACTAGATACGCGCGGCTACCTATCAGGGTGTCGACACGCCAGGAGGATTTGCTGGATTAGCCTTACCTTAGTTCGGTTTAACTCGAGCACGGGATTCCGAGAATACTCGGGTCTTCCCACCTATGGAGTTGCGACTTCGCGGATCGTGGGCTTGTGATGGGCCAAGTTGGAACACCCCTGCAGGGTTTGAACTTTCGAAAGCCGTGCCCGTGGTTATGTGGCAGATGGGAGCTTGTTAATTCCGGTTGTAGATAACTTGACACAATGTTACTAATACACTACCAGCGTGTGTACCGTGACTGTCAATTTCCGAATAGGGATTCGGGAGTTGAACACGGTGGGGTTATGTTTGACCGGCTTTAGCTAGGATCACTTCGTGATCATCTTTCGACCGATGCTCTTCTCTTCTCGCTCTCTTTTACGTAAGTTAGTGCTAGTTGCTGCTGCAGACTCTTGTTTGTTCCTTCACCTCTCGTTCTTTCTTCAGCCTTGTCCTCACCCAAGGCTTAAATAGTCTTGTTACCCGGGAACGGGATTGCTGAGTCCTCTGTGGCTCACAGTTACTTCACCACACCAGATGCAGGTTCAGCCGAGTTTGATGCAGGAGCTGGTTCAAGTACTTCATCGGGAGCTCGATGAAGAGTTTGGCTGTTTGCTTGTGATGTTTCGACGATCAGTAGTGGTTTCTACTAGGATTCGATCCTGACCTGTGGCTTTATGTTGTTTTGGTATCTTTCTTTTGGATCTTCACCCGTAGTCGGGTTGTGATGTTCTGATTGATGTTTTGCTTATGTAATGTATTGTGTGAAGTGGCGAGTGTAAGCCAACTATCTCCTTTTGCTTTTAATCCCTCTTTTACATGAGTCGTGCAAAGATACCAAACTTGAGATCATTCTAGGATGGATTTATGCCTTTAAGTCGTGCCTCGACACGTAGGAGGTATAACTCCATCCTGGGCATTACATTACGACTTTGGAACAACCTCTCTTTAAATGACATTCATGTGAATTTCCAGAGGTATTGTTCATTTATGTCTAACTGACAAAACACACAACCATCATATATATGTGTGCACGCTGCACAGAGACCGTGGTCTCACTAGATGTAGAGGCACACCATACAAACTAACATATACTTGTGTCAATCCTGGAACTGAAACCTGGTGAGAGAAGCGGAACAACCATGCTTCCAAGCTAGGCCACATATCTCTAAAAAAACAGTAGGCCACATACTCATATTTATTTGTTTGGAAATTATAGTCGATACACTATTCAAGAGTCCAATTACTAATACCAGTGGATATGCTACTAGCCAAGCACTTTTGGTTTAATGTTGTGTGTGAAATTTGGAAATTATCAAAGCGTATTCCGAACTAGACAGAGAGAAAATTATGCCTTTATTGTGCTATCAACCATATTGTATTTTAATTAAAAGAAATATAAATAATATGGGGACTTTCTAATAATCCCATGAGTGTTTTTACTTGGGAGTCCTTAGATAACTTTATTCCATGTGATTTTGTAACATGATGCTAATGAAACACATTTTCATACGAGAAATATATAGTTTTGCTTTGAGATAAACTAGAAGTATATAGTTAAATTAATAAATTGCCCCTCGTGTCGCTCTGTCGGGGAAATTTTCTACTTGCTTTTTTAGGGGGGGGGGGG
>LR738714.1:630458101-630535464 GCA_902687465.1 Secale cereale
GTGGAGTTATACTTGCGGCGTACTGACAAATTTTTTTTTGACTTTTTTTTTGAGAAATATGTGCACTGGCAACTTGCTTTTTTAAGAATTTGTACTGACAACTTGTTTTTTTAGAATCACCGTATAAAATTTATTGCATATATGTTATGGAGGATACAAATAATAGATAGCGGGGACATGAGCCATACATGACGGCCCGCCCCCAGCGATGATGCTGCTCTCACCAAGTTATGAGCTTCAAAATTGTTACTTCTACTCTCAAAATTGTTATTCAAGCGACACATGTTGCCTAGATGGTGGCTTCAGGCTTACTGATGTACTACTTTGTAAGGTCTTTTGTGCTTAATAATTAATAAAATGGCCGTATGCATCGTACAGATGCAGAGGACGGGGGTGCATCCTCCTTTTCTAAAAAAATTGTGCTTAATAATTAATAAAATGGCCGTATGCATTGTCCAGATGCAGAGGACGGGGGTGCATCCTCCTTTTCTAAAAAAAGATTAAAAAAACTGACTAAACACACATCCACCATATATATGCGTGCACGCTGCACGCAATCAAAGATATTATAAGAGACACTAGATGTAGAGGCACACCATACAACCTACTTAACATATACTTGTGTCAATCCTGAAACTGAAACCTGGTGAGAGAAGAGGAACAACCATGCTCCCAACGCTAGGCCACATACTCATATTTATTCGTTTAAAAATTATAGTTGATACATTACTCAAGAGTCCAATTACTAATTCCAGTTGATATGCTACTAACTAAGCTCTTTTGGCTTAATATATTGTGTGTGAAATTTGAAAAGTGTCGAAGCGTATTCCGAACTAGCCAGAGAGAAAATTATGTCTTTATTGTGCTATCGACCATATTGGATTAATTAAAGTAAATTTAAATAAATATGGGTAGTTTCTAATAAGCACCTGAGTGTTTTTTACTTGGGAGTCCTTAGATAACTTTCATCCATGTAATTTTGTAACATGATGCTAATGTTTTTTTTTTGAGAATCTGTACTGACAGTCTGACACCTTGTTTGACAGTGGTGTGTTACATAGATCTTTGGGCCTACAAGGCCGTCTACACAGTTCAATTCGAGAAGCCCACGGCCACTCACAACGCCCGCACACTGCCTCGTCCTCCCCTTTCGTCGACCCCCGCTGCCAAACCTGTGCGCCGACGCCCGACGCCCGCTCACCAAATCCCTTTCGCATGCCTGCAGCCTAGATGACGAGGCAATCGACGCTGCGCCGTAGCCTCGCCGCCGGCCCTGCGGCTACGGGATCCGATTGCGACGGATCTCACGGGATGACGACACGAGCGCGGCGCCGTCGTCTTAGCCTCCTCGCACAATGGAGGGATTGGGCCAACCTGCTTCCTCTGGACCTCGTCGAGGAGATCGCCGGCTGGCTGCTCTCCCTCGACGTGGCCGAGTACCTCCGCTTTCGCGCCGTGTGCAGCCCATGGCGCGGACACACCGCCGACCCGCGCTCAGCGGGCCTCCTGGACAGCCGCTTTCGACCCCGCAACTGGATGGTGCTCTCCATCATACCCAACGAAACAAATAGCACGCTATTTCGACGTTTAAACTTCGCTATAGCATATTTGAGAGTGTCACGTTACGTTTTAGCCATTTTACACGTTATGCCGCTATTCACGTTATAGCATGCTATAACGGCGCTAAACGCAAAAACGTTTTATCGTTTTTAGCGTGGAGCGATAGAAACATAGTAGGCGCTCAGCCCATAGCAGCCCATTGGGCATCGGCCCAATGCAACGGAACAATAGGCCCATCTAAGATGGAAATATTGCATTTGTCTGGACGAAAAAAAAAAGAATTGTCTTAACTGCTTTGAATGTCATAATGTGTACACCAACAGTATGCATGTATAGCTCCTAGACAAAATTTTAGACGTTGAAATCCTTAATATCTGTGATATATTTAGCATTTTTTTCACAACGCTATTTTAAATATAGCACGCAATAACTTGTATAGCATTTGGAGAAGGGCCACGCTATTTTAGATAGCGCGCTATTTTTTTCGTTGATCATACCTGACGCCGAGCCCCACCGTCGTCTCCTCAACCTGGCCACCGGGGCCTCCCTCGGCGTCGACCTCCCGGCGCTCTCCAGCTACTGCCACATCTGCGACGTCGACGGCCTCCTCCTCCTCTACCACAAGCCCACCACGACTATCCGCCTCCTCGATCCACTCACCAAGGCTCTGACAGAGTTCCCGGCAATCTCGAGCATAGCTCCCGCCGTTCCCCTGGACCACCACACCGTTTTGTTCAAGAATCCTCTGGGCACTATTCCGAGGGCGATCAATGGCGCAACTTTTGATGACTCCACCTCCCCGCCCACACTCCTGCTCTGCCTCAGAGGCGGTTTGGCCACCATCATCTTCGCCAAACCCGGGGATACGCACTGGACGATGGTGATCCCAGGCCGGTCCTCCCACCCCAGGAACTACGAACATCAACAGTTACTGTTCTTCACATTGCTCTCCCTGGGAGGACACTGCTACATCAGCTCGCCGGAGGGTTCGGTCTACCTTATGGAGCTGCAGCCGCTACCTCGGCTGGTGGAGGTGATTGACCAGCGCGGCTTTGCCGAACCAGATAACATTTGGTGCGAGCACATAATGTCGTTCCTGGTGAGTGACACCGGTGGGAGGATGCTGATGGTGCGGTACTGGAGCGGCATGGAGCACTTCGGCGGCGTTGAGGCATACAATCGAAAGGAGCTATTCACAGTGGACGGCATCACCAGCCGCATTGAGCTGTTAGAGGTGGACGTCGCCGGCAGGAGGCTTGTCCCTGTCAGGAGCCTTGGCCGGCATGCAGTGTTTATTGGCCTGACGCACTGCTTGCACATCTCTACCGAGACATTCCCCTCCATTTCTGCCGACACGATATACCTGGGCTGCCATCACCAGCAAAACCGTGGGTTTGGCATCTATCATATCAACAACAACAAGAATCACCCGAGGACCGAGCGTAATGACAAGTTTGTCTTTGATATAACCCGATATTTATATCAACCCGCTGCCAGCCCCTACAACCTTGATGAATATCTTGTATTCTATGTGGACCGTAGACACAACTATAGCAAGGCATGTATCAATCATACCAGCTGTCTCTTTCGCTAGAGCCACATAATGTGTATCTGTGTGGCTGCCTGTTTAATTTGGCATATCAAATTAAACATGTTTTTTCATAGAGACTTGCTCTCTGATTTGTACTAGATGTCGTTGGTAAAATATGACAAAAACACCTTTTTTTTTCCATTCTGCTTATGCTAGAACCATTTGGTTTGGCTCTCCATTGGCTTTACAAACTGATAATTTGCAGAGTTCTTGTGTGCACGTCCTATGTTCTCTAATTAAGCACCTTTCTTCTCAGGTAAACACTGACCTTATCTTTAACATCCTATGGCAAATACGGAAAGGTAAGAAATAGCTTCAGATTTCAAAGAAAAGATTGGACTGTCTGCTTTATTATTTCCCAGGCGAATGCAGCAAGCCCAGAAGGCCCAATATGAGTAATTTGATTTGGGGGACAACACTCTGTTGGCAACCCTGCTAGAACCCCTTGGAATAATCCCTCAAGACTTGATTATTGTTTATGCAAAGTTGATTGCCTACTTTGTTGAGAGCTAAAGTTCTTGGCATCTTGTTATCTTAAAACCGTGAGATCATGCTCCTCCCGGCAAATTTACACTTATGCTAATTGCTCATTGCTTTAAATGATGTTTCAACAGCCTGAAAGTATTTTGTTTTTTCATTTGTTTTGCATCAGAGAAAAGAAGGAAACCCAATAGTATTTGGTGTTGGTGGTCGGTTTTAAAACATGAATATTTTGTCATTGTGTTGTTTAGCTAAGATTTATGATTGGCATTGTAGCGCCCGCAGCACACATGTTTATAAAAAGGTGATTCAATTCATATGGCTTCAGATTGATTACATGATGCGATCCTTCATTTCTCCCTCTTTCTTTGTGAGAATTTTCAGCTTTGGCGTTACATTTATTTCACTTTCTCCGTTTCTAAATATAAGTCTTCTTTTTAGAGATTTCAATACGAACTACATACGGATGTATATAGACCTATTTTAGAGTATAGATTCACTCATTTTGCTTCGTATGTAGTCCACATTGAAATCTCTAAAAGAAAATACCATGTTTTTGGTAATAAGCTCAGTCTTGGTGTGAGAGAAAAACAATTTTGTTGGTGTTAACTTGTCGGCAAATATATGCAATTGGGTATGTAGACAGAAGAAAACGCGAGAGCAGTTTGTCACACTAATGACATTTTTGTCGCAAAGTTGTAAGTACACATTGAATTTAGAATTTTGTGTATGCAACATTTTTTCTAATTTTCCTATATTTTTATCTTTAATTTATTCTCTATCTTGTGTCACTATTCTCTCAATATGGACGCGCACCACAACGTGTCACAGTAAGTGTTTTTTAAGAAAATCACTGTAATCAGGCTAGATGGACCATTGCAATGGACAATTTCTCTCATCCTTGTCATTTCCTAATCTAGGTATGTTTCAAGTTGATTATTTATCTTGCTCCAAATAGGCAGTAGATATTTGGATTATGATAATTTCGAGTGCAGTTGCTACGATGGTGAGGCTGGATGAAAAACACAGGAAAGATGTGACTGAGCATACTGATACGCTGAAACAGACTGGGACTGGGAGTATCAACGCACTTGTATAATCCTTTGAAGTTTGAATGTGTATCTATTGCTAAGAGAAAAGTGAGGTAGAAATAGCAGTGTGTTCTGTTTATCGAACCCTTGTAGAAAAACTAATAGACCACTGTATGTAAAAATGCATCCCAAGACTATGAGTTGATTAATTTCTTAATCAAGAGGTATTTTTGGATGCTCTTTTTCATTCTTTCTCAGCGACAACACGTTGTTTTTCTCTACATAGTAAGAAGCTGCAGGTGATGCAAGCACATAAGTCTGAATTATAAAAATAAGAATTAACATAAAACGGGACCAAATTTTCTTGCAGCTTCACATGCTTGGCACATCAATCAACAATATAGATACAAAGTAGAAAAGTTGTATCAACAATATGGACAAATCGAGGACTGGCGCTGTCACAATATTTGCCGGAAACATTACACACTTGAGCCAACAACGAGTAGGCACCGTTAAATGATGGGAGGAAAAAGTTACAGGTCAAAAAGTAAATGAGATAAAATGATTCTTGTAGGCTTACTAATCACTACTCACTAACTTAGGCCCCGTTTGGTTCATAAGTTCTAGGACTTTTTTTAGTCCCAACTTATAAATCATAAGTCCCTAAAAAGTCCCTACCTCACTAGTAGATAAAGGGAGATCTGCCCCGGTTGGTAAGGGCCTTTAGCCTCGGTTCTTGAGCCGGGACTAAAGGGTCGGTACTAATGCCCTAGCCCTTTAGTCCCGGTTCAATCTAGAACCGGGGCAGATGGGTCTCCACGTGGCCTGTGCGCGGAGCCCAGGCAGGAGGCCTTTTGGTCCCAGTTGGTGACACCAACCGGGACCAAAATGCATCCACGCGTCATCATTTCTGTGGCTGTGAATTTTGTTTTTTTAAAGGGGAGGGGGGGGGGGTTGGAGGTTTTGGAGGGTTAATTTAGGTGTTTCATATATTGTGTTAGCTAGCTAATTAATAGAGAGAAGTGTCCTCTCTTATGTCCGTGCTTGATCGACGCTACGTACTACACATACGTATAGAGAGGACTAGACACGCTAGCTAGCTAGCTAGTAAGCAAACGAAGAAAACAGAAGATCGTAATCAACATATATATGCGTACAGAGAGAAGTAATATCGACCACCTCTCCTTCTCCGAGAGATTGGTCGAACAACAAGTTCTCGTATATCTATCCGACACTACTGGGTACATATATACAATAATCATCTCTTACAAATATAATCTCCTATACGATTGACGCATGGTCCACATAGTATTCTCCGTCTGGCGCGATCACGTGGTCAAGGAAGAATGCTGCCAATTCCTCTTGAATTGCTCGCAGACGATCTGGTGCTAGGAGTTCATTCCGCATCTGAAAGATCTAATTTGAAGAAGGTGATCAATATATATATATATATATATATATATATATATATATATATATATATATATATATATATATATATATATATAATAAATAAAACTCAACACAAATGATGGTAATGAAATAAAATTGTGAATATTATTAATTGCTTACGCACTTCAAATTGTGCGTCAGAGTAGCCCCGCTCACAGGTCGTGTGGCGGATGGACTCGCAAATGTAGTATCCACAGAAATCATTTCCTTGTTCCTGCCACAACCACTTTACAAGAAATAGAGGTCAATCAAACTGATAAGCAAGAATGCCAAATGATATTGATAAAACTAGCGCTTGGATCAATAGGAGATGCGCGGAACATGCTACTATATAGTACTTACTTTCGGGTGTCTAAATTCCACCTTCTTCGGCAGTCCCGGAGCTTTTTTGGTGAATTTTCTCCAAACCCTGCCAGACAAAGAAAACAATTACTTGATATCAGAAATGAACAAAGTTGCTGATATGCATGGTGGATAATGATCGATTTAACTTACTTCTCGAGCATTTGAGTCATGTCCGCATACTCCTTGGGATCTTTTCGTTTAGAGTCCAAGACAGTTACTACTCCCTGCTCAAGTTTAATCTCTAGGAGAATATAGTGGAAGCTGCGCATGCATGCATGAACTCATCAATTACATTACTATAACCTTGACTGATATAAAGGGAAACCGAATATGCACAAGACAGTAACACTCACTTGGAGTTGTAAGGAAAGAGTATTATATCTTTGTTTTCATTTATCACCAACGATCGTAGCAAGTTGGCCTCGGTATCTGAGGCACGCAATGTAACCTTGGTTGCATCTATGAGGTATGTGTTAATGAACCCAATATCATCGACTTGTCTTTTCTTCAATTCGACGATCTTCAATCTGCATAATATAGTGAGGATAATTATAAATACATGCAATGAAAGAGCTGAGCTATATAGAGAGACTTAATGACAGAAGTAGTACTACTTATAGACAGTAGCAGGCGACCGTTGCTTTATCGAGGGCCAATTGATTGAAAAACTGATAGAACTCCTCAAATGGAATAGGCAACAGTTCAATTCCAACGAGGTCATGCTCCGGTTTAACTCTCACATACAAACTATCCCTCCCCCTATACTCTCTGCAAATTTTCAAGTACCAATCATGCAATCTTTGCATCATCGTTGATAGAGATCTTTCATCTTTGACGAGAGGCTTCCCGTACTCGTATCTTTGTATCTGCACCTCCAAGAAATCATAATGTACATCGTCGGGCAGGTAATCTACAAGATTGCTATAACCGGGCACCATCCTCGGATCATTAGCGACCATGTCGCTAGACACCTTGAGCGGGGGGCACGATTGGTCCGCTTCTTCGTCGAGCTGGGCAATTTGTTTCCCAGCTCGTCCTTCTGCAAACCTTTGATCACTTTTAGTACTTCCCGACCGCTTCGCTTCGTGAAATGACTTTTCAATAATGCGTCATAGTTGTCTTTCGGCTGACTTTTCGCTGGTTTCTTCAGGGCAGCAAGAGTGCGCTTTGCTTTCACCGGATCTATCTTCTCCTCTGGAGGTGGATGTCTCTGTGCTTTCAACCCTTCAAGCCAGTCCTTCACCTCGCCTTCAGCGATCTTCGTGTTTTCCTCGTCGGACCTCTCGTATGGTAACTTCTCTAGAGGCGTGAGAGAAGGACCGAATCTGTATTGCTTCCCGCCTCTGGCTGTACTGCTAGACGCCGGCAGACCATACGAAGCGGCTGTCTTCTTTCCTTGCTTATGCGCCGGAGCAGCCGGAGCGACGGCAGGTCTCTTCCGCCCTTGCTGACTAGGCGGAGAAGGAGGAGGCTGGCTGCTCGGGTGCGCCGGCGCAGGCGGAGAAGGAGGCGGAGTGCCGCCACGCGCCGGAGTGCCCTGATCGTCACTCACCGGAGGAGGAGGCGGTGGAGGAGGCGGAGTGCCCTGACTCGCCGGAGGAGGAGGAGGAGGCGGAGGCGTCCAGTTGAGAATGTTGATGAGGTCCTTCCGCCATAGGCATGGTGTCTTCAGTGAAGAACCCAGCCGAGTCTCCCCTTCATTGGTAGGGTGGTCAAGCTGGAGGTCCTCAAATCCCTCTGTTATTTCATCCACCATCACCCTAGCATATCCTTCTGGAATCGACCGGCAGTGAAAAGTTGCGTCGGGTCCAGTAGGGTAAACAGAGCCAGCAGCCGCCTTGACCTTCATATTTATCCATTGTGTCATAAGGTGGCAATTTTGAGACTCCGTGATAGCATCCACGAGATAGCTGGCAGGAGCCATCAAGACATGCTCCGGCTGAAGCAGCTCGGTGGAAGCCACGCTGCTTCTCCCCTGAGATGGCGGGGTAGCTTCGGGGGAAGCTTCGGCAGTTATTTTGTCCCGATTTGCTTATCGTTCCTCTATCGCTTGTATTCTGGTGCGCAGCGCCTGCATTTCGGCCTGCTGCACTTTTTTCCTCCTCTCGTGGCATTTGTAACCGCCTGCGTCCGGAAACCCATCACTCCATGGAACGGAGCCTGGCGTGCCTCGTGTCCGTCCAGGGTGCTCAGGATTCCCGAGGGCCATTGTGAGCTCGTCGTTCTCTCTGTCGGGAAAGAACGTCCCTTGCTGCGCTGCTTTGATGTAGTAACGAAGCTTCTTGAGTGGTATTTCCAATTGCTTGTCCGTCCAAATGCACCTCCCTGATACAGGGTCCAAGGTTCCGCCAGCCTCGAAGAACCAAGTCCAGCAACGGTCTGGCCAGTTCATTGTCTATGGTTCGATCCCTTTCTGAAGCAGATCATTCTCAGCCTTGGCCCACTTAGGCCGGGCTCTGAGGTAGCCACCCGACCCTATGCGATGGTGATGCATCTTCTTCGCAACATTTTTCTGGTTTGTCGCCGACATCTTCTTACTCTTTTCCGATGTCTTATAGGCCACAAATGCGGGCCAATCATCTCTGATCTTCTCATATATGCCCTGGAATTCTGGAGTCTCTTTTTTGCGGACAAACTTATTCAGGTGTTTCTTCCACCCCCTGAATAGTTCTGCCATCTTCGTAAGAGCAAACGACTTGATTAAATCCTCTGTAACTGGCTTCGCCGGATCAGCCTCTGGCGGTAGGGTGAAATTTGACTTCAGCTCAGTCCAAAGATCTTCTTTCTGCATATCAGTGACATAAGACACCTGAGCGTCTTCTGCAGCCGGCTTTAACCATTGACGGATGCTGATCGGGATCTTGTCCCTAGCCAGAACCTCGTACTGATTAACAAATGCGTTCTTTGTTCGGATGGGTTCAATCGGTTCGCCGGTGCGCGCGATTTCTGTGATCTCAAACTTTTCATCCGACCTCAACTTTTTCTTCGCGCCTCGTCTCTTTACCGAAGATTTTCTCGATCCGGAGGGCTAGAAAAAAGAACAAAGACGAGAGTTAATTAATTAATATGTGTACATACCAAAATAATGAATGCATCAATTAACTAGTCAGCACAGGCTTAACTAATATATATACCTGCTGGCCGGACTCGGTTCGGTCACCGGAGCCATCATCACGGTCTCCTTCTTGCACCGGCATTGGGTCACCGGAGCTGACCTCACGATCTACTTCTTGCATGTGCATTGGGTCACCGGAGCCATCATAATCATAGCTGGATCTTCCTCCTCTCTTTCCAGCAGCTCATTGGTGTCGTTGAGAAACGACAAGACGGCATCTTGTCCGTCTGCGATTATGTCCAGCAACATCGCTTCTTGTGCTTCGTCTCGGGGGTTGTCGTCCATAGTTTCTACAAATATTTACAACATGCCAATTATTATTCAAACATGACAGATGGATATATTAATGGCAAACGTAGAACTAGCTAGCTAATCACAGTAAGGAATCATATATATTAATTTGTGGCCTCGACGCTGCTTCTCTAGGGTTTCGGGTGGCCTCGACAATGCTTCAAGGGTTAGGGGTGGCCTCGAGAACGCTTCAAGGAGGGGGTAATATCGAAGATTTCAAGAAAACCATGACTTCATCATTAGCCGGAAATGACAGGTGCATAATGGTACGAGAAGCTCTTCAAAGTTGTTTTGGATGGAGTTCCCGATAGAATAATTTTCTTTTTAGTACCCTCGACCCCTGGACGACCCTCGACCCTCGACTGCTCGGCGATCCACAACCCTAGACCCCCTCATGTCACATTTTGTCTAGTGTCAAAGGATTCAACAAAATCATGTCTTCATCATTAGGCGAAAGTAACAGGCGCATGATGATACGAAGCTCTCCAAAGTTATTTTGGAACGGAGTCTCAGATAGGATAAATCGTAACAAAAGACGGATTATCCTATCAGGAACTCCGTTCCAAAATAACTTTCCAGAACTTCGTACCAACATGCCCCCGTTACTTCTGGCAAATGATGAAGGCATGGATTTCTTCAATACTTTGACACTAGGCAACCTCTCGACCCCTCGACCCTCGACTGCTCAGCGATCCACAACCCTAGACACCCTCATGTCACATTTTGTCTAGTGTCAAAGGATTCAACAAAACCATGTCTTCATCATTAGGCGAAAGTAACAGGCGCATGATGGCACGAAGCTCTCCAAAGTTATTTTGGAATGGAGTCCCAGATAGGATAATTCGTAACAAAAGACGGATTATCCTATCATGAACTCCGTTCCAAAATAACTTTCCAGAACTTCGTACCAACATGCCCCGGTTACTTCTGGCAAATGATGAAGGCATGGATTTCTTCAATACTTTGACACTAGGCAACCTCTCGACCCCTCGGCGATCCTCGACCCTTGACGACCCTCGGTCCCTCGACCCCCTCCCCCCCCCGCCCCCTCATGTCGAAGTTATCGGGGAGGGGGTATATCAACAACGACATACCCGATAAAAAAGAAGAAGAGGAAGAAGAAGAAAAAAAAGAGGAGAAGAAGAAAGGAACAGCTAGAGGAGAAGATCGAAGAAAAAAAGAAAAAAAAGAGGAGAAGAAGAAAGGAATAGAGGAGAAGAAGAGAAAATTTCTCTTCTTCTCCTCTATTCCTTTCTTCTTCTCCTCTTTTTCTTCTTCTTTTTTCTTCTTCTTATTTATTTCTCCTCTTCTTCCTCTCCTCTTCTTCTTTCTTTCCTCTTCTTATTTTCTTCTTTCCTATCCTTCTTTTTCTAAATTTGTAACTTTTGCATATATAAAACTTTTCTACAATTGTAACTTTCTATATATGAACAAAAAACTTTCTATGAACAAAAAACATTTTTAACATATATATTTAGCAAATTCCTAAGAAAAATAAAAAAATTATAGCCACATACACATATACATCACATACACATATACACTATAGCCACATACAACAACTATATACACATATACATATATACAGAAGCAACTATATATATACACATACACATATATATACATATCATATCACATATGAAAAAAACATATATATAGCAATATATATATAACAGTGCCGGGCAGGGGCGCGGCGGCTCACAGCGCAGGGGCAGGCAGAGGGCGCCGGCGACGAGGAGCGGGGAGGGCGCCGGCGACGAGGAGCGCGGGGGCAGAGGGCGCCGGCGACGAGGAGCAAGCCGGCCGGCCCGTGGCGCGGGGCGACGGCGAGCTCGGGCTTGGCGGCGTCGGGGGCGGGGAAGAGATAACTGAAACAAAATTTCACAAGTGCTAATTATATAGACATGTCATTGGTCCCGGTTCGTGGCACAAATCGGGACGAATGCCCCATTTAGTCTCGGTTGGTGCCACCAACCGGGACTAAAGGGGGGCATTGGTCCCGGTTGGTGCCACGAACCGGGACCAATGCCCCCCCTTTAACCCCGGTTGGTGCCACCAACCGGGACCAAAGCCCTTGTCCTGCCCCGCGGCGAAAATCTTTAGTCCCACCTCGCTAGTTGACAAGGGCTCGGAGTGGTTTATAAGCCCCACTGCGGTGTGAAAGAACATGCGGTGCCCCCATGTTTGGTTTTGGTAATTGATGACAATCTCTATGGACAAATGGTTGCCTTGAGTTATATTTGAAGGTTTGTCCATAGGCTTTTCTTGGAGTACATTCGTTGGTTTCAAGGAGAGTTTGTGATGACCAAGGTGATATTAAGGAATTATCCAAAGATTGGTCTTGTGAGGGTTGAACTTATTGCAAGCATGTCTTGAAGAAGAAGAGTGTGTGATCATTCATGTTTACCTTCAAGACATCATCGAAATGAAGAGAGTTGGAAAGATTCAAGGTTGATCAAGACTAAGTCAAAGAGCGAATCAAGTTGATCAACACACAAAGCATATAAGATGTACCAAGAGGGATCAAGTGATCCCATGGTATGGTAAGCATTGTCCATTACGCTTTGTGTACTAACCCATGGTCTACGTGAGAGTTCGTTGTGGGGTTTGGTTTGTTTCCATGGGCTTGCGTCAAGAAAAAGATATTATACAACCCATGGAGGATGACATCAAATGGTGATCGTCATCAAGATTGCGGTATGAAAGTTCAAGTGGAGCATCATATAGAGATCAAGTGCTTGAAGCTTGCCGTCCATTGTGGTGACAATGGACTTGTGAAGATGTGCCGAAGAGTAGCTCACCCATAGTGGATTATGGGGAAGCAATCTACTAGTCTTCAGCGAGCCAACGCAATCAAGAAAGGTGGTCCAACTTGAGGGAGTGAAGATCGTCATCATCCAGCTCAAGTGGACTATGTGCAATGCAAAGGTTTGCCCTTGATAGGTTTTCTATTTTACCGGTCTCATGGTAGTTGTGGGAGACCGGGTTATAGGATCGATTGTCGTACTATCAAGGGGGGCTCTCAAGTTGGTAGCTTGATCGTATCGTTAGTAGAGAGCTCAAACCATTGCATCCTTGCATCATATTTCTTGGTTCTTGTTTGGTTCTCTTTGTGAGTCTTAGAGCTTATGGTCATCTTGATGACAAGCTTGAGTTCATCGAAAAGGGAGTTCACATGCGTCTTCTATGATGTTTTCGGTGTTGGAGGTTTTACCGGTCTTATCCGAGAAAGGGTTCTCACCATTTTCTTATGGGCCTTTTCTAATTTGCTTATTATTGGTTCTCCTATCAAGATTGTGTTAGCCCTTGTCGCTAGCTTTCCAACAAACTTGGTTTCATCGAATTCGGAGTCCGTATGCAAAAGTTGTGGTCGTTTTGGTGTACTGAAAAGGCTGCAGCGGTACTACCGCGGGTTGGAGCGGAAGTAATTTTTTTACTACCGCTTTCGGGAGCGGTACTACCGCTTTCGGGAGCGGTACTACCGCTTGGAGCAGTACTACCGTGGCTACTTCCATGGCTACTTCCGCTCGGGACCAAAAACTCGTCACAAGTCCAGCGGTGGTAGGCACGTATGTAAATTTTTAGTACCGCTCGCAAGCAGTAGTACCGCTACCCTTAGCAGTAGTACCGCTACCCCTAGCGGAAGTACCGTGAGGTCAAGCGGTACTACCGCTCCGACGGTTCTTCTGGCCTTTTTGCCTCCTCGCTGTTGTTTTTCAAAGGGGTTCTACCACCCTAGCGGTAGTACCGCTCCTGGAGCGGTAGTACCGCTCTGTGCGGGCTGTGAGCATAGCGGTTGGATTTTCCCCCACCTATAAAAGGTGGTCTTCTTCCCCAATGAACCTAATCCTTTGAGTACGTGTTCTTCCCCCATTGTTGACCTTCTTCGAGCTTGCTATCTCTCAATCCCTCCATGGATTCTTGCTAGTTTTGGGGGGAAAAGAGAGAGGAGATCTAGATCCACATTTCCACCAATCACTTTCTCCTCTAGGTGAGGGGAACCCCTTGGATCTTGGTCTTGGAGTTCTTGGTGTTCTCCTTCTTGTTCTTCCTCTCATTTCTCTCCCTAGCATTAGTTGCTTTGGTGGGATTGGGAGAGAAGGACTTGGGCACTCCGTGTGCCCTTGCCATTGCATTTGATGCATCGGTTTGAGTTCTCCACGGTGATACGTGGAAGTGAAGTTTGAGAAGCTTATTACTCTTGGGTGCTTGGTACCCTTGAGCTTGTTCCTCTTGGGTGCTTCGGCGCCCTAGACGGTTGGTGGTGTTCGGAGCTCAATCATTGTGGTGTAAAGCTTCGGGCAAGCGTCGGGGTCTCCAATTAGGTTGTGGAGATCGCCCCGAGAAATTTGACGGGTACTGGTTACCGCCCCCAAGGGTTGCCAAAGTGTACGGGTTCGGTGACCGCCCCCAAGGGTCGCCATTTGTACGGGTTCGGTGACCGCCCTCAAGGGTCCCTTAGTGGAATCACGGCATCTTACATTGTGCGAGGGCGTGAGGAGATTACGTTGTACCTGGTGGCTTCTTGGGGAGCATTGTGCCTCCACACCGCTCCAAACGGAGATTAGCATCCGCAAGGGTGTGAACTTCGGGATACATCGTCGTCTCCGTGTTCCTCGGTTATCTCTTACCCGAGCCCTTTACTTATGCACTATACTTTGTGATAGCCATATTGTTTCTTGTCATATATCTTGCTATCACCTAGTTGTTTATCTTGCTTAGCATAAGTTGTTGGTGCACATAGGTGAGCCTAGTTGTTGTAGGTTTTGTGCTTGACAAATTAACCGCTAGGTTTATTCCGCATTTGTTCAAGCCGAAACCGTAATTATTTTAAAGCGCCTATTCACCCCCCTCTAGGCGACATCCACGATCTTTCAATTGGTATCAGAGCCTCGTCTCTCTTTATAGGGCTTAACCGCCTAGAGAGTAAGGATGTCGACTAGGGGCTTAGGATTCTCTCACACTCTTAGTTTCGATGGCACAAATTTTTATGTTTGGGTAATTCGCATGCTAAATCTCTTTAGGGTCATGCACCCAAATCTAGAGCGAATTGTAGATATGGGGTTTTCTCCTCCAAAGGATCCCCAAAGATTATCTTTAGAGGATGAGAAAAACTCTTATCTCAATGCTCAAGCTTCTAATGTGCTTTTCGATGCTTTGAGCAATGTAGTTATATTTCAACTCATGCCATTCCGGGATGCTCATGAGTTGTGGACAAAGCTTCAAGATAAATATGGTGTGTCCAAGAATTGTGAGAATGATTGTTCTCCACCCACCTCCGGCCGTGTTGTCTTCTCAACTTCCTCTACTTCACCTACATGTGGTTTGCCACAAGGTAATGATATGGTGAGTAGTGTTGGTCATTGCAATGATGATAGTATGCTTATTGTGGATGATCCTTCATCACTATCTTATTGCAATGCATCTTCTTTGGACTTTAACACTTCGAGCACCCAACATGTTTCACATGCTTGTGTTGATAGTCCTTGCATATCATGTAGAAATTGTTTGACTAAAACTCATGATGATATGCTTGCTATGTCTTGTTGCCATGATAAAAATGCATCTATTTCCTCGAATTGTTGTGCTAACAATGTAGAGGAAACCCAACAACCCATGGAACAAGATGTAGTCTTGAATGGTGCTTCAAGGGATCCTACATCATCGTCTATTGCGTTTTGCCTTATGGCTAAGGCTTCAAAGGCATCTCCCACTTTGAACCCCAATATATCTTGTGATGATAGTGATGATGACAATGATGATGATGTAGAAAATGATGAAGAGAATGATAATGTTGCCTCCTTAAAAATTAAGGGGGAAATAATTTTTAAAGCTCTTCTTAAGAATAAATTAGCTCGTTCCAACTTTATGGAAATCATGTCTATTGCCATTGAGGGCAATAAATATATTGATGACTTGGAATCTCATATAGAGGAGCATGAGGTCACCATTGAGAAAATGGAAGGTCATGAGAGTGATTACGCTAATGAGATCGCCGACCTCTCGCAAGCTCTTGAACTTGAACAAACCAGCAAGGAATCTCTTGAGGAGACTTTTGCTCTAGAACTATCTAGAATAAAGGAATCCCGTGATAGAGCTCTCAAGGTGGCTAATGATTTTGAAACTAAAAATGAGAAGCTTGAAGTTGCACATGCTAAACTCCTTGAGGATTTTGAGCACCTCGAAAATGTCTCAAGGGTCATTAAGAGTGAGCTCATCAAACTCACCGAGTCTCATGCTCAACTTAAAGCTTCATATTCTAAAGAGCTTGCCAAGTTGCCTACTCCTCTTGCTATTATTGATGATTCTTGTGCTACTAACTCTATTTCTAGTGAAGCATCCATTTTGAAGGAGAATGTTGAGCTAAGGGCTCAACTTGAGTTGCTATCTAGCAATTATGGGAGATTGGAAGAAAGTCATGTAAAGCTCACAAGCTCTCATGATGATCTTCTAGTATCCCATAATGTGCTAAAGATAGCTCATGAGGCTATGATTATCAAGGTAACATCTAGTGAGTCTCATGTGGTCGCTAGCACTACTTCTAGTCAAAATGCTATATTGCATTGTGCTAGTCCTCGAAATTCATCTATGCATAACATTGGTACTTCTTGTGATGAATTGCTTTCCTTGCCTTGTTGCTCTAACAATGAAGCCTATACTTCCTCTAGTATTTGTGTTGATACTAACCATGTAGAGGAAATCAAAGAGCTCAAGGCCCAAGTCTTTTCCTTGAAGAAAGACTTGGAAAAGTGTCATGAAGGGAAGTCCACACTCAACAATATATTGAGTGTGCAAAAATCCCCCAATGATAAAGGTGGACTTGGATTCAACTCCAACAATAAGAAGAAGTCCAAGAGCAACAAGAAGAAGGGCCAAGAACAACTCAAGAATTCGGCCAAGATTATTTGCTTCAAGTGCAAAATTGAAGGGCATCATGTTAGATCTTGCCCATTTAAGAAGAAGGCCATTAGTGACAAGCAACAAGGGAAGAGGCCACAAGTTCAATCTCGTGCTCAACCGCAAGTTGGAGAAAGGCCGCTTCCCAAGAAGACTCATGGTAATGCTTCTCATTTTAAGGAATCAAATGAGAAGAAAGTGAAGAGTAGATGTTGCTACTTATGCCGTGAGAAGGGTCACGTCGCTTCTTCATGCACTAGTGGTAACTTATCCAACCCAATTATTATTTATGATGTCTATTCTCTTGGGAAGGATAAGGTTGGCAATGTGTTTGCCAAGTTTCTTGGGACTCAAAGTGGTGTCAAGAAAAGAAGCATTTGGGTAGCCAAGACTATTGTGACTAACCTCTTAGGACCCAACTTGGTTGGGGACCAACTAGCTCAAACTTGATCAATAGGTGTATTTGGAGGGCATTGGAGACTTGGCTACATTATGAAGATTTGAGGGGTCTTCATCATTCATATTGTCTCAAGCCAAGTCATTCGGATTATCTTTCTATCGTATATCCAATGTTTCTCCTTGCGGTAACTCGTGCTTAAATTGTTTACATTGAAAGTTACTTGCTCCTTAGCATGCTATGGTTTTGTACCTTGCATGAGCGTGTATATGTTGTGCTCCCAATTTGCTTATCTTGAGAAATCAAGTATGTGTATGTTGGTTTGTACACCATGTATGTGTGTGTAGTGATTTGAGCCTTTGTGTATCTTGTTTGTATCTTAGTTGGCTCTTGTGAGAGATTAATGGAACATCCCATTTTGGGGGAGTGATGTGCTTTGTGCACCTCACAATCCTATAAATGTGTGTACATGAGGAATATCATCTAGTTTTGATATTACAAGATTATCTAGTCTCTATGTGGTATGTCTTCTCATGAGAAATTCAAATTCTAAATGTTCCATTAATTATCTCGTGTTGGTTCTCTTTTGCATCTTGTCAATTTTTTCATTGGTATGAAATTATGGGGGAGTAATATGCTATGTGTATATTACAAGCCTAGAAAATGTGTAAATTTGAGATATTGTCACCTAGTGTTGATATTATAAATTATGTTGTTCCTAGGTGACATGTTAGCTCTACAAGTTGCAATTTTCTTGTGTTTGGTGTGAAGATGATGTTGGATATCATTGCTATCACCGGGAATTATTCCCAAATACTTCTTGCCTCTTGATAATTGGTAATCTTTTTGTGGTAGAAATTGTTGATCATCTTTACATTAATTGCTTTTGTTCGTCCTATTCCTTGCCAAGATTGTGTCATCTCCCATAGCCTTCTTTGCCACTTGTGGATCTTGTTGTTTTCTTGATCTTGTCTAGTGTTTTCGAGATATAGTGAAAGTGGTGATCCCATCTTGTGCATTTTGTATTCAAATGCAAATTCTCTATAATGCACAACTCTTGGGGGAGCTATCCTACTTTCTATGAAACACACATCTTGTGATCCATTTCAAGTGTGTGTTGGTGGAAGGCAAGCCATTTCTTTTTGGGTACTTTGTGCCATCATGAAACTTTATAGAGGGCTTGGTTTGTTTGGAACCATCCTCTCTTTTGGGAGTTTGATATCTTTATTTTTGAGTGTGTCAATGGATATCTCATACCTTGTTGTATCTTTTAATAGATATCTTCCAAGTGATGATTTCTCCTTTTGGTATCCTATTTTCACTTGGTATTTCGTTTTCATTTGGTTTCGTTTCTTGAAAGTCTTGAGCATGCATATTTACTACATGTATTTTCTTTGGCATGCTTTCTTTCTTTGACCCAATATATAGTGTAAACTTCACCTAGTCTCAATTTGGATGAGATGTGCATGAAATTAATTTTCATATATATATGCACATATGTATGTGGAGTTTGTCCTATGTATTGGTGTTTCTAACTCTTTGGTCCCAATGAGTTTGGGTACCATTTTGTTTGTGTGGTTGTTCTAGGAACAATTGGAGATGCATTGGATGCTCGGCTCATTCAAAAGGAAGGTGGTGTCATCATGTGCTTATTAGAGTCAAGCTAGGATGATCAATGAACTACTATCTACCTTCAATTGGTATCTACTACATCCTTCCAATGGTATCTCGGTAACAAGTATCATCATCTACTTCATGCACACTTTTCTTGCACCAACCTTGTGTAGGTTGTATCATGGCATGTTAGTCATTCCTTCTTGTGATATTTGTTTCCTTTCTCAAAGCATCCCAACAATGATCTCTTGTTGCTAGTTGTGATGTCTTTGATGCTTGTGTGGTTGCAATTCATATATATATATATATATATATATATATATATATATATATATATATATATATATATATATATATATATATATATATATATATATATATACAATAAAGACCTTATCTAGCCATGTGCTATGCGTTCAAGCAAAATATCTTATTGGTATAATTATGACTTCCTTGTGGATATCTTATTACTTCCTTTTTGTAACTATTTCGTGTGTGTATTCTTCTTTATGGATTGATATCATCATGATCTTCATCTACCTAGAATCTTATACACTTGAGAGAAATTACATTTCTAGAAGATATCCTTTATTTCACGACCACCTTGTCTTTCTTGTATCATTTCTTTGGTGGCTCCGTGAAAGCCATTGCCTTGAGTGCGGATCTTATCTTGTTTCTTCTAGATGCACTCTTGTGTGGTGAAGATATTTTTGTCTCTTGCTTGTCTTGACAAGACTTTTGCCATGTAATTGGTATCCCTCGTCTCGATAACGCTCTCCTTTTATATCTTCACCACGGGTTGTCACAAGCATAGGTTCTTTATATGCTTATTAGTGAGCTTGTGAACCCATTTGCTAGCTGTGTGTGGGAATGATAAGCCTTGGACCATGTATCTCATTCATTCAAGACTATATTGGTGCTTCATCCATACATTAGTCTTCTCATGTGCTTTGCCATGACTCACACACATCTTTTTGGTTGAGCCTACTCTTAAGTTGTCTCCTTTATATGTTGCTCAACCATGTGTTTATTGCAAGTGCTAGGCTTTGTTTCCTTCATGCTCACTTGCACTTAGTGTAAGTTTCTATTGATTGTGGGGGAGTGATGATCCTATTTTGTGCACTTGGTATCCTAATGAAAAAAATTCTAAGGAGTGCACAAATTATGGGGAGCTTCACTAGTGTCTTTAGAACACTCCGTTGCTATGTCGTGAGGTTCTATTGATCTTGGGGGAGCGAGGATCCTATTTTGTGCTCGTTGTATCCAAATACAAAACTAAATTATGCACAAAACATGGGGAGCTTATCTAGTTTCTCTAGGACACTCCTTTGCTCATATCATAATATCTTTTATTCTTGTGGCATGTAGGATCATTGGTCTAGTTGGGTCAATTGGTATCTTTTGATAGCTTGATTCAATTGGTATCCTTTGATTGCTTGATTGCGTGTTTTTTCTCCCTTTTTTATGCCTTTGTGGCATATCATTCTTTTGCAATCTTTGGGCCTCAATATAGTTTGTCTTCCTCCAAGTATTTACAGTTGGATATATGTATTGCATTCCACTCTCTATTTTTAGGAATATGTAATTTATGGAGGAACACAATTTATATTGGCCTTCTAAGCTATTCGCCCATTTTGGCAATCGATGCCAATGGGGGAGAAGTTTCAGAGAGTTTAGTTTTGTGAGGAATTTTAGAGACTTGTCTCTTCTCTCTTCTTGCTTTGGTTTTGTTCCTAAGCTTTTGCATCTCATGCGCATACATTATTGTTGCATGGTATGGTGATGCATAATTCCTTATATAAACTCTCTTGAAAGTGATTGTCATCAATTACCAAAATGGGGGAGATTGAAAGAACATGCGGTGCCCCCATGTTTGGTTTTGGTAATTGATGACAATCTCTATGGACTAATGGTTGCCTTGAGTTATATTTGAAGGGTTTGTCCATAGGCTTTTCTTGGAGTACATTCGTTGGTTTCAAGGAGAGTTTGTGATGACCAAGGTGATATTAAGGAATTATCCAAAGATTGGTCTTGTGAGGGTTGAACTTATTGCAAGCATGTCTTGAAAAAGAAGAGTGTGTGATCATTCATGTTTACCTTCAAGACATCATCGAAATGAAGAGAGTTGGAAAGATTCAAGGTTGATCAAGACTAAGTCAAAGAGCGAATCAAGTTGATCAACACACAAAGCATATAATATGTACCAAGAGGGATCAAGTGATCCCATGGTATGGTAAGCATTGTCCATTACGCTTTGTGTACTAACCCATGGTCTACGTGAGAGTTCATTGTGGGGTTAGGTTTGTTTCCATGGGCTTGCGTCAAGAAAAATATATTATACAACCCATGGAGGATGACATCAAATGATGATCGTCATCAAGATTGCGGTATGAAAGTTCAAGTGGAGCATCACAAGGAGATCAAGTGCTTGAAGCTTGCGTCCATTGTGGTGACAATGGACTTGTGAAGATGTGCCGAAGAATAGCTCACCCATAGTGGAGTATGGGGAAGCAATCTACTAGTCTTCAACGAGCCAACGCAATCAAGAAAGGTGGTCCAACTTGAGGGAGTGAAGATCGTCATCATCCAGCTCAAGTGAACTATGTGCAAGGCAAAGGTTTTCCCTTGATAGGTTTTCTATTTTACCGGTCTCATGGTAGTTGTGGGAGACCGGGTTATAGGATCGATTGCCGTACTATCAAGGGGGGCTCTCAAGTTGGTAGCTTGATTGTATCGTTAGTAGAGAGCTCAAACCATTGCATCCTTGCATCATGTTTCTTGGTTCTTGTTTGGTTCTCTTTGTGAGTCTTAGAGCTTATGGTCATCTTGATGACAAGCTTGAGTTCATCGAAAACGGAGTTCACATGCGTCTTCTATGATGTTTTCGGTGTTGGAGGTTTTACCGGTCTTATCCGAGAAAGGGTTCTCACCATTTTCTTATGGGCCTTTTCTAATTTGCTTATTATTGGTTTTTCTATCAAGATTGTGTTAGCCCTTGTCGCTAGCTTTCCAACAAACTTGGTTTCATCGAATTCGGAGTCCGTATGCAAAAGTTGTGATCGTTTTGTTGTACTGAAAAGGCTGCAGCGGTACTACCGCGGGTTGGAGCGGAAGTAATTTTTTACTACCGCTTTCGGGAGCGGTACTGCCGCTTTCGGGAGCGGTACTACCGCTTGGAGCAGTACTACCATGGCTACTTCCATGGCTACTTCCGCTTGGGACCAAAAACTCGTCACAAGTCCAGCGGTGGTAGGCACGGATGTAATTTTTTAGTACCGCTCGCAAGCAGTAGTACCGCTACCCTTAGCAGTAGTACCGCTACCCCTAGCGGTAGTACCGTGAGGTCAAGCGGTACTACCGCTCCGACGGTTCTTCTGGCCTTTTTGCCTCCTCGGTGTTGTTTTTCAAAGGGGTTCTACCACCCTAGCGGTAGTACCGCTCCTGGAGCGGTAGTACCGCTCTGTGCGGGCTGTGAGCATAACGGTTGGATTTTCCCCCACCTATAAAAGGGGGTCTTCTTCCCCAATGAACCTAATCCTTTGAGCTCGTGTTCTTCCCCCATTGTTGACCTTCTTCGACCTTGCTATCTCTCAATCCCTCCATGGATTCTTGCTAGTTTTTTGGGGGAAAAGAGAAAGGAGATCTAGATCCACATTTCCACCAATCACTTTCTCCTCTAGGGGAGGGGAACCCCTTGGATCTTGATCTTAGAGTTCTTGGTGTTCTCCTTCTTGTTCTTCCTCTCATTTCTCTCCCTAGCATTAGTTGCTTTGGTGGGATTTGGGAGAGAAGGACTTGGGCACTTCGTGTGCCCTTGCCATTGCATTTGGTGCATCGGTTTGAGTTCTCCACGATGATACGTGGAAGTGAAGTTTGAGAAGCTTATTACTCTTGGGTGCTTGGTACCCTTGAGCTTGTTCCTCTTGGGTGCTTCGGCGCCCTAGACGGTTGGTGGTGTTCGGAGCTCAATCATTGTGGTGTAAAGCTCTGGGCAAGCGTCGGGGTCTCCAATTAGGTTGTGGAGATCGCCCCGAGCAATTTGACGGGTACCGGTGACCGCTCCCAAGGGTTGCCAAAGTGTACGGGTTCGGTGACCGCCCCCAAGGGTCGCCATTTGTACGGGTTCGGTGACCGCCCTCAAGGGTCCCTTATTGGAATCACGACATCTTGCATTGTGCGAGGGCGTGAGGAGATTACGGTGGCCCTGGTGGCTTCTTGGGGAGCATTGTGCCTCCACACCGCTCCAAAAGGAGATTAGCATCCACAAGGGTGTGAACTTCGGGATACATCGTCGTCTCTGTGTTCCTCGGTTATCTCTTACCCGAGCCCTTTACTTATGCACTATACTTTGTGATAGCCATATTGTTTCTTGTCATATATCTTGCTATCACCTAGTTGTTTATCTTGCTTAGCATAAGTTGTTGGTGCACATAGGTGAGCCTAGTTGTTGCAGGTTTTGTGCTTGACAAATTAACCGCTAGGTTTATTCCGCATTTGTTCAAGCCGAAACCGTAATTATTTTAAAGCGCCTATTCACCCCCCCCTCTAGGCGACATCCACGATCTTTCACGGTGGCTGTATTGAACTCCTCTCTATTGCAGGCTTCTGGGCCTAACTCTGCGCGCTGCCCTGTGAGTCTGCTGGGCCTTATAGTCCAGCTGCATCCTGGGCCAGTAGGCCTTGCAGGCTCACTGGGCAGCGCCCATTTTTTTAATTTTTTTTCCTTTTCTGCTTTATTTATTTCTAAGTTTTTTTTGCTGTATTTAGAGTTTCTTTGTGAATATTATTGCTTTAGGTAAAAGCAATTACAAACTTTCTGTTAGTGCCAGTAGTATTCAAATTTGAATAGTTTAAATTTGAAATTATTTGTTTTCTTTGTTGCTTTATTTATTTTATTTTGTTTCTACTTACAACAAAATACTTATTGTTGCTATTTTTATTTTTTTGCAATTTTTTTGTTTTGTTTTCTGCATTATTTATTTTGTTTTGTTTTTTGCTTTATTTTTTAATTCTTTCTGTTAGTGCCATTAGTTTTAGAAAAATTATAAACTTTCTGTTAGTGCCATTAGTTTTCAAATTTGAATAATTAAAATTTGAATTCTTTGAAATTTGTGTGAATCACAAGTTTGTGGTTAACTTTACTAAAAAAATGAACATATATGCACCTATAGAGAAAATTCAACCTAAATTCATAGTTTTCAAATGAACTCTGAAAAAGTTGCCATATGATAACCCTCAACCGTAAGGGATCGAGATAGTCTTCGCGGGTAAGAATAACCCAATTTATAGATTCGACACACGGGGAGCCAAAGAGTATTTATAAGCTTTGACAGTTGAGTTGTCAATTCAACCGCACCTGAAATATACTTACTTGCAACAAAAGATAAGTGGTAACGGTGATATGATAGTGATGGTGGTGATAGCAAAAGTGAACAGTAAAAGTAACAACTAATGACCAGCAGGATTGAAACACTGTAGGCTAGGGAGATGGATGGTTGGGCGCTGCATGGATGAGATACATCATGAATCTAACTTGGGGCAAGGCACACAGAAAAGTAATGATCATCTAGGCAAATATCAAACATTAGGCATGTATCCCACAGGTAGTTGTACGTGCTTGCAATAAGAACTTGCACAACATCTTTTGTCCTACCATCCCGCTACGAACGGGGCCAAAAGGAACTTATGGAGATTAAGGTGCTCCTGTCAAAGAGCACCGGAACAAAGCAATAAACTCAATGGATACATGGAATCCTCAAATTATGGACCATCCCCTTTGGTGTCCCAAGCTGTCACCTTTGGGATCGCCGGTTCCAGACCATAATGGGTGCAAACAACTCATAGATAGGATTAAGAACACAAATATATTCATGCAAACACATAGGGTTCAGATCTGAAAACATGGCACTCGAGCCCAAAGTGACAAGCATTAAGAGCAACAAGTTGAAGCAAAGATGATAAACACCAAAGTAGATGATACGCAACATGCCCCCAACAATCTGATAAACTATTACATGATCTAACTCATCCAATCCCTACCATCCCCTTTGCCTACAGCAGGGAATTACTCACACATAGAAGGAGAAGTCATGGAGGGAGGATGGAGTGGTGATGATGATGACGATGGTGACGACCTCCCCTCTCCGGAGGCCAAATCAGCCTCCAGATTAGCCCTCCCGAAGAAGAACAGAGGGTGGCGGCGGCTCCGCGATGGAAACTGGAAAAACGACTTCTGTTCTGGGGTTTCCTCGCCACGGGAATAAATAGGAGCCAAGTTGGGGCACCAGAGGGGGGAGGACCCTCCCAGGCGGCCTCCTGGCGCGGCCAGGGGTGGGGCCGCACCAGTAGGGCGCCTGGGCCCCCCCTGGCTGCCCTCTGGCCCCACTTCTGGCACAATGGCCCTTCGGGTGCGTGGATTTTCTGTGATTTTTCTTGGAATTTTCTGAGACACCTAAAAATCCATTTTCCTGCACACAATAAAACTATACAGGCAGCTCTGCTGAAAACAGCGTCAGTCCGGGTTAGTTTAGTTCAAATCATGCAAGAATGAGGGCAAAACAATAGCAAAAGTGTTTGGAAAAGTAGATACGTTTGAGACGTATCAACTCCCCCAAGCTTAGCATATTGCTTGTCCTCAAGCAATTCAATTCAACGAACTAGACGCGACAAAGAAAACTTTGACAAACTCTTTTGCTTCATTAGATGTATATAAGCATGTACTACGAAAAGAGTCTAGCAAGTATTGAAACAATGCTATGAGGACAATGCACGAAGCAATCCTTCTTTCAAGTGACCAATCACAAATAACTAAAAGTAAATAATATGCTACTGAAAATCAAGACAATATTACATTGCACATAGCTTGAACATACTAGAGTGGTATCTCGCTAGCCTCCATGAGTGAAGCAAAACATAAATGCAGAAACTCCTCCATAGTTTTAAAGGAGACTAGAACTAAGAATTTCAGAATAAATAATACCACAAGCATGCAGAAGACAATGTAATACTTTGGGACAATGTACATTACACTCAGAATGACAATTATGCTCTCCTAGTTGGTGCTTTGAAGAAAGAAGGTGGAGACTCTCGAACCGTGGAATTTGATGGCGAGGTTGAAAACCCGTGGTTGGAAGCAAATACTAAACATGTACCAGAGCTCTTGGTTTTGAAAACAGAGGTAAAAATGATTTTGGGAGGTGCATATTTCGTCAACGAATGCTAGTAGACAACCCAATCACTTCTTATGCTAGGCATGTTTCAAGGAACGGCTCCCAAGATGGGGACGATCACATCCCCTTAATCTCCTTTGTTTATCACTACCAAAGTTTTCTGATTTCTCATAAACAAAGCATGAAGGAGGGTTTGTTGGTTGTGATTATCTTTTGTGAGCTGGGCGCACTCATGCCAGTCCCTCCTCGTATTAGGGGTTTGCAGATTAGACATGCAATCCCGGGATAAAACATGTCCAACATAAGAAGATCATGAATTACCTACTACTTCCTCATGAGCTAAAACAGAGGCACAAAACAGGAGTAAATTTGAATAATTTCGAGATGGTACAAGAAAGTCTTCGTTAGGATGGCCGGTAAATACCACATACGAAGGTATGGTGGACTCATATGGAATAACTGGTTTGAAAGGATTTGGATGCACAAGCAGAATTCCGCTTAGTGCGAGCGAAGGCTAGCAAGAGACTGGGAAGCGACCAACTAGAGAGCAATAATGGTCATAATCATGCAGAGCGACAAAGCAACATTGAATTGGGCATGAAAGTGATATAACTATTCTGAAACTCAAAGATCATCAAGGCAAAGCAGACTTTTTAGTCTTAAACATGTGTAAACATGTGCCAAGTCAATCCAAGAATTCTCCAAAGGGAAATACCACCTTAGTATACCAAACTATGAACAATGCAATGCATGTAAATCATTTCAATAACACATTATATACTCTAGCTATTTGAGATTAGCCACAAGGAAAGCATGAACCACTGGGAAAGCATTGTAAACATAGCACTATGTCGCTACAAGCTTGTCTCTAGATCATAAGTACATGCATATGTACAAAAGTAGAAACAAGAAGAGTTCATACCGGTTTTCCTTGTTGCTCCCCTTCCGTCGATCTTCGTCATTACTGCCTTGTCACTTGCACGATCGAACGTAGGAAATATAATTAAATGCCATCACGGACTCGAGCTGAACTCTGAAAACAAAGCAAACTAAAGAGAGAAAGGAAATCTTTTTGGGTTTTTTCAAAGGTTGAACGAAAGCAAAAGAAAGAGAAAATCTTTTTGTTGTTTTTGCAAAGAAACAAACAAAGAAGAACGGGCAAAAAATTCGAAAAGATCAAAGCAAACAAAAATAAAACGGATAATACAATGGAAAAGTGAGAAGGGCACGTACTCCCCCAAGCTTAGGTTTTGGCCTAAGTTGGTAGTAGCTACTGCCCCCAGGAGCCTCCTGCTCCGGGGTGGTACTGGTGAGTCCAAGGGTCATATAAGGATTCCGGCGCGTACACCGAAGTCCTCGGATCCTCCCACGAAGAAGGGTCCGCACTCCAAGCAGAGGAAGACCCTTCACCAAACTGGGTGACGGTCTCCCCCTAAAAAGGTGGTAACTCACCGTGCTCCTCCTTGTCGGGCACAACCCCCTCCATGGGGTTATGAAACTGATGCTGGACCATGAACTCATCGAACTGGATAACATCAAAGGACCATCCGTTCCTGCGAGAAAAATCAAACAAAAGAGGTGCAGGTAGACGGATCTTGCGTTCCGCGGTAGTTCCGAAACGCAAGATATAAACAAGGTTACCAAACTCAGAAGTCATGGTAACAAACTTATGCCTTTTCATAGCAGCAAGATCAAAACTTAAATAAGTAAAAGGCTTATCATCAGGGTGTGGGGTGCCTTTAAGATACTCTAAGATAAGTGTGGCATAAACGCCACCAAATAAATCTCCCTTGTTACCGTTCATAGCAAGGCGTCGAGCAATTAAGGCACCCACATTATAATCAAACCTCCCTGAGAGGGCGGTTGCCAGGATAGCAATATCCGGCGCAGAAATGCTGCTCGTGTTGTCACGAGCTAACACCCCTCTAGCAACATAATACGCAAAATACCCGAGGTGAGGGAATAAGATGCTGGAGATTTTTGACCGATGAATATCCCTCGTATCCATACTTCAGAGAGAGTTGAAGACGGTTCTCAGCTCGGAGGGCTGAGAGGTCATCTTCGCCGTCTGCCCAACGTTTGGCACACCTATTATTTCACAAAACTTTTCCAAGGGCATGGTCAAAAGATTATTGTAAATTTTAAACTCAATAGAACCAGTATCAAGGTTATATCTAAAACTGTTAATGAAACCGGAGGTGAGTTTTTGATACTGAGCAACACGGCACGTGACGAGCCGTGTCAGACCTGCATTAACACAAAGGTTATAAAACTCATCCTTAATTCCTGCAGCTTCAAGGAATTCATCACATGGGAACATCATCGCACGTGCTGGATTTGTGTCTTCCAACAACTCTAGGGGCACATGATCTTCATTGTAGCTCACCCTAGCAGTCGAGGGTGAAGTTGCGGCTCTAGTAACTCGATCAGAGCGCGCGTGCTTCTTCTTCTCAAGCCACCCCTTTGCCCTTCCTAACAAACTCATTTCTGAAATTTTTGGCAAATTACAAAAACAAGGATTTAAACAAAGTGGGTTAAGGCAAACTACTCAACTCACTTACCTAAGGCATAAACTTGCATCAAAACTTGGAAAATAAATTTCTACACATGCATGCAAGCTCATCTACACAGCACCAAGAACTACTAAATACTCACAAATGAAGCCACCAACCAAAAATCTAATTGGAGGGGTGGAGGAGTTACATACCAGGGAGTATTTGTTCAAAATCTCAGCTCGAATGATAGGCTGTAGAGAGAGATCGAAAATTGCCTCCAAGAATAGCAAGAACGCAAGAACAGGTGCAGAACTCGTGTTTTCGGAGAGAAAGAGAGAGAGAGAGGAAGAAGACTCACCTGGAGGCGGGACCTGTGGGCCCCAGGCGCCCTATGGGCGCGGCCAGGGGGCAGGTTGCGCCAGCTGGCCGCCTGGGCCACTGGTGGCCCCCCTGGTCAGCCCCAGGTGCCTCTGGGTCACTCCCGGCATGGAAATTTTAATTTTAATTTTTCTGGATTTTTTCTGAAAACTTCACTGTTGAAATTTTTTCGAAGTTCAAAAAGCTGCAAAACTTTCTGAAAACTTAAAGCAGTGATTAGTATTGTGAAGCTTCAAAAACACAAACACTTGGTACAACAAGGAGAGCAAAAGCTAAAACAAATGAAAACATAACAAGCTCAACTTTTTACCTATATAAAACATGCTCACTAGTAAGGTTGATCAAGTCTTACCAACAAACCGACGATATATAGAGCAAAAAGTCCCACCTCTTACGAAGTGATCATTGCACCTTTACTTTAATGGACATTGTCCCCACCATAATAGTTTTGTATTTGTGGTGCACATGTACGTAGTGGACAGTCCCATTCTCCAATCTTCACGGTCTTGATATTTTCTATAGAGTTGAGGCCATGCCTCTTGTCGGTCTTCTTTGGAAAATACACCGTGTGTTCTTTATCATTCACATTGAAGGTAACCTTTCCTTTATTGCAATCAATAATAGCACCTGCGGTGTTAAGAAAAGGTCTACCAAGAATAATGGACATGCTCCCATCCTCGGGCATGTCAAGCACGACAAAATCAGTAAGGATCAAACAATTAGCAACTTCTACGGGAACATCCTCACAAATACCTATCGGGACGGCTGTTGACTTGTCAGCCATCTGAAGAGAGATATCTGTAGGAATTAGTTTCTCTAAACAAAGCCTCTTGTAAAGAGAGAAAGGCATAACACTCACTCCTGCTCCAAGATCACATAAAGCAGTTTTGACATAATTATTCTTTATGGAGCAAGGAATGGTGGGTATACCTGGATCACCAAGCTTCTCAGGAATCTTGCCACTGAAAGAGTAGTTAGCAAGCATAGTAGATATTGCTTCATTAGGAACTTTTCTTTTATTAGTAACAATATCTTTCATATATTTTGAATAGGGAGGTAACTTAATAGCATCAGTCAAAGGGATTTGAAGAAAAAGAGGTTTCATCCACTCACAAAACTTATTGTAATGCTCTTCTTCTTTAGATTTGAGAGACTTACCTGGAAAGGGCATGGGTTTCTGTATCCATGGTTCTCTTTTCTTCCCTTGTCTTCTTGCGACGAAGTCTTCTCTAGTGTACTTCTTGCGTTTGTCAGGTGCTTCTTCTTCTCGAACTTCAGGCGGATCATTCTTCTCCTTATCCTTATCTTCAGGTTCGGCACCGTCTTCAGTCTCATCATCAGAGGTAGATATACTGTTGGGATCAACAGCTGGCTCTTCACTTGTAATAGGATCATTGGAATTGTCAGCCTCCTTGTGTTTCTTCTTCTTTGGAGAGCCAACAATTTCTTCTTCCTGCATTTGAGAATCTTGCTCGATTCTCCTCGGATGCCCCTCTGGATAGAGAGGATCTTGAGTGCTAGTTCCTCCTTGGGTCTTAATCCCGAAGGCCTGTAAATCATCTTGTTTGGTATTGTTAGCAAGCAAATCTTTTTGCACATTAGAAATTTGTTCAAGCTGAGTTTGAACCATATGAAAATGCTTCACAAGACATTTAACATCATTAACTGTTCTACCTAGAACATCAAGTAAACTTTTGATAGCAAGGGAATTATCATGCAATTGACTTTGTATCCTCTCATTAAAATGACTTTGCTTCATAATAAAATTATCAAGCTCATCTAAACATTGATCAGGAGGCTTACCATGAGGGATGTCACTTGCGTTGAAATCTAAAAGAGAGTGTACCTCTACCATAGGAGGGTGAGTGGTAGGCTCACACAACTTCTCAATAGGGGGTAGATTCTTCACGTCTTCAGTTTTAATACCCTTCTCTTTAATAGACTTCTTTGCTTCTTGCATATCTTCGGGGCTTAGAACAAGCATGCCCCTCTTCTTTGGTGGAGGAGGTGGTTCAGGGACGGACCAATCTTCATGGTTTTTGGCAATCCTGCCCATCAATTCTTCTGCATCGTCCGGTGTTCTTTTCCTGAAAACACAACCAGCACAACTATCCAAATAGGACCTGGATTCATCAGTTAGACCAGCATAAAATATATCGATTAATTCATTCTTAGGGACTCCATGTCCTGGTCTAGCCTGGATCAGACTACAGTACCTCCCCCAAGCTTTAGGGAGGTGCTCATCCTGCAACTGTTTAAAGTTATAAATTCTTTGTAAAGCAGCATGTTGCATATGAGCAGGAAAGTACTTATCAACAAAGTGTGAGCTAAGTCTTGAGGGCTCTTAATGGAACCACATGGTAATGCATCATACCATGTTTTAGCACCTTCCTTCAAAGAGAAAGGAAGAAGCTTAGTCACATAAAAGTTTCGTATCTTTTCATTCATGGTAAACAAGCCACCCAACTCAGTGAGTTTGGTCAGGTGTGCAATAGCATCATCATTTTCTCTGCCATAAAAGGGGTCAGCTTGAACCATAGATATAAGTGAAAGATCAACAGAGAAATCATAATCAGGATCATTGATGAATATAGGAGATGTAGCAAATTCAGGATCAGGAACAGTCTTGTTCTTCAAGGAGTGTTTTTCAAGCAGCTTCTTAATAGCTTCAGGGTCAGAGTCGGCAAACTCTGTCAGTTCCCTGCATAAATCATCATCAAGCATAATGTAATCATCATCAAGGAGTCTCTCCTTGAGTTTACTCAAATCAGGATAATCATAAGTTCCACCAATAGGGTAGCGAGTAACAGGAATTTCAATTCCAGATTTTTTTGCAGCAGCAGCGATCTGTTTCTCAAGAGCATAACCAAGTGAACCAATATCATCAAGAGTAGTAGAAGCATCATCAAAAGTATCGGACATAGTAACAGATTCAGTAGAAGCATCATGTGGTGGTGGTGAGGCAAACTTTCTCATAACAGAAGGTGAATCAAGTGTAGCACTAGTGTTCAGAACAGTACCTCTTCTTGTAGTGGATAGTAAGATCGGAACCTTGGGGTCTCCTTTCTTACCCATAGCGGATGAAGTGCAACAGGTAGGATACTTCAAGTAGACTTGTAAATATTGCTATGCACCCCGGCAACGGCGCCAGAAAACGGTACTTGATAACCCTCAACCGTAAGGGATCGAGATAGTCTTCGCGGGTAAGAATAACCCAATTTATAGATTCGACACACGGGGAGCCAAAGAGTATTTATAAGCTTTGACAGTTGAGTTGTCAATTCAACCGCACCTGAAATATACTTACTTGCAACAAAAGATAAGTGGTAACGGTGATATGATAGTAATGGTGGTGACAGCAAAAGTAACAACTAATGACCAGCAGGATTGAAACACTGTAGGCTAGGGAGATGGATGGTTGGGCGCTGCATGGATGATATACATCATGAATCTAACTTGGGGCAAGGCACACAGAAAAGTAATGATCATCTAGACAAATATCAAACATTAGGCATGTATCCCACAGGTAGTTGTACGTGCTTGCAATAAGAACTTGCACAACATCTTTTGTCCTACCATCCCGCTACGAACGGGGCCAAAAGGAACTTATGGAGATTAAGGTGCTCCTGTCAAAGAGCACCGGAACAAAGCAATAAACTCAATGGATACATGGAATCCTCAAATTATGGACCATCCCCTTTGGTGTCCCAAGCTGTCACCTTTGGGATCGCCGGTTCCGGACCATAATAGGTGCAAACAACTCATAGATAGGATCAAGAACACAAATATATTCATGCAAACACATAGGGTTCAGATCTGAAAACATGGCACTCGAGCCCAAAGTGACAAGCATTAAGAGCAACAAGTTGAAGCAAAGATGATAAACACCAAAGTAGATGATAGGCAACATGCCCCCAACAATCTGATAAACTATTACATGATCTAACTCATCCAATCCCTACCATCCCCTTTGCCTACAGCAGGGAATTACTCACACATGGAAGGAGAAGTCATGGAGGGAGGATGGAGTGGTGATGATGATGACGATGGAGACGATCTCCCCTCTCCGGAGGCCAAATCAGCCTCCAGATTAGCCCTCCCGAAGAAGAACAGAGGGTGGTGGCGGCTCCGCGACGGAAACTGGAAAAACGACTTCTGTTCTGGGGTTTCCTCGCCACGGGAATAAATAGGAGCCAAGGTAGGGCACCAGAGGGGGGAGGACCCTCCCAGGCGGCCTCCTGGCGCGGCCAGGGGTGGGGCCGCAACAGCAGGGCGCCTGGGCCCCCCCTGGCTGCCCTCTGGCCCCACTTCTGGCACAATGGCCCTTCGGGTGCGTGGATTTTCTGTGATTTTTCTTGGAATTTTCTGAGACACCTAAAAATCCATTTTCCTGCACACAATAAAACCATACAGGAAGCTCTATTGAAAACAGTGTCAGTCCGGGTTAGTTTAGTTCAAATCATGCAAGAATGAGGGCAAAACAATAGCAAAAGTGTTTGGAAAAGTAGATACGTTTGAGACGTATCAGCATAGCATGTGCATGTACAAAAAGAACAATGGTATCATACTCGTCTGTTACAAAGTTGGCATGGTATCATCATAATAGTTGCGGAAAAAAGTCTTCACTTTTTCTTCGCTTGTGTCATTTGCTTATTGCGCCGTAACCATGGATAATCTTCATCGTTTATCAGGATGCTTGGGTCAGCCTTGACTTTGAAGGGAGGAATTTCATGAAACTTTTCATAATCTTCAGATATGTCCGTCTTGCCCTCCACAACCAGGAAGTCCCTTTTTCCTGAAAGAACTATGTGGCGCTTTGGCTCATCGTATGATGTATTCACTTCCTTATCTTTTCTTTTTCTCGGTCTGGTAGACATGTCCTTCACATAGATAACCTGTGACACATCATTGGCTAGGACGAACGGTTCGTCAGTGTACCCAATATTTTTTAGATCTACTGTTGTCATTCCGTACTGTGGGTCTACCTGTACACCGCCTCCTGACAGATTGACCCATTTGCACTTAAACAAAGGGACCTTAAAATCATGTCCATAGTCAAGTTCACATATGTCCATTATGTAACCATAATATGTGTCCTTTCCCCTCTCGGTTGTTGCATCAAAGCGGACACCGCTGTTTTGGTTGGTGCTCTTTTGATCTTGGACAATCGTGTAAAATGTATTCCCATTTATCTCGTATCCTTTGTAAATCAATACAGTCAAAGATGGTCCCCTGGGCAGCAAGTACAACTCATCACAAACAGTGTTGTCACCTCTGAGACGTGTTTCCAACCAACTGCTGAAAGTCCTGATGTGTTCACATGTAATCCAGTCGTCGCACTACTCCGGGTGTTTGGAGCGCAGACTGTTCTTGTGTTCATCGACATACGGGGTCACCAAGGTAGAGTTCTGTAGAACTGTGTAGTGTGCTTGAGACCAAGAATATTCGTCCCTGCATATTATTGAGTCCCTTCCAAGCGTGCCTTTTCCAGTCAGTCTCCCCTCGTACCGCGATTTAGGGAGACCTATCTTATTAAGGCCAGGAATGAAGTCAACACAAAACCCGATGACATCCTCTGTTTGATGGCCCATGGAGATGCTTCCTTCTGGCCTAGCGCGGTTACGGACATATTTCTTTAGGACTCTCATGAACCTCTCAAAGGGGAACATATTGTGTAGAAATACGGGCCCTAGAATGACAATCTCGTCGACTAGATGAACTAGGACGTGTGTCATGATATTGAAGAAGGATGGTGGGAACACCAGCTCGAAACTGACAAGACATTGCGCCACATCACTCCTTAGCCTTGGTACGATTTCTGGATTGATCACCTTCTGAGAGATTGCATTGAGGAATGCACAGCTTCACAATGGCTAATCGGACGTTTTCCGGTAGAAGCCCCCTCAATGCAACCGGAAGCAGTTGCGTCATAATCACATGGCAGTCATGAGACTTTAGGTTCTGGAACTTTTTCTCTGGCATATTTATTATTCCCTTTATATTCGACGAGAAGCCAGTCGGGACCTTCATACTGAGTAGGCATTCAAAGAAGATTTCTTTCTCTTCTTTCGTAAGAGCATAGCTGGCAGGACCTTCATACTGCTTCGGAGGCATGCCGTCTTTTTCGTGCAAACGTTGCAGGTCCTCCCGTGCCTCAGCTGTATCTTTTGTCTTTCCATACACGCCAAGAAGCCTAGCAGGTGCACGCAAAGGTTCTTCGTCACGTGCATCACGTCGATTGAAGAGCGGACCTCTAGGTCTTTCCAGTAGGGTAGGTCCAAATATAGATTTCTTCTTCCACATGGGTGCGTGTCCCTCAGCGTCATTCAGAACAGCTAGTGCGTCGGGGCCCTTTCCAAAGATTACGTGTAAATCATTGACCATAGCAAGTACGTGATCACCGGTACGCATGGCGGGCTTCTTCCGGTGATCTGCCTCCCCTTTGAAATGCTTGCCTTTCTTTCGACATTGATGGTTGGTCGGAAGAAATTGACGATGGCCCAGGTACACATTCTTCCTGCATTTGTCCAGGTATATACTTTCAGTGTCATCTAAACAGTGCGTGCATGCGTGGTATCCTTTGTTTGTCTGTCCTGAAAGGTTACTGAGAGCGGGCCAATCGTTGATGGTCACGAACAGCAACGCCTTTAGGTCAAATTCCTCCTGTCTGTGCTCATCCCACGCACGTACACCGTTTCCATTCCACAGCTGTAAAAGTTCTTCAACTAATGGCCTTAGGTACACATCAATGTCGTTGCCGGGTTGCTTAGGGCCTTGGATGAGAACTGGCATCATAATGAACTTCCGCTTCATGCACATCCAAGGAGGAAGGTTATACATACATAGAGTCACGGGCCAGGTGCTGTGATTGCTGCTCTGCTCCCCGAAAGGATTAATGCCATCTGCGCTTAAAGCAAACCATACGTTCCTTGGGTCCTTTGCAAACTCCTCCCAGTACTTTCTCTCTATTTTTCTCCACTGCGACCCGTCAGCGGGTGCTCTCAACTTCCCGTCTTTCTTACGGTCCTCACTGTGCCATCGCATCAACTTGACATGCTCTTCGTTTCTGAACAAACTATTCAACCGTGGTATTATAGGAGCATACCACATCACCTTCGCAGGAACTCTCTTCGTGGCGGGCTCGCCGTCAACATCACCAGGGTCATCTTGTCTCATCTTATACCGCAATGCACCGCATACCGGGCATGCGTTCAGATCCTTGTATGCACCACGGTAGAGGATGCAGTCATTAGGGCATGCATGTATCTTCTGCACCTCCAATCCTAGAGGGCATACGACCTTCTTTGCTGCGTATGTACTGTCGGGCAATTCGTTATCCTTCGGAAGCTTCTTCTTCAATATTTTCAGTAGCTTCTCAAATCCTTTGTCAGCCATAGCATTCTCTGCCTTCCATTGCAGCAATTCCAGTACGGTACCGAGCTTTGTGTTGCCATCTTCGCAATTGGGGTACAACCCTTTTTTGTGATCCTCTAACATGCGATCGAACTTCAGCTTCTCCTTTTGACTTTCGCATTGCGTCCTTGCATCGACAATGACCCGGCGGAGATCATCATCTGGTTCCTCTTGATCTTCAGCAGCTTCACCCGTTGCAGCATCATTGGGCACATCGTCTGGTTCCTCTTGATCTTCACCAGCTCCCCCATTGCAGCATCACCATATTCAGGGGGCACATAGTTGTCATCGTACTCTTATTCTTTGCCGTCTTCCATCATAACCCCTATTTCTCCATGCCTCGTCCAAACATTATAGTGTGGCATGAAACCCTTGTAAAGCAGGTGGGGGTGAAGGATTTTCCGGTTAGAGTAAGACATCGTATTCCCACATTTAGTGCATGGACAACACATAAAACCATTCCGCTTGTTTGCCTCAGCCGCATTTAGAAACTCATGCACGCCCTTAATGTACTCGGAGGTGTGTCTGTCACCGTACATCCATTGCCGGTTCATCTGCGTGCATTATATATAATTAAGTGTGTCAAAAACCGTTACAGAACATCATAAATAGATAATTAAGTGACCAAATTAATAGAAGTTCATCATCACATTAAAACCAAAGTACATACATAGTACTCATCTAACAACATATAGCTCTCCATACACATCGAAACTATGTAAAACATTTCAATGCGAAAACAAATGCGATCATAATCGCAACCAAGGTAACAATTGATCCAACGACATAATGATACCAAGCCTCGGTATGAATGGCATATTTTCTAATCTTTCTAATCTTCAACCGCATTGCATCCATCTTGATCTTGTGATCATCGACGACATCCGCAACATGCAACTCCAATATCATCTTCTTGTCCTCAAATTTTTTAATTTTTTCCTTCAAGAAATTGTTTTCTTCTTCAACTAAATTTAACCTCTCGACAATAGGGTCCATCTTGATCTTGTGATCATCGACGACTTCCGCAACATGCAACTCCAATTCCATCTTCTCCTCCTCCATATTTTCCAATTTTTTCTTTAAGGAAATGTTTTCCTCTTCAACTAAATTTAACCTCTCCACAAAAGGGTCGGTTGGAATTTCTGGTTCAACTACCTCCTAGACATATAAAAACATCTATGCATGTCAGGTTGGTCGGCATAATTGTCATAAACACTAAAACAAATAGTTATAAATTAAAGATAATACACCACATCCGAATCGTAGACAAGACGAGGGCCCACGTGGGCGGATATCAAAACCATCGCACTATATAATAACAAGCAATAATAAACGTAAGAAAATTAGACAAATATCTATCTAAAGCAATAATAACAAGCAATAATAAAAGTAAGAAAAGCATGGACATAACAAGAGGCTCACTACGGTGGTGCCGGCGACGAGATCGGCGGGGGCGATCGACAGCGGCGAAGACGGGGACGGGACGTGACAGACCGCTAAACCTAGACAAATCTTGGAGAAAATAGAGCTTCGAGAGGACAAAAGCTTAACTTGTGTGGCTCGGGCATTCCATCGAACACATTGTGTGCATAGGAGGTGAGCTAGAGCACCACCAAGCCCTCTCCCCCTCGGCCAGAAAAAACAGAGCAGTGTGCTCTGCTCTTGCGCGAGGGGGTATATATAGGCACCTCATTGGTCCCGGTTGGTGATATGAACCGGGACTAAAGGGAAGCCGTTGGTCCCGGTTCAAGTCACCAACCGAGACCAATGGTGGTGGGCCAGGAGCAAGACCCATTGGTCCCGGTTCGTCGCACCAACCGGGACCAAAAGGTCCAGACGAACCGGGACCAATGGCCCACGTGGCCCGGCCGGCCCCCTGGGCTCACGAACCGGGTCCAATGCCCCCATTGGTCCCGGTTCTTGATTGAACCGGGGCTAATGGGCTGGGCAGGCCTGGACCAAAGCCCTGTTTTCTACTAGTGCCTGTTTGGTTCCTGGGACTTAACATGGACTAGAAGACCATATTACAACTATAAGTCCCTATAAGTCCCTCCTTAAGAGTCTTATTTGATAAGTCCCAAATGCCCACTTTAAGTCCCTATAAGTCCCTTCTGTTTGGTTTAGATGGGACTTATAGGGACTTTTTTAAGTCCCTAGACCAATAAGTTCCTGGAAACAAACACCCTCTTAGAATATGCAAGAGTGATGGCCGCCGCAGCGGCTTCGGCACTCATTGAATACATGCGCGATGAGTCCGTAGATGTGGTAGCGATCCAGGAGACGATGCGCTCCGAGTTCTCGCTTCTAGAACTTGAGCGTCTTAGCATACACTTATTTGCATATCACTGGTTGCCATCTAGTGGAGTGGCGAGTCACTCCGGTGGCATCCTTCTAGGTGTGAAGGATGCTACCTTCGAGGTGGGATCCATGGACCGTGGATCCCACTTCGTGAGCATGGAGGTTTGAGAGCGTGAGGTGAACTTCAAGTGGGAGATCACTGTGGTCTATGGCCCGGCCAACCACCGCCGCTCGGCCGCTTTCCTAGAAGAGCTCCATACCAAGATAACCTGTGCGACCCTCCCGGTGGTGGTGGGAGGAGATTTCAACCTTCTCCGCTATGCCGCTGAGAAGAGTAACTCACATGTCGATCTTGCCGAGATCCGGCGATTTAACGAATGGGTTGCTGACCTAGGCCTTCTGGAGCTTGACAGGGTCGAGGCGAGATTCACCTGGACTAATAGACAAGTTGCTCCTACCCTTAGTGTCCTCGACCGAGTATTCGTCACCCCTGATTGGGAACTTGGGTTCCCCTTAGCTACTGTTCAGGCTATTACGCGCATTGGGTCCGACCATGTGCCCCTGCTCTTGTCCTCTAAGAATGAGAGACCCCGCCCCCTCTGTTTAGATTCGAAGCTTTCTGGCTTTGATAGCCGGGCTTTGTGGCAGCCGTCCAGGCTCATTGGACCGTGGTGCTTAACGAACCCCATAGGCAGATGTCCATCTTGGATGAGTGGCATCACCTATCTAAACGGTCCAGGAAATTCATGCAGGGTTGGGGAGCAAATATAGGGAGGGGCATCCGGATCGAGAAGGCATCCCTTGTTGAGGAGATCTGCTCCCTTGACCTCCGTGCGGACATTTCAGGTCTCTTCGCTGAAGAATGGGCTCATAGATATAATCTGGAAGACTCTCTTATGGACATCTACTCCAAAGAAGAGGAGTATTGGTGCCAACGAGGCTCTTCGAACTAGGTGTCGTTAGTGATGCCAACACTGCCTACTTCCAGGCCATCGCTAATGGCCGTCGGAGACCCAGTTCCATTCCCCTTTTATGGGAAGGAGGTCAGCTTTTTCAGGACCCCCCGGTGATCTGATCACTTGTTGATGACTATTACAAGTCGCTTTTTTCCAGCCGCCCTAGGGGTGGGATCAACCTCGCGGAACATATTTGGTCAGCTAACCAGCATATCTCTCCTGAGGAGAATGCTGCGGTCCTCGCTCCCTTTGATGCCACCGAGATAGAGACTTTTTTCAAAGCAATGAACCCGGCCCCGACACCCGAACCCAACGGCCTACTGGTTCGCTTCTTCCTGGCATTCTGGTCGATGGTCAAGGAGATCATCCTTGACATGTTCCTCGAGTTCTCTCGAGGAACTTTGGACGTTTCCAGGCTCAACTACGGGATCATGTCCCTGATCCCAAAGGTCCCTGGAGCAGTTGATATTCGGCAGTTCCGACCCATCACGGTCCTCAACATGTTATTTCGGATTCTGGCCAAAGGGTACGCCACTAGGGCGGCCCTAATCACGCCTGGGATCCATCGCCCGAACCAGACAGCCTTCATGAAAGGTCGATATATTCTGGATGGGATTCTCGTCCTCCACGAGGTTATCCATGAAGTCAAGAGCAAACTCCTTCGCGTGGTGTTCTTTAAGATTGACTTCCATAAAGCGTACGACACTCTACATTAGTCCTTTCTTCGAGAGGTGATGATGAGGTGTGGCTTCGACCACCATTGGGTGGCTCGGATTATGCAGCTGGTTACGAGTGGACGCACGGCCATCAACATAAATGGGGAGGTCGGGCCATACTTCCAGACTGGCCAGGGGGTACGGCAGGACGATCCTATCTTCCCATCCTATTCAATCTTGTGGTCGACACTCTAGCTACGATCCTAGACTTGGCCAAGTAGGCAGGCCACATTAGGGGGATTTGCCCCCATCTCGTGGCTAATGGTGGTCTGACCCATTTCCAATATGCGGACGACACCATTATGATGGTGCAGGGCTCGGACGAGGATATAAGACACCTCAAGTTCCTCCTTCTCTGCTTTCAGGAGATGTCGGGCCTCGCGATTAACTTCGCCGAGTGAAGTGATGGTTCTTGGGTACTCCATGGAGGAAGCCCAACGAATTCCTAACCGCTTGAACTGTCGGTTGGGATCCTTCCCGACTACCTACCTCGGCATGCCGATTAGTGATGCCCGTCTACAGGAAAAAGACTTCCGCCCAATAATTTCCAAGCTCCAACCTAGGATGGAGCCTTGGCAAGGGAGGTGGCTTTCCAAGGCCGTGCGAGTGGTCATGATGAACTCCTCCCTTGTTAGCCTTTTGATGTATGTTATGGGATTCTATAGTTTACATGAATCCCTTCACCATGAGTTCACCTAACTTCTCTCTAGATTCTTCTGGTCTGGAGAGAACAATAAGCAGAAATACCACATGGTCAAGTGGTCTGAAATTTGCAAGCCCAAGGACCAGGGTGGTCTTGGGGTCATCTCATCCAAGCAGATGAATATTGCCCTCCTCTCCAAATGGCTATGGCGTATTCAGACTAGTGATGGTGGGTTGTGGCTGGAGATTATCCACGCCAAGTACCTCCGTAGGAAACCTCTGGCGTTTTCCTCTAGAGCTGGAGGATCCCAATTCTGGCAATCGGTGACCCAAATGATGCCAGTCTTGCATATCGGTACCTCCATCAGCGTGGGTTCTGGCTCTGACACCTTATTTTGGCTGGATAGATGGGCCTGGACGAGACCATTTGCGGAGCGGTTCTACGCGTTATTCTCGATATATGCCCGCCCACAACTTTCCGTGGCCGTGGCTTTGGCTAATATGGCCGTGATTACCTTCCATCGTACCTTTGGGGCGGTGGAACATGCCAATGGGAGGAGCTGCTCGAGTGTGTTGCCCCACACACCCCTTCCCTCGAGCCCGAATCACTGTCTTGGCGCCTCGAGCCTAGCGGCCGATTCTCTACTAGGTCCTTGTACCAGGCGATTGTGCAGACTCTCGGACCAGTGGAGCTCTCGATTATATGGGAGATCAAACTCCCCTTGAAATCCGCATTTTCCTTTGGCAATGGGTCCGAGGCCATATGCCCTCGGGCACGGAGGTGCGTAAGCATAATGGCTCTGGTGATGGCCTTTGTCCCATTTGCATGGTACCGGAAGACTGTAACCACATCTTCTTCCGGTGCCCGGTGGCGCAGTTCCTTTGGAGTTGCTTCCGTGAAGTTGTTGGGGCCACTTGGTGCCACGACAACCTTCCGGACTTATTCGGGGAGATCCTTAGGCTCCCCGGTTCTAGGCGTGCACCCACCTGGGTTGCTATATGGGTACCCTAGCATGGACCCTCCGGTGCTCTCGCAATAAACTAGTCATCGAACGTGTGATCCCTTGCCGTGTGACAGATTCAATTTACAAAATGTGTGGCTTCTTACAGCTATGGAGACCTCTTAGCAAGCGGCGCGATCAGGACGTCATCGATAACATCATCACGGGTCTCCGCTCCTCGGCCGTAGCTCTAGCTCCACCGCCACCACCGCCTCCTCCTGAGCCCGATTAGATGCTTTTTCTTCTCTATTTGGGGCTTGTCTTGCTAACCTGACTTGTTGGATGCTTGGTGTTGGTGCTTTATAATATAAAGCGGGGGGAAACCCTTTTTCGGAGAATATGCAAGAACGCAAGAAAGTTTCATCATGAATTAGCATGTAAGATGGAACACATCTGAAGTTATTGAATCCTTGATTTTCAAACTTCCGATTTACCTTGAACTACCACTCCTCATTGCCAACTGCACCATGTAACAAGGGATATACAAAATCTGAAGCATTCAGTGATGCAAAACGAGTGTCCATTCCGTGTCCAATTTTTTAGACAACCGTGTCCATTTTTTTTGAGTTGCAAGAAAGTGTGTGTACTCGGTAGTAAAGGGCCAGTGCAGTAGTCCATATATGGGCCGTATTTCTCAACTGAGGCTGGTCGTAATGGGAGTATCATAGGTAGTACCATGCATGCCAACTAAGCAAGTTTGTTCATGTGGCATAGAATTAAATGAAGAAAGAGAGGGTTGAGTATCATATCATGATACTGTATCATATTAAATGTTGTGCTACATTGTGTCATGCATGGCAATAAATAAGCTCATCTATGATACTAACATATGATACTATGCACTACGTGTTGGGGAACGTTGCATGGGAAACAAAAATTTTCCTACGCTCACCAAGATCAATCTAGGAGATGCATCTACGAGGGAAGAGTCGGATCCACATACCCTTGTAGATCGCGATGCGGAAGCGTTGCAAGAACGCGGATGAAGGATTCGTACTCACTGCGATTCAGATCGCGGTTGATTCCGATCTAAGCACCGAACAACGGCGCCTCCGCGTTCAACACACGTGCAGCCCGGTGACGTCTCCCACGCCTTGATCCAGCAAGGAGAGAGGGAGAGGTTGGGGAAGACTCCATCCAACAGCAGCACGACGGCGTGGTGGTGGTGGAGGAGCGCGGGACTCCAGCAGGGCTTCGCCAAGCGCTGCAAGAGACGAGGAGGGAGAGGGGTAGGGCTGCGCCAAGAGGGAGACGTTTTCATGTCTCTAGCAGCCCCAAAACCTCACATATATATAGGGGGAAGGGGGGTCTGCGCCCCCTTTAGGGTTTCCCACCCCTAGGGGTGCGGCAGCCCCCAAAAACCCATCTAGGGTGCGGCCAAGGGGGGGAGAGAGAGGGGGCGCCCTAGGGTGGGCCTTAAGGCCCATCTGGACCTAGGGTTTGCCCCCCTCCACTCTCCATGCGCCTAGGGACTTGGTGGGGGGGCGCACCAGCCCCCTTGGGGCTGGTCCCCTCCCACACTTAGCCCACGCAGCCTTCAGGGGCTGGTGGCCCCACCTGGTGGACCCCCGGGACCCTCCCGGTGGTCCCGGTACATTACCGATATCGCCCGAAACTTTTCCGGTGACCAAAACAGGACTTCCCATATATGAATCTTTACCTCCGGACTATTCCGGAACTCCTCGTGACGTCCGGGACTCCGAACAACATTCGGTAACCGCGTACATACTTTCCCTATAACCCTAGCGTCATCGAACCTTAAGTGTGTAGACCCTACGGGCTCGGGAACCATGTAGACATGACCGAGACAACTCTCCGACCAATAACCAACAGCGGGATCTGGATACCCATGTTGGCTCCCACATGTTCCACGATGATCTCATCGGATGAACCACGATGTCAAGGATTCAATCAATCCCGTATACGATTCCCTTTGTCTATCGGTATAGCACTTGCCCGAGATTCGATCGTCGGTATACCGATACCTTGCTCAATCTCGTTACCGGCAAGTCTCTTTACTCGTTCCGTAACACATCATCCCGTGATCAACTCCTTGATCACATATTGTGCACATTATGATGATGTCCTACCGAGTGGGCCCAGAGATACCTCTCCGTCATACGGAGTGACAAATCCCAGTCTCGATTCGTGCCAACCCAACAGACACTTTCGGAGATACCTGTAGTGCACCTTTATAGCCACCCAGTTACGTTGTGACGTTTGGTACACCCAAAGCATTCCTACGGTATCCGGGAGTTGCACAATCTCATGGTCTAAGGTAAAGATACTTGACATATAGAAAAGCTTTAGCATACGAACTACACGATCTGTGCTAGGCTTAGGATTGGGTCTTGTCCATCACATCATTCTCCTAATGATGTGATCCGTTATCAACGACATCCAATGTCCATGGTTAGGAAACCGTAACCATCTATTGATCAACGAGCTAGTCGTCTAGAGGCTTACTAGGGACATGGTGTTTGTCTATGTATCCACACATGTATCTGAGTTTCCTTTCAATACAATTCTAGCATGGATAATAAACGATTATCGTGAACAAGGAAATATAATAATAACCAATTTATTATTGCCTCTAGGGCATATTTCCAACAGTCTCCCACTTGCACTAGAGTCAATAATCTAGTTCACATCGCCATGTGATTAACACTCACAGGTCACATCATCATGTGACCAACATCCAAAGAGTTTACTAGAGTCAGTAATCTAGTTCACATCAATATGTGATTAACACTCAATGAGTTCTGGGTTTGATCATGTTATGCTCGTGAGAGAGGTTGTAGTCAACGGGTCTGCAATATTCAGATCCCTATGTACTTCGCAAAACTTTATGTCATATCATAGATGCTGCTACCACGTTCCACTTGGAGCTATTCCAAACTGTTGCTCCATTATACGTATCCGGTATCTCCACTTAGAGTTATCCGGATAGGTGTTAAGCTTGCATCGACGTAACTCTTTACGTCGAACTCTTTATCACCTCCATAACCGAGAAACATTTCCTTATTCCTCTAAGGATAATTTTGACCACTATCTAGTGATCCACTCCTAGATCATCTTTGTACCCTCTTGCCAGACATGTGGCAAGGCACACATCAGGTGCGGTACTTAGCATGGCATACCGTATAGAGCCTATGACAAAAGCATAGGGGACGACCTTGTCCTTCCTCTTTCTTCTGCCGTGGTCAAGCTTTGAGTCTTACTCAACTTCACACCTTACAACTCAGGTAAGAACTCCTTCTTTGACTGATCTATTTTGAACTCCTTCAAAATCATGCCAAGGTGTGTGTTCTTTTGAAAGTATCATCAGGCGTCTTGATCTATCTGTATAGATCTTGATGCCCAATATGTAAGCAGCTTTATCTAGGTCTTCCTTTGAAAAACTCATTTCAAACAACCCTTTATGCTTTCCAGAAATTCTACATCATTTCGGATCAATCATATGTCATTCACATACACTTATCAGAAATGTTGTAGTGCTCCCACTCACTTTATTGTAAATACAAGTTTCTAACAAACTTTGTATACCCAAAAACTTTGATCACTCCATCAAAGCGTATATTCCGACTCCGAGATGCTTGCTCTAGTCCATGGAAGGATCGCTGGAGCTAGCATATCTTTTAGCATCCTTAGGATCGACAAAACCTTTCTGATTTTATCATATACAACCTTTCCTTACGAAAACTGGTAAGGAAACTTGTTTTGTCATCCATCTGCCAGATTTCATAAATGCAGCTAATGCTAATCATGATTCCGACGGACTTAAGCATCGCTACGGGTGAGAAAATCTCATCGTAGTCAACTCCTTGAACTTGTGGAAAACTCTTCGCCACAAGTCGAGCTTCATAGACGGTGACATTACCGTCCACGTCCGTCTTAGTCTTAAAGATCCATTTGTCTCAATGGCTTGCCGATCATAGGGCAAGTCCACCAAAGTCCATACTTTGTTTTGATACATGGATCCTATCTCGGATTTATCGGCTTCTAACCATTTGTCGGAATATGGGCCCACCATCGCTTCTCCATAGTTTGTAGGTTCATCGTTGTCCAACAACATGACCTCTAAGACAGGATCACCGTACCACTCAGGAGTAGTACACATCCTTGTCGACCCACGAGGTTCGATAGCAACTTGATCTGGAGCTTCATGATCACTATCATTAGTATCCTCTTCAACTGTCGTAGGTTCCACAGAAACATCTTTCTGTGTTGCACTACTCTCCGGTTGAAGTGAGGGTTCGACAACCTCATCAAGTTCTATCTTCCTCCCACTCAATTCTTTCGAGAGAAACTCCTTCTCGAGAAAGGACCCATTCTTAGCGACAAACATTTTTGTCCTTGGATCTGAGATAGAAGGTATACCCAACCGTTACCAGTGGGTATTCCATGAAGATGTATTTGTCCGCTTTGGGTTCGAGCTTTTCCTGGCTGAAGCCATAAGCATCGCAGCCCCAAACATTTAAGAAAACGACAACTTTGGTTTCTTGCCAAACCATATGACGTCGTCTCAACGGACTTAGATGGTGCCCTATATAAAGTGAATGCAGCTGTCTCTAATGCATAACCTCAAAATAATAGCGGTAGATCGATAAGACACACCATAGATCGCACCATATCTCATAAGGTTCGATTACGATGTCCGGACACACCATTACGCTGTGGTGTTCCAAGGGACTTCAACTGCGAAATAATTCCACAATGTCTTAAGTGATTGCCAAACTCATAATTCAGATAATATCCCCTTGATCAGATCGTAGGAACATGATCTTCTTGTTATGATGATTCTTAATCTTCACTCTGAAATTTTTGAACCTTTCAAACGTTTCAGACTTTTGCTTCATTAAGTAAATATACCATATCTACTCAAATCGTCAGTGAAGATGAGAAAATAACGATATCCACCACACGCCTTAATTCTCATTGGATCACATACATCAGCATGTATGATTTCCAATAAGTCACTTACCCGTTTCATTGTACCTGAAAACGAGATCTCAGTCATCCTGCCCATGAGGCATGGCTCGCATGTGTCAAGCGATTCAAAATCAAGTGACTCCAAACGTCCATCAGCATGGAGTTTCTTCATGCATTTTATGCCAAAATGACCTAAGCGGCAGTGCCACAAGAAAGTGGTACTATCATTATTAACTCTACATCTTTTGGCATTAATATTATCATTATGTGTATTACCATGATCGAGATTCAACGAACCATTGGGTGCATGACCATAAAGGTATTATTCATGTAAACAGAATAACCATTATTTTCTAACTTAAATGAATAACCGTATTGCGATGAACATGATCTAATCATTTTCATGCTCAACGTAGACACCTGATAACATTTATCTAGGTTCAACACTAATCTCGAAAATAGAGGAAGTGTGCGATGGTGATCTCATCAACCTTGGAAACACTTCCAACACACATCGTCACCTCGCCCTTAGCTAGTCTCCGTTCAGTCCGTAGCTTTTGCTTCAAGTCCCTAATAATAGCAACTGAACCGGTATCCAATACCCAGGTGCTACAAGGAGTACTACTAAGGTACACATCAATAACACGTATATCAAATATACTTTGTTGAAGTTGCCAGCTATCATATCTACCATGTATTTGGGGTGGTTCCGCTACCATGTGACCGTTCCCCTTACAATAGAAGCACTTAGTCTCGAGGTTTGGGTTCAACCATGGGTTCCTTCATCAGAGCGACAACAGGTTTGCCATTCATGAAGTTTCCCTTCTAGCCCTTACCCTTTTGAAACCAGTGGTCTTGTTAAACCATCAACACTTGATGCTCCTTCTTGATCTCTACTTTTGCGGTACTAAGAACCGCTGACAGCACCGGGATTATCACCATCCTTTGCATGTCATAGTTCATCACGAAGTTCTAGTAGCTTGGCGAATAGTGTCTAGAGAATTCCGTCAACCACTATCTCACCTGGAAGATTAACTCCCACTTGGTTCAAGTGATTTCAGCACCCAGACATTCTGAGCACATGCTCATTAGTTGAGCCATTCTCCTCCATCTTTTTGGCAAAAGAACTTGTCAGAGGTCTCATACCTCTCAACACGGGCATGAGCCTGAAATCCCAATTTCAGCTCTTAGAACATCTCATATGTTCTATGGCGTTCAAAACGTCATTGGAATCCCGATTCTAAGCCGTAAAGTATGGTGCACTAAACTATCAAGTAGTCATCAGGACGTCTCTGTCAGGTGTTCACAACATCCACAGACAACGTTGTAGGGGTTTGCACATCGAGCGGTGCATCAAAGACGTAAGCTTTCTGTGCAGCAGTGAGGACACTCCTCGGACTACGGACCCAGTCCGCATCATTGCTTACAATATCTTTCAACTTAGTCTTTCTCTAGGATCGTATTAAACAGGGAGCTACAACGCAGTTATTGGTCTACTACATAATTTGCAAAGACAACTTAGACTATTGTTCATGACAAGTGAGTTTTAACTAATCAAATTACTTATAACTCCCACTCAAATTGACATCCCTCTGGTCACCCGAGCGTGACATGATCCAAATCCACCAACCCAAGTCCGATCATCACGTGAGATGAGGTGGTGTCAATGGTGAACATCTTCATGTTGATCATATCTACTATATGACTCATGCTCGACCTTTCGGTCTTCCGTGTTCCGAGGCCATGTCTGTACATGCTAGGCCCGTCAAGTCTAACCCGAGTGTTCTGCATGTGCAAAACTGGCTTGCACCCGTTGTATGCGAACGTAGAGTCTATCACACCCGATCATCACGTGGTGCTTCGAAACGACGAACCTTCGCAACGGCGCACACTCGGGGGGAACACAATTTTATCTTGAAATTTTAGTGAGGGATCATCTTATAATGCTACCGTCGTCCTAAGCAAAATAAGATGCATAAAAGGATTAACATCACATGCAAATCATAAGTGACATGATATGGCCATCAACTCGTGCTTTTGATCTCCATCTCCAAAGCACCGGCATGATCTCCATCGTCACCGGCGTAACACCATGATCCCCATCATCATGATCTCCATCATCGTGTCGCCATCGGGTTGTCGCGCGCCCACCATGCTCTTACTACTATTGCTACCGTTTAGCGATAAAGTAAAGCATTACATAGCGCTTAATGATTGACACGCAGGTCATACAAAAATTAAAGACAACCCTATGGCTCCTGCCGGTTGCCGTATACATCGACATGCAAGTCGATATTAACTATTACAACATGATCATCTCATACATCAAATATATCTCATCATGTCTTTGGCCATATCATATCACATACATACCCTGCAAAAACAAGTTAGACGTCCTCTAATTTGTTGTTGCATGTTTTACGTGGCTGCTATGGGTATCTAGCAAGAACGCTTCTTACCTACGCAAAGCCACAACGGTGATATTTAAGTTGCTATTTAACCTTCTACAAGGACCGCCTTCGTCGAATCCGATTCAACTAAGATAGGAGAGACAGACACCCGCCAGCCATCTTATGCAACAAAAGTCGCATGTGTGTCGATGGAACCGGTCTCATGTACGTGGACATGTAAAGTTGGTCCGGGCCGCTTCATCCCATAATGCCGCTGAATCAAGAAAGACCAAAGAGGGAAGCAATCTAAACATCAACGCCCACAAACCCCTTTGTGTTCTACTCGTGAAAACATCTACGCAAGATCCTAGCTCATGATGCCACTGTTGGGGAACGTTGCATGGGAAACAAAAATTTTCCTACGCTCACCAAGATCAATCTAGGAGATGCATCTACGAGGGAAGAGTCGGATCCACATACCCTTGTAGATCGCGATGCGGAAGCGTTGCAAGAACGCGGATGAAGGATTCGTACTCGCTGCGATTCAGATCGCGATTGATTCCGATCTAAGCGCCGAACAACGGCGCCTCCGCGTTCAACACACGTGCAGCCCGGTGACGTCTCCCACGCCTTGATCCAGCAAGGAGAGAGGGAGAGGTTGGGGAAGACTCCATCCAACAGCAGCACGACGGCGTGGTGGTGGTGGAGGAGCGCGGGACTCCAGCAGGGCTTCGCCAAGCGCTGCAAGAGACGAGGAGGGAGAGGGGTAGGGCTGCGCCAAGAGGGAGACGTTCTCATGTCTCTAGCAGCCCCAAAACCTCACATATATATAGGGGGAAGGGGGGGCTGCGCCCCCTTTAGGGTTTCCCACCCCTAGGGGTGCGGCAGCCCCCAAAAACCCATCTAGGGTGCGGCCAAGGGGGGGGGAGAGAGGGGGCGCCCTAGGGTGGGCCTTAAGGCCCATCTGGACCTAGGGTTTGCCCCCCTCCACTCTCCATGCGCCTAGGGACTTGGTGGGGGGGCGCACCAGCCCCCTTGGGGCTGGTCCCCTCCCACACTTAGCCCACGCAGCCTTCAGGGGCTGGTGGCCCCACCTGGTGGACCCCCGGGACCCTCCCGGTGGTCCCGGTACATTACCGATATCGCCCGAAACTTTTCCGGTGACCAAAACAGGACTTCCCATATATGAATCTTTACCTCCGGACTATTCCGGAACTCCTCGTGACGTCCGGGACTCCGAACAACATTCGGTAACCGCGTACATACTTTCCCTATAACCCTAGCGTCATCGAACCTTAAGTGTGTAGACCCTACGGGCTCGGGAACCATGTAGACATGACCGAGACAACTCTCCGACCAATAACCAACAGCGGGATCTGGATACCCATGTTGGCTCCCACATGTTCCACGATGATCTCATCGGATGAACCACGATGTCAAGGATTCAATCAATCCCGTATACGATTCCCTTTGTCTATCGGTATAGCACTTGCCCGAGATTCGATCGTCGGTATACCGATACCTTGCTCAATCTCGTTACCGGCAAGTCTCTTTACTCGTTCCGTAACACATCATCCCGTGATCAACTCCTTGATCACATATTGTGCACATTATGATGATGTCCTGCCGAGTGGGCCCAGAGATACCTCTCCGTCATACGGAGTGACAAATCCCAGTCTTGATTCGTGCCAACCCAACAGACACTTTCGGAGATACCTGTAGTGCACCTTTATAGCCACCCAGTTACGTTGTGACGTTTGGTACACCCAAAGCATTCCTACGGTATCCGGGAGTTGCACAATCTCATGGTCTAAGGAAAAGATACTTGACATATAGAAAAGCTTTAGCATACGAACTACACGATCTGTGCTAGGCTTAGGATTGGGTCTTGTCCATCACATCATTCTCCTAATGATGTGATCCCGTTATCAACGACATCCAATGTCCATGGTTAGGAAACCGTAACCATCTATTGATCAACGAGCTAGTCGTCTAGAGGCTTACTAGGGACATGGTGTTTGTCTATGTATCCACACATGTATCTGAGTTTCCTTTCAATACAATTCTAGCATGGATAATAAACGATTATCGTGAACAAGGAAATATAATAATAACCAATTTATTATTGCCTCTAGGGCATATTTCCAACACTACGGAGGTAGTATCATACACTAGTATCATATGCATGATACTAGTATATGATACTCCCCATTACAACCAGCCTGAAGAAGCCCGCAGCCATTCGCGACGCCCGACTCCCGCCCGGATATTTGCGTCCCTCCTCCCGGTCTCCGCCGCCGCCGCCAAACCTGCGCCCCGCCTCCCGACCACCAGGCCGCTACGACTACGATGACGAGGCAACTGTCGCTGCGCCGGAGCCTCGCCATTCACCCGATGGCTGCGGGATCCGATGGCGACGGATCTCAAGGGACGATGACATGAGCGCGTTGGCGGCGGCTTTGCCTCCTCGCAGAATCTTCTGACCGCGAGCGATTGGGCGATCTTGGCGGGTCAGATGAATCATCGGCGGTGCAGACGACGGAAGCACGTCATCAGGTCCTCTTTGGCCCGCAGGAATGGAGGGATTGGGCCAACCTCCTTCCTCTGGACCTCGTCGAGGAGATCTCCGGTCGGCTGCTCTCCCTCGACGTGGTCGATTACCTCTACTTCCATGCCATGTGCAGGCCGTGGCCCGGACTCACCGCCGACCCGCGCACGGCAGGGATGCTCGACAGTTGTTTCCGCCCCCGCAACTGGATGGTGCTCTTCGTGAACCAGGAAGCCGAGCCCCACCGCCGCCTCCTCAACCTGGCCACCGCGGCCTTCCTCGGCGTCCACCTCCCGGCGCTCTCCACACACTGCCACATCGGAGCCACCGACGGCCTCCTTGTCCTCTTCCACAAGCCCACCACCACCATTCGCCTCCTCGACCCACTCACCAACGCCGTCATTGAGTTCCCGGCGGTCTCCATCATCGTTGTCGTCGTTCCCCCTATAGTGAAGGTTACATTCCGAAGTTGTTGCAGAATCCCCTCCGCGTTGTTCCAATGGTGATCAATGGCGCATGTTTTGATGACTCCACATCCCGCCCACACTCATCCTCTGGCTGAGAGCCGGTGTAGCCACCATCATCTTCGCCAAACCCGGCGATGCGCACTGGACGCCGAAAATATTCAATAGAGCAGCTGCACCCCGGTCCGCTTATCCCGAGCGGCCATGTTCATATGGATTTGTGCATCCGTTTCCATAAGAATCTCACGGCACGGTTATGTCGCAGGTGTTACGAGAGGGAGGTTACTTTAGGATGCAGTACAACAAAAAGAAAAGGACAAAAGTTTCAGACTCCACCCACAGGCGGCCCGTGACCCTTTTCCATCTTCTTCCCCCCTTGCAGTAGCTAGCATGCTAGGCGGCGAGGTAGGGGGAGGGTATTTTCACTGTTCTGACCCTGGTGGCAAAGATGAGCACGATCTGACCCGTGTTTGATAAAATTTTCGTATCTGACCCAAACCGAGACGCCAACATCCGCGGCGTCTGGCTTGCACTGGAAACGCCAGGAACCCTGGCGTCTGGGCCTGGCCCACCTCCGTGGTCAGACGGCTTGACCGTCCGACGTGGCAACTAGCGACCCCGACCCTAAACGCCATGATCCTTGGCGTTTACCCCCAGAGAGATAAGTGGTCACGGGGAAAGTGTGTGGGGCCCACCCCACACACTCTCCCCAATCCAAGTCTTCCATCCCGAGAAAGAAGAACAAAGAAGAGCCCCCCCTCTCTCCCACCTCAAGGCTCACTCAAATCTGGCTCCAAAATTTGAGTTTCCTCCGTGGATGTTTCTCTCCCTTGTTCTTTGAGGTAATCTCCCCTGGATCCCTAAATTTTGTTGGTAATTTCTTGTTATTTAAGTGCCATTATGTAACCCTAGGTGGCACCTTAGTTTCTAGATTAATTGAAATCCTTTGGTATTGGATGGCTTTTAATTAACATGTTGATGTGGTAGTAGTAATGGGATATGCATGTTGTGGGTACAAATGATGGATTTGATAAAAATGATGGTTAAGGTTAGGTTATGTGTTAAGCAAGTGACACAATTTATTTAGTACATAAGTTTTAATTTGTTATTGATACAACTCATTAGGAATATATAGTTCTCATTGCTTCATTAGAGTTGCATATTTTGTGCAACTATGCATTATAATTGTCATTTATTCATCTTGTTTGTTGTCCTTTTTAGATGGATGATAGACTTGTTAATGTTCATTATTTGGACAAAGCGTCATTTGTGACCAAAACTGCAAGTGACTATGAGGAAGTGGTGGTATTCCACACAAGTCCTAGTTATGATGAGGTTGTTGTGAAAGTAAGAGATAAGTTGAATTGGATGGACCCCAATGATAAAGTTGAATTAATAGGAAGGTATGATGTTGGGGTGGGAACAAAATCTCGACTAAAGAATATGCCTATCATCTCCGAGTTGCATTGGGGGATATACAAGGGTAAAGTTGCGGCTTCCGAAGACATGTCACTTGAATTGTTTGCTACGAAGGGGAAAGGTCCGTGGCCTGATATTGACTTGAACCGCAAAGTGTCCTCCCCGTGTCATGCTATTAGCCCTAGTAGAAGTGTGACTCTTGTTGTGGATAGTGTCGAGGTCTATCTCTCCAATACTTCTAGCCAACCGCCACCTAGCCAAGAAAATGAAGTTGTTCGGCATGCTTTTGAAAAAGTTAATGAACAATATGTTGATGGTCATGCTGATGATGATGATGATGATGATGACAGGCACGAGGATGAGACTCAGGGAAATGAGCGTCATGAGAAGGAGAAGAGGGAACGACGAAAGCGTGAGGCGGACATGGCATGCAAAAACATGAAGATGGCTCATGAGGAGGAGAGAGTTAGGAAGCTTGAAAGGGCTCGCCTTGCAGTAGAGGATGGATGTAGTGCTGATGATGAGCAAGAGGATGAGATTCATGGCATTGACATCGGTGACTTGGAAGCGTTTGTCTAGCAGCAGGACATGGACCGTGAGATCCCCTATGGTCGTGCATATGCATATGACTCGGATGATGAAGGTCCGGATGAAGAACTAGACCTGGATGGATTCATGGAGAGAGAGAATCGTATACACACAGAGGTGACCGGTTTGGAAATAAGAACTCCATTGTTTCATGATCTCAGGCTGGCCCACAAGGCGGTAGTTGATGGTGGCATGAGTAGGGCGATACAGCCTAGACCTTGCCCGGAACCGGGCGAACCAAGGGACGAGGCTGAAGATGAGAACGCTTACTTGAAGAAAGGCTTGAAGTTTGTGAGTTTGCAGGCCTTCAAAGTATGGCTAAGTGAGTATGCTATTATGAACCATAGACCATATCTTGTTGGGCACCCGGACCTAAAAGTGTGTTACTCCATCCATTGTGACAAAGAAGGATGCCCATGGGCGGTCCATGGAAGAAGAATTAAAACCGGGCAATGGCTGTTAACAAGTTGTGTGTGTACTCACTCGTGCAGGCCACCGTCAAAAAAGAAGCCTAAGACACACCGTCAACTCACGTCTGAGTTTCTCGGGTTTAAATTAATGAAAGAAGTATCATGTGATCCAACTGTGAAGGTGAAGCTCCTCATGACGACGGTGAAAAAAATGTTTGGATACAAAGTCAAGTATGGGAAGACATGGAAGGCCAAGGCAAATGCTTTAATGATGTTGTATGGTAGTTGGGAAGAAGTATACAATCGCCTCCCACGGTTGTTGGGAGCAATTGCCCATAGGAACCCCGACATGTATCATGTGGTCGAGGATGATGGTCATGGGGTGTTTCACCGTGCCTTCTGGAGTTTCGGACAATGCATCACATCCTTTAAGCATTGTCGTCCGGTTTTGTCTATTGATGGCACATTATTGACCGGCCGATACAAGGGCACGATCATGGTAGCAATGGCGCACTCCTCCAATGACAATGTGTTGCCGGTGGCATTTGGTTTGGTGCCCTTCGAGCACCAAGACAATTGGGAGTGGTTTATGCGTCATGTTAGGGAAAATGTCATTGGTGATAGAGAAGTGTGCATTATATCAGACCGGCACTAGGGCATACTGAAAGCTATGGACATTGTTATTCCAGGACTTCCAAAGCTTCACCATCGATGGCGCATGAGGCATTTCGTGGCAAACTTTTACAGGGCAGGTAAGAGCAAGGAGTTGAGCAAGGATCTAACCCATGTTTGAGTGGCCTTCAACACCCGTGCGTTCACCATTCGCTATGACAAGCTGTACGAAGCTGCGAACGAAGGATGGAAAGATTTCTTAACACGAAATTTTCCGGAGAAACACAAGTGGGCACGCGCTCATGACGAAGGAGGTTGGAGATATGGTGACATGACCAGTAACATGGTCGAATGTTTTAACAATGTGCTCAGAGGTGCCCGCCCATTGCCGGTGACTGCAATTGTGGAATATACTTTCTTCAAGCTTAATGAGTATTTTCTGATGCATTCAGAGGAAACCGTGAAGTGGATAGGTGAAAAAAATGGAATATCTACCAAAGGTTGAAGAGTGGATGATGTTACAGCAAAGCAAGTCCTCGGCACAGAAAGTTAGGCTATTCAACACCTACAATATGACCTACCAAATCGATGAGCCCGGTGGGACAACAAGAGATGGTATGTCATATGGTGGTCGTGCCTTCGAGGTGCAGCTTAAGAGACGGTGGTGTCAGTGCGAGAGGCCTAGTAAGTATCATTGGTCGTGCTCTCATCTTTTGACAGCGGCGTCGTCTAGAAATATGCATGTGTCGGATGGGACAATCGTGAGGATGCATGAGTTTGATCTTGAAGCTACTAGGTTGACATGGGCCCCTCGATTCCAACCCTTCCTGGACCCATCACAGTGGCCTGACTATAATGGCCCGGAACTTAGGCCCGATCCTTTGCTCAAGGTTGAGCCCAAGGGTAGAATCAGACAGAAACGATTGAGAGGCGATATGGACAGCCTAGCTGGATACACTTGCATGAACCAATTTGGTAGCGGGCACTTTATGGAGCCTCCGGACACTACCAACTGTGGTCAATGTGATAATTCGGGACACAATGTGAGAACATGCTCCAAGAAAAGAAAAACATCAAAGGAGGGTAATCCTAGCACGAGTCAGGCAGGGGGTTCCGGTGGTCGTAGAGGTTCCGGTGGTCGCAGAGGTGGTTCCCGTGCTGGTAGAGGCCTAGAGGAGGTGCTAGGAGTGGACAACGTGGTAGAGGTGGCGCTAATGGAGGCCCTAGAGGGGGTAGTAATGGTGGTCGTAGAGGTGGTTCCGATGGTGGTAGAAGAGGACGGAGGACTCATAACGGGTCGGCGTTTGGTTACTTCCATAATCCAAATGGTTGACAAATTATGAATGGTAAATATTTGTTCATTCCTTTCTTGTTTTTATTGTATTTAGTTTGTTCATTCAATTTGTTCATCTAATTTAGTTTGTCCATGTAATTTCCTAACAATTCTTCTTCTCATAGGCATGGCTTCATCCGGTTCCACGATGAGGCCGCGGTGCGCTGACCAAGAGGACATGCCGAACAAGTGGGAGGAGGCAAGGTTGGACAAGACGAAGGAGAAAGAAGTGAAAACCCCATCATGTTGGTGTGGAGATGAGTCCAAGGTGAAGGTCTCCACTGACCGGAAGAAGTCATGGACGGAAGGAAGAAGATATTTTGTGTGTCCCAACTATGCACATGATCGCGCGCGTCCAACTAACGCCTATGACAACCCACCGGTATGTTAGAAAAGTAGGCTATTATCCATTATGATTCACCTCATATTACTAATAAAAACTTGTTTTGTATGTAGTCACCTCCTCCTCTTTGCAAGTACTTCACATGGATAGATCATGAAGTGCCAGAAGATGTCCAAAAAGACCAACTTAAAGATTGTCTTAGGAGACATCGGTTGTTTGAAGAATCCCTTCAGAGAGCCGAGGATGAAGAACGTCGTGAGAGGGAGAGGAAGGAGCGGAAGAAGCATGAGGAGGAGAGGGCGCGCAAAGAGAAAGAAGCTCGTGAAGAGGAGAGGGCAAGAAAGCTTGCAAGGGCTCACGATGCACAAGAGGAGGATGAGGCATGCGATAAGAAGGGGAAATGGCCGCGTGTGACCCAATAGAGACTTGCACGCTTGAGGCTTGTATCACGAATGGACCCTTTGTGCTATTCGAGGATTTGGACATGAATTTGTGATGGGAACTATGTAATGAACCTAAGCTATGCTATTGGACATGAATCTGAGACAGTCTATCTACAGTTGTATTATGTTGTGAATTGTGCAAAAAAATGTCATATCCAGAGAGGTATAACTTCTGTTGGCCATGATGAACCAGAGACGCCAGGAACCGCGGCGTCTGGGCCTCCAGCCAGACGCCAGGAACCGCGACGCCTGGTCGTCTGCTCTAGTCCAGCGAAGGTAAACCTTCTGTACATTCGAGACGCCAGGAGTCATGGCGTCTGGCCCTCTGCTCCAGCGCGGTAAACCTTCTGTAAACCCAAGACACCATGAGCCACGGCGTCTGGCCCTCTGTTCCAGCTCCGGGGGCAAACCTTCTGTAAACCCAAGACGCCATGAGTCAAGGCGTCTGGCTCCCCTCTGCATATGTAGACACCATGGTTGCTGGCGTTTTGGTAGTATCCAGATTATAAGTCCTTGTGGGCCCAATCCATAAGTCATTCTTCAACCTCACTCAGACCCCGAGCTTCTGCCCCTCCCACTCTCTCTCCCCCAACCAAACTCCCCTCAAATCTCTCGCAAATCTATCCCATTTGACCGGTGGATCGGAGTCATTTACAACCATTGATGTAAATCCAGTACACCCCATGATTTGTTTGGTTCAATCCATCACAGTTTGTGCATTATTTCAAACCCTAGTTTTCACTTTTTTTAGGAAAATCTTTGCCAAAAAATGGTATCTTTTAGTGTTTTATATGGTGTTGTTAGCTTTAGCCTAATGAATTTAGTTGGTGTACTATGGATGCTACTACTGTTATGCTTGTGATTAGGGTTTGGATTAGGATTATCCTAGTTGTTATGCTTGTGATTAGTGATATACTTAACCTACTTCTTTATAATGTTGCACTTAATAATGTTAGGTCACTCATGTAGGAACGGCACTTAATAATGACGCAAAGATGATTTTCATTGAGAATTATATGGAAGCGGCGGATGAAAAGAACCGCGAACTCATTAAAGAAAAGATGACTCTGTGGGTCAACAGTTGCGATGCAAGGAATGAAGCTGTGAGGAACTCTGCACGGTTATATTTTTCTGAAGATTACTCTGATAGTGTCATCGCTAAAAGGGAGAAGAATGTTACCGAAATGAAAATGGCTGAATTTGAATGTAGAAGTGATCTAGGTAGGCAAATCGAATTTTATGCAATTATGCAAGAATATTGTCAGATGGACTTGAACAGGCCTGAATAGATCATTGATTGGGCAATCAATGAAGGTACGTCCCCAATACCGACTCGCGTGCTCGTTGGGATTGGGTTCTCAAAATATCGGGTGTCATCTGTTGCAACCCTGGACCAAACAAAGACATCCAATTGGAACCTATCCCGCTAGATTACGAGCCAAACTTGTCATGGCTACCAAGCTCCTTGGTGCTACATACCGACCCAAGCTCATCGGTGCTAGATGGGGATAATGCAAGCAAGAAAAAAAAAGATTCACGCAAGCAAAATAAGAAAGAGAATTCACGCAAGAAAAACTCGAGGGGTTGAACTATGTGATGTTGTATGTCATTTGAACTAAGCGATGATGTATGTCATTTGAACTTTATACTGCATATGTCAGTTGAACTATGTAATGCTTATGTCGTGGATCCAAGTTATGTTGTATTTCATGAATTTGAGACCGTCCATATTTGAGTGTCCAAAAAGTTTCTTCTAATTTGTCATTGCTTTGTTCATATACCTGCTATGGAATTGCTTTGAGCCTGTGGCTCTGCACAGGGAAAACGCCAAAGGCCATGGAGTCGTGGACTTTCTCCAGGCCAAAATGCTAGGAACCTTGACGTCTACCCCCTACAGAACCTGCAACTTGAACGACTGCCATTCAACGGTTCCAGGATAGCAAACAACATCATGACTAAGAAAAATTATCAACGCCAGACAACCATCATAGCAAACAACATCATGACTAAGCAATAGTAACAACAGTCATAAGTGCAATTTAAACACAAGTCTCAGGTACCAAAGTTCACGCCACTACTAAAGTTCATGAATCAAACATAACAAAGTTCGCGACAAACTAACACAAACTAATTCACTTCTTCCTTCCTCTTTTATCGCGCGGTGTGCGTTGTGTGGGCTGTGATGGCTGGGGCGCATCATTGATACGTCCAAAACGTATCTATAATTTCTGCTTGCTCCATGCTTCTTTTGTGTGATATTGCTATGATATTGATGCACTTCCATACACTTTTGATCATATTTGGACTAACCTATTAACTCAGTGCACCACAGTGCCAGTTCCTGTTTTCTGCTGTTTTTCTATTTCAGGTTTCCCCCATATTAAAGGTGCTCCAAAAATTCCAGGAAAAATATAGGAAAAATCAGCGTACAGGAAGCTTCGCGAAGAACCAAAGATGGGCCAGAGGGGAGCCAGGGGAGGCCCAGGCGGCCACCTGGCGCGGCCCCACCCCTGGACGCGCCAGGGGGGCGCCTGGGGCCCCTGCTTCGCCTCTGGCTGCCCCCCTTCGCATATATATCCCTCTCGTCCCGAAACCCTCGAGGACAGAACCCTTTTTCGCGATCTCGCCTCTGTTCCGCCGCCGCAGCGCTTCCAAGATCGGGAGCATCAGGATAACTCTTCCCGGCACCCTGCCGGAGGGGAGAACCACCACCGGGAGCTTCTCCACCACCATGGACGCTTCTCGGATGAGTCGTGAGTAGTCCACCTTGGACCATGGGTCCATGATCAGTAGCTATATGATGTTCTCCTCCCCTCTTTGCTCTTCATGGTTTAGACCTCGTGAGCTGCCCTACATGATCGAGGCACATATGTAATCTTTCTGCTGTTGCTTTGCTGAGTTTGCTGGGATCTGATGGATTATGAGACTATGTTCAGATTGTGTTTGAGTAATATATTTGATTCACCTCTTTTATATCTTTGTTCTTGAGTAATTCTTGCATGTTCTCCATTGCTGTTTATTGCTTTGGCCAAGTAGTAGGTAGTAACTCCGAGAGGGAGCGTTATGCTTGATTGTGGGTTCATGCCCCCTGATGACTAGCTTGAGTGATAGAAACATGAGTCTAGGGGGATGTGCTGTTGCCACAAGGGAGAAAACAATGGTGCTTGTACTTGCGGGTGCAAGGATTGTTTACTTTACGCAAAGTTCTTTTAATGCAGTTGTCTGTTGCTTTGAGTTTACACTTTGGGTGGGATTCGCAACTTAATACCAGCGAGATGTTCTGGATAGATATCTCAAGGTGGATGATTAGTAGTAGATGCAGATGGATTTCGGTCTACTTGCCTAGGCGTACCGCCCATGCTTTTGAGCCTCTACCTTTCCTTGCAGCATAGTTAGCATTGGTTTGCGCACATAATCCTGTCAATTGCCCAACTGTAATTTGTTTACCTCGCTTTGCTATTTTATCGTCTTTTGGGAGAGAGACATCACTAATGAACATCATGGGACCCCGGTCCATATTACCACCGCTGATCACACCTTCTATTTACTTCCTGTTTTTATTTCCTAGTTGCAGTCATAGCTATCATTATTATCTCTTGTGTTTGATCCTTTGTAAACAACAAGGCCGGAGGGATTGACAACCTCTCTGTACTCGTTGGGAGCAAAGTTATCTGTATCTGTGTGCAGGTCCCGTCAACCACTAAGTTTCTCGCGCCGTTGACACCTACTTGTCGACCCTCGGAGTCTCACGGGATTCGATCCTTGGTATCTTTGCCAAGGGAAATTTGCCGCTACGCTACATCTCAACCTTCCACTTGGGGTAACCAATGAGGGGCGAGAAGCCATCAAGCATCCATTTGGAACATCCCAAGCACCTCCTCTTCGTCTTGATTGTAGTCATCTTCCTCTTGCTCTCGCTCCTCTTCCTCTTGCTCATGCTCCTCTTGCAGTTGCTCCTCTTGCTCTTCTTGTTGCAAGACAAGACGACGACGCCGTCTATTGTCCCGGCTAGTAGAAGCTCCAGCCGTGAGGACGGCTTTATTTCTGTGGCAAGAGAGCATAGCTGCCATTTTGTGGAACCGACTCACGAAACTCTGCAACATAACGAAGATGAAATACTAGACTAAGTAATAGTGTGCAAATATGGTGGTTTTTTTAATAGAGATAACGTATACCTTCATTGTTTTCCTAAGAGATTTCTCAGATAATCCACTTTCCTCATCTTCACTAAGTGCTACACCAGCCTCGTTAACACAATGCAATAACTCCATACCCTGCAAAATGAAGATCACGAAAATTATCTTTGAAGTACATGTAAATGCACAATGAAGGTTATAATTATGTGGAGCATACCACTCGGTCGTGTAATTGTGCGTAGTCAAGTTGTGTCCCTTCGTTGTCTCTCGTTTCTATATTGAAGTCCATATACCCGCACTCATGTTCCAACTCTTCCAATTGCGAACGGCTCCAACCGGGCTTTAGCTTCAACCGGTAACGTCCCGCAAGTCACTTCAGATGCTCTTCATACAGCGAATCACTATGTTGTCTTCTTTCCTTCTCCACTAGGGCCGCTCTTTGATTCCACAAATCTATCCACTCAGAGTGCTTAATGGCCCAAGTCGAAGTTTCCGGGTTATTCTTTCAACTAATTCTGCAAATTATGTACAAGATGAAAGCATTAGCAAGAAATGTCTTCCATAATGCCCTACCATATATCCAGAGGTACAACTACTCACCGATGCATAAATTGGTTTGTCTCGTAACTCTCATCCCTTGGTGTCCCTTGCCTTCTCCCAAATTGTCTTGCGACACGGTCTGGGTAGTGCCACTCGACAGCATAGAAGCATATCATTGGGCATCTCGCCCGCCAAATATTCCTGTCACGCGTGCACATCTCGTTCAGCCCAAAATCCATATCGGCATCATATGGCATCCAATCAACCTACAACACAAGATGATACTAGTTAAGTACACGGTTCCATCACAATTGATGTGCTCTTACGTAAGTTATCATTACCTGCTTATGAGTCAACGTATCCAGCTCGTTTATGTAGCATTTGTATAGCGCAACCGAGCTGCCTATGTACACTTTCGTCATCTCCCAACAGTAGGCAATGGTCGGAAACCGCCAAGGATCAACTCCATGCCTCCCGTCATGTGGGAGCCATCCTTCAGGAAGTCTCTTGGTTTTCTCGGGACGTCCAACGGGCATCCGCTCCCACATCCAAACCTGAAGGCACCAAACAAAGCCACCCATACCAGATGTGGCCTTCTTCCTACGACATGCCTCGTCCAGCTACAAATGCAGAAATTGTTCATAAGGTAGGCGAAATTGCAAATGCAAACAAATTGACAATTTGGTTACTAATTACCTGACGATATAAGTATGCTAGTGCTCCTGAACCCCAGCTATACTTACGGTCCCAATCACTTAGTAGGTCCAAGAATATCCACTGGGCTTTATTACCGGTAGAATCTGAGAACACTACCCTCATTAACAGATACCACAGATAAGCTCGGGCATACTGCCGCACAACAACCTCATTGGCGTCTGGAGGGCATACTACTCCTCTCTCATCTCGCAGCCAATGATGCAACACTTTCTCACTGTCACGCTCGCCTTCTTCAGGAGGCACGGGGAAAACACCTGTCAATTGGCCAACACGATCTCGCCAATTAGCAGTTACGGTGGTGCCGGTCAAAGCTTCTCCATTGATTGGAAGGCCACTGATCATCGCCATGTCCTCCAAGGTCACGGTCATCTCTCCACATGACAAATGGAACGAGTGTGTCTCTGGCCTCCAACGGTCAATAAGTGCGGTCATCGCCCCATGGTTGATCGACGGAGCGTGTCGCTTAAACTGAAGCACAAACGGGAGAAGGCCCAATCTCTCGAAGTATGGCTCATACCGCTCGTCGCATGGCCAGTCGTTGGCACTATGACCCCTCATGCGCATAGGTTTTAGTTCCTGCAAAATAGCATTGCATTATGGTTAGTGACTACCAAAAAAGTAATAACCAAGTTTTCAAATAGATTCAGTCTTACCCGCTGATTCTCAATGTCCCGCACACGATGCTCTTTGGCATACCCTTTATGAAGACCGTCGTACCAACGTTCACCCGCCATCCTACAAATCAAGCATGAACAAATAAAACTTACATAACACTATATAACATCCTACATAGTATATATGAGGCATAACAACATCGACATAAATGCATATCCCAATGTCAAGATAACAAGACCAATTCTCTATATATGATAAAATCTCAATGGCAACACAACATAACAAAATCTCAATATAACATCCTAATTATATGACTGTATCTCAATGAGAATCAAGCATACAAAATACACAAATTAATTAGATTCTCTTTCAAGCAATAATCTATCTAAATTCATATAGATGTCAAACCCTACCACAAATGCCCTGTCTTCTCAATCCAACCATATAAATACATGCCTTCTCTTCTAATATACACATCATACTCACATGACCAAGCCATGGACTCCCCTTTCTCAAAAATATGCAAACAAAACAAATCCTAGGGTTCCAACGAGTATGAATTATTGTTGCAAAAATACAAGTTTCCAACCAAAAATAATTGAAGGAACCGATGGAGAATACCTCAAGGAAGATGGGGGGGGGGCTCAGATCCGCACTTTTGATGAAGAAAACAAGCAATTTGGGGGGGATTTGGGTGAGGGGAGGGGAGAGGCAGAGTCTCTGTAGCCGCCGCCGCGCGAGGAGGAAGACGCACTGCGTCTGTTGGGATGGGTTGGGCTGCACCCGAGCCGGCTCGGGCCGGTTTACTACTTGCCAGGGGTAAATGCTAGGGGTCGTGGCGTTTAGGGTCGGGGTCGCCAGTTGCCACGTCGGACGGTCAAGTTGTCTGACCGCGGAGGTGGGCCAGGCCCAGACGCCGGGGTCCGTGGCGTTTCCAGTGCAAGCCAGCCGCCGCGGATGTTGGCGTCTCGGTTTGGGTCAGTTACAAATTTTTTTTTTCAAACACGGGTCAAATCCTTTTCAACTTTGCCACCAGGGTCAGAACAGTGAAAATACCCTAGAGGGATTCATCTGAGATCGAAAATGGAGAGACACCAAATCTGAGCAGGGGAAGGGAGTTGCTTGTACAGGAGGAGGCTAGTAGCCAGCCGCAGGTCCAGGCCGGCGGCACCGGCAGGAGTGTCAGGCCCCAACCTGAATGATCGCCTCTGTAAGGTAATTCAGTTAACCAGAGTACCGATTCGCGGAATGATTCAAACTGGACCAGCCGATCTCCATCCAACGCTCCACATCGCTCCGTACCGCTTCGCGCTAAGATCAGAGGAGATGGACCGCTGATGTTCGATCGGACGGCTACCGCGGCGTCGGCTGTCACTGTTTCCCTTTCCAGCGTTTCCACCTACTCTGCTTCGCTGTCCTTCTTCTTTTCCTTCCTGTAATGGCTATAAAGCCGAGCTGTGGAGACTAAGTGGGTAGCGTGTGATTTATAGGGTTTTCCCCCTTCCGCCGCCGTGTTCCGGCTGGCTGTATCTTTCCTCTTGCTTGTAAGAACCCTAAATTTGCAATAGAATTCGTCTTGCGGTTGTGCTGATCTTCGGAATTCAGTAAGGACCTAGGCCTCAGACTAGCTGGGCCTGACAATTGGTATCAGAGCCGACGGTCCTTGGTGGCGTGAAGATCTGGAGAAGATTGGGGGGGGAGCGAGCCTTCCTTTCTAGTTCAGATCCGAGGCGGCGGAGGAACTCTGGTGGCGCAGGCGGCGGTAGACCGTTCGGGTGTTAGAGGAGACTGGGTAGTGGTTGCTGAAGAACACTTCTTCAGCCTAAAATCCCACCCACCCCTCCCTCTTGAACACCATCGGTGGCGCGGCGTTGGCGGCGGCGTTGGCGACGGCAGGAACGACGACGTCAAGCTCAGGTTGCAGCAGCTGCTGTGGTAAAATTCCTCGCTTGGGGCTCGGGTGTTCACTTTCTTCCTGTCCGGGTTCAAAGTAACTTGCTTTGAATAAACCCTGGACGGATCTGATGGGTGGACAATCAGATTCTTCAACCTCTTCAGAATTGGAAATGCAGTCCCTCAAGCTGGATGTCAAGTTGTTGCAGCAGAACAGGGAGCAAGATCGCCAAGAGTTCCAGGAGTTTCAGGTTACAGTCAACAAGAACTTCAACGATGTGCAGAAAACCTTGCTGGAAATGCAGTCTTCTCTTACCCACCTGATTACAGCTCTACATCCGAGAGATCCAGGACCAGCAACTCCAGTGGGAGCTCAAGACAGTGTCCAACAAGCCTTCACTACCCCTCCTACTGTGGGCTCAGGTGTGTTACACGATGTGCAAACAGGCAAGGAACTGCACCTGGATGGAACTGCTAAACTGCCATACAGACACCCACACTTTGGGCAGTTCAAACAGCCAACCCTTCCTCTTGAAGAAAAACAGGGTACTCCACAACCTCCTTGTCTTGACCACAAACTTCACCAACAAGTGGAACTTGTGGAAGTGCCAATGGAAGGCCATAGAAGACCTACTAGAGATCACTTGCCAGCTGACAGAAGAACACAAACACTGGTCAAGCCTGCTAAAATGAACATGCCTGAATTTGAGGGAGAAAACACAGATTCCTGGATACAAACAATGGACCTTTACTTTGATGCTGCAAGAACACCACCTGAAACCAAAACAGAAATTGCAGTCACATACTTAAAAGGACCTGCTATTGAATGGTGGAGAGGAACTGGGTACATTGCAGCTACTATGCCATGGTACAGATTTTGCAGGCACCTAGGGGATAGGTTTTCTGAATCCTCTATCTGTGACAATGTCAGAAGCTTTCATGCTCTTACACAGACAGGATCTGTTAAGGAATACATTCTTCAGTTTGAGCAACTAATGAACTTGATGAGAAGAGATAACCCTGCACTACCTGATTCTTACTACATGAACAGCTTTATTTCTGGCCTTCATGACAGTATACAACACCTCATCCAATGCCATGAGCCTCAAACCTTGCAAAAGGCCATATGGTTAGCAAGAAGGTTAGAGCAAACTCAACCTCCAAGGAGGCAGGCCCTTCCAATCCAGCCCCTACCTGTCAGGAGACAAGTACAATTCATTCCTAACAGACCTCAGAATATCACTCCTTCTGCTGTTATTGAACAGGCTAGATTAAAAGGAGTATGCTATAAATGCAATGAAAAATGGTTCCCTGGACATAGGAAGATATGCAAAATGTCTCAACAAGCACAAGTTCAAGCTCTACAGGGCCAAGTTCCAGAAGATGCTGAAATAATCTACTTCACTGATTTAGAAGAGGAATTGGAGGAAACTGCAAATGAACTATCTGATCAGAACTTACAGATATCCATGCATGCTCTCATGGGATTCAGCATGAAGAAGTACACCTTTACTGTGATGGTAAACATCAATGGATCCTCTGCCCTAGCTCTCATTGACAGTGGAAGTACAGCAACATTTATATCCCCTAAACTAGCTGAAGCAGCACAGTGTACTTTAGTTCCAACTAAAAAACTCAGAGTAACTGTTGCTAATGGAGGATACTTATCCACTGAACTAATGATCAAGGATTGCCCTTATAACATTCAAGGCCATGAACTCCACTCTGATTGCAGAGTTTTAAAACTGCTGGGGTATGATATGATTTTAGGAGCTGATTGGCTTGCTCAAGTCAGCCCCATATGGATGGATTTTGAAGAAATGTTCATGGAAATCAAGCTACCTGATGGGACAAGAGCAAAATTAGTGGATGAAACTATATCTTCTGATATAACAGTCCAGGATACATCTACTGTCCACAACTTGTTGGAAGATGCTGTAGGGGGAGCATTCCTTCTAATCAGGCCTGTACTGGAAAAAGAGGAGTTACCTCCTCCAGCTCCTCCTCCTAAAATTCAGCAAGTGATCACTGAACACAAGAACATCTTCAATACTCTAGTGGGACTTCCACCAAAGAGGGACTGTGATCATAAGATTCCCCTGGAGCCAGATGCAAAAATAGTGAACATCAGACCCTACAGATTGCCACACCACCAGAAAGACATTATGGAGGGACTCATCAAGAAAATGGTGGATGATAACATTATCAGGGATAGTACTAGCCCTTACTCCTCACCTGCTTTGCTAGTTAAAAAGAAGGATGCAAGCTGGAGATTATGCAATGATTTCAGGAAAGTAAATTCCCAGACTGTTAAAAACAAGTACCCTTTACCAATCATTGAGGACTTGATTGATGAGCTTTCTGGTGCAACTATTTTCTCTAAGATTGATCTTGCAAGTGGCTACCACCAGATAAGAATGTCAGAGGAAGACATACACAAAACTGCATTTGCTACACACATGGGCCACTATGAATATCTGGTTATGCCCTTTGGACTGACCAATGCTCCAGCTACTTTTCAACTACTGATGAATACCATTTTGGCCCCTTATTTAAGAGTGTTTGTCTTAGTTTTCTTTGATGACATTCTTATTTTCAGTAAAACTGTGGAGGAACACTGTGAACATCTGAGAATAGTGTTTGAAACATTGAAGAAACACAAACTGGTAGCCAATGAGAAGAAGTGTGTTTTTGGACAAACACAAGTGGAATATTTGGGTCACATTATTAGCAAAGATGGAGTGGCAACAGATCCTGCTAAGATCTCTTCTGTGGTGAATTGGCCTACCCCTACTTCTGTAACTGAACTTAGGAGCTTCTTAGGCCTCACAGGATATTACAGAAGATTTGTTAAGAATTATGGATACATTTGCAAACCCCTATTCCAAGCTTTGAAAAAAGATGGCTTTATTTGGGGTGAGGAGCAGCAGGATGCTTTCAACATATTGAAGCACAGGATGACTGAAACCCCTGTACTTGCTCTTCCTGACTTCTCCCAACCTTTCATACTAGAAACAGATGCATGCAATTATGGCATTGGAGCAGTGCTTATGCAGAAAGGACAGCCATTGGCTTACTTCAGTAAAACCTTGGGCCCTAGAGCTCAAACATTATCCACTTATGACAAAGAAGCTATTGCTATAATGGAAGCTCTGAAGAAATGGAAACACTACTTTGCAGCTTCCTCCTTGATAATCAGAACTGATCAAGAAAGCTTGAAATACATTCAGGACCAAAAGTTGACTGAAGGAATTCAGCATAAATTACTGGTCAGATTGCTGGGCTACAATTACAAGGTGGAATACAAAAAGGGCAAAACCAACAAAGCAGCAGATGCCCTTTCCAGAGTAAAACTGCAGCTTCAAGCACTCACTAGCACCCTTGTTCACCCTGCCTGGGTTACAGAAGTTATTGCTAGTTACAACAATGATCACACTTGCAAGGATCTCCTAACTAAGTTAGCTGTAGCACCTGAAGGTACACCTAATTACAAACTACACCAAGGCCTTCTCAGATACAAAAACAGAGTTGTAGTGGGCAAGGAGGATAAACTCAGAACAAGTATTGTAACAGCTTTCCACAGCAGTGAATTGGGGGGCCACTCAGGACAAAGAGCTACATACAATAGGCTCAAGTTATTGTTCTATTGGCCAGGCATGAAAAACAGTGTTCAGAACTTTATTAAGCAGTGCCCTGTTTGCCAAATCAATAAATCTGAACATTGCAAGTATCCTGGAATGCTTCAACCTCTTCCAACACCAGTGTTTGCTTGGACCCACATTTCCATGGATTTTGTTGAAGGGTTACCAACTTCCAACAACAAAGACCTCATCCTAGTGGTGGTAGACAGATTTACCAAATACAGCCACTTCATCCCTATGAAACATCCTATGTCTGTGAAAACAGTAGCTATGGCCTTCATTGACAATGTGTTCAAATTACATGGTCTCCCCTGTGTAATTGTTACTGACAGAGACAGAATCTTCACCAGCCACATGTGGCAGGATCTCTTCAAAAGATTGGGAATCAAGCTGCACCTGAGCACCTCATACCATCCACAAACTGATGGCCAAACTGAAAGAGTGAACCAATGTTTGGAAAACTATCTGAGATGCATGGTTTTCAATCAACCTAAGAAGTGGTGCTACTGGCTTTCTCTGGCTGAGTGGTGGTACAATACTTCCTTCCATACAGCTTTGCAGATGACCCCCTTTCAAGCAGTATATGGCAGAAAACCTACAATGATTGCTGAATCAGCACTTTACCCTGACATTCTCCCTGAAGACAATCAGTTTTCCCTACCTCCTGAAGATACAGCTGCTATTATCAAAGAAAATTTGCTCAAAGCTCAGGAAAGAATGAAAACTTTTGCTGATAGGAAAAGATCTGAAAGAACTTTTGAAGTGGGAGATATGGTCTATTTGAAGATCCAACCTTACAGGCATACTTCACTGAGTGTTCATAGGAACCTAAAACTTCACTCCAAATACTATGGCCCCTTCAGAGTAATGGCCAAAATTGGCAATGCTGCTTATAAGGTACTGCTGCCTGATGACTGCAAGCTACATGACACCTTTCATGTTAGCCAATTGAAGAAGCACTTGGGGCCTAATGCTGTACCAAACCCCCAACTTCCCTTACTAAACCCTGATGGGACAATCCTCTTGGAGCCAGAGGCTTTGCTGGACAGGAAACTGGTTCCTCGAAAACAAGGGGACATATCCATTCCTGTGGTTCGCTGGCTCATCAAATGGAAAAACCTGCCCGAAGAACAAGCTACTTGGGAGGATTCGGGGTTCATTCAGAAGGTGTTTCCTGCTTTCCATCCTTGAGGGCAAGTCTGGTCTCACTCCGGGGGATTGTCAGGCCCCAACCTGAATGATCGCCTCTGTAAGGTAATTCAGTTAACCAGAGTACCGATTCGCGGAATGATTCAAACTGGACCAGCCGATCTCCATCCAACGCTCCACATCGCTCCGTACCGCTTCGCGCTAAGATCAGAGGAGATGGACCGCTGATGTTCGATCGGACGGCTACCGCGGCGTCGGCTGTCACTGTTTCCCTTTCCAGCGTTTCCACCTACTCTGCTTCGCTGTCCTTCTTCTTTTCCTTCCTGTAATGGCTATAAAGCCGAGCTGTGGAGACTAAGTGGGTAGCGTGTGATTTATAGGGTTTTCCCCCTTCCGCCGCCGTGTTCCGGCTGGCTGTATCTTTCCTCTTGCTTGTAAGAACCCTAAATTTGCAATAGAATTCGTCTTGCGGTTGTGCTGATCTTCGGAATTCAGTAAGGACCTAGGCCTCAGACTAGCTGGGCCTGACAAGGAGTTTCGCCGCCGCGGAAATCCAGCGCCGGGGCAGAGCGCCGCTGGTGACATCCCTCGCATCGGGCCATTGTCCAAAATCCGAATCCAGCACAGGTAAATCTGTGATGGCCTGGCGCTGGGCATAGGCCCTTCTGCAGTCGTTTTTGTAGTTTATCTTGGGCTACTACGCCCAGATCGATTTTTGTCTTTGCCTTCAAATCACATACCATGGATTCATTTGTTCTGCAGGCCAAATTAGGAACTGGGGTAGAATGACATGCAGACATAAACTTGTTTTCCCTTTTGCTTTTCTAGAAAGGGGCCTGGGCATGCAATTGATGTTGCGGCCGAGCGCCGGCGCCATCGAATTGCCACCCTGCAGCCCATCCATCTAGCTATAAGTCAAAGAGCGAGAGGAGGAGAGTCAGATGTGTTCACGGGCTTGCAGCCGGGGAGGGGGAAGGGGCGGCGGTGGAAGACAAAAGCTACCCTGAGCCAAAGATGGAGCAGTACCCATGTGGGCATTGATGTGACCACAACGACCGTAATAGCCTGCTGCCACGGTAACTGTTCCAACAAAACTGGCTTACATCTCGAGGTACAATGAAAAGATTCTATGGCAACTGCCGGGGAGAGATGATATAGAAAAAAAATGAAAATGTTATAAATTAATTTACTGTTGGAATCCATAGTATAATTGAAAAGAACTACGAGGCATACAAGGAGAGGTGCAAGAATGCTGTTGCCAGTTGCAGTTGATCAGTAGAAAGAAGGGTTGGGCATCAGTGGTTCTGCAGCTTGCTGGGTGAAGGGAAGACAGTTTTTGAGTAGAAAAATTCCTTCATGTAGGCATTTTGCTCTGCTTATTGTGATGGTGGAACGTAAAAACTTTTCTAGACGGCTTTATAAAGTAGTGAGAATTATACGGTCTTTGTTACTGTCTTTTTGTTTTGGATATGTATCATAATCCTGGAACAGACATGTAGAGGGAACGAAATTGGGGAACCCCTTAATTTCGAAACAAAAAAATGACTATCATAGATAAGCTGTCACCATACTACTGCCCCATTAATTTGGGCAAGGCAGGTCGGGAATTCGCAGGTCGAAAAATGTGATATAGTTCAGACAAAGAAACACATGATATGCTTAGTTTGTTGAAGTGTCAATGAAACAGGGCGATCAGTAAAAAACACATCGATTGGTTGATAATAATGAAATCAGTTGGTTTGAACTTCCCCGTCTGTCTATGGGACCGCGGTACTAGACACCAGCCATATACTATATATCCATACACCCTCTCCCGTGCACGCACTTCAACAACACGAGTTTAGCACGAATGAGTAGCCACCCTAAATATGTGTACAAGATCATCGTGAACAACTTTCTAGCGATGGTAACTGTGCCAATAGCCGTAGCCGTTGTCGTTGTAATTAGTACATAATAATTCTTCAGTGAAGGGCGCCTAAACCCCTCCCCGCTGGATGCTCGTCAATGGTGACATCAATACCGTCATTTTGCTCTGCTTATTGTGATGGTGGAATGTAAAAACTTTCCTAGACGGCTTTATAAAGTAGTGAGAATCATACGGTCTTTGTGACTGTCCTTTTGTTTTGTATATGTATCATAATTCTGGAACAATCGAACATTCTCTTCGATAAATGAAACTGGGGAACCCCTTAATTTTGAAAGAAAAAAAAATGACTATCATAGATAAGCTGTCACCATACAACCGCCTCATTAATTTGGGCAAGGCAGGTCGGGGATCCGCATGTTGAAAAATGTGATATAGTTCAGACAAAGAAATACTCCCTCCGATCCCATAATATATGTGCGTTTTTTATATTAGTGTAGTCGAAAACGCTCTTATATTATGGGACGAAGGAAGTACATGGCAGGATTAGTTTGTTGAAGTGTCAATAAAACATGACGATCTATTTGAAACACATGGATTGGTTGATAACAATGAAATCAGTTGGTTCGAACTTCCACGTCTGTCTATGGGACCGTGGTACCAGCCACCAGCCATATTCTAGTTTATCACGAATGAGCCGCCACCCTAAATATGTGAACAAGATCATCATGAACAACTTTCAAGCGATCGTAACTATGCCAATAGCCGTTGCCGTTGTGGTTGTAAGTTGTAACTAGTACAGAATAATTCTTCAGTGAAGGGCGCCTAAACCCCTCCCGCTGGATGCCCATCTGCCCATCAATGATGACAAAAACACATCACTGACGAGTTCTCATCATTCATCATCCATCAGTGGTGACACAAGAACTAAAAGAAGCCCAGGGACACCAGCTCGAGCTCACAACCACATGGTCATTTTTTTTAAACGAGGTAAAAGACTTGTCATTTTCATTGATTAAGGAAAGAATTGCCTGGTTAATTGACAGAAAACCATGCTAAAACCGATACAATTCAACCCACATAACATGGGTACCATCGGCTAACTTGACCACCAATATGGGATCACAGAGCTACAAACAGCTGCACAAAAACCATGACGACACATGCCAACAGAAGGCCACATGCACGAACAACCGACAACTCCGACTTTGACGACGATCATCACAAGGGAAATATGCAGGACTTGCGCCGACCGTGCCCTCCGTAGCCGACCACCAAGCGCCTGTCATCGTCACCGCATGGACACACTCCACTGCAGCTTCGACTTCAAAGAAACCAACGGAAGAGCACCTCGGACATGCCAGGAAGATCTGACTAACGAAGCCCGAGCCGCGACCAAAGCACCACTCGATGCCATCATCGTTGCCAAACAGAAATCAGCGCCCTCGAAATGGCCGCCTCGGCAAACCACGCGGCAAAGTTGCCGCACACCACGCGGCGAAGATTCCACCATCCACTGGTCTCCAGGTTGTGGCCGGCTCCAAGACGATGCCCCCAAGGAGGAGGAAGACGTGAAGGCGCCTTCACTATCCAATCCCGAAGATTTGAGGTTTCCCTTCGCAGCCAAGGCCACAGAGAGAGAGGGGGGGGGGGAGCACCACACAACATCAACGCTTCCAAGAAAGAGCATAACACCCATGGGCATCGCCGTCACTGGATCCGGCAAAGGCTGGACATAGGATTTCTCTCGGAGATGCTCAACCACCACCTGCTCGCACCTCCGCAGCCAACGAACCCCGTCCTGCCGAGGCCGACCCTGCACTGGCCGTGGGATCCCCCGACCCACCATGCCCAGGCACGCGTACCACCCCCAACCGAAGCCGCTTCCACCAAATCCGGGGCCGACGCCCCGGCAACCTCCACCACGCCGCTAGCAAGCCGACCAGCTCCATAGCACCAAGCCAGGATGGGGCCCGTCGCCCCACACCAACCCGCCGAGCAGGTCAGCCGGGCCGAAGCCCGAGCAACCCACTGCAGCCGCAGCACCGCTGGGTGGGGTCTCGTCGAGCAGACAGGAGCCGCTGGCCGCATCCCCACCTGCCGGAACCATGTGCCAGGAGCCGCCGGAGCGCCGCCACCCGCCATGCCGTCCTTGCCAGATCCTGTCGAGGCGCACTAAGGAAGCACCCTGAATCACCGGAACGAGGACGCCCGTCTGTTGGCTGCCTCGTCGCCGCCCACGCAGCAGAAGGGGAGAGCCGCATCCGCAGCCGCGCCGACCTGACCGACCCCGCGACCAGCCCCGGAGCTGCCGCCCCGGGCGCCCAACACCGCTGCCAGAACGACGCACGGGCACCACCTTTGGAGCAGGGGCCCGCCGCCACCATTGCGAGCGCCGGCGGTAGGGTAGCTCGATTTGGCCCCTCCTCCGCGGCTAGGTGTGGCGTCCCGGTGCTGCCAGGAGCGTCACGGGAGCGGGAGGGGAAAAATAATGTCGACTGCTCATTACATACATGGTCCTGTTTTGGTACACCTTTCTATCAAGAGTTCCCGTTATCAGAAATATTCAATATCAGAGGGTAGACAAAAAAAATATCCAAGTATCAGGTTACACGTTATCAGGATGGATTGGACATTTTAATGTCTGTCTTGTCTATTTGGAACAAAATGTTTAGTTCGGGGATCTATAAGAAAACACGTGATTGCTAACCGTTCCACAATATTCATAGACATATTTCATTTTCACAACTAGTTGGTCGTTGGTAGCAATAAAATCAGCTGTTATATGTGACACAAGTCTATATTCACATTCACAACACTCACACGCACACAGATAGAACCACAGGTTTGTGCTTTGGCAGCATGAGGTCATTAGGAGTTTGGAAGAACCCCAAATTTCTCTTCAAGCTTGTAGTAGACAACTTCCTATCCATGGCGATTGCACCAATAGCCGGAGCCACTATTGTTGTGGTAGCAAGGCTTGGGCCTGATGAGATCCTCGGTCGGCTAAGAGCCCTTACGCCTGCATACCTCTTCTTGTCATGCTTCCTCCCAGCATCTATAGTTACCATGTACCTAATATCACAACCACGGAAGGTGTACCTCGTCGATTACGCCTGCTTCCATGGCACTCATCATAACCGTGCCCCATTTGCCGCATTCCTGGAGTGCGCTCGCCAATCATCTACACTCAACGAGCGGAGCATTCGTTTCATGTCGCGGCTTCTCGACAGCTCGGGCCTCGGGGAGGAGACCTGCTTGCCCATGTCGGTCCACTATATCCCATGGAACAAGTACTTAACATTAGAGGCCGCCCGCGAAGAGGCCGAGCAAGTTGTCTTCTCAGCCATTGACGAATTGTTTTTCAAGACAAACATCTCTCCTGAAACTATCGACATACTCGTCGTCAACTGCAGCGGCTTCAACCCCACACCGTCCTTCATCGATATGATAATAAACAAGTACAAGCTGCGAGGTGACATCCGCAGTGTGCACCTATCTGGGATGGGGTGCAGCGCTGGGCTGATATCAGTGGAGGCTGCGAGGAACCTTCTACGGGTCACGCACCGAGGCGCACGAGCATTAGTGGTATCTACGGAAACTCTATCCCCTCTCCTTTATGATGGAAATGAGCGAGCTATGCTGCTGCCGTTTTGCCTGTTCCGCATGGGCGGAGCAGCCGTGCTACTGTCAACGTCCGCTGCCAAAGCCCGACTCCGGCTCATGTCGGTCGTGCGTACGCTTACCGCGGCGGATGACAACTCATACAAGTGCATTCACCGGGAGGAGGATGACAAGGGGCACACGGGTGTCAATCTCTCCAAGGACCTTATCGCCGCTGCCGCGCGCACTCTCAAAGCCAACATCACCACCCTTGCACCCATCGTGCTCCCAATCTCGGAACAACTTCTGTTTGCAATGTCCTTTGTGGCACAAAAGCTGTCCAACGGGAGTTTCAAAGTGTACGTGCCCAACTTCCTCACAGCATTTGAGCATTTTTGCATACACGCCGGTGGGACTGCGGTCATCGATGAGGTTCAACGCAGCCTTAGCTTGTCGGACGAGCATGTTGAGCCGTCGAGGATGACCTTGCACCGCTTCGGAAACACATCCAGCAGCTCAACCTGGTATGAGCTAGCATACATTGAGGCCAAGGGCCGTATGCATCGCGGTGATCGCGTATGGATGATCGGCTTTGGCTCAGGCTTCAAATGCAACAGCGTGGTGTGGAGGTGCATCGTTCCAGCCCCCAACACCAATGGACCATGGGCAGGGTGCATCCACCGCTATCCAGTCCAGATCAAGTCCCCGAAAACAAGCACCGGCAATACACGGGTCAACAATAAGAAGTTGAGAGACACTTGAAATGGTCCTTTGTTTTTTTACCCGCTTTGATTTCTAAATAATAAATACAAGCGAAGGCAAAGCCTCACTCTCATAATGTATCATCTCCCTGTACACCGCAGAAAATATTGTACTCAATCTTTTCTTACCTTGTAATGTTATTTGTATATCCTTGGTTGTGTTTCTCTCAAAGATGTTATACACTAATGTGGTAGCTGATATGATTATTGGTCTGCTTGTTTAATAAACTAGTGTAACAAATATAGTGATGGGCACACACGCATGCCTAAAATTAGGAGCCTTAAAAAGTACCACATCTGGTGATCTAAAAAATCTTATATTAGTTTACACTGCCCCCTTGGTTCACAAACATAAGATGTTCTAACTATTTTGTGAATCCACATTTTAGTGTGTTTGTTCGCTCATTTCAGTTCGTATATAATCCATATTAAAATATCTAAAACATCTTATATTTGTGAACTGAGGGAGTAGGTGACCGAGGATTATCAGAAATAGGATAGATAATGTGCCACATTCAAAGTACACTAAAAACAGATATGCACAAGTGACATATCACGAGATGGCTTCGAAAGAATCGGATCGTTGATCTCGCCACCCCATTCGCCCTTATGATCTAAGACGACACGACGGCTGCTACAAACACTTACCGGCATCGGCAGGGCGGTCACCATAGGGCCTGGTTCAACGGGTTTCCTTGATGGACGCGTATTCTGGGCCGTGACAGTGTTGGCTTGCCAGATGACGCCAAGATCCATGGATCTGGGGCCAGTGCTCGTACAATAGTGTGCTGGTCGTGCTTGCTGGGGGTGACCCGTGTCCGGGGCAGCGACTACTTTGACCACCTATTACCACCAGGAGGGTCGCCTCCGCTGACTCGGGCTCCTCCACGGAGAGTGGGATGTTGCATGCGCCGTGTAGACTACCGGCTTCATACGTTGTAGACATGGATATGCTCTTCATGGCGGCATGCCCCTGACTCGGGTAGAGTCGGTGCTAGCTATCGTAGGACAAGATGTAGAGGCATGCCTGGTACGATGACGATGGACTCCTATCGTCCGTTGGATTTACGGGGCACTGGCTCCGGGTCGAAAATTGGAAGCTCGACGCGTATGGAGGTTGT